>JAPVLO010000476.1:0-1200000 GCA_027257055.1 Cephalopachus bancanus | reverse complement strand
GTCTTTGCCTTTCCAACAGGGGTGAGAGGGTTGCAGGTGGAGCAGAGTCCTTCAGCCCTGAGACTCCAGGAGCGAACCAGTCCTACTCTGAGGTGCAATTTTTCTGCCACTGTGGACAGGGTGCAGTGGTTCCGACAGAATCCTCAGGGCGGCCTCATCAATCTGTTTTTCCTGACTTCAGGGATGAAGCAGAATGGAAGGCTGAAGTCAACAATGAATTATAAGGAACTTTATAGTACCCTACACATCACAGCCTCGCAGCTGGAAGACTCAGGCACCTACCTCTGTGCAGCGGAGGCACAGTGCTCCCAGGCAGTCTGCAGCCTGGACCCAAACTGCAGCTGGGCCTGCAGCCCCACCCCTTCCATGGAGGAGGCGTGTTCCCCCATGCAGCATTTGCACAGCTTTGGGTTTCCTGATTGATGTTGTTGCACTTTTATCTCTGCTAAAATGAGGCATTCAGGACTGTCATTTAACTTTTTTTTTTTAACTCTCTTACTCCCAGAAATCTTTTTGCAGGAAAAAAAGTTCTCTATGAAACAATTGGAGCAACTGTTAAAGATGGCAGGACCCCATAGAAAGTGCAAAGAACTGTGGCCTTTCTTTGGGGTTAGATGGCAGGACCACACAGGAAGTGCAAGGAACTGAGTCCCTTTCTTTGGGGCTAGGTGGAGGTTGGGAGTGAGGGCTGTGGGTGAGGGTGTTTGTATAAAGTTTATCTTAGATTTTCAGTTCTGACATTCTATATAAAACCTCAGAAAGTTTGAGCCCATATGTCTATAAACGCATTGTGAGTCTTTGCAAGTGGCCAGCAGTGAACCCCTTCAGTTGGCCACACCTGGACCCCCTCCCCTGCATATAAATCCTCAATAAACCTATGTCTCACGCACTGTCAAAAAAAATGTCAGGACCCAATGTGCTGATAAAATATAAATTACTGTGATAAAAAGAACTTGAAAAAACAAATAGGAGGTGACTCAGTGTTTTAGTTAATTGCAGATAATTTAATTTTCAACAAAAAAGAGTATGTGTAATATATGTGTATATATGTGTGTGTATTAATAATATGTGTGTTATATATGTGTATATGTCTATATAAATATATGTGTATATATGTGTGTGTACATATGTGCACTACATACACACATATATACACACATATATTAATACACACATATATGCACATATATATATCATTTATACACACATGTACACACATACATATATATATATATATATATATATATATATATACCGGTGGCGCAAAAAAAATGTATATACATTTTAAAAGATGTTTAGAGATGCTCACAGTAATCAGAGTGTTTGCATGCTAATGGTAACCACTCTAAGCTCCTCTGGTTACTGCAGAGTCAAATGTGACTTGTATTCATCTTATTGAATATTACAGTTGGAACACAGTTTTCCCTTTCATGAAATATGTATACATTTTTTGGTCCGGGGTGTGTGTGTGTGTGTGTGTGTGTGTGTATGCAAATATACATATATATATATATATATATATATATATATATATATAGAGAGAGAGAGAGAGAGAGAGAGAGAGAGAGAGAGAGAAATAGAGACAGAGATAGCGAGAAAGGTTTATATTCATATATTTACTTTTAAAGCACATTACAAATATAATTTTAAAATACTGGCCAAGCTCAGTGACTCAGCCTGTAATCCTAGCAATTTGGGAGGCTGAGGCAAGTGGATTGCCTGAACCCGTGGGTTTGAGACCAGTTTGGGCAACTTGGCGAGACCGTGTCTCTACAATAAAATAAAAAAAACAACCAGGCATGGTAGCACATACTTGTAGCTTCAGTTACTTGGAAGACTGAGGTGGAAGGATCGCTAGAGCCCAGCAGGTCGACGCTGGGATGGCTGTGAGTGTGCCACTGCACTCCAGCATGGGTGACAGAGTGAGACTCTAACTAAAAAAAAAAAAAAAAAATGCTTAATATCATTTCTGACTATTACATGTAACATCTAAGTACTGACAATACCTCCTCACTTTACACATGAATAAATACTGCACAAGTGTCTTGCCTGAGCTCACATTGTCACTAAACTATCATTGAAGCTGGCCTGGGATTCTTCCTCAGGAAGTCTGACATCAGAATATGTACTCTGAAATTTTAACATCATTTAAGGTCTGATGAAAGGAGCAAAGAACTTTCAGGACTAGCCTAAAAGAAATGCTTATCTGTTGTAGCCACACCAAGGCTAGACAATCAAACCAAAAGTTTAAACCTGCATGTGGATAAGTCATAACACATTTAGTATTCCAATTTTGCAAAGTCTATTATGTTAATATGCAGACATTGGTTAGGAAGGAATGGGGCCCTGAGAATCAAGATGAAGACAAGCCAGACCACTCCAGTGAATCTGGAAGCAGGGACAGTTTCCTGGACATGTGACCTGTCCAGCCCCGAGGGCCTGGTCTCAGAAAGAGCCTGGAGCTTGATCTAAAGCTCTACCCTTACTGACTTGAATTCTTAATTATTCTGTATTTGAAATTGTGTTTTCAAGTGAAGTCCAATAAGAGAAAAGTGCATGCAAATGAGTAGATGAGATACACAGGGCAGTAGAATACAGGAAAGGAATACATGCAGCCTCAGGTTTACGGACACAGTGGGTGGTGTGTGAGCTAAACAGTTGGTTAGGCCATTTCTTTCTTTCCTTCCTCCCTTCCTTCCTCCCTTCCTTCCTTCCTCCCTTCCTTCCTTCCTTCCTTTTTCTTTCTCACTCTGTCGCCCAGCTGGAGTGCAGTCACATGCTCATGACCACTGCAGCCTCGATCTGCTGGGCTCAGGCTATCCTTCTGCCTCAGCCTTCCAAGTAGCTGGAGCTACAGGTGTGTGTTACCATGCCCAGTTTATTTTTTAATATATTGTAGAGATAAGGTCTTACCAAGTTGCCCAGGTTGGTCTCGAACCCCTGAGCTCAGGCAGTCCTTTCGCCTCTGCCTCCCAAAGTGCTGGGATTACAGGTTTGAGCCACAGTGTCCGGCCAAGATTAGGCCATTTCAAAAGCACACATACACTCAGGGCCATGTGGTGTTTGGTGGGTCCTCAAAGTAGGTGGCAGTAAACTCTGTCAGTAAAGTACTATAAAACAAAAGCTTATATATGGGCATTGCAATAAAGCATATTGGAGAGTTATTAGAATAATTCAAAAAGTTTAGAAATGCTTTGAAAATTGATAACAATGTTCAAAGCAAACATCTGCAGGTTTAGAAATATAAATTGGGACTTCCGGCAAGATGGCGATGGGGCAACCTGGTCTGTGAAACCCTCTGTAAAGGAGAACTGCAGTGGGTCTCTGGCTTTCACCCAGGGGCTGCGGACCCCAAAATCACAGCCTGTTGTTCATACAGAGCTTGGCCGTTTTCACCTCTGGGACATTGCAGCGGACTGGACAGCCACAGCAGCACAGACGCCGCTGCCACTGCCGCCACCATCGCTGCCGCAGCTGCCACAGCCACAGTCCACTTCAGCCGCTGCCGGTAGCACATCGCACCACCCAGGCCAGAGGCGATCCACGACTTCAGTCCTTGAAGCCCCTTCAGGAAGATTTGCTGGGATCACTGCCACCTCTCCTGTGACTGAGAAGTCCTGCCCGCCGTGAGCCCCTGCCTGTGCCCTGAGGCAGGCATCCAGCTCCAGTCTCTGTCGGTTCCTGTCCGGCCCACCCCCTCTGGGTCAAGCAGCTGAGATAGCACCACCTGCTGGCGATTCAAGGTAACAACACCAAAACGGGAGAAACAAGCTTGAAAAAGACATAGGCCAGAGTGGTGCACAGAGGGTGATCTGAACTGTCCTATAGCCCCACTGCATGGACAGATTCCAAAGCAGTGGGAAGTGGGTTCCAGATTATTCACACACCTGTCAGCGAATACCAGGACCTGCAGATAGATTTTGAATCACAGCTCCCCCTTAAGTAAATCTCAAAACTGCAAAAAGGACCAACCCCAACCTACAGTACACTCCAGAATTGAACAAAGTAAGAGGGCATACATAAAGAATAGGAGATTGAACAAACAGTAGTAAAACCAATCCCTTTACCCCCGAGTAACAGAATTAAAGAAGACAGTGACGTGGAGGGAAGGAAAAAGTAGAGAGGGGGAAACACCGCACAAATGAAGAAAAACCAAAAGAAAAATATAGGTCTCACACAGACCCCTGGGAGATCAGACACTGAGAAAACAGATTCTGGAACACAAACAATGAAGAGCCCCCAGAATGACTGGTTACATGCAACAAACCCAGACATCAAGACATTAATGGAGAGAATTTAAAAAATTGAGGAGAGACAAGAGGAAAATAGGAAGGAGCTGATGTCAGAAAGGACAGCAGTAAAGAGTACTGTGATGGAAATGAGTAACAGACTAATAAGCATGGAAAGCAGAATCAGCCAAGCAGAAGAAAGAATCTCAGAGCTCGAAGATCAAAACACAGAACTGACCCAAACTGTCAAAAGCATAGAAAAGAAGCTCAAAAAGACAGAACAAAACCTGCAAGAGATGAATGATCACTTCAAGAGACCAAACCTAAGAGTAATTGGTCTTCCTGAGGCAGAGAGAGAAACAGAAGCCACACTGGAACAAACATTTCATGAAATCATTCAAGAAAACTTTCCTCATCTCATCAAGGATGAAAAAATTCAAACACAAGAGATTCAGAGAACACCTGCAAGACAACAAATGAGAAGACCAACTCCCAGACACATAATAATTCACCTAAACAAAGTAGCTATAAAAGAAAAAATCCTAAAGGCAGCAAGAGAAAAAGGCCAGACTACCTACCAGGGAAAACCAGTTTGAATAGCAGCAGATTTAACCACAGAAACCCTTCAGGCTATGAGAGCCTGGAGCCCTATCTTCAAAGTTCTAAAAGAGAAACAATTTCAACCAAGAATAACCTACCCAGCCAAACTAAGTTTCATTAGTGAGGGAGAATTGAAATCTTTTCCAGATATCCAATCCCTAAGAACCTACGCAGCCACCAGACCACCTCTACAAGAAACACTTAAGAAAGTACTGAACACGAAAGAAAAAGAAAAAAGAACAACAACATTCTTCACAACAGTACAGGCAAAAGATTAAAAACACACATGAGCCAACTCCAGAAACCAAAGAAAGACAACAAGCAAACAGGAACAACTCTGTAAGAACCTTATGACAGGGACCAACTCTTGCATTTCAATTATTAGCCTCAATGTGAATGGACTAAATGTACCACTGAAAAGACATAGAATGGCAAAATGGATAAAATATCATCAGGCAACAATCTGTTGCCTTCAAGAGACTCATCTCACTAGAAAGGACACCCACAGCCTCAAAGTAAGAGGATGGAAAACAAACTTTCAGGTGAATGGAATACAAATGAAAGGAGGAGTAGCAATCTTAATTTCAGACAAAATACCCTTCAAGCTATTAAAAATCAAAAAAGATACAGAAGGCCACTACATAATGATAAAAGGCTCAATCCATCAACAAGAAATATCTATCCTAAACATATATGCACCCAACATAGGTGTGCCAACTTTCACAAAGCAGCTTCTAGGAAAACTAAAGAAAGATATTGACTCTAGCACCATCATAACTGGGGACTTTAATACCCAACTCACAGCCCTAGACAGATCATCAGGACAAAAAATCAGCAAGGAGATCCGGAACCTCAATGCGACTTTGAACCAAAATGGACTTAATTGATACCTACAGAACACTCCATCCAAAGACCACAGAATATACATTCTACTCATCACCACATGGAACGTATTCTAAGATCGACCATGTAATTGGCCATAAATCAAGCATAAGCAAATTTAAAAGGACTGAAATTCTACCATGTAGCTTCTCGAACCACAGTGGAATAAAAATAAACATTGACACCAACAAAGTCCCGCCAAAACCCACAGAGACATGGACACTAAACAGCATGATGCTAAACAACTCCTGGGTCAATGATGAAATGAAAACAGAGATCAAAAGTTACCTGGAAACAAATGAAAATGAAGAAACATGTTACCAAAATCTCTGGGACGCCTTGAAAGCTGTAGTAAGAGGGGACTTTATATCCCTACAAACACACATGAAGAAAATGGAAGGAGCACAAATTAACAACCCAACAAGCCACCTAAAGAAGCTGGAAAAGCAAGACCACAAAAACCCTAATTTCAGCAGGAGAATCCAGATCACCAAAATAAAAGCCCAAATCCAGGACATAGAAGACAAAAAGATAATACAAAAAAAATCAATGAAACTAAAAGCTGGTTTTTCAAAAGGATAAACAAGATTGATGGCCCCCTAGCTAGACTGACCAAGAAAAAATGAGAAAAAAATCAAATAAGCACAATCAGAAACACAAAAGATGAAGTCACATCAGACCCTGAAGAAATACAAAAGATCATTAGAGACTACTACACACACTTGTATGGAAACAAACTTGAAAACCTTAAGGAAATGGAGGACTTTCTGATATCACACAACCTACCTAGGTTGGAACAAGAAGAAATTGAGACCCTAACTAGACCAATAACAATCAAGGAAATCGACTATGTAATAAGAAAACTTCCTACAAAAAAAAGACCTGGTCCAGATGGCTTTCCAGCAGAATTCTACAAGACTTTTAAGGAGGAGCTGATACCAATCCTACTGAAGGTATTCCAGGTGATTAAAAAAGATGGAACTCTCCCCAAATCATTTTACGAAGCCAACATCACATTGATACCCAAGCCAGGTAAAGATCCAACAAAGAAAGAGAACTACAGGCCAATATCTTTGAGGAACATAGATGCTAAAATTCTCAACAAGATCCTAGCAAACCGAATTCAGCAATACATCTCAAAAATCATCCATCATGACCAAGTAGGCTTCATCCCCGGGATGCAAGGCTGGTTCAATATTCATAAGACCATAAATGTAATTAAATACATCAACAGATGTCAAAACAAAAACCACATGATTATATCATTAGATGCAGAAAAAACTTTTGATAAAATCCAGCATCGCTTCTTGATAAAAACCCTTGAACATCTAGGCATACGGGGAACATACCTCAAAATAGTAAAAGGCATCTACGAGAAACCTACAGCCAGTATACTCCTAAATGGACAAAAATTGGAACCTTTTCCCCTGAAAACTGGAACAAGACAAGGATGCCCACTCTCACCTCTCCTGTTCAACATAGTATTGGAAGTCCTGGCTTGAGCAATCAGAGAAGAGGAGGCAATCAGGGGTATCCAAATAGGAAAAGAGGATGTCAAGTTTTCTCTCTTTGCAGATGATATGATTGTGTACCTTGAAAACCCAAGAGAATCTGTCAAAAACCTACTTACACCGATAAAGACCTTTGGCAAAGTCTCAGGATACAAAATAAATGTACAAAAGACAATCGCATTTCTCTACACCAATAATAAACAAACAGAAACCCAAATAAAAAACACAATTCCATTCACAATAGCCACAAAAAAAGAGAAATACCTTGGCATCTTCCTAACCAGAGACGTGAAAGACCTTTACAATGAAAATTACAAAATACTGATCAATGAAATCAAAGATGACACGAACAAGTGGAAAAATATCTCATGCTCATGGAGTGGAAGAATCAACATTGTGAAGATGTCCATCTTACCTAAGGCAATCTACAAATTCAATGCAATACCCATCAAATTACCAGCAACATTCTTCTCAGACCTGAAAAGACAACACAGGAATTCATATGGAAACACAAACATCCAAGAATAGCCAGAACAATCCTCAGCAAAAAAAAAAAAAAGCAGATGGTATCATATTACCAGACTTCAAACTTTACTATAAAGCTACAATCATCAAAACAGCTTGGTATTTGTATAGGAACAGGCATATAGATCAATGGAATAGAATTGAGATTCCAGAAGCAAAACCTCAATTTCTCAACCAACTTATCTTGGACAAGGCCTCCACCACCTACCACTGGGGAGAGGAGAACCTATTCAGTAAATAGTGCTGAGAAAACTGGCTGACCACATGCAGAAGATTGAAACAGGACCCCTATCTATCCCCATGCACAAAGGATAACTCCAAATGGATCAGAGACCTAAATGTAAAACCTCAAACCATAAGAACCTTAGAAAATGAAGGAAATACCCTCATGGAAATCGGAACTGGCACCCAATTCCTGAACAAAACCCGAAACCCACAGGTCATAAGAGAGAAGATAGACAAGTGGGACCTTATTAAACTGACAAGCTTCTGCAAGGCCAAAGAAACCATCAAGAGAGCAGGGAGACAGCCTACAGACTGGGAAAAAATATTTTCCAACACCAAGTCTGACAAAGGCTTAACATCCTGGATCTACAAGGAACTCAAACGTGCTGAAAAGAAAAAAACAAACAACCCCATTATCAAATAGGTAAAAGATATGAACAGACACTTCACAAAAGAGGATATCCGAGCAGCCAACAAACACATGAAGAAATGTTCAACTTCACTAATCATCAGGGAGATGCAAATCAAAACCACACTGAGATACCACCTAACTCCAGTCAAAATGGCAATTATCAGCAACTCAAAAAATAACAGCTGCTGGAGAGGGTGTGGTGAAAAGGGAACACTTCTACACTGTTGGTGGGAGTGTAAACTAGTGCAACCTCTGTGGAAAGCAGTGTGGCGATTCCTAAAAGCTCTAAAAATTGATCTTCCATATGACCCTGCAATCCCCCTACTGGGAATATACCCTGAAGAACACAAATAACTCTATTAAAAAGAT
Source organism: Cephalopachus bancanus (assembly GCA_027257055.1). Lineage (NCBI taxonomy): Eukaryota > Metazoa > Chordata > Mammalia > Primates > Tarsiidae > Cephalopachus > Cephalopachus bancanus. Next base: position 1,191,247 of record JAPVLO010000476.1, on the reverse strand, counting down.
ACCTGCACACGTATGTTTATCGCAGCGTTGTTCACAATAGCAAGAACCTGGAAACAACCATGCTGCCCATCAGAAGAGGACTGGATTTAAAAAATGTGGTACATATACACGATGGAATACTAGGCAGCCATAAAAAAAGAACAAAATCATGAATTTCAAAGCAACCTGGATGGAACTAGAGTCTATAATACTGAGTGACTTCTCACAGAAACAAAGATCTGAGTATCACATGTTCTCACTCATATAATGGAGCTTGAACATCCAATGTAATACTATAAGAAAATGACTGATGCTACTGGGAAACTATGGGGGGAGGGGGGATGGGATTAACAGTAGCAAATATCTGTCTGGGGATGGGAAAACACCTCTTATCAACAGGGTGCCTGAATGAAACGTAATTGTACACCTAACCCTTAACTGTACCCCACAAGACCATAATAAAAAATATTGATTAATAAAAAAAAAGAAAAAGAAAAGGACTGACGGTACTGGGAAACTATGGGGGGGAGAGGTGGATGGGATTAACAGTAGCAAATATCTGTCTGCGGAAGGGGAAATACCTCTTATCAACAGAGTGCCTGAATGAATGTAATTGTACACCTAACCCTTAACTGTACCCTACAAAACCATAACAAAAAATATTGATTTAAAAAAAAAGAAAGAAATATAAACTAAATTTAAAGATAGCAGCTTGGTGGAAAAAAACATTATTTTCATGTGAGGTTTTGAATAAACCAATTATTAACATGGAAGATAATTTAATTTTTCTTGTAATTGAAGGTTCAGTGATAGAATGCATAAGCAAGCATTCTGAATGATAAACATAAGATGAAGCCTCTTTCAGTTTTTTATACAAGTTCCAAACTACAGAAAGTTTCAGAGAAAATATTAAGACGTTGTTGCATATATTTTTTACATTTAAGATGAAATTCAGATTCCATAAACCTGATTTGTATGGTGAGTCAGGTCATTTTAGAAAAATTATTCCACTGGAAACATCAACCCAAGATTTACTAAAATGCATATTTCAATGAATTAATCAGATAATTATGCTAATGTTGTCACAATATATAAAATACTCTTAAGAGTCCCAGTATCAGTTGCATCAGGAGAAATATTCTTCTGAAAATTAGAAATATTCAAAATGCAATCTTACATTTACCAGGGGTACTTGACATTACTTTCAATTATAGTGTTTGAATGTGAAGTTGCTAAAGATATACAGTTTGATAATCTAAAAAATTATTTTGTGGAAAATAAACCAGAATACCTTACAATTAATCAAAATATCACATTAGCAGCTATTATTATATCATATAAATTATGAAACCAAAATGTTTGCAATTTCTAAGTTTATTTCGTTGCATATGTATCTTTATAAAACCTACTGTGTTTTATAAGTAATAAAATATTTTTTTAAGAGAGTTTTACATTTTATTAACTAATGGCACTTTTTCTTGCTTTTTGAAAAGGGCACATATTTTCATTTTACGCTGAGTTCAACAAATGATATAGCCAATCCCAGCTGGAAATATTGAACCCCAAGCTAAACTTGAAGGCAGGGAGCTTAATGTCAGAAAGCAATCAAGATGTCTGAGAAAGTGTCCCTTGCTTTACATACTAAAACTCATGCAGCTCCTCTAGGTTTTCCAAGTTGCAGAGGTGCTTTTTATTTTCTACAAGAAATACATGCTGTGTTATAAATACACATATACGAAATATGTCTCCAGAAAGGATCATTCTCCTTTCCCATGGCCCAGACCTAGAGGAACCCGTGCCACATGCTATGATGATCTTTACACTAGTGACTAATGTCCCTTTTTATCCCATTTTGCTATGTGGCTTTAGGCGCCCCTTGATCCATCGTCCATCACTGAGGTGGTAGAACAGGGGTCTGTGACCTGTTAGGCTACAGTCCGTGGCCACTGGCACCGGTCTATGCCCTGTTAGGAACCAGGTCACATAGCAGGAGGTAAGTGGCCAGTAAGCCAGTGAAGCTTCATCTGTATTTACAGTCATTCCTTATTGCTCACATTACTGCCTGAGCTCCGCCTCCTGTCAGATCAGCACTGAAAAACCTGCTTCCATTTCCAACATTTTCTTTTTGTGAAGCAGAGCTTTCTGTAGTGACAGCAACCACAACAGTATTACAGAGTAGACTGAACGCACTTTGTGTGTCACTGTTTCCTGTCACCGCCAGATGGGACCATCTAGTTGCAGGAAAATAAGCTCAGGGCTCCCACTGATTGTGCATTATTGTGAGTTGTGTAATTATTTATTTACATATTACAATGTACTAATAATACAAATAACAAGCACAATAAATATGCTTAAATCATCCCAAAATGACTAACACCCCTCCCCCATCCATGGAAAAATTGCCTTCCATGAAACTGATCCCGGATGCCAAAATGTTGGGAAGCGTTGTTATAGAAGTAACGAAAACCTAGAAAGCAGTTTATCCTGAAGACGCAGTCTCTGCTTCCAAAGAGGTTCCAGGACGGGCTAAAGGAAACCTCAGACCCATTAGCTTGCACGTGGATATGAAAATGATTTAGAGTTCCATGATGTGGGATAACTTCTCCTTACTCCTATACTTTACATTGCACACAATCAGGCCTTAATAAATATTTGAGCTGTTAAATAGCATAAAAGAATGTTAAAGCTGGAAAAGCTCTTAGAAATCCTTTAGTCCCACTTCATTTTACAAAGATGGAAACTATATCCAAGATGCCAGTATGAAACAATTAAATAGTAAATGAGTTACAAGCAGAAAAAAGCTGGATTTCTTCACATCCTCCTTAGCATTCTTTCCCCTGCCTCCGTGCTAGGACCAAATTGTTAAGCAAAGACCAACTATCCAACAAAATCCCATCCACTTTGATTTCTGTAATTTGGGTCTGGAAAAACTTTGGTCCAATCAGTTTGACCACGAGAATGGGAAGTTCCAGTTTGTGTAAATGTTTGCCACTTGGGCAGGCACGAGACTCAGGCTGAGCCATTGATACACTATAGGAAAATCCGTCCATTACTCAGTGTCTTCTGTAGGAGTGAGCCAACCTCAAGACCCAGATGTGTTTCTGAGGTTTTTTTGTTTTTGTTTTTTAAATTCGGAGTCTCACTCTGTCACCCAGGCTGGAGAGCAGTGGCAAGTTCACGGTCACCACAGCCTCGACCTGCTGGGCTCAGGTGATCCTTCCACCTCAGTCTCCCAAGTAACTGGAACTAAAGACATGCACCACCATGCCCGGCTACTTTTTTTATTTATTGTAGAGATGAGGTCTCACCAAGTTGCCCAGGCTGGTCTCAAACCTGTGGACTAAGGCAATCCTTTCACCTCGGACTCCCAAAGTGCTGGAATTATAGGCATGAGCCACTGTGCCTGACCGAGGACTTTCCTAAAAATGGCAAGGTATGTTCATTGTGCTAGAGGTCATCCCTTGAAGAAAGATATGAACATAATGAGCTTCACTCATACATTGTCAAAAAAAAGATCTTTGAAATAGGGAGACTGTAAGGAACATTGTCCTCATGCAGTTGGCAGTCCACGAAGGGTTATCACAGCTTTTCTGGGCCAACACTTTGACAATGACTCAGACAGTGTTCAATGAAATAAACACAGGCTGGGAGTCTTGTCAAGGTAATGGCTATACTTGTGGTATATTTAATATATAGAACACTGTGCTTCTTTTAAAGGGTTGTATTTAGTGCATTGCAATTAGTTCTGAATGCCATAACTCAAAAGGGCAAATATTGACCTAATATATCTTTCTCCAAGAAGAGGAAAATTTGTTTGATAGAGAATTGAAGAATTCTACTGTAAGGAGAGTGAGTGAGAGAACAGAAGATCCTTAGAATGGAGAAGTTTTATATATGTAAAAAATCGCATTTTGTGTACTTGTGTGTATGTTTATATATTGAATTAAGATTTGCCATTAAGCTGTCCTTAAATCATTTAGGGTGTGAGATGTGAATGAGCCATTAGCTTTGTTCTCTATAACTTTGGGGGACTAGTGAGTACAAATCACAGAAAAGAGACTTCTACTTCTGGAAATGAGATAGTCTTGGTTTTCCAGGAACCAATTTTTGGTCTGTTTTTTAGGGTCAGCTTTTTATTTGTATTATTCTCTTAGCAGACATAGGCAATATTTAAGTTTCTCCATATATTCTTACAGAGGTAATCGGAAAATATTAAGAGATTAAAGTAGAAGAGAAAGGATTTCTGGAAGATGGAGATCGACCTGGAAACTTAGACCTGAAAAGACTGAGGGATGTAAGCAATATTTTGAGGAAGAATGTTGTTGTAGAGTTTGGGAGAAAACAGGATATAGAATCTGAGCCAGAAATTGCCAGAGGAACAGGAATCCATGCCAGGAGAGTTGGCTCATACTTTAAAGAGAAGTTCCACTAAAGACACGAGTCAGTCATTGTATTTAAAGACATGCCATATTGATACAATTCAGTTTGGGATCAGAAAATAAAAGCACCTCATGCAGTTACATTTTTTGAATCTATCACCTGATATTACCTCAGAATTTCTGCTTTTTCTTTCAGGACTTTGCAGAATACAAGCCACAAAGCAATAGGATGATTCTTAAACATTCCGGATTTCTCACCACAAATCAACCAAATCTATGGGTCAAATTGTTCCCTATGATTGGAGAATTCATCACTCAAGGAACTTGTTCCCTTGCTCCTTTATCATTGTGATTTAGTTCTTTACTTTTTATCACAGTCAACATTATTGAAGAACAATTCCACATTTTGATTGTTGACACAGTCAATTATCTGGTATAGCAAGGTCATGGGAAAGAACCGGGCTTGAAGAAGCAAAACCTGAGATAATACGCATTTTAAATACTCTGATCTTTGGCTTACATGCTCCTTTAAGAAAAAGAGTTTTTCTCCTTAATAGACAAAGCATGACAGTAAATTTGTCTTAAAAACAAGGTATTATCTTTTCTTTGAATCATGATGCTTTTCTGACTTCAAACATGTAAGCCCAGTCCATCACTGAATAAATACCAATAGCATCTGTTTATTTTCTGTTTTTAAATAATGACTCAGTAGTGTGCATAAGCATAAATATTGATCTCTACATTCTTACTGTACATTTATTCTCTAACTGAAAACCTAATTTGTTTCTTTGACCTATTACTGTTTTATGTACATGAGTCCTTCATAGAGTAAAACATTCAACCAGCAAGTTATGTAGTTAAGGATGTGACCACAAGAGGGTAGTATACCTCTGTTGATGTGGAAGATGCTGAGGATTCATTTTGGTGGATTCTGAATGAATAGGCTTATGGCAGAAACAGAGCCTTTTCCTTATTGGCTGAGAAGACAATGTGAGAAACCACTATGGTTGTTAGAGAAAGAAGGGACAACTCGATGATGAAGTAGCTCTTCTGGCTGAAGACTGCAGGTCTACGACTGATCCTGATCGGGAAGAACAATGACGACATCCATTCAAGCTTTATTCATGTTCTTGTGGCTGCAGCTGGACTGTGAGTTGAGGTTTTGGGGTAACAGAGTATATTAGTGGATGTTTTGCAGATATTCAGATAGATGACTGACTTTTTTTTCATCTGGTTGTATAGACAAAGAAAATTCTAGAGAGCAATGACCTAACAACCCCTCTTTTTCCTCACTTTTTCTTTCTGCATAGGCATGAATGGAGACGAGAATGTGGGGCTGCATCCCCCTACCCTAGGGGTCCAGGAGGGAGACACCTCTGTTATCAACTGTACTTATTCAGACACTGCTTCAATCTACTTTGCTTGGTATAAGCAAGAACTTGGAAAAGGTCCTCAGCATATTATAGACATTCGTTCAAATATGGACAAGAAACAAGACCAAAGACTAACTGTCTTACTGAATAAGACAGCCAAACATCTCTCCCTCCACATCACAGACACCCAAGTTGGAGACTCAGCTGTTTACTTCTGTGCAGAGAGTACACATTGCTTCCCAGGCACCTGCAACATGTACTTTAACCTAAGACAGGAACTGAAGACACACCCCTTTTCTTTTGACACAGACCTTTAAGTATAGCATTTTCCATTGTTTGCTTGTAAGTGAAAGCTAGCATATGGACATTAAAAGCATATTATAAGAAGATTATGTTCAAGGTGATCCAGAAAGAGTTAGATCATTTTGTTGACTGATTGATGATCAATGGATTGTTTTAAAATTTATTTTCAGGCAACCCCTTCGGTTCCCCTCCCACTGTGGGAGATTTTCTGTTCTCTCAATAAATCCTGCTTTCAAAAAAAAATTTTTATTGTATATATTTAAGGTGTACAACATGAAGTTTTGATATACATGTATGTAGTAAAAAAAAATGAGATGAAGAGAGGCATAGGGCAAGGTATAGGAAGAGGGCCTTTGAGCTCCAGACACCTCCATATGTTCATCAATTAGGAAGGTCCACATAATGCATTCTTAAAGGAAATTAGTGGGTTTTTTTTTCAAGGCAGGCTTTAAAGATGACTTTACATTTGCTACTCATAATCCACTCCCATAAATTTCCCCTTAGAATCAATTTCACAATCTCTATCATAAATTGACATTTATTTATTTATTTTGAGTTGAAGTCTCACTCCCAGGCTGGAGTGCAGTGGCACTCTCACGGCCACCCCAGTGTCGACCTGCTGGGCTCTGGTGAGCCTTCCGCCTCAGCCTTCCAAGTAGCCGGAACTACAGGCACATACTACCATGCCCGGCTAATTTTTAAAAATTTATTTATTGTAGAGACGAGATCTCACCAATTTGCCACGCTGGTCTTAAACCTGTGGGCTCAGGCAATCCACTCCCCTTGGCCTCCTAATGTGCTGGGATTACAGGCTAAGCCACTGAGCCCAGTCATAAGTTGACTTCTAAATTGTACTTTTCAAAAACAGCTTTTTCTTGTAATTAGGATTATAATTTTTTAACTTAATATTATATCTTGATTTGAGCAATTCTCCTCTCATCAAGTCTTCTCCTGAAACATATGCTTTTTAATGGCTTTGTGAGAGATTTTCATAAGTCACAATAATTTTTATTTTCTTATTCTCTATATCTGTGGTAAAATTTAGGAGGCTTTTCAACCTGTTGCTTCTTGTTAAGAAAATGTGACTTGGGTTTTCCTTCAGAGTCTAGTTTGGATATTTACTGTTTGCGTGTTTGAGGGAAGTTAAAATTAGAGGTGATTTGAGAGTGTGAACCTCAGATTAGACTCACCAACCTATTCTTCTTTTCCAAAATCATATTAGTATCTTTTCCTATTTCTCTCTCATATAATTAAGAAGGAAGAGTTGTGTGTTTTAATTACTGCTAAGTCTGCAGAACCTAGTACAAGCTTTCCCGCATAGTTAATAATTAGTAGATGTTTATTATATAAAGAAAAAAGTGACATACTATAGTATATTCAAAATTTTAATTTAGGCTGTGTGTTTGAATTAAATGTATAAATTGATTTGTGAAGAATAAAACTCCTTAAAATGTAGATTTGGTTACTTGATTATTCAAGAACATAATATTTATTTCCACTTATCTATGTCTTTTTCCATAAAGCTCAGTTGTTTCAAGATAATTAATTTTTTTCTTAGACATTTAGTTTATAGCTACCCTTATTTTGCTGTTTGGGTTATGTGGGAAAGCATTTTATAAGTTTTTTCAGCAATCTTACCCAATTCTTTTTAGTGGATTGCAGGAAGCATTTGGACTAATGGTTAGGCTACAGATAGCTTGCTACATACCTCCAACCTTCACTTCCATGTTTTTGCTGAATTAAACATTAATACCACAGTTTCTTTTTTAAAAAGTCGTGTATTTTAGCACTGTAGGTAAATCAATGGAAATAAAGATGTTGCGTAAGTAGTTAATTATCATATCTGTGGTCAAAGGTGGGGGAATTTCAAGACCCCTCATATTCTTCCTAAGGATAGATATACTTGGCAGTGGGTATGATAAGAATGATCCCTCTTGGCTGAGTTATGGTTGTTATTAGCTAACTGGCTCAGATTCTTTGAGAAAGTCATTGGACTAAATTAGGGTTAAAACAGCTGAAAGAAAGAGTAGTACTGTAGCCCAACACCTCAACTGGGTTTTGTTATTTCCCTTTTTATACCACCAGCTCCAGTCCAGTAGAAGCAAGTTGACTCTTGATTGGTCCAGTTCTTCTAAGACTGAAAATGGAGTGACTGGGGATCATGGCTTATATCCTATTGTTTTATTGCTTGGTTAGAAGAAAGAGGATGTAGTTAATATTAGTTGAATTGCTGTGTCTTACTTAGGTGTTAATTTTTCCAATGGAAGAAAAAAAGTATCTAGCCAGTATGCAGAGTCAGTATACAGTTTACTTAGATCCAGACATATTCAAGCTTTACACCTTAAATGGAAAAGAGTACTAATGAGGAGTGACTTACACTACCAGCTAATAAAATTTGTGGTGAGATTGGCATAAAGTGAAACAAATAGATTAATAGAACTAAATAAAATATGTGGAACAAATATACTAAGGCTTGTGTATTTTTTCCATTGCCTCTGTACAAATTTGCTGGCTTAAAACAATACCTGAGGCAAGTGCCACAGAAACAATAAAGAAAACTAAAGGCCAATATCTCTGAGGAACATAGGTGCAAACATCCTCGACAAAATACTAGTAAATCTCATCCAACAACATATCACAGAGATAATTCATCATGGTAGATGGGCCTTATTCCCAGGATGCAAGGTTGGTTCAGCATATTCAAATCAATAAACATAATCCAACAATATAGAGAAGCAAAACTAATAACCACATCATTTATCTTCATAATTTATAAGAAGTACTTGCATAAGGACTTTAAACATAAAGATATGTTTAGCATGATCATCCGCCCAATTATTTTTTTCCTTGCTACACCAGGAAACATCTGTTTCCTGTCTTAGGGCAGCAGCAGCTGCAGCAGCACATAACCCAGTAATTCTTCTTTCTCCCTGTCAGGCTCACCTCACAGTGCAGAGGTCCGGAACTGAAGAAGAACTAGGTATTTTTTATCTAGGGAAGGACCAAACATGTTGCTCTCTAGTCTGATGAAGATGGTCGCAGCTTCAATGTGGCTAGGTAGGGATGGCACAGTGGGAGTGGACTTTCTCTATGACCTTGAGACTGGGAAGTGTCTTGTGGGAATGTTGGGAAGGAGGGGTAACAGGGTGTAAAAATTGAAATTTTTTTTCCTATGCCACTTATTTCTAAACCCTGTAGTTCATTTTGTTTTTAGGATCTGGCATTTCCCAGAAGATAACTCAAGCCCCACCAACAATGCTGGTTCAGGAGAAGGAGGCTGTGAATCTGAGCTGCACATATGACACTAATGATGCAAGTTATGGTCTATTCTGGTACAAGCAGCCCAGCAGTAGGGAGATGATATTCCTTATTCGTCAATTTTCTTACGACCAGAAAAATGCAACAGAAGGTCGTTATTCATTGAATTTCCAGAAGACAAGCAAATCTATCAACCTTGTCATCTCAGCATCACAATTGGAGGACTCAGCAATGTATTTCTGTGCACTGAGAGAGGCCACAGTGAGAGGATTGCTCGAAGGAGGTATACAAAAACCTCATGGTTCTGCTTGAGACATCCTCCTGCTGAGCAGACCGAGGCAGAGAATCACTATCACAGCAGGAAGCGACTACAGCTGTGGCAGCTCAGGGGTAGCATTAGAGAGAAAGAAAACACCATAAGAAAATACCTCTCTAAGTTCATAGAACATGAAGAGCATTATCATTCTTTAAAACATCCTAATCCTCGAATCTTTGGTTTGAAGTTAGACATACTAAATTTTTGACTGATGATTGAAGAGAAAACACAGTCACAATAAACAATTTGCTATTTGGTCACTTGATCGAGCTATAAGAATTGACTAAATAAATTAAAAAACGTATGACTGAAAAATCATTAAAAATCTGTGTGGATTTTTGGATTTTCAGATTAATTTGTTCAATAAATATGAAGAGGTCTTTAAAAAGCTCATGGAAATGCATATTATAAAATACTATGCACGATTTTCATTTTTTCACTAAAATAAACTTATACTAAGTTGTTATAACATATATGAATAGGATCTTTTGAGGCACTAAGAAGCATAAGATAGTTTGAAAAGAGCACCTATCAGAGCAACATATATTCTGCTAAAACTGAGACAAAAACAAGCTTCAAATTTATGGTGAGGCTTGAGTGGAAGGATGGTAAAATCATGAAATGTTTATGGGAATCAATGTTCCAAGTAAATCAGCAGTTTGCAAATGAATAACTTGTTTTAAGAAGGGGTGAGGGTGGGATTGGCAGTAGTGGGATTCTGCCAAGGAAGCAGGGGTGGGGGGGCACACCTCATCAACAAGGATACCTGCATAATGAACACTTGTATACTTAACCGTGAATTATCTCCCATATCTTTAAAATAAAAATTTTTTATAATAATTAAAAATAAAAAGAAGGGATGCGGCATTGTTAAAGACGAATCCCTCAGTGGAAGACCATCCACACCAATTTGTTTGGAAAAAATTAATCTTGTTTCTACCTTAATTGAAATGGACCAATGATTAACAGCAGAAACAATAGTCAACATCATAGACATCTCAACTGATTACACATAAACAATTTTGAAAGAAAAGTTAAACTAGATCAAATTTTTCATTTGATGAGTGGCAAAACCATTGCGCCCAGGTAAGCCGCAGACAAGACAATAGATGTCAGTGAAAGTTTTAAAGAAATGGGATCAAGTCTCCTAAGGCATCTCTTTGAGGAACTGTAAGAGGAGATGAAGTATGGTGTTGTCACTATGATGCTGAAGACAAAGCACAATCAAAGCAATGACTACCAAGAGGTAGAAGTGATCCAGTTAGAGCAAAAGTGTACTAATCAAGAGTAAAGGTCATGGTGACAATTTTTTGGGATGCTCAAGGTATTTCGCTTGTTGGCTTTCTGAAGGGCCAAAGAATGATAACATCTGTGTACGATGAGGTGTTTTGAGGAAGTTAGTCAAAGCTTATTTAGCCAAAGTCCAGGAACGCTTCACCAGAGCGTCCTTCTTCACCATGATAATGCTCCTATTTATTCTTCTCATCAAACAAGGTCAACTCTGCAAGCATTTTGATGGAAAACTATTAGTATCCACCTTAAAATCCTGATTTGGTTCCTTATGACTTCTTTTTGTTTCTTAATCTTAAAAAAATCTTTAAAGGGCACTCATTTTTCTTCAGTTAATAATGTAAAAAAGATTGAATTGACATAGTTATATTTCCAGAGCCTCAAGTCTGTAGAAATAGACTAAATGGCTGGTAGAGACTAGGTGGCTAACCTAGCCTAAATCCAACACCTAAATAGATAGCACAATAAAAAATATTTACTCTTGACTAGAGATGCAAATATTTAAATTACATAATTAAAAAACAGGAGACATAATTAAAAAACAGAATAATGCAGCTTGATTTTATAAGACATTGTTCACTTATCTATTTTTAAAAAGTAATTGAATGCCTACACTGTGACAAACTTTGTGCTGAGAAACTCATTCCATTTAATAACCTTATTACAATCTCTAGTATGGAAAAACTCAATTACTCTAATGTAGGTTTACCTGCCCCATACTAGACTTATTCATAAAATGATTAATAATTACTGGATCTTAGGGAAACATTGTGAAGAGGCAGAATATGAATTGTTTTCCACAGTCTTTGGTTTTGTCCTTCATTTCATAACTCCATCAGAAGACTTTAGTGTCATCACAAGGATCCGTTTTCATACCCCCACATGTGTTATGTGCAATCAATGCTCCACAACCCCAAATCCTCATTCTCTCCAATTTTCTTCTTCTATCTCTAATCTTGCTTTCTCTTGCCCCCACATTTGTTTTTGTTTTTTTTTTCTCTTTTAATTTTTTTTTTTTTTTTTGAGTTGGAGTCTCACTCTGTCGCCCAGACTGGAGTGCAGTGGCCGCTCCCGGCCATCGCAGCCTGGACCTGCTGGGCTCCGGCGATCCTTCCGCCTCAGCCTTCCGAGTAGCCGGAATTACAGGCGCTCGCTACCACGCCCGGCTGATTTTTTGATTTGTTGTAGAGATGAGGTCTCGCCTGCCCAGGCTGGTGTTGAACCCGCGGGCTCACGCAATCCACTCACCTCAGCCTCCCAAAGGCGCGGGATTACAGGCTGAGCCACCGATCCCGGCTTCTTTTTTAATTTTTATTTTGAAATTGTGGGGTACAATTCAGGGCTAGGTATACAAATGTTCCTTGTGAAGTACCCTTATTGATAAGGTGTGCCTCCCCTTCCCCAGGCGGATATCAACTACTGTCAATCCCAGCTTCCCCTCTCCACCCCGCTCCCTGGGGTTTCCTGCTACTTTCAATCCCTTTCCTACAGTAATACGGTAGTTGTTCAAGGTCCACTTATGAGTGAGAACATATGGTACCCAGCTCTTTGTTTCTGTGAGAGATCACTCAGTATTAAAAACTCTAATTCCATCCAGGTTGTTGCGAAGTTCATGATTTTTTTTTTTTTTATCCAGTCCTCTTTTGATGGGCAGCACAGTTGGTTCCATGCTACTGTGAACAATGCTGCGATAAACATACAAGTGCAGGTATGCCTTAAAATTTGAATGGTAATCATTGGTTGATATATGGTCTTGTATTGCAACTTCTTTTTATATTTGCATTTGGAAAGTAGATACATAGAATGGAAATCTTAAGGAAAGCACGTTTAAAAAGTTTAAAGTATTTTTTATTATGAAGATGTGGAGTACAATTCAGGGTTAGGTATACAAACGTTGATTATGCAGGTAAGCTTGTTGATGAGGTATGCCCCTCCCTCCCCTAGCAGTTTCCCTCAACTGCCAATTCTACCCCCTCAAGTATTATTTTTAATTGTTGAAAAATATATGCTACATAAAATTTGCCATCCTAATCATTTATAAGTATACAAGTCAGTGGTATTAATCACATGCACATTGTTGTGCAACCATTACTACCATCCATCTGGAGATACTTTTCATTTTGAAAACCTGAAACTCTGTACCCACTAAACATTCTCTGGAATCTACCATTCTACTTTTTGTCCATAAGATTTTGAATACTCTAGATAATTTGCATAATTGGAATTCTATAATACTTATCTTTTGTGATAACCTTATTTCATTAAGCATAATGTCCCAAAAGCTCATTCATGTTTCAGCATGTTTTCAGAATCTCCTTCCTTTTTAAGGCTGGATAATATTCTATTATAGGATTTTGTTTATCTATGTATCTGTCAGTGGACATTTGGATTGCTTCTACCTTTTGGCTATTGTGAATGAGTTGCTCTGATATTGCAAAGGGGTTGCAAACATATCAACATTTGGGCTATATACCTAAATTCTTTTAATTTGGGGGTATATACCTAAAAGTGGAATTGCTGAATCATATGATAATTTTATTTTGAATTTTTTGGAAAATTTTCCAACTGTTTTCCACAGTGGCTCCTGAGTCATTGCATTGTCACCAGCATACACATAGGTTCCTATTTCTCTACATCCTCATTAATACTTCTTTTATTATTATTATTTTTTATAGTAGCCAGTCTCATGAGTGTGAAGTTGTATGGCATTGTGGTTTTGATTTCCATTTCCTTAATCATTAGTAATGATAATCTTCTTTCCCTGTGCTCTCTGGCCAATTGTATATCTTTTTTTGGTGAACTGCCTATATGGCTACTTTACTCACTTTTGGTTGGGTTGTTTTTTTGCTGTTGAATTGTAAGAGTTTTTTATAAATTCTGGATTTTGATTTTTGTATATGATAAATGATTGGCAGATATTTTTCCTTCATTGCATTTTTTTTCACTATGTTGATTGTGTCCCTTGATGTACAGAAGTTTTAGATATTGATGTGGTCAAATTTGCTTATTTATTTATTTTTGTATCCTATGCTTTTGGTGTCATATTTAAGAAATTATTGCCAAATCCAATGCTACGAGGCTTGCCCTTTTGTATTCTTCTAAAAGTTTTATAGTTTAAATTTTTATGTCTAGTTTTTTAAATCTATTTTGGTTTGATTATAGCATATGATGTAAGATAAAGGTATGATTTCACTCTTTGCTTGTAGATTTCCAGTTTTCCCAGCATCATTTGTTGAAAATATTTTAGAGTCTTAGGAACTTTGTCTAAAACCATTTGGTCATATAAGTGCAGATTTATTTTTAGGCTTTTTATTCTGTTTCATTAATCTGTATGTCTGCCTTCATGCAAATACCACACTATTTTGCTACATTACTGTAGCTTTGAAATCAGTTTTGAAATCAGGAAGTGTGAGACCTTCCAAACATGTTTTTTTCCAAGACTATTTTGGCTATTTGAGATCTCTTAAGATGCCATATAAATTATTAGAATTTTTCTATTGTTGCAAAAACATTATTGGGTTTTGAAGGGGATTCAATAGACTCTACAGATTCTTTTAGGTAGTATCGCTATTTAAATAATATTATATGTCTCAATCCATAAGCATAAAATATCTTTATATTTAGTTGTGCTATTAATTTCTTTCAGTGACATTTTGTAGTTTTAATGGTACTCGTTTTTAAGTTTATTTTTAAATATTTTATTTTTTTGATGCTTTTGTAAAAAAATATTTTCTTAATTCCCAGAGTGTTCACAGTGTTCGTGTATAAAAACGCAACTGATTTTTATATGTTGTTTTTGTGTTCTGCAAGTTTGTTGCATTTATTTATTTATTCTAAGGAGAAGCATCTTTAATGATGGAATTTCAGGTGTTGTGAAAATTGAGTGTATAACAGGATATTTGTCTCATGCCTTTCCAGTTAACTCATGTAAGCCTCAAAACTTGGATCACACAAAGAGTATGAACTTCGTAATGTAATTATTTCATATCTTTAATGCATCAGTTCTTTTAAAATTTAGTTTAAATGTTGAGAAGTCAAAGGCCAATACTCTTTTAAGAATAAATATTCTAACACATCATGGTATGCTGAACAAGATGAAGAATTTATAGTTAGGTACTATTTTTTTTTTTTTTTGAGTTGGAGTCTCACTCTGCCGCCCAGACTGGAGTGCAGTGGCCACTCCCGGCCACCGCAGCCTCGACCTGCTGGGCTCCGGCGATCCTTCCGCCTCAGCCTTCCAAGTAGCCGGAATTACAGGCATGCGCTACCACACCCGGCTGATTTTTTTATTTATTGTAGAGATGAGGTCTTGCTGCCCGCGGGTTCAGGCAATCCACTCACCTCAGCCTCCCAAAGGCACGGGATTACAGGCTGAGCCACCGAGCCTGGTCAGGTACTAATTTTTAAGTCAATGTGCAGTTAGTAATTGAAAATACTAAACTGGGAGAAATAAGGTTCCTCTAATTTCCATACTATAGAAATGTAGAAGCATTAAATTACCTTGGTTCACAAATCTAGTAAATGAAAGATTCAACACTTAACCTCAGGTCACTTGACTCCTGTGGTGAGATTTTCAACAATGAAAAAGAAAAGTAAACCAATTCAGTATGAAACTCAAGAAGTTAGAAAATGAATAGCAAAATAAATGAGAGCAGATTGAAGAACTAAAAAATAAAACAGAAGGTGATGTCTCAAAAGAAAAAAATAGAGTCAACGATAAAATCACAATATGATAACTTGAAAACGACTGTAATACTAACACAACTCAGAAAAAAAGTGAGAAGGGACAAATACACACACACAAATGCAACATAATTAAGTTGAACTTATTTCAGGAATGCAAGGAAGATTTCATTTTTGAAATTCTAATAATGTAATGCTTCACATTAACAAATTTTAAGAGACCCAAAGATGTCTCATGCCTGCTCTGATGATTTACTTTGGATATGGGAATGATTCGCTGTAACTGTAAGTATGTGTATATTTATGCAGAATCATCTAATTTTGGTGGCTGTCAAAAATACTTGGGTTCTTTCTCTTAATTTGACCCCAAACATAGATATAAAGTGTTCTTAGTCTTATATCTCTTGTTGCATTTAGATTTACCTAAGTATAAGAAGGAAATGATGAATTTATTTAACCATATTTATGTTGAAGTCTTGGCTTTTATATTACTCTTTGTGTATTTGTCTTTTATTGTGAGCTGCTCCAAATTTTATTCTTGAAACTGCTGGAGGTATAATTTGAATGTAAGGATTGTATAGACTTTTAATCCCTGAAATTCTTCTTAAAATTATTCTCATTTCTGTTCTTAAATCTATCACGATCTTCTGAAGTAGCCTTATAACTGTGACTAGATATGCACACACCACACCATGGTTTAAATAATGTTAAACATTAGGAAGAATCAAACTATAATCCTGTTTATAAGACACTTTTACACTGCTTTATTTGAACAGCTATGTTTTAGACTCTTTTATTTTATTTTATTTTATTTTGAGTTGTGGGGTGCATGTGAGGATTTAATATATGAGTAAGTTGCGTGTAGATGTGGTTTGGTCTTCTAGTGTGCTCTCACTCCCTCTGGTACCCAGGGTGTGCCCCTTATCCCTCTTCCTCCTTTGCCTCCCTCCTTTATAAGTGTCCAGGGTCTGTTGTTCCCACCTTTGTACTCATGTATCCAGTGATCAGCCTGCTTATACATGAGAACACATGGCATTCAAAGTTTTTTTGTTTCCATGATAGTTCACTTAGAATGATGATCTTCAGCAGCATCTATGTTGCTGCAAAGGATATGGTTTTGTTCTTCTTTATGACTGCATAGTAATTCCATCATGTACATGTACAACATTTGCTTTCTCCAGTCCATTTCTGATGATCATCTGGGTTGTTTCCATGTTTCTGCTATTGTGAATAGTGCTGCAATAAATGTACACATCCAGAGGGGTTTTTTTTTGGTAGAGGGATTTATGTTCCTCTGGGTATATTACCAGAAGGGGGATTGTTGGGTTGAATGGCTCAATTTTTAGTTCTTTGAGAAAACACCACATTGCTTTCAACAAAGGCTGAATTAGCTTACATTTCCACCAACAGTATAGAAGCATTGTCTTTTCGCTGCAGTCTCATCAACACGCGTTGTTTTTTGAACTTTTAATGATAGCCGTCCTTACTGGTGTGAGGTGGCATCTCACTGTAGTTTTGATTTGCATTTCTCTGCTGTGCATTTTTCTCATATGTTTGTTGGCTGCTGAATGTCTTCCTTTGAGAGCTGTCTATTCATGTCCATTGCCCACTTTTTAATGGTATTGTTTCTTTTGTTTTGTTTTTTTCCTGTCAATTCATTTGAGTTCCTTGTGGGTCCTGGATGTTAGGGCTTTGTTGGATGCATTGCTTCCAAAAATTTTTCCCATTCTGTGGTCTGTCTGTTTACTCTCATGATGTTTTCTTTGCTGTGCAAAAGCATTTTAGGTTGATACGGTTCTGATGGGCAATTTTAAATTTTGCTACATTTGATTTTTAGGACTTGACCATGAATTCCTTGCCTACTCTGATGTCTAAGCAGGCGTTCCCTAAATTTTCTTCCAAGAGTCTCTTAGTTTGAAGTTTAACATTTAAGTTCTTGATTTATTTTGAGGTTTTAAAAAAATATGGTGATAAATAGGGTTCTAGTTTTATTCTTCTGCATGTGATTAGCCAGTTTTCTCAAGTCCATTTGCTAAATATAGCTTTCTTTCCCCAATGTTTGTTTTTGTTGGCTTTGTCAAAGATGAGCTGGTTGAAGATTCATGGTTTTATTTTCAGATTTCCTGTTCTGTTCCATTGTCTATGTGTCCATTCCTGTACCAGTCCTGTGCTGCTAAACTCCTTTATTGCAGGAAAGTTTCAGGGAACAGAAAGAGAGTATTCACTGGTGAGGAATAAAGTTCCAGTATCCTGCTGGTTTACAGAAGACTAGAAAGCTTGTCAGTCTTGCTACAGTGCAATGCTCAAGTCAGGTACCTAATAATTGGGCTGGAAAGAATGCTTATACCACTACCTGGTAGTCATCTACTACATTGAAACTTGTGTATTCTTTAAAATATGTTTCCTATCTTCTTTTGTTCAAAGACTTAGGTCTGCAATTATTTAATTGTTTTCCTAATAATTCCATTAGGATAAAATCCATGCCTATTAACTTATTTTCTTAAAATATCTAAAAGGTTTATGAAGAAGTCATTTTGTCACCCTCCACCTCTAATTTTCTGAAAACAACATATACTGGAAACAACAGGCAACAAAGGTGCTGCTATCTGAGAGATCTGTATTCAAAACTATTAATGTTGCCATATGCTTGCTGAACACATGTGAGCTTTGCATTGTTATTTGTAAAATGTGACAATGATATCTTCTTTATTATTTTTATTAAGAGAAATTTTCGATAAGGAATCCAATGAAACTCACAAGAAACAGATCAGTTATTAGTGAGGGTATTCCCAAAGGTAGATTAAGCATTTGACAAAATACAGCAACCATTTTTCATTAAACTCTTTGCGAATGAGGTATTAAAAGAAACATCCTCAATTTAATCATAAAGTGTTATACTTGATGGTGAAAAACTGAAGGCTTCCCACTTAAGGTCAAAAATAAGGAAATAATTCTTGTTCTTATTATTTCTATTTAATATTGTACTTGACAGTCCATCCAGTGCAATATGGCAAGAGACAGAAAGAAAGGTGGATAGTTTGGAAAGGAAGAGGTAAATCTATCTTTATTTACAGATAAAATAGTTGTCTAAGTAGAAAATTCAGGGGAATCTTCAAAAAAAGCTACTAGAGTTAATAAGTAAGTTTAACAATGTTTCAGGATAAAAGATCAATTTATAAATCAATTGTAGTCTTCTATTTATACAAGGAATAATCAGAAATTAAAATGAAAAATTATTGCACTATACAAAAGCTAAGGGGATAAGTCTTACAAAATATACAAGTTCTGATCACCTAAAGCTACAAAATTCACTTAGAGAAATGAAGACCTACAAAATTTCAGAGGTAAACTATGTTCATGGATTGATAGATTCAATATTATTAAAATATCAATTCTTTCCCAAATTATTCTATAGATTCAATATAACCACAAAAAATCCTTTCAGGTTTTTTGTTAAAATTAGCAAGCAGATTCTAAAGTTTATATGGAAATGTAAAGGACCTACAGAAGCCAAAACAACTTTGGAAAAGAACAAAATTTGGAAAGATAACACCAGATTTCAAGTCATCTTCTACAGTAATGAAGACAGTGTGACATTTGTGTACAGAAATACAAATAAATTATTGGAACAGAATACAGAGTATGGAAATAAACCCACACCTATAAGGATGACTAATTTTTGACAAAGGCACAAAGGCAACTCAATGGGGAAAACATAGTTCTTTAACAAATAGTACTGAAATAATTAGACATTCATATGCAAAAAAGATCAACTTTGACCTTTAGCTCACACTATATACAAAAAAGTTATTCAAAGTAAGTAATCATAAACATAAAAATAAAACCTGAAACCATAACATTTTTGGAAGTAAACAGGAGAAAATTTTTGTAACCTTGGCCTAGGCAAGCATTTATTTTATATAATAGAAAAATAGGACCTATAAATTTTAAAAAAAGATAAACTGGACTTCACAAAAATTAAAATCTACCTTTCAAAGAACTCTGTTAATAGAGGTAATAGAACTATAGACTGAGAAAAACATTTTCAAATCATATATCTGATAAAGGGGTTTATTTAAATTATATAAAGAACCATTTAAACTCCATAACAAAAAAGAAACTACTAAAAAACTTGAACAGATACTTCAGCAAAGAAAGCATAAGAATGACAAACAGGCACATAAAAAGATGCTCAACATCATAATTACTATGAGTATGCAAATTAAAATCAGAATGAGATACTGCTACATACCTCTTAGAGCAGGGTTGACAAGGAGGTAGAGAGATTGGAACTCTCAGATATTGCTGAAGGAAATATAAAATAGTATCATTACTTTGGAAAACAATTTAGCAGTTTCTTAATAAGTCAAATGTATACTTACCATATGATGCAGCCATTCTACTCCCAGGTATTTACTCAAGAGAAATGAAATTATATGTCTGTTCAAAAACTTAAGCACATATATTCATATAAACTTTTTTTGTAACAGCTTCTAACAGGAACTAACTGAAATGCTCATCGACAGGTAAATGGATGAGCACATTTAAAAATTTGTATAATAGAATAGTACTATTCAGTGATAAAAAGAAATGAATCATTAATCCATTAACACTATGGAAGAGCCGGGCTTGGTAGCTCAGCCTGCAATCCCATGCCTTGGGAGGCTGAGGTGAGTGAATTGCCTGAGCCTGTGGGTTCGAGACCCACCTGGGCAACCTGGTGAGACCTCATCTCTACAATAAATCAAAAAATTAGCCGGGCATGGTAGTGTGCGCCTGTAGTTCCAGCTACTCGGAAGGCTGAGGTGGAAGGATCGCCGGAGCCCAGCAGGTTGAGGCTGCGGTGGCCAGGAGCAGCCACTGCACTCCAGTCTGGGAGACAGAGTGAGGCTCCAACTCAAAAAAAAAAAAAAAAACACTATGGAAGAATTTCAAAATAATTATACTGAGTGAAAGACAGACCCACAAAAGAGTATATAAGAGATTTTACTTATATAAATTATAAAATACACAAACTAATTTACAGTAATAGAAGATTGCTTGGAAAGGGGTACTGGAGGTAGGAAGTTAATTAAGAGAAAGACTATAAAGAGATATGAGAAACTTTTGGAGTGAGGCAAATGTTTGTGATGATAGCTTCAAAAGTCCATATGTATGCTAAATCTTATAAAACTTTATGTACGTGTGGTTAATTTTTATGGCAATTATACATCAGTACAACCATTAAAAATAAAGACATTGAGAAATAAATAAATAAAGATATATCTTTTCGATGTCATAGAAGTCATTTAGCATGTCCCCAAATGCAAAATGTTCTAACTGGTATTAAACAATTTTTAAAGTATAGCTAACAGCTTTCTTCACCCATGTGATCTATTGCTTATTAGCAATTCAGCATCATCCCAACTTCTTTTGCATTGTCTCCTGTATATCATAAAAGAATTTGGGAGCTGGTTTTCCCAAATTTCTTTCTAGCATAATTCTGGGCTAGGTTGTGGCAAAGTGATTTGGCAGGAGGAGTAGAAGGAGAAGAGATATGTGATCCTGAACAATATCTGGGCCTGAATGTCATATTTAAGTCTGCATCTGAAAAACCATTCATATGTCAACTCTGGATATATCCTTTATCTAAATCTGTAGAGTGAACTCCAGTAAATAAACTAAGAAAATCCTCCATTTATATGTCTAGGTACAAATATTTACAAGACCCTACAGAAAGTTGGGTCCTTCTCCCATTTTTATTGTAATAACATCAGAGGGTTTTTTTTGTTTTATAAAATTAAAGGTCATTGGAAGTAAGCATAAATACATGCTTGTTTTTGCTGCTGAAATTTCATAGAACACACTGGTTATGAAAATTTGTATAATCATGAAAACATTTTCTTAGGGTGATCCCAGAGCATTATCTCTATTCCTTGATGATCATCTTGGGCCTAGGACAATATTCATGAATCAAATCTTGTAAACAAGTATTATGTTTGCTGCAACAAAAGCACTTGGGAGTTTCTAAAAAGCACAGCATTTTTGTTTTCTAAAAAATACAGCTATCTCATTCACAATAGTCACAAAAAAATGAAATACCTTGGCATCTTCCTAACCAGAGAGGTGAAAGATCTCTACAATGAAAATTACAAAACACTGCTCAAAGAAATCAAAGATGACACAAACAAACGGAAATATATTCCATGCTTATGGATTGCAAGAATCAATATTGTTAAAATGTCCATCCTACCCAAGGAAATCCACACATTCAATGCAATACTTCTCAGACCTGGAAACGGCAATACAGAAATTCATATGGAAACAAAAAAGAGCATGAATAGTCAAAACAACTCTCAGCAAAAGAAGCAAAGCAAGAGATATCACACTTCCAGACTTTATACTTTATTATAAAGCTACAATTATCAAAACAGCCTGGTATTGGTACAAGAACAGACACATAGACCAGTGGAACAAGGTGAAGACAGATTCTGGAAGCAAAACCTCAATTTCTCAATCAACTCATCTCTAACAAAGCCATCAACAACAACCACTGGGGAGAGGAGACCCTATTCAGCAAATAGTGCTGAGAAAACTGGCTGGCCGCATGCGGAATGAAACAGGACCCCTACTTACCACCACACACAAAAATCAGCTCTAAAATATCTAAACATAATGCCTCAAGACTATAAGAATTTTAGAAGAAAATGCAGGAGATACCCTTCTGCACACTGGAATAGGCAGTCAGTTCTCAATCAAAACCCCAAAAGCGAATGCCATAAAAGATAAGATAGACAATGGAATCTTATCGAACAAAAGCTTTTGCAAAGCAAAAGAAACTATCAAGAGAACAGGAAGACAAACCACAGAATGGGAAAAGATATTTGCTAACTGTATATCTGACAAAGGTCTAACATCCAGGATCTACAAGGAACTTAAACGAACTGAAAAGGAAAAAAAAAAAACCCTATTAGAAAGTGAACAAAAGACATGAATAGACGCTTCTCAAAAGAAGACATGTGAACAGCCAACAGATACATGAAAAATACTCAGTCTCAAAAAAAAAAAAAGAAAAATACTCAGTCTCACAGTCTCACTAGTCATCAGAGAAGTGCAAATCAAAACCACACTGAGATACCACCTAATTCCGATAAAAATGGCCATCATTAATAAATCAAAAAACAACAGATGCTGGCGAGGATGTGGAGAAAAGGGAATGCTTCTACATTGTTGGTGGGAGTACAAACTAATTCAACCTCTATGGAAAACAGTGTGACGATTCCTAAAAGAACTAGAAATTGATCCTCCATACCACCCAGCAATCCTCCTTCCAGGAATATACCCAGAGGAACTCAAATCATTCTACAAAAAAAGATACCTGTACACGCATGTTTATTGTAGCACTATTCACAATAGCAAAAACATGGAACCACACCTGCTGCCTATCAAAAGTGGACTAGATAAAAAAAATTGTGGTACATATACACGATGGAGTATATGCAGTCATAAAGGACAAAATTATGGACTTCTTCAGCAACTTAGATAGGCTCTATCACAGAAAAAAAATTATACCACATGTTTTCACTCATATGTGGATCCTGAACATTTATCACAATACTACAAGAGAGGGATCAGTAGTTGCAGGACACTGCTTGGGATGCAGGGGGTGGAACACATAACAACACTAAGGGTACCTGATCCTAAACCAGGGGAAGTGAGGACCACTGGCAGGCCCAAACATCACCTGCATATAGAGCACTTACGCACCTAAACTTGACTTGTACCCCACATCTTTACACTAAATTAAAGAAAAAATACATCTTTTTTGCTTTCAATCCTGGAAACAGTGGTTTTTAAAGTTACTGATGAGATCTCAGTATCTGAAGTTTTAAATCACTCCCAAATTAACTATGTTCTCAAAAAGCCAGTCTTGAGAACTTCTGCTATTACTCAGGCAAGGAAGAAGAGAGTTACTAACGAATGATCCAATCTTTTGATGCAAATCCACATCTGAGTTCCCTACATAGTGGGGAGAAATTATCAGATTAAAGTTTGGCAACAAAATGTTGGCAGATGGGCCACAGTAGAAAGAATGCTCAAGGCTAGATCTCTGTTGGAGTACAGCCTTAATACTCGTTGCCCGATTGGCATAGGCTAGTCCCCTTATTTTGGAATCATTGAGATCATAGAGGAATAAAATATTGATCTCAGATCATTCTCCAGGTATTCAGTAACTTTATGTGTTTCTTCTATTTAGGATTCATATTTTTCGCTTTTTAATGATTCTGAAATTCAGAAATATTTGATGATTGAAAAGATAGTGTGACTTTTTCCCTTGAAAAGGTCTTATTAAAAAGATAGCATACCTTACAATTGATATTATTTTAGAACTTAGGAAATACTGTGTTTCAAGTAGTAGTGATTATACAACAAAGGCTGTTTATTCATTATTTTTGTTTCATTTAACATATATATTGAACACATAGTAATTGTCATTCACTGCTCTATATGTTGGGATGCAGTGCTGAAAAATATGGAATCACTCAATACTGATGTGATTTCTCTTTTTAAAAAATATTTTTGAAGAGATTTATCCTGAACCAAATGTGAATGACCTAAGTTGGTGGCACAGTCCCAGGAGGACCTGAGAACATGTGTTCAAATTGGTTGAATTACAGCTTGACTTTATACATTTTTAAGGAGACAGAAGTTACAGACAAAACATAAATTAATACATCTAAAGTTTATATTGGTTGGGCCCAATAAGGTGGAGCATCTCCAATTTGGGAAGGTGGGGGGGGGTTGGTTATAGGTCACAGGTGGATTCAAAGAGTTTCTGATTGGCAATTGACAGAAAGAGTTAAAAATAGTTTGAAATCGGTAAAATGAAATGCTTTAGTTAAGATGGGGGAGGGGTGAGGAAGTCAAGGTTCTTTTTTTTTTTAACCCCATTTGATAAGTTCTTTCTTTTTTTTCACATTTTAATAGCTTTGAGTGATACAAATAGTTTTGGTCTGGGCTTTAAGTGCACACACCCCCAACTGTGCACACTGTACTCAACAGGTGATTTTTGGACCCTCTATCGCTTTCCTCTCCTCCTTTGGCATCTCCAGTGTCCATGATACCATTTTCTATGTCTTTGCAGATCTTTAGTTTAGCTCCTACTTATAAATGAGAACGTGTGGTGTTTGGTTTTCTGTTCCTGAGTTAGTTCCCTTAGGATAACAGTCTCCAATTCCATCCAAGTTGCTGCAAAATACATTATTTTATTCTTTTTGATAGTTGAATAGCATTTCATAGTGTATATATATCACATTTTTTCATTATCCACTGATTGGGTGATGGACATTTAGGTTGATTCTATATCTTTGCAATGTGAATTGGGCTGTGATGAACATGCCGGTGCAGGTATCTTTTTCATACAACGGCCACTGCTTCTTTGGGTAGATACCTAGTAGTGAGATTGCTGCTTGTAATAGTAGATCTACTATACTTGTTTGAGGAATTTCCACACCACTTTCCATAGAGACTGTACTAATTTACACTCCCACCAACAGTGTATAAGCATTCCCTTTCCTCCACATCTGTACCAGCACCTATTGCTTTTTAATTTTTTATTGGTGGCCATTCTGACTGGTGTGAGGTGGTATCTCCTTGTGGTTTTAATTTGCACTTCTCTGATGATGAGTGATTTTTGAGCATTTTTTCACGAGTTTGCTGGCTGTTTGTATATCTTCCTTTGACAGATAGATATGCCGTTAGCCCACTTTTTAATGGGTTATTTGCTTTTTATCTTGCTGATTTGTTTGAGTTCTTTGCTGAGTCTGGATAATATTTGTCAAATGTATAGTTTGTGAATACCTCTCTCATTCTGTAGGTTGTCTATTTGCTCTGTTGATTATTTTGTTATGCATATTTTGTTATGCAGAAGGTTTTTAGTTTAATTAAGTCCCTCTTGTTTATTTTTGTTTTGGGGGTTTTAGCCATAATTTTTTTTTTTGCCTAAGTTGATATCCAGAAGAGTTTTTCCTATGTTTTCTTCTAGGATTTTTGTGGCTTCTTGTCTGACATTTAAGTCTTTAATTCATCTTAATTTTTGTATATGGGGAGAGTAGGGAGCAAATTTATTTTTTTCTGCATGTGGCTAAAAGATGTGATTTCTTATTACTTCCTCTGATTGAACCAAAACCCTTGCCTGACATTCCAATGGATTATAAGCTGTCCCACAAAGGATACATGAAAATATAAAAGTCTGTAATAAAATGTAAGAAAATGTGTGTCTTCTCAGCTTCAGAAATACCCTGGGATGTTCTGCTAAGGAAATTCCATGTCAGGCTGTATCCCAAGAACAAAATAGACTCTAGAGAGTATGCAGTTGTCCTTCAGATTTTCAAGGTCCACCTGAGACTGGCATGTGCCTTATAAATGAGATCAAGATTCAAACATACGGACTTCGCAGCAACTTGAATGGATTCAGAGTCTATCATACTCAGTGATCTATCCCAGAAACAAAGAACAGAGTACCATATGTTCTCACTCATAAGTGAACTTTGAACAATTATAATGCTGTAGGAAAAGGGTTGGCAGAAGTGGGAAACTGCCAGGGCAGAGGGTTGGGATTGTCAGTTGAAGGAAACTGCCAGGGGAGGGAGGGGCACACCTCATCAATAAGGATACCTGCATAACGAACATTTGCATACCTAACCCGGAATAGTACCCCACATCTTTAAAATAAAGAAAAATTAAAAAAAAAATTTAAAAATGAGGTCAGGATTAAGGACATATTTGGGACTTTTGGAAAGAGCTAAAAAAAAAAAAAAAAGAAATCCATTCCAGTTCAGTCCCTGTCCACCAGGGGGAGTGGCTTCCTTACACAAATTCATTTCCTGTGAGAGTTGCAGGTTTAGACCTGCCATTTCACCGTCACATTTCTTCATGTTAAGAAGTGAGAACATATTTTGGTGACAATCTAAAGATGAACTTTTCTCCAGGCTTAGTGACTGTAACACTCTTACTGCTTGGTAAGTAAAATGCCTCTTAAAACTTGCACTCTTCCTTTTTTGTGTCAGCAAAATTATTAACCACAATTTTATATAGAACTGTATGCCTAAGGTCAAAGAGATCTCTTTTTCTGCCCCCTAGGAAAAATCCGTGGAGACTCAGTGACTCAGATGGAAGGCCAAGTGGTCCTCTCAGAAGGGACTTTCCTCACTATAAACTGCACTTACACATCCACAACGTACCCGACTCTTTTCTGGTATGTCCAATATCCTGGAGAAGGTCCACAGCTCCTTCTGAAAGCTACAAAGGCCAACGAAAAGGGAAGCAACAAAGGCTTTGAAGCCACATACAAAAAGGAAACCACCTCCTTCCACTTGGAGAAAGCCTCAGTCCAAGAATCAGATTCAGCTCTGTACTACTGTGTTCTGGGTGACACAGTGACAAAAACTGCAGGGGGAGCTGAGCACAAACTCTGAGCAGCATGGTTTCTGCACAGTCTCTGGGTGATGCAAAATTCATGCAAATGGTCAGAGCAGAAGAACAGAAGTGAACATTCCCATACCCAGTTTTTTATTAGGGAAATTGAAAACAGGCTGACACCAAATAATTCCTCATCTAGAGTCAAAGGAATTTCAAGGTAAAATGAAGTAAACTGTGGTGTGATCTCTGTGCTCATCCCCACCCCTCAAGATTCAGCTCCCACATCTCATTCCAGGTCACCTTGGTAAATATTGTCATATCTTATATTTTTACAGAGCCAAATATGCCAGAGAAGGTGGAATCTGTGTAATTTCTCCCTAACAGAGTGTAGCAGGAGAAATAGGAGAGCTATTTTATACTCTCTCCCCACACACCAAACAAGATTCTTAACACAGAGAGAAGAAAAGATAAGAAAGGAGGAGGAAGAGACTCTTACATGTAACAAAACAAAGCAAAGAAAGAAAAACATCATTTATCATAGAGAGGAAAGTTTTTTTTTTTTTTTTTTAGTAAATCAGATAGCAGACACAGGCCAATGTCCCAAGAGAAAGGGAGGGATCAAAGCATAAATGAAGAAATAACCCGTGTAAATAATGAGTATCCCCAACCCGTTACATAGATCAGTAACTTTGTTTTTGGCTTCCTAACAACAAAGTTTCGAGTAAGTTATGTAGTTTTACAGTGCCAATGGAAGACTAAGCATACATATTTATACCTGTATCCCCATTAAATCCTGTTAAAAAGACATAAAAAATTTAAAAGGGCATAAACTCACAAAAAGAATAAAAAAGGAAATGACAGCAACATTTTGGAGGGTGATTACTTCACTGTTTACATAATTTTACCTTGAAATGTCTTTGACCCTGGATGAGGAACTATTTGGTGTCACCCTGTGTTCTAAATTTCCCTAATGAAAAGCTGGGCATGCAGAAGAACTCAAATCACTCTATAAAAAAGATACCTGCACATTTATGTTTATCCCATCATTGTTCACAATAGCAAGAACATGGAACCAACCATGCTGCCCATCAATAAGGACTGGATTAAAAAATGTGGTACATATACACAATGGAATATTATGCAATCATAAAGAAGAGTAAAATCATGAACTTCAGAGCAACCTGGATGGACATAGAGTCTATAATACTGAGTGATCTTTCACAGAAACAAAGAACTAAGTATCACATGTTCTCACTCATAAGCGGACCTTGAACAACTATCCTAATACCATAAGAAAAGGAATGACAGTAGCGGGAAACTGCGGGGGTGGGAGGGGGCGGGGTGGTGGGATTGGCAGTAGTGGAAAACTGCCTGGGGAAGGGAGGGCACACCTCGTCAACAAGGGTACCTGCACAATGAATATTTGCATACCTAATCCTGAATTGTACCCCACAATTTTATTTATTTCTATCTGTTTATTTTTATTATAAAGACGTGGGGTACAATTCAGGGTTAGGTATACAAACATTGATCACGCAGGTACCCTTGTAGATGAGGTATGGCTCTCCCTCCCCTAGCAGTTTCCCTCAAATGCCATTTCCCACCCCCACAGTTTCCCATTACTGCCAATTGCATCTTACAGCATTATAATTGTTCAAGGTCAGCTTATGAGCGTGGAACTCTGTTCTTTGGTTCTGTGATAAGTCACTGAGTATGATTGACTCCAAATCCATCGAAGTTGCTGCAAAGTCCATACATTTGTCCTTTATGGTTGTATATATGTACCACAATTTTTTTATCCAGTCCAGCTTCGATGGACAACATGGTTAGTTCCATGTTTTTGCTATTGTGAATAGAGCTGCAATAAACATACATGTGCAGGTATCTTTTTTGTAGAATAATTTGAGTTCCTCCAAGTATATTCCCAATAGGGGAATTGCTGGGTCACATGGAAGGTCAATTTCAAGTTCTTCCAGAAGTCACCACACTGTCTTCCAAAGAGGTTGTACTAGTTTGCATTCCCACCAGCCGTGTAGAAACTTTCCTTTTTTTCCATATACTCGACAGCATCTGTTGTTGTTTGTTTTATTAATGATGGCCATTCTTACAGGGGTTAAGTGATATCTCAATGTGTACCCCACAATTTTAAAATAAAAAAATTAAAATTAAAAAACACAATAGGAGTAATAAATAGCAATATATGAGTAGCAACATAAATTTAAAGATTACCAAAAAATATTTTGGCACCATAATTTTATAAAACAATAAATAATAATACCTTAATGCAAAAGAGAGAGAGAGAAACTGGGTAAAGGCATGTTCACTAAGGAGAAATAAAAACGTGCTTAGCAATCCAGGTAAGAAGGAAACTTTGGGACTTGCCTATTTTTTTTCTTTGCAAGGATGAGCACAAAGACCACTTCATGGCTTATTTAATTTTACCTTGAAATTTCTCTGACCCTGGATGAGGAACTACTTGGTGTCAGCTTGCTTTCAGTTTACCTAATGAAAAGCTGGGTATGCAAATGCTCACTATGGAGAAATGAAACCTTGCATAGCAGACCAGATAAAGAAGAAACCTGGGCACAGTGAAAGAAGCCAACAAGGAGCACCCCAATGTGTGCTGTATTGTGGAAAAGTTTAGGATTCTGAAGCACCACTGACCTTTGAATAATTGGGGAAGATGATACTGTGTGTGTATGTATTGACAGTATTGGAAAAGAGGTTATGCACAAGATCTGTGTCTCTCCAGTCTTGTAGGCAGTGGTATGCTGTGTCTTCACCTTTCTTGTGAATTCAGGAAGAGCTGTTAGTTCTTCAGACTGTTCAGCGTTTTCTTGTGGCAACTTCCAAGCTTTTCATACAGAACCAGAAACTGGGAATCATCTGCTATTGCCTTTTAATATAAATTTTAAGGTTTATTATTTACATTAAGAAAACTGGTCATATGACTGTCATCTATCTGTCTATTTATCTCTCTTTCTATTTATCTATGTTTTTTAAAAGTTTGTTATTGTAGTTTGACTTTATTTTTGGTCCAATGGCATTGTGAGGACTGGCAAGTTCATATTCTGCCTGGCAGACCATTAAGATGAAGACACAGGGAAGAGTTGATTTTGTAGCTTGAGTTTGAGTCTAGTCTGGATGATGAATTCGTTCTTATTTGGGAGACCTCAGTATTCTTCTCCTAAGACATTCAACTTATGGATAAGTTCCCTCACATTATGGAGGGTATCTGCTTCGCTGAAGCCTACTGATTTAAATGTTAATCTCATCTAAATAAAATACTTTTACAGTGTCATCTAAACTAGCATAAATTCATACGAAGATCAAATATCTGAGTACGGTGAATGCTCCCTTATAACCTAAGCACTCATTCACTTTAGTAGCAGTAATCCAGAACACCAGTTTTAGATTTGGGAAGCACCAGTTGTAGTGGTTAACTTTACATGTTGTATGAGGATATTGCTATGTTATGTAGACACAGTGGATCCGTAAAATTAACCATCATATTGTAATCAAGTGGATATATAACTGAGAACTTTATACATATGTCTTGTTAATAATCTACTGTACTTACAAAGACATAAGGGCTTATATTCTATATCACATTGCAAATAGTGAGGAGGAAACCTAGCAAAAAGCATAAACAGAGGTTTTGAGCAACTGTAACTCTGATGCCAAGGTGGTAGGGTTTGCACTGGCCCTGCCTGTAAGTCTGAATGTGTATAGGATAGCTACATCTGTTCTCTGATTGGCTGGGGAAACTCTCTGAGAAACACTTTATTTAATGTCAAAAAAAGATATTTAATAAAGTCAGTTTTGGGGAGGAGACTTCTACAGAATAAAATTGGAGAAGCATCTGAGGACTTCCTTCATGGTTTTGTGGCTTTATTTTTGTTGTTATGGAGAGTTTTAACCAGGTTGAACACAGGAAGTTTAGGGAACATTTTCGAAGTATTTGGGGCAAAGATATAGGGGACTGGGCTAGAAAGAGGGAAGAAAATGGGACCATTTTCTAGTTCCCCTGGGATTCATTGTGAGGAGTAAGGAAGGGGTGCAAAAAAAATCATTGCAATTGGATGATTGATCCCTTAAGTCTCACTTTGCTTTCTGAATAGGGGTGAGTAGCAAAAACCAAGTGGAGCACGGTCCTCAATCTCTGATCATCCAGGAGGGAGACAACTGCACTCTTCAATGCAATTATACAGTGAACTCCTTTAACAACTTAAGGTGGTACAAGCAAGATACTGGGAGTGGTCCTGTTTCCCTGACAATCATGGCTTATGATGAGAGTACAAAGCTGAATGGAAGATACACAGCAACTCTGAATACAAGCGTCAAGCTGGGCACATCACAGCCTTACAGCTCAGTGATTCAGCCTCCGACATCTATGTGGTGAGCATGCTGTGCTCCCCAGGCACTTGCAGTCAGTACCCAAACCTGCACCTGGAGGTTGTCAAGGAGGCTTAAGAGTTATTTTGATGCAGAATATAATTTCACAAGTTGGTTAGTCATGACTCTCAGTCATGACTGGTTTTGTTTTGTTTTGTTTTGTTTTGTTTTGAGTTGGAGTCTCACTCCGTCGCCCAGACTGGAGTGTAGTGGCTGCTCCCGGCCACCGCAGCCTCCACCTGCTGGGTTCTGGCGATCCTTCCGCCTCAGCCTTCCAAGTAGCTGGAACTACAGGCGCGCGCTACCACGCCCGGCTCATTTTGATTTTTATTGTAGAGATGAGGTCTCGCCAAGTTGCCCAGGCAGGTCTCGAACCCCCGGGCTCAGTCAATCCACTCACCTCAGCCTCTCAAAGGCGCGGGATTACAGGCTGAGCCACCGAGCCTGGCTCATGACTGGTTTTGAGCTTGAACCTAGAGGTTTGCATAGCATAAAGATATTCTCACTCAACACAAAAAATGAACTGCTACATCTGGCTGTTCTCAAGGGCACTACTAAAACTAAACTAGAT
Organism: Cephalopachus bancanus; assembly: GCA_027257055.1. Taxonomy (NCBI): domain Eukaryota; kingdom Metazoa; phylum Chordata; class Mammalia; order Primates; family Tarsiidae; genus Cephalopachus; species Cephalopachus bancanus. The sequence continues at coordinate 1,159,300 of JAPVLO010000476.1, read as the reverse complement.
GATAGTTTTGGTTGAAAAGGAGAGACTAGCTTGGTCTAGGGTCCATTTACCAGTAGAATGAAAGGACAAGTTTATGTGGCTGATGGTGATATTTTGATGCTCCCCCCCCAACCCCTGATATCCAGTCCTCATTTTATGGCTATGCAAGTTCTCTGAAAGCATCCCATGCCAACTTCTTAGATGCGTCCTGTGGGGAGAGATCTGCTTTGCCAATGTAGCCATGCTCTAGATTAAGGTGTCTCTCCAGGTGCCACAACAACTCATTTAACACCTTTCTTTTTTCTTTTAATTCTAAAGATATGGGGTACAAGTCAGGATTAGGTACATAAGTGGTCCATGTACAAGTGAAGTTTGGGCCTCCCACCGGTCCTCACTTCTCTTGGTTTAGGATCCGGTACCCTTAGTGATGTTATGTGCTCACCCTCCTCTCCTCCCGTGGCAATGTCCTCACCCTGACCCTTCAGAGGACATTTCTGTTCAGACTCAGCAAAACTTTTTAAAAACAATACATGAAAATAAAAGGTAAATGACACATACATTTTTTTCTTTTGTAGGTGTACGGAAAAATATTCTTTGTTTCTGTTTTAATTAGGTTACAACAAAATCTTTAATATTTAAGCTTTTCTAAGACATTTCTTTTTCTATTCAGGCATATAACTATCCTACTCTAAATTTTATATATTGTTAGAACATTCCTCAATTACCATTACAAGAACTCCTTTAATTTCCTAATAAATATCCACAAAGGAAAACTCTTATGATAAAAACAGATGTCATTTGTCCTATCATATGAGTGATTATTATTTTTTTTTGTCTCATGTGATAGTAGAAGTCACAGGATTAAAAAAAATAAAGTTAAATAGTCTTAGCAATATCTTTTTGGTACCCTCTTCTCCTAATTTCATTTTCTCCTTTCTTGAGGATGTGAATTAACATATTTAATTAGCATTAAAATGTAGATTCTGTCTGTGCCCTCTCTCACTTTACTCATTTCATGATGTCTTTCATACCAATTGTGCTGTGCTGCTTAGTCCTGCCCGGCTGACTCCATGAAAAATAGTTCATGTTTCCAAAACTTTTAAACAGGTGAAGCATTTCAAGTCAGATATAGGGAATGTCACCATTTAGCACACGATTTGTTGACTCTGCAGCAAAAATAAGAGACAATAAATTGAGTGGGCAAGAGCAAGAACTTAGGAGCCAGGTTGCCTGGGTTTGAATCTGATTTGGGATGCTTATATCTGTGCGATGTTGCCAAGTTACCTAACTTTTATGACTCCAAGAGGTAGTGGGGATTAAATAATTTTACATGTGTGAAATGCTGGCCCATAGTAAATGCTCAGTATAGCTGATTACAAAAACTGTTATAAAATCCTCTATATTTTTAAAATTCTTTTTTAATTATAAAGATGTGGAGTACAATTCAGGGTTAGGTATACAAACATTGGTTATGCAGGTACCCTTGTTGATGAGGTATGCCCCTTCTTCCCCTAGCAGTTTCCCTCAACTGCCATTCCCACCCCCCTCCCCTGACAGTTTTCCACTACTGCCAATCCCTTTCTTAAAGTATTATAATAATTGTTCAAGGTCCGCTTATGAGTGAAAACATATGGCACTCTGTTCTTTGTTTCTGTGATAGATCACTGAGTATGAATGACTCTAAATTCATTCAAGTGGCTGCGAAGTCCATATGTTTGTCCTTCTTTATGACTGCATAATATTCCATTGTGCATATGTACCACATTTTTTTTTATCCAGTCCAGCTTTGATGGGCAACATGGTTGGTTTCATGTTTTTGCTATTGTGAACAGAGCTGCAACAAACATACACGTGCAGGTATTTTTTTTGTAGAATGATTTGCGTTCCTCCAGGTATATTCCCAGTAGGGGAATTGCTGGGTCATATGGAAGGTCAATTTATAGTTCTTTCAGAAATCGCCACACTGTCTTCCAAAGAGGTTGTACTAGTTTGCATTCCCACCAGCAGTGTAGAAGCATTCCTTTTTCTTTGCATCCTTGCCAGCAGCTATTGTTGGATATCCTCTATATTATTAAGAAATAAAATTCATTTATTTTCAAGAAGAGAAGAATTATCCTCCCAGTGGTTAGTCATTTAGTAAATATGCAAGAAAAGAATGCATATTCACCTAGAATAATTCTGAAGTCCTTATATACAATATGCTGTATCAGGACCTTTGATTCTACTGATAAGCATTATAAAATATTGCTTTTACCCATAATAAACTTACCAGAATAAACTTATAAACTAATTAGGGGACAAGATAAAATACATGACAACTTAACTAATATGTCAAATTCTCAAGTATGTGGAACCTAGATTTATTTATTTTTATTTTTATTTTTAATTATAAAGATGTGGAGTACAATTCAGAGTTAGGTCTACAAACGTTGATTATGCAGGTACCTTTGTTGATGAGATATGCCCCTCCCTCCCCTAGTAGTTTCCCTCAACTGCCAATCCCACCCCCCTCCCCTAACAGTTTTCCATGATTGCCAATCCCTTTCTTATAGTATTATAATTGTTCAAGGTCCGCTTATGAATGAGAACATATGGGACTCTGTTCTTTGTTTCTGTGATAGTATGATTGACTCTAAATTCATCCAAGTTGCTGCGAAGTCCATATGTTAATCCTTCTTCATGGCTGCATAATATTCCACTGTGTATATGTACCACATTTTTTTAACCAGTCCAGCTTCGATGGACAACAAGGTTGGTTCCATGATTTTGCTATTGTGAATGGAGCTGCAAACAAACATATCTTTTTCGCAGAATGATTTGAGTTCCTCTGGGTATATTCCCAACAGGGGAATTGCTGGGTCATATGGAAGGTCAATTTCTAGTTCTTTCAGACATCGTCACACTGTCTTCCAAAGAGGTTGTGCTAGTTTGCATTCCTATCAGCAGTGTAGAAGCTTTCCTTTTTCTCCACATTTTCGCCAGCATCTGTTGTTGTTTGTTTTATGAATGATGGTCATTCTTACTGGGGTTAGGTGGTATCTCAATGTGGTTTTGATTTGCATTTCTCTGATGATGAGTAAGGCTGAGCACTTTTTCATGTGTCTGTTGGTTGCCTGTATATTTTCTTTTGCCCACTTTTTAATGGGGCTGTTTGCTTTTTTCCTTTCGGAGCATTTGAGTTCCTTGTAGATCCTAGATGATAGGCCTTTGTCAGATATACAGTTGGCACATATTTTTTCCCATTCTGTGGACTGTCTCCCAGGTCTCTTGATGGAACCATAGATTTAAAGGTTTCTCAGGAGCTCACTGTGGCACAGAAAAGACAAGAAGTAACATTATGGGAAAATAAAAAACATCATGAAGTTTTAAAGGACAGACACACATTGAATGTATTCATTATACAATTATTTATTAAACAAATAATAAGTAGTAGATGTTTTATAGGTGTCAATAGTAGAATAAGGAACAAAACAGATAAATATAGACACCAAAAGACCTTTCCTCATATGGTTGAATCAAGATTTGTCTACAGTGGTCACTTTCTTTTACTGGAATATCTTGTGAAGTTTGTGTTCCAACATAAGTATTCATTTCACTTGCTTGCTTTAGTGACTGGCAGGTTTCATGAGGTGAATAAAGGTATATGAATTAAGGTGCTGTACCTATCACTAAAGCAGGTGATCATGGACGAATTTACTTAAACTTAGTGTACCTATACTTCATCAATATAGTAACATATACATCACCACATGGTTTAAAGATTGTATTAAATTAAAATAATTGTATCAAATCATTGAATTGTATTAGTAGAAAATAATTTTTCAACTAATGGTAATTATTTTGGAATGTAGATGAGATGATACAATGAATATCATTTATTTAAGATAAAATAACAATAAAATTTAAATATAGATTAAGCCTTAACTCCCTACTCTCCAGCTACTGACTATGTTGTTTTACTAATTATGTTATTTGTTTATGACTCAGAGTCAGTCATTATTTAAAATTTGACATATCTTACCCAATTATTTGAACCAACTGTAACTGCCTTCTTGTTTGGCTTAGTTATCTCATAGTTTTTATGCACAGAAAATGAAACTTTCTTGCTTCTGTTATAACTTATTGCAAATTGTAAGATGAGTCCACAAGAGTCTGATGAGCTGGGCTCAGACATAACACCATTATACTGAGGTACAGTGCCACTAACTATGTACTTGCCTGGGAGCTCATTTAACAGGTTTCTGTATTGGAAAAGGAAAGAAAACAAGTTTTCTAGGTTTTCTTGCGGGATTAATACTTTCTAGTCATTCAATTTATAACTTTTGTATGATAGATGATCAAGACAAAAGGAAACCGAACATTCTAGGACACAAACAATAGGTGCAGTTCTCCAACAAATTGGCACGTGATCTTGACATTGCCCCTTTCCTTGTTATTTCTTCAGAAATTGGAGGTAGCTGTGTGATCTATACACAGGGGAATGGATCTAGTTTTTTGGTTGGCTGGGAGACTCTAAGCTTCCTGAAACAATAGAATTATGCATATGATCTCAGAGAAACAAGCTATTTGGCTTGGTAGTGTTTGAAGACACCCAGACCTCAACCAGAGTGTTCAGAGAGTCTGATGAATACAAAAATGGAGAAGCCCTCAGGAGTTTCATTTGTGATTTTTTTTTTCTTGGCAGCTATACTGTGAGTTGGTGGCACTCTGGAAATATCAATGAAAAGAGCAGATTGCAGTATCTTCTCCATAAGTCTAAAAATTATAAATGAATGTTTAGAGTCTGCATGGTCACCCATGGGTCTGTGAAAAGAGAGTATATGAGCCGGGCTCGGTGGCTCAGCCTGTAATCCCGCGCCTTTGGGAGGCTGAGGTGAGTGGATTGCCTGAGCCCGCGGGTTCGAGACCCGCCTGGGCAGTGAGACCTCATCTCTACAGTAAATCAAAAAATCAGCCGGGCGTGGTAGCGCATGTCTGTTATTCCGGCTACTCGGAAGGCTGAGGAGGAAGGATCGCCGGAGCCCAGCAGGTCGAGGCTGCGGTGGCCGGGAGCGGCCACTGCACTCCAGTCTGGGCGACAGAGTGAGACTCCAACTCAGAAAAAAAAAAAAAAAGAGAGAGTATATCTTCCAAAAATAGTCAGTTATGAATGCATCTCCTCTGCCTTTGGTTCTCTGTTTAAACAGGAAAAAGAACAAACTAAGACTTGCTGGAGCAGATAGAGTCCCTCATTCCTGAGTATTCAGGAGGGAACCCACACCATTCTTAATTTTACTTATCAATAAAAAGTGCTCTAGAGCTTTTACTGGTTCTGACAGGATTCTGAGAAAGGACTTGTATCTTTGACCTTAATTCAATCAAACCAGAAAGAGAAAGGAGACGAAAATTTTAAAGAACTTCTTGGAAAAGAGAAGTTACATAGTGTTTTTAATGTCCTGCCTCTCATCCTGGAGAGTCAGCCATGTACTTCTGTGCTTTGTGGCTGACAGTGTTCCCCAAGCACCTGAAAACTGTACCAGAACCTGCAGTTGGGCCTCTCGACACAGGTGAGAATGAAGGGTTTTGTTTGTTTGTTTGTTTTTTGTTTTCTTGTTTTAATTTGTGGAGCATATTCTCTTTCTAATCTCTGTATTCAAATGGCAGTGACAGATAAAGCACCATCTTTTTAATGTGATGAATCTGAATTTATATTGAATTAACTTCCCGTTTGTTATTATAGAAATTTCATTTTTCACTGAAGATTGTTCTGGTCCTGGGCCTGTTTGCCCACAGATTCCTTCCAGTTCTCTGCCCTTTACTTTAGGAGGGCAGAACCCTTTGTGGTGCAGGTTCTCAGTCCATGTAGCAAGTTTTCGCCAAGTTGTACTCTCAACAGCATTTACCCATTTGTTCATATCTTCATGACATTTTCTGTATCTATGTACCATCTATGCCATTATTTACTCATTTACTATTAAATTGATTTTTATATTAGTTTAAAATAACGATGTAAAAATTGTCTTTAACAGATACTATCTGTGAAGCCATACATATGATACCAACTATATATTTGAAGTGTTGATTATATTTTTCCCATTACAAATTGAAATAGCATTGTATATGGAACAATTGAAGAAGTCATCTGTGTACTGTCTAACATATCCTCTTGTATCAATCATACTTTAGGAAATACTGATCCAACCCATGCCCCTTATTGTATAAATGACACAATTAGATTCCACAGGCAATGGCATTGCTTACTCAAAGCTTCACATACAACAAAGAGGAAGCTGGGAGTAAAATCCAGGCATTCTGACTTCTTGTCAGTTGCTTCTTTCACAACAGATGCAAAGCAGGATCCTGAGTTGTATGCTGTAAATTTAAACTAAATTATATTTTAATTTTTAAACTTTGTGCTTATTTGAACAAATTAGAAGACATAAACATTTAGAAAAAAAAGAATACTCATAATTTCAACCTAGAAATGACAACTATTGTCATTAAAAAAACTTTGGTATATATGTATAGCTATATTTTTCTATTGAAATGACTTATAATGTATCCAATATTTATTAGCATGCTTGTTTCTCTCAACATTATATTTAAGTAATTTCGAACCAGGAAGTATATATGGATGGTATATATTTAAATAATTGCCTAATTTCCATTATGCAGATCTATATTAAAAATTATTCACTTATTTGTATTTTTTCCAATAATTCGGCATTATGAAAAATGTTTTCTATCAACATCATTAAAGTTGTAACTTTAATGAAAATGAAGTTGCTTGAATAAGGAAAAACATGACAGTGAATGCCTAATTTCCTTGAAGATATTTTTCATCAAATTTTAATTTCAATAGCAACACATGATGATACTGATTTTCTAACACCTTACCAATGATAAATGTTTTTATTTTAAAGTAGTTTCCATTTTGTGAAGTAAAAATTTTCACAATATTTTAATTTTCTTTTAACCTGTAAGTTAATACATTTTCTTACTAAAAATAAATAAAATGCCAGGCATGGCGGCTCACGCCTGCAGTCCCAACACTTTGGGAGGCAGAGGCAAGAGGATTGCCTGAGCCCACGGGTTCAAGACCAGCCTGGGCAACATGGTGAACCCTTATCTCTACAATAAATCAAGAAAAATTAACCACGCATGGTGGCGTGCCTGTAGTACCAGCTACTTGGAGGACTGAGGTGGAAGGATCTCCTGAACCCAGCAGGTCAGGGCTGCAGTGACCGTGAGTGTGCCACTGCACTCCAGCCTGAGTGACAGAGTAAGACTCTGACTCAAAAAAAAAAAATCCGAAAATAAATAAATAAAATAAGATTTGAAAATCAGAGTCCCTCGCAGAGAATACGTATCCTTTCAAACAATATTTTTTCCCCAAAAGTTTGAAAAACACTGTTCTAGTCCCCGTTACCTTCTAACTGCTCTTTTTCCTCAAAGCTATCTATTCTCCATGTCCTTGCTACTCAAAGTGTAAACTAGCACCATCTGAACTTGTGCAGAATCTCTGCTCCACTGCAGACTGATTGAATTTGAATCTGTCTTTTATCAAGACTCCTGGGTGATTTAATCCCTTAAAATCTGAGAAGCACCAATCTGAGGGGTTTCCAGAATGATTCTCTAAAGTGTAAGTCAAAATCTGTCTTAACTTGTCAAAAATGTTTCAGTGACTTTCTATTGCTCCTGTAATTAAATGTAAATTTCAGGGTGTGATATACAAGATTCTGCATAATTTGAACCTCCCCTGGCCCTTTAATTCCAGCTCTAAATTCATTTTTCCTGGCTCTCTGCACACCAGACAGCACTGGTCTCCTTTCGGTTTTCTAAACTTGCCATGTCCTTTCCCACATTTCGTCTAACTCATCTGTGTAAAATGCTCTTCTCCCAAATCTTGACTAGCCTGACTCATTTTTATTCTTCATGTCTCAGCTCAAATATCGCTACCATAGAGGAAACCCTCCCAAATTCTACTGATCTTCCAGACTAATGTAGCCACACAGGGCCCTCCCCGTTGCTCCATCACAACTCCCTGGTTATTTCTCTCATGATAAAAATCAAAACATGCAGTCATCTTGTTGATTTATGTGCCAATGAGTTCGTTGCCTATACTTCATATTAGAATTAAAACTTTATGAGGTCAGTCGTATTATTGCTTGTTCAACTTACAACTTGATTCTTAGTGCCTATAATATTGACTGTCCCATAGTAGTCAGTAAAAAAAAAAAAAGCTTCAGAATGAATGAATGGATGATGAGTGAATATTGTTTGGCTCTCCCCTTCCTCTCTTTTGCACCCTAGCAACTTTAAGCTTTGTGTATGTTCTCTCTGTTTCATTATTTGGGGCAGCTCAGTTCTCTCTGGCCTTACTCCTGACTCAGAATCCGACCTTCCTGTATTCAGTGGACTCTGTCAAATAATTAGATCCACTCAGGGTCTTGGTCTTTCCTCATTCAACTGACTTCAACTTATCAGAGGTCATCTGAAGGACTGAAGGAATGTGTTAGCTCTTAAGGCTAGTAACCCATGGCAAAATATCTAAATTTCTTTTAAAAGAGATACCCAAGAGATGTTGGAGAGTGTAAAAGTAACTTCTCAAGTAAAATAATTATAAGCACAAGTCAACATTTTTATTTCAAATTACTACAATAGAAAAATCTCCTCAGGAAACTAGTTAAAATAAATAGCCTTGGTAGACATTTTACAGATTAGATTTTTAAAGGTCTGATTAAAGATCATTACTATGTTCAAAGCAATGGTTTATAATGACTGTGCTTTTGAGTGTCTGTGGAGTGGCTATTAGACTTCTCATAAGATGATTAGTCATCTGGGTGTGTAACACTAATTTCCCAGAAGGAGTCTTTATTTCATTAAAGTGTATTAGAAAATTGCTCAAGCACTTTTTTGGAAAGAGCGGCTAATTACCATATGGTACTATATACATTACATCCTTCAAAAAAGATCTGGTCCAAACCAACTTGGGAAAACTTGTCTTTGTCTAATATAATTCAAGCCTTTAGTAAAGAGGGGGCTTGTTAAATCTTGGATTTTTTTCTTCGTACAAGCAAAAGAACTTTTTGTTTCAATGAGGCTGTCAGTAAAAACATAATACTTCTTGGTCAGAAACAAAGAATTTTTTACTAAAGGCACAGAAAACAGCATAAACATTGGCACATTTGTTTAAAACATTCTTTGCCTTAAGTCCCCAAAAGGTGATACAATGGGTACTGATGGAATCTACACATGTAGTGGTATGGTGTTATAGCTAAGGACATCTGAACTTGTGGAATTCACTCTTTTACAGCAAGCGGTAAGCATGTTTTCTCTTTGTCTCAGAGGGAGACATTACCTCATCCCTCAAGGTTGCTTGTTGCAAGCATAGCTCCGAAAAGTGGTTAAATAGAGTGGTCATGGCCTTGTCTATGCACACCCAGCAAGACTTGTAGGAGTACAAGAGATTCAAGGTGGAATTTCTTTCTCTTTTAAAAAAAAATTTATATTTTAAAATTGTGGGATACAGTCCAGGGTTAGGTATACAGATATTCATTGTGCAGGTATCCTTGTTGATGAGGTGTGTACCCCATTCCCCAGGCAGATATCAACTACTGTCAATCCCACCTTTCTGCAACCCGCCCCTCCACAGTTTCCGGTTACTGTCAGTCCTTTTCTTATAGTATTATGGTAGCTGTTCAAGGCCACTTATGAGTAAGAACATGTGACACTCAGATCTTTGTTTCTGTGAAAGATCACTTAGTATTATCAACTCTAATTCCATCCAAGTTGCTATGAAGTTTGTGATATAGCTCTTCTTTATGGCTGTGTAATATTCCATCGTGTATACGTACCACATTTTTTTCATCTAGTCCTTTTTTGATGGGCAGCATGGTTGGTTCCATGTTCTTGCTATTGTGAACAATGCTGTGATAAACATACGTGTGCAAGTATCTTTTTTATAGAGTGATTTGAGTTCTTTGGGTATATTCCCAGAAGGGGGACTGGAGGGTCATATGGAAGGTCGATTTTTAGAGATTTTAGGAATCGTCACACTGATTTTCACAGAGGCTGTACTAGTTTGAACTCCCAGCAACAGTGTAGAAGTGTTCCCTTTCCGCCACATCCGCTCCAGCATCTGTTATTTTTTGAGTTATTGATGATGGCCATTCTGACTGAAGTTAGATGGATGGTATCTCAGTGTAGTTTTAATTTGCATCTCCTTGACGACTAATGAGGCTGAACATCTTTTTATGTATCTGTTGGCTGCTCATATGTTTTCTTTTGAGAAGTGTCTATTCATATATTTAGCCCACTTTGTAATGGGTCTGCTTGTTTTTTTCTTTTCAGCACATTTGAGTTCCTTATAGATCCTTGATGTTAGGCCTTTTTAAGACATGGAGTTGACAAATATTTTTCCCCAGTCTGTGGGCTATCTCCCTGCTCTCTTGATGGTATCATTGGCTTTGCAGAAACTTGTCAGTTTGATGAGGTCCCACTTGTCTATCTTATCTCTTTTTTTTTTTCTTTTTTTGAGTTGGAGTCTCACTCTGTCACCCAGACTGGAGTGCAGTGGCCACTCCCAGCCACCGCAGCATCGACCTGCTGGGCTCCGGCGATCCTTCCGCCTCAGCCTTCTGAGTAGCCGGAATTACAGGCGCGCGCTACCATGCCCGGCTGATTTTTTGATTTATTGTAGAGATGAGGTCTCGCTGCCCAGGTGGGTCTCGAACCCGCGGGCTCAGGCAATCCATTCACCTCAGCCTCCCAAAGGCGCGGGATTACAGGCTGAGCCACTAAGCCTATCTTATCTCTTATGTCATGGGAACCTTGGAGTTTGGATCAGGAATTGGTTGCCAGTTCCAACTTCCATAAGGGTGTCACCTGCATTTTCTAAGGTTCTTAGAATTTGAGGTTTTACATTTAGGTCTCTGATCCATTTAGAGTTAATTTTTGTGCATGGGGATAGGTAGGGATCCTGTTTCAATTTTCTTTATGTGGGCAGCCAGTTTTCCCAGTACCATTTACTGAATAGGTTCTCCTCTCTCCAGTAGTGGGTGGTGAATGCTTTGTCGAAGATGAGTTGGTTGAGAAATTGAAGTTTTGCTTCTGGAATCTCAATTCTATTCCATTGGTCTAGATGCCTGTTCTTGTACCAATACCAGACTGCTTTGATTATTGTAGCTTTATAAGTTTAAAATCTGGGAGTGTGATACCTCCTGCTTTTTAAAAAATTTTTTTTGCTAAATATTGCTTTGGGTATTCTTGGTCTTTTATGTTCCCATGTGAATTCCTGTATTGTTTTTTCTGGGTCTGAGAAGAATGTTGATGGTAATTTGATAGGTATTATGTTAAATCTGTAGATTGCCTTAGGTAGAATGGACATCTTAACAATGTTGATCCTTCCAATCCATGAGCATGGAATACTTTTTCACTTGTTTGTGTCATCTTTGATTTCTTTGAGCAGTGTTTTGTAGATTTCATTGTAAAGGTCTTTCACATCTCTGGTTAGGAAGATGCCAAGGTATTTCATTTTTTGTGTGTGTATGGCTATTGTGAATGGAATTGTGCTTTTTATTTTGGTTTCTGTTTGTTTATTATTGGTGTATAGAAATGCGATTGTCTTTTGCACATTTATTTTATACCCTGAAACTTTGCCAAAGTCCTTTATCAGTGCAAGGAGGTTTTTGACAGATTCTCTTGGGTATTCAAGGAATGTAATCATGTCATCTGCAAAGAGAGATAACTTGACTTCCTCTTTTCCTATTTGGATACCCCTGATCACCTTCTTTTTTCTGATTGTTCTAGCTAGGACTTCTAAACTATATTGAACAGGAGAGGAGAGAGTGGGCATTCATGTCATGTTCCAGTTTTCAGGGAAATGCTTCCAATTTTTGTCCGTTTAGGAGTATGCTGGCCGTGGGTTTTTCATAGATGGCTCTTACTATTTTGAGATATGTTTCCCTTATGCTGAGATGATCGAGGGTTTTTATCAAGAAGCGGTGCTAGATTTTATCAAAAGCTTTTTCTGTATCTAATGATATAATCATGTGGTTTTTGTTTTCACGTCCGTTGATGTATTTAATTACATTTATGGTCTTATGAATATTGAACTACCCTTGCATCCCAGGGATGAAGTCTACTTGGTCATGATGGATGATTTTTTTTTTTTTTGAGTTGGAGTCTCACTCTGTCACCCAGGCTGGAGTGGAGAGGCCACTCCCGGCCACCACAGCCTCGACCTGCTGGGCTCCGGCGATCCTTCCGCCTCAGCCTTCCAAGTAGCTGGCATTACAGGCATGTGCTACCAAGCCTGGCTGATTTTTTAAATTTATTGTAGAGATGAGGTCTCGCCGCCCAGGCGGGTCTCAAACCCATGGGCTCAGGCAATCCACTCACCTCAGCCTCCCAAAAGCGTGGGATTACAGGCTGAGCCACCAGGCCGGCTGATGGATGATTTTTGAGATGTGTTGTTGAATCTGGTTTGCTAGGATCTTGTTGAGAATTTTAGCATCTATGTTCATCAAAGACATGTAGTTCTTTTTCTTTGTTGGGTCTTTACCTGGCTTGGGTATCAATGTGATGCTAGCTTCATAAAATGATTTGGGGAGAGTTCCATCTTTCTCAATCGCCTGGAATACTTTCAATATGATTGGTATCAATTCCTCCTTGTGTGTCTTGTAGAATTCTGTTGGAAAGCCATCTGTCTTGGGCTTTTTTTTGTAGGTAGTTTTCTGTCTTATGAAAGTTGGTGCTCCTATGTTGGATGCACATACATTTAGGATGCATTTCTTGTTGTTGGATTGAACCCTTTTATCATTATGTAGTGACCCTCTGTATCCTTTTTAATTTTTGGTAGCTTAAAGGGTATTTTTTCAGAAATTAAAATCGCAACTCCTGCTTTCTTTTGTGGTACATTTGCCTGATATTTTGCTTCCCATCCCTTTACTTTGAGTCTCTTTAGGAGACATTATATCAGGGGTCCTCAAACTATGGCCCGCGGGCCACATGCGGCCTGCTGAGGACATTTATCCAGCCCGCAGGGTGTTTTTGCCGCCTTGACTTGTTACGACTAGCAGTGACAAATATGGAACCGGACATTGACCATCTCATTAGCCAACAGTAGGCCCATAGTTCCCAATGAAATACTGGTAAGTTTGTTGATTTAACTTTACTTGTTCTTCATTTTAAATATTGTATTTGTTCCTGTTTTGTTTTTTTCACTTCAAAATAAGATATGTGCGGTGTGCATAAGAATTTGTTCATATTTTTTTTTATTTAAACTATAGTCCGCCCCTCCAACGGTCTGAGGGACAGTGAACTGGCCCCCTGTTTTAAAACTTTGAGGACTCTGGCATTATATTGTTGCCTTATGATATTTTATCCATTTTGCCATTCTATGTCTTTTCAGTGGTGCATTTAGTCTGTTCACATTCAGGCTAATTATTGAAATGTGAGGGTTTATCCCTGTCATGAGGTTCTTATAGAGTTGTTGTTGTTCCCATTTGTCTGTTGTCTTTCTTTTGGTTTTTGGGTTGATTCATGTGTATTCTCAATCTTTCTCCTGTACTCTTGTGAAGAACATTGTTGTTCTTTTTTCCTTTCTTTCGGTGTTTAATACTTTCTTAAGTGTTTCTTGTAGAGGTGGTCTGGAGGCAGCGTAAGTTCTTAGGGATTGGATGTCTGGGAAAGATTTTAATTCTCCCTCACTGATGAAGCTTTGCTTGCCTGGGTAGGTTATTCTTGGTTGAAATTGTTTATCTTTTAGAACTTTGACAACTCGGCTCCAAGCTCTCCTAGCCTGAAGTGTTTCTGTAGATAAATCTGCTACTATTCTAATTGGTCTTCCCTGGTAAGTAGTCTGACCTTTTTCTCTTGCTGCCTTTAGGAATTTTTCTTTTATGCCTACTTTGATTAGGTGTATTATTATGTGTCTGGGAGTTGGTCTTCTCATTTGTTGCCTTCCAGGGGTTTTCTGAATCTCTTGTGTTTGAATTTTCATATCACTGATGAGATGAGACAAGTTTTCTTGAATAATTTCATGGAATATTTGTTCCAGGATGGTCTCTGTCCCTCTTTCTGCCTCAGGAAGTCCAATTACTCTTAGATTTAGTCTCTTGAAGTAATCGTTCATATCTTGAAGGTTTTGTTCACTTTTTAAGCTTCTTTTCTGTTTTTGACAGTTTGGATTAGTTCTATATTTTGGTCTTCAAGCTCTGAGATTCTTTCTTCTGCTTGACTAATTCTGCTTTCCATGCTTATTAGTTTGTTATTTATTTCAATCACAGTGTTCTCTACTGCTATCTCAGTTATCAACTCCTTCTTATTTTCCTGTTTCTCCTCAATTCTTTTTAGTCTCTCTATTAATGTCTTGATGTCTGGGTTTGTAGTATGTGACCAGTCATTCTGGGGGCTCTTCATTGTTTGCATTCTGGAGCCTGTTTGCTCAGTGTCTGACCTCCCAGGGGTCTGTGTAAGACCTATATTCTTCTTTTGGTTTTTCTTCATTTTTTTAGATTTTCCTCTCCACTTTTTCATTTTTCCCCTGTCTTCTTTAATTCTGTTGTTCAGGGGTGAGGGGGTTGCTTTTACTTTATTTGCTCAATCTCCTATTCTTCCTTATGTGAATCCTCTAACTTTGTTCAATTCTGAAGCTATACTGTAGGTTGGGGCCTATACTTTTTGCAGTTTTGAGATTTAATTGAGGGGGAGCTTGATTCAAAATCTATCTGCAGATCACAGTATCCACCAATAGGTGTATGAATAATGTGGAACCTGCTTTCCACTGTCTTGAAATCTGTCCATGCATTGGAGTTAAAGGTTTGCTCCCTGAAAGCAAAATGAGGTAAGAAAAAGGAAAAGAATGGAACAGGGAGTGGGGGGGAAAGGAATGTGGAGAGAGAGGAGTAAGAGGGAAAACAGACAAACGTACCAACTAACAAATGAAAAGAGACACAAAGACAGATACCAGTAAAAAAACAAACAAACAAACAAAAAAACTAAGACATACAATCATACAGACATACAAACTAACCAATTTCCTTATTGGTATACTATTCCTGTACACAATCATGAGGCCTAAAGAGAAAAAAAATCAGTGACTAACAGAAGCAAAGCAAGTATGAAAGTTATTAATAGCAGTAAGGAGAGAGAGAAATGAGGGAAAAAGATGAGTAAGACAAACAAAGAGTAAAAATAAAAAAAATTAAAACAAGGGAACCGAGTACGCTCTGAGAATTTTCCTCTAAGTTCAATGTCCTTTCAGCTCTGATCTCTAGCTCTCATTGCAGGATGGTAGGGTTGCTCACAGCTAGGGTCAGTTGTCCCAGGCCTGCTGTGAAGGGTGGATTAGATCTGGGCTACCTGTCAAATCTGCCACTCAGATCTGACCTACGTCCAATCTAGCATGGGGGAGGGGCTTCTGTCTCTCCCATTTTAATGCTATTACCTTAGATCCCAAGATGGAGACTGGGCCAAGTTGGTCAGAGCTGGGTGGAGCAACGTAGATCCCTGTCTGGTCTCAGGGTTCCAGCTGATCTCTTTTTCTGCTTCAACCCAGGCCAAGCTGGGGAAGACAGAATGCGAGACTGCCATACAATACAGGCCAGCATAGCACTGGGTGGCTCAGGTTGGGCTGGGCAGGGTGGTGCAGCAGGCAGGGGAGCCCGGAGCTCCACAGGCAGGAGCCAAGGGCCAACCAGGGTGGGAAGGAGCAGCAGGCATGTTAGTGGTAGCAGCCACCATGGCAGCAGTGTAGTGCATGGAAGGAGCTCCATGGGACCAGGAGCCATGGGTCGCCCCAGGCAGGGGTGGTGGCAGCAGCCACAGCTGAGGCAGTGACCAGGCAGTATATGAAGAGTAGGCTGGCAGTGGTGAGAGCTGCAGCCCCCAGGGGAGAGTGAGAGTCTTTATGAACACTCACTTTTGCAGAGGGTCTCACAGACCAAACTGTCACATTGCCATCTTGCCAGAATTCCCAGGACTTTCTTTCAACAACATTCACTTCACGACCCTATACCATTGGTTTCTAGAATTTTTTTTTCTCATGTATATGCCACTCCAGCAACCATTCTGATTAATTTGACTGACAGAGGCTGAGACTAAATTCATTAAACTGGTCTCAAACAGCATTTAATTAAGGCTACTATCAGCAGAATTCTAAGCAGATGAAGGAGACCACCCTGTAGTATTAACCACAACCATGCCTTATAGGATCCTAGATTCGGTCAACTGTGATTAAGTCCCAGCATATAGATAGCTAGGATGTAGCATATTATCCATTATGAATCACATATGGAAATTTAAACTGACACACTGATCTTTGTTTTAATTGCTAAAAAAATGAAAAAGTAACTACCATTCCTAGTGTAAAGATGTTCTTTGTCCCCTATTCCCCAAACATAGACATAGAACCCAATGAGGCACAGGTAAATCCAACTTGGGATTTATTGTTAAACTTGATTTGGATCAGTATTATATCAATTTAGTTAAGTTATTTAAGCAGTGCCAGGATTTGCAACCTCTGTAGCCACTGATGGCATAAGTCAAGACCATTCAGACATCAGAAGAAACACATTCATTTGTATTAGTCAGACTGAGACAAGGTTGTACTAATTCCTGTGTTGTATATTTATGGGGGTGGGGAATCTATGTTGGGAAGCTGCCATTGATATAGCAGAACAGTTCAGGGAAGACCATATTCACATGAGTTTTTCTGTTTTCATGGAATGTGGAAGAGGATGACAATCCAACAGCCACTTGGCTTCAGCAGACCATATGATTGGTTTGCTAGGAGTGTGCAGGGTTGGCCCTAGCATACAAAGAGAGCATTTTATTCCCCACCTCTCCCCATCTCTTAGGGTCTCTGGGTTTTCCTTGCTAAGTGCCAAGGTTGTTGCCTTTTCTCTACCACCACAAAATCAGCTAACATCTTTGCCTTTTTTTAATAGTAATTTCCTAATCAAATCCAAACCTTTTGTTTAGAAGAACAAAGAGCAATAGGAACAAGGCTATTTTGATAACATTTACAGAGACCTCTTATACTCACCACCTTGACCCTCCTGGACCACTGAACCAGAACTTTTAGAGAAGTGTACTGAAATAGATGGTGGCTTTCCTAATGATCTAGGACTATGTTTATCCAACAACAGATCCAGATGACGGAACCAGAATTCAGTTGTAATGTTATTCTGACCAAGCTGCTACCAGGAGCATGTACCATCAGACTGACCTGAAGCTACCATTAGGAGAAAGAAAAAAAGCATTGTGCCTTCTACTTCTAGAATGTTTGAGTACATATTTTTTCTATTCCTTCTGTTAAGTACAGCCCAAAACACTGGACATTAAATAAATACAAAGCATAAGAAAACTCTTAAAGGTAAAGAGTAAAAGTTGTACAATTTAAGAAACTTGGGATCTGAGAAATGATAGAATGGTGAGATTGCTGAATTTTCTATTGCTCCATATAGCCCAATCAGATAATGAAGAAGCCTAGAAATGTCAGTAAAGACAGACAAAGACATAAGAAAAACCTGCTCTTTCTAACCAAAGGACCATGAGCAGGACAGCTTAGCAAGACAGAAAACTCTAAACCAATAACCAATCTACTCCACCCAAATACCACATAAAAGTTTGTAGCAACCAAGCAAACATTTCATTAAGAAAAGGGTAGCTAAACCTGATAGGAGATGTTTGAGGTGTTCTAACTTGCCTTTGCTCCATTTATTTATCACTGTCTCGAAGTTAGTCTTAAAGTGGTGCTGGTGGGAGCAGTGTCGATCTTACTATCAAAGGGTAGTGCTCAACTGCTTAGATCTGTCAGGTGGCTCTTTGAAGAATGAATGCAAGGGGCTTGCTTGTATTTATCATAACTCAGAGATCTCTCTTGCAGGAAAAAATGACTGTGCAAATAAATATCTCTTTAAAATTCGCTAGGGGGATTCAACAGCAGTTTTGGGTAATAAAAAATCCACAAAATTGAAAATGTTAATTAAAATTATAGTTTGAGAAGAAAAAAAAGAAAAGAAATATGTAAGTGTCACAAGAGCCCTATGAGATATTATCAAATGTGCAGACATAATCTAATAGGAGTTTCCGAAAGCAAAGAGAGAGGGAGAGAGAATAAGGGGAAAGAAGAATATCTGAAGAAATAATGACTAAAATCTTCCCAAATTCATGTCTTGATGGAAAACATGAATCTGTACATCCAAGAAATTCAACATTCTCCAAGTAGGAAAAGGCAGGAAAAAATATGCACTGAGACACTTTATAATCAAATCATATAAAGACAAAGGCAAATGAAGAATCTTGAAAGTTGCAAGTGAGAAGTTACTACTTGCATATAATTGAGCCTTCATGAGATATCAGTTAATTTATTGTCACAATCTGTGGAAATCAGAAGACAGTGGAATGACACATTTAAAGTGCTTAAAGAACAAAACTGTCAACCACCAATTCTACATCTGGCAAAATTATTTTTCAAAAAGAAAGAAGAAGGTAAGACAACCAGATATAAACAAAAGTTGAAGTTGTTAATCGCTTATAGATCTTCCCTAGAATAAACTCTTTTTTGTTTTGCTTTATTTTATTTTAGAGTTGTTGGGTACACATGAGGATTTACTACATAAGTAGGTTGTATGCAGGTGAAGTTTGGGCTTCTAGCTGGTCCTCTCTCCCCTGATAATGGATCAGGTACCCTGTGTGTTGCCATGTGTCCCCCTGCCTCCTTTCTCCCCGCACCCTCACTGCCCTAGCAGTGTCCAGCATCTGCCCATCCTACCCTTATGCTCGTGTGACCAGTGATCACCCCTACCAGAAATTCTAAAGAGAATTTTTCAGGCTGAAATAAAATGGCACTAGACAGCAGCATGGAGCATGCAAAAAACCAATAAACAATGATAAAGGTAACCACATAAATAAATATAAATATAAACCACATAAATAAATATAAAAATAAATATAAAAAAATACTTTTGCATATTTGTTTATACTTCCTCCTTTTCTATATGATTTAAAAGACAAATGCATAAGCAATAATTACAGATGTATATTAATGGGAATACAGTGGGTAACAATGTGTGTGTGTGTGTGTGTGTTTCCACATGTACAAAGATTTCCTTATTGCTGTTGTTTTTAATAGCAAGCTTATATATAGCAAAAGAACACAAATATAGTAGCATTTGTCTTAAGATAAATTTAGTTTAAATGAAATCTTGCTTTTCAATGCTTTAAGGTTCACAAGACATATTTAGAATATTGACTACTGTGGGAATTGAAGACTGCTTAAATAAAATGAAAGAGGAAACTGGGTTTTTTTTCCTTGACTGACATAGCACTGCTCTTCAAGCATAAAGGAGTTCTACATATTCTTTAAATATCTTTAGACATAGAAGCTTTTGTAGGACAATTGCATGAATTCTGTCATTTTGCCAAGACTGATATGGCTATATGTACCACATTAGACCTATTGACCGTTTATATGTGGGATTTTTTTTTTTTTTTGCTACAAATATTACAAAGGAGGGTGCTTTTTACAGACTGTGCTGTAGTCTGTATATTGAAAAATTTCATCAGTTTTTCAAAGTTTGGTGGTTGTCCTCTTGTGTTATATCACTCCTCCTTTCATTTTTATATTAATTAAGAAATGGCTCTTGTGATTTCTGTCAAGTGTAATGTGTTCCTAGAGAAAGGGAATTCAATATTAGCATCTCCTATAACCCATGCAGTTGTTGGTAGAAATGGGAAGGGCGTGCCCACCATCCCTATGGATATCGACTCCATGACTCTTGAGTAGAAAACGGCCTGCATCATCACTGGCCTCTGCAAGGACATGAAGCAGGTTGTTAAACAGAGAAGGGACAGTAGTTGTCTGTGCTTATTTATCTGAGATCCAATTAAGTTTCTTGCATAGATAGCTCTCTCATAGATCTGGTTTACGGGTCATATTAGGATAAAAATACAAAGAGACAAGACCTATAACTTTTGGAGATTAATTCCTATATATCAGTTACATACCAAAAAAATAAAAAGGGAATAATAGGAATTATATAAATGAACAAGTGGGTACATTGGATTTTATTGATGATCCAGGTACTAAAGACAAGTTTACATCTATTGATATACACAGCTGAATCATTGATACAAAATGGAACAATGAATTTTAAGCGTCTCTAGTCCCTGGTCTTGCTAAAAAATATTGCCCAGACTGTGAGTTGGGAGTGTGTTTGTTCAGCTCGGTTGTAGACCACTCTGAAAGAATTATTTTGAATTACAAAAATTTTCTTTAAAAATTAGAGATAGCAGAGTGATATGGAATCTCTGGCTTGACATGGAGGAGAGCTGCACAATATGAAATACTCCTTGAATTGCAACAATCTCACTCAGCTTTGTATAATAGAAGAACATGACCGATCAGGAAAGTAGTTATTATAATTAACTGTTCTTACTTATACAAGAGTTTCCATTTGATGTGAAACTGTTAACACACACACATTCCTCTGCCTCACACACATTTGTTGAGCTTGACCAAGTGCTTATTAAAGCTTTAAAAATTTATACATGCTATTTGTGCATAATTATGTATACATGTAACATGTTTTTATATACATATAATGTGCAATGATCAAGTCAGGGTATTTAGGACATCCATCGCCAAGAAAATTTATCATTTCTATGTGTTGAGAACATTTCAAGTTCTCACTTCTAGCTATTTTGAAATGTACAGTATACTGGAGGGAACCTCCAAAAACCAGAATTTATTTATTAAAAAAAGTGTATTTTGTTCAGTCACCTTCAAAGTGCACTCTGTTTGATGCAATACATCTACTGAGAAGCTTTTTCCTCCACTCAAAACATTTTTTGAACTTGTCAATTTTGATGCCTTTTAATGCTTCTGTCATTTTCTTGTTTCACTCTTCCACATTGGCAAAACACTTCTCTTTGAGAACTTTTTAAATCTGGAAAACAAACAAGTCACTCAGGGTGAGATCGGGTTAATAGGGAAGAGGATGGGGCACAGAGTCATGCCGTTTTTGGTAAAACAAACAAACAAACTGCTAAATGCTCAGTGCGGTATGGACAGTTGCATTGTCATGGTGGAAGCACCAATCACCTGTTTGCCACAA
Organism: Cephalopachus bancanus; assembly: GCA_027257055.1. Taxonomy (NCBI): domain Eukaryota; kingdom Metazoa; phylum Chordata; class Mammalia; order Primates; family Tarsiidae; genus Cephalopachus; species Cephalopachus bancanus. Next base: position 1,138,217 of record JAPVLO010000476.1, on the reverse strand, counting down.
CTCTGGATGTTTCTTCCACAAGGCAGCCCCTCACAACAATGCTAGGTGGTACGATGATGCCTAGTTGGTACACTGATGCCGATGGGTTCCTAGAACACTTACCTAGTAGAGGAAGCCTATACTGCAAGGGGCACATCCTCCAAAAAGATAATTCTGGTATTTTGGGGTCCCCTATATTGTTGTTAACTATAGTCATCCTACTCTACCACTGAACATTAGAACTTACTCCTTCTATCTAACTGTATGTTTGTACCATTAACCAGTCTGTCTTCATTTCCCCCTCACACACACCCACTTTCTTCCCAGCCATCGGTAACTCCCACTCTATCTCCATAAGATCAGGTTTGTATCTCCCACTTATGAGTATATACAATATTTATCTTTATGATCCTTAACCTAGTGGTCTTTGGTTCCATCCTTATTGCTGCAAATGGCATGATTTTACTATTTCTTATGGCTGAGTTGTATTCCATTGTGTATATTACCACTTTTCTTTATCCATCCATCAGTGTAGGGACACTTAGGTTGATTCCACATCTTTGCTATTGAGAACAGTGCTGCAATAAACATGGGCTATGAGTATTCCTTTAATATACTTATTTCCTTTCCTTTGGATAGATATCCAACAGTTGGATTGCTGGATTGTATTGTAGTTCTATTTTTCGATTTTTGAGAAATCTTCATACCGTTTTCCATAGTGACTCTACTATTTTACATTCCTACCAACAGTGTATGAGAGTTCCCTTTTCTTCAAGTCCTTGCCAACATCTGTTATTTTTTGTCTTTTTAATAATAGCCACTTTAACTGCGGTAAGATGATGTCTCATTGTTTGATGTGTATTTCCCGATGATTAGTGATGCTGAACATTTTAATATACTTGTTGATCATGTGTCTGTCTTTTTTTGAGCAGTGTCTATTAATCATTTGCCCATTTTTAAATGGGATTCTTTACTTTTGTTGTTGTTGAGGTGTTTGAGTTCCTTGTATATTCTGGATTTAAAGTGTCAGATTTTTACTTTTAATAGTTCACATAACAGGGTCCACATTTTGATTTTTTTAATAAAATCACTAACTTGAATCCACAAGATGGCAGTGTTGCCTCAGGGACCCTGAGGAAAGCTGCCATGTGCTTCTGTGTGCCTGCGACTGTGTGTGTGTGTGTGTGTGTGTGTGTGTGTGTGTGTGTGTGTGTTTGAGAGAGAAAGAAAGAAGAGAAGAGGAGGGAGGGAGGGGCTCAGTGGTGAAGCAGGGATGCTAAAAAGGGTATCTTTTTTCTCATTGGTAGAACAGATTCTTCTTAAGTTTCCTACAGTAGAAAAATTAGAAACATCTGAGCAGCAATTTTTTTTTAAGGTTTAAGATTTGGATCCTCAGTGAACCAGGAAATAAAAGAACGATGAAATCGTTGAGAGTTTTACTAGTGATCCTGTGGTTTCAGCTAAGCTGTGAGTTTGGGGCATCTCTATAAAAACATAAGGTCCAATAATTGAAGTTATAATCTGTCCTAGGCCTGTGGGTAGAATCAGGAATTCTTTTTTCCCTCTAACTTAGGAAGGGTGGGAGGCCTGTGAAAAAATGGTTTAGGATCTGGAGAGCAAGCATCCACTACCCAACCCATCTTCTCTGTTTTGTTGTTTTTTTCCACAGGGATGAGGAGCCAACAAAAGGAGGTGGAGCAGAATCCCGAATTCCTCAGTGTTCCAGAGGGAACCACTGCCTCTCTGAACTGCACATTTAGTGACCGTAATTCTCAGTACTTCATGTGGTACAGACAGCATTCGGGGAGAGGCCCTGAGTTGCTGATGTCCATATACTCCACTGGTGACAAAGTAGATGGAAGGTTTACAGTGCAGCTTAATAAAGCCAGCCAGTATGTTTCCCTGCTCATCAGAGACTCCCAGCCCAGCGACTCAGCCACCTATCTCTGTGCCATCAGCGCACAGTGCTCCCCAGGCACCTGCAGTCTGTACTCAAACTTCCTGGGGCCCAGGAGTGCCTCGTGAAGAGCAGTAAAGTTCTGTCTGCTCTCTAGATGCAAATGTAAACTAAGAGTAATAGTTTGAAGGGTTTGATTGATTTGGGAAATATTTTCATAATTCTAAAAATAATGGAGACCCTGAAAGAAAATGAAAGACACAATATTGCTGTGGTTGAAATATTTTCTAGTCTAGTCTTTCCATTTTATTTTTTACATTTTAAAAGAAATTGAGGTATGATTAACATACAAAAGGTGCATATAATCTCTTCATACATACACTACAGTCTGTGCCATAAACATATTTATCATCTCTAGAAGTTAACTTCCTCCTTTCTTTTCTATTTAGGTATAATGGATATACAAAAATGTGCATATATTAGCCAACAGAAACATGAAAAAGTGCTCAGCCTCACTAATCATCAGAGAAATGCAAATCAAAGCCATATTGAGATACCACCTAACCCCAGTAAGAATGACCATCATTAATAAAACAAACAACAGATGCTGGAGAGGAAGTGAAGAAAAAGGAATGTTCTACACTGCTGGTGGAAATGCAAACTAGTGCAACCTCTTTGGAAAGCAGTGTGGCGATTTCTAAAAGAACTAGACACTGACCTTCCATATGATCCAGCAATCCCCTGACTGGGAATATACTGGTGGAACTCAAATCATTCTACAAAAAAGATAACTGCACATACATGTTTATTGCAGCACTATTCTCAATAGCAAAAACATGGAACTAATCATGCTGCCCATCGAAACTGGACTGGATTTTTAAAATGTGGTACATATATACAATGGAATATTATGCAGTCATAAAGGACAAACATATAGACTTCACAGCAATTTGGATTGATTTAGAGTCTATCATACTTAGTGAGCTATCACAGAAACAAAGAACAGAGTATAACGTGTTCTCACTCATAAGTGGACCCTGAACATTTACCATAATACATAAGAAAGGGATTGGCAGTAGTGGATAATGCTGGGGTGGGGGCTGGGGGAACACCACATCAATAAGTGTGCCTGATCTCAAACCAGGCAAAGTGGGGACCAAAGGGAGGCCCAAACTTTACCTGCATGATGATCACTTTTATACCTAATCCTGAATTGTACCCCACATCTTTAAAATAAAAAAAAAACAAAAGAAACACTAAATGATTATATTCCAAAGGGAAAAAAATATATATTTAACGTGTATATATTTAATGTATACACCTTGATGCCCACTCTGGTTTTATGCTATAACTTTGCTTTATGACATGATTCTTATTACATTTGACAATAAAATGTTTTTTTCTTTTTAATTAAATTAATTAATTTATTTTAGAATCATGGGGTGCATGTGAGGATTAGTTACATAGGTATATTGAGTGAAGGCAAGGTTTGGACTTCTGATGAGCTAGCCTTCCCCTGCAGTAGTAAGCATAGTACCCAATGGGTGGTTTTAAGAAAATATTTTTAATATAATAACAGATATTCCTTCATGATTCCAAAGGAAATTTGCTCTTTCCTCAGTTAGTTACTCAAGGTGTTTGACAGCCATTGCTTTAGGGCTGCAACTGCAAAACAGAAATACAAAGCGAGGAAAAAGTCACAAGCAAACTACCCTGAAAATGTTGTGAGTCATAAATTATTTTAGTCATAGAATCCTGACCCCAACTTCAGCCTCAGCTACAACACCACTAAAGGAGCAAAGTCAGAGACTGAGAATAGGTTAAAACCAAAAGCTTAGATAGTAGCTGAGAAGAAAAATTAGGAAGGGTCTATGCTGCCATTTTGGGGCAAACACTGAAAGAGTTCAAAACTCCTGACTTGAGCCTTATGGGTGAATATACTTACTCTTATGTACTTGGGTGTGGTATGAAAATGGTAGAGAACACTAGATGTAGCCATAGTGTGCTCTATACCCCCACCAGGGCGTGGGAGCACAGAATGACTTTGGATTTCTTGAGAAGAATCTCCAGTAAGTATCTGAAAGTTCTCCAGACACCAAGGGACTTTTGGTGTCTGGTGAATAAAGACCTGTACAGATCAATTACCAAAGACCATGGGGAATTGAGTATATTTTGGCAAGTGTTGGTAAGGAGAGTTGGAAACACTGAAGATCATATAAATGTCTCCCTCTCCTGACCACTTAGTATGCACTATAGGTTTGCCTTGCAATATATGCCAAGTCCAGAAAAATATTTGTGGCCTGATAAAAAACAAGGTCTTAGAGTATCTGTTAAATTGAATTACAGGGGGAAAAAAAGTGAAGAAAAAAAAACACTGAAGTTGTGATTTTTTTGGTCATGACGTTGTGTATATAGTTCAGGAAGTGGGAAAAGCTTGGAAATGAAGAATTAAGATTTCTGCCTACTTTTGTTGACATAGTCACTGATAAAAAGGATGCAAAAGATGCAATCCAATTAGAATTTTATTCAAATTCTTAATCTATAAAACTGAATACTCTGAACAAATATTTCCAAGACATGGATGAAGAATTTGTAAGGCAATGAGGAAGGAACAGAGAGTTTTGTTGGACTCAGATACTTAAGTTTTAGTGCCATTTTTATTATATGCTTTCTGGTACCATGGCACTCTGGAAAGAAATGGCTTGTCGTGCTGGTTTGAATATCTATTATGCTACTAATGGACCATTTTATTTTAGGTTATACTATTATATGTATTGGTTTTAGGATGAAATGAGATAGCATATTGTCTTGAAATAAGTCCCTTAAAAATAGATCCTGAATTGGGAATACTTTGCCCATAATTTACTGAGGGAATTAGGTTGAGGCAGGGGAAAGCCTAAGCCTGGATGTGGTTCAGCTGGAGTCTTGATTCAGCCTAATCCCAATGCCAGCTCTGGAGCAGAAATTGCCTCACAGAGTTGACCCCTCCCACCTCAGACAAAGGGGCAAGACTGTTGTCTTGTACCAGCCAGAAATCACAATAATAAAGTAGTCATTGACTATTGTCTAAATCAGGATAGAGGCATAAGCTACTGGACAATGGTGACTCTCATTGACAGAGGTCTATTTTCTGGGGAAAGTGGCCACTGTGAGCCAAAAGTAGCCAACACTCACAGCGTCTGAGGGTGGCTACACTCTCCTGGTTAACAGGATCTAGGGTGGGCACCAACAGACTCAGTCTCCAGGCCCGCTCCAGGGCCAGGCTCACTCCAGCGGACCCAGCCTCCAGATTACCTCCAGTACTAGGCTGGTCCCATCAGTTCATCAAACTTGTCTCCTGGTAAATGGGCAGTATTCCAGAAATAACAGACTTTATGTAATTATATTCTAAACTTTAATTTCTTTATCTAATTAGTGGGGCTTATACAGCTAGTCTTACCTATCTGTAGAATTTTGGAGAGATAGGAGAAGAGTTGAAATAAAGTAGGTTAAACTACTTGTTAACAGAAAACATCTAACTAGATACAAGTAATAAATATAAGAAAATAAGAACAAGGAATCAGTGTATTATCTTAGTTCCTCTTGTGTATGGTTACATGACATTCTGTCCATCCGTTTGCATCCAGGTAGACAGTTGACGACTCTGGGCTCCCATGTGTAACAAGACCAGCAGAAAGAGATCCCATCTATATTTACATACAAATAATATTACTTTGCTCTTGGTTTGTTTAAGAATGAAGGACTGGGTAACAGGATGCACTCCTTATGTCATTGTGCCCATGCTTTCCACAATGTCTGTTCTTGAAAATGAGGAGCCTGGCCAGTAGTACGGGCATGTGGGCTTATCGTGTGAATAGTCAGGCTTCTTATTAGGATGAATAGGCAGGAACTGGTAATTAAGTTGCTCCTCTTCTTTCCCTGTACCTACTGTCGTTTGAAGATGGCCTGTAAACCACTCATCCTAAAAAAAAGTCAGCCTTCCCAGGCAGTTCATTTAAACTCTGGTGAGGATTAAATGCCCCAGAGTAAACGCTGGCGAACCATGCTCCTCACACATAAATACAGCAATAGAGTGAAGAGTACAGAGAGAGGCTAGAGTAGTTGTTCCACATACAGAACTTCACTGTGTCCTTTTGTGCTCTGTCTCTCCCACCCTCCATTACAGATGCTCTCTTTCTTAATCCAGAACCTCTTCAGCATTCCGTGGAGTAAGTTTCCTTCACTCATATTTCTACTGTAATCTCTCTCTGTCTTATTCATCAGTGTGCTCACATCTGCTTTCCCTCTTATAGGAACTGTTAATATCTTTAACTTTTAATTACATTAACCATTATGGATTCAGTTCATCCTGTCTATGCTTCTAAATTTTATTTTGATGAGAATTTTGGAGAGTTAGGAGAAGAGTACATATGCCGAGCAAGAAATTTTGAATCAGAAGCCCACCTTAGTAGCATTTAATACTTCAAAATGACTGTATGATTTGGTGATACATGTGAAGCAAATCTGTAGGAAGAATCATTATATAGACCAAAAGCCTGAGGGAGAACTGATTTCTGTCTGGTCCAAGTCAACAAAGTAAGTGGAAAGGAGTAAGTTTGTTTTGAACTTGTAAAGAATCCCTGTTGACCAGATTCTCATTTCAGCTGAGGTTTCTCTTCTCATTTATTTTATTTTTAAGATCTAATGATTCTATGCTAAAATAAGTTTGATGAAGCAAACTTCTTGCTGAATATCTTCATCTTGTTGGGCCTATTGCTCTTGCTTGATACGCCCTGTCTTCCACCTACACGGACTGCGGCTTGCTTAGCTCTGTGGAGTGTCATAGTCAATTGCTCCCATATCTTCTACACCTTCCACAAATTCCTCTCATTTCTTGTCTGCTGATAGATTTCTTTCCAGCTTTTTTAAAAAAATTTATTTTTAAGATGTGGGGTACAATTCAGAATTATGTATACAAGGGACATCATACAGGCAAAGTTTGGGCCTCCCTTTGGTCCCCACTTTGCCTGGTTCGAGATCAGGTATTCTTACTGATGTTGTGTCCTCTCCTCCAACCCCGATAGTGTCCCACTGTTGTCAATCCCTTTCTTACAGCATTGTGGTAAATGTTCAGGGTCTGGTTATGAGTAAAAACATGTGGTATTCTGTTCTTTGTCTCTGTGATAGATCAGTGAGTATGATAGACTCTAAATCCATCCAAGTTGCTTTATTGAGCTCATGTAGATTTATTTTTTTCTCCTTCATTTTCTTCGGAATCTCTTATTTGCTTGCTACATTTTCTTTCCCTCACTATTCTGCTCAAGTTTCTCCATAAGTGGACTTTGTTAATGCTTTTTTTTAGTGTGACATTCCATAATTAGTCATAACATATCAGTCTATTTTGATCATTGACAATTGGAACAGTACTCTCACTTTCTCTTTATAAACATGAGATACCAAAGTTATTTTCTTCTAGCCTTAGAAACGTCAACCTTGACCTAAAACCAAGGAGTCTTTTTCCGCCTCACAAAAAATTAATTGCCTTTATCAGTTTACATTAGTTAATGACATGATCCAGACTAATTTTCAGTGAGTCTCTGGTCTAATTTATTTTATTTATTTTAGCAACAAATAAAGGAATAATCTCTTTCTCCCATTATGATGCTCACATCCAGCAACACGGGGACATGTAAAATTCAGCTCAGCCTGAGGAATCTGATTTTCTCCCCTCTCCCTGATGAGTGACTTTTAAAAAATATCGTCTGTCTTAATGATATTCCAAAGTCTAGAATATTGTCTTCTGTGTTTCTCAGTTAAGTAAATTACTCTTCCATTTGCACAAAACTCTTATTTCTAATATATTTTTAAACCAATATTATGTACTATACAGAAGTGATATCGTCACAGATTCAGGAAGGAAGACACACTTTCTGTCAGTTTTGATGTCACATCTCTGAAAGGCAAAGGAAACAGTTCGTGCCCTTGGATCCTTGGTCCCGCCTCTGGCCTCCAAAGGGCGATGTTGCACAAAGGCGGCATCTGTTCATCTGGTAGACCATCATCATCCTCAGCCCCTCCTCCTTGCAGCTGACTGATGTGTCCTCACTGATGTCTGTGTAGATAGGGACCTGAGACGAAAACACGATGCCAGAAAGCACCCAGACTCTTGAGAAAAGGCCTCTCTTTAACCGATTTTGAAACTTTCCAAAGCCAGGGCCTTGTGCGACCCAATCCCTCACTGCTCCTAACTCCTGAGACTCAGTCACCCTGGCTGCTGTCCCACCTGCTCAGGGTCTTACAGAGCTTCCGCTGCTCGGCCGTGCTCCTGCTGCTCGTCCTGGTGCTTGAGGTGATTTTTGCCCTTGGTGAGTAACATTTCATTCCCGTTCCTCCTCTCATAAAAGAGACCGTGTTCTCGTTGGATCTGACTAGAGACATCTTTTCTTCATAGCCAGGTGTGCACTGCTTTTACTTACACAGCATTGATGGTGCAGGAGGAACTGGAGCCCACTCCGTGACCCAGCCCGATGGCCACATCACTGTCTCTGAAGGAGCCCCTCTCCAGCTGAGGTGCAACTATTCATTTTCTTATTCGTCGTATCTCTTCTGGTATGTGCAATACCACAACCAAGGATTCGAGCTTCTGCTGAAGTATGTTCCAGGGAACACCCCGGTTATAGGCATCAAAGGTTTTGAGGCAGAATTTAAGAAGAGTGAATCCTCCTTCCACCTGAAAAAATTCTCAGCCCATTTGAGAGATTCGGCTGAGTACTTCTGTGCCACCAGTGACACAGTGCCTGAGACGGCAAGAGGAGGCGTTCACAAACCCCCTGAGATGCTGGGATCTTCTGTGACTCAAGAACTGAACCTGGAGAGTTTTCAAGAACGTGCCTTTTTTTTTTTTTTTTTTTTTTGGTGCCTCCTTTGAAGACAAATAGGGCAGAGTAGGCTGAACCCTGGAGAGTGCTCATCTCCTGAAGAGTTGCTTCAGTGTCAGTGTCACGCCACATTCAAATACTCATTCAAAGACTGTCCAACATGGAAGTCTTCTCATGAATTTCTTGGGTGAACCCTTCCCCACTCCCAACTCTGAGTCCCACCGCCACACTCTGCAGAAGTACATCATAAACTGTCAGGACTCTGAAATTAAAAAGGCAACAGCATTTTTATAAAAAATCATTTCTAGCATTATTATGATAATTAGTATTGCCTCAGGAATTGATCAATACATGAATAATTGATGCACTTGGCTAGAATATTAGCTGATAAACAATGCAGTATAGATTCTCAACCTAGATGTGAAACTTAACTTCTAACACTACTTAATATCTCACTGTGTGGTTTTGGCATATTTTAAAGTAAATTAGACATCATAATGCAAAGATTTCTATTCTTGTGAGCATTACACAAACAAAAAGTTGAATATAATTCTTAGTGTAATATTGAAAATCGAAGCCACCGAGTTGCAATCTTTTTTTGGAAACAGTTTTTCCAGTGATTTCCAAGTTACAAATTTGAGGCATTAAAATTTAACCCATAAAAAGATATCAAATGTAGTAGATTCAACTCTTGAAACATTCTTAGATATTTCATTTTAAGAGATCACACATTTATAATGTAATATAAAATTACACTTTTAACAAAAATTTTCAGTCACAATTTCAGGGAGTGTATTAATTTAGTGTGGATGTCCACATTATTTACTTGAAATACTTTTTATCAAACCCCAACATGTTTAAGATTTTTTTGGTACATAACCATGACTCTGAAATTTTCTTTGTGGTTTGATTCTCATGGTAGGATAAAAAAGTTCCTCAAAATATCATAAAAACTTTTCACATTCAGAAGTTAAGTTTTTCTTAATTCAGTATTTTATAATTTCTTATAGCAAAAATTATGAAGTTAATCATATCACTTCTTAAAAATATTTACAAGTACCTAAACGTACTCTTTTAAAATATGATAGATGAAGTTTTTACCTTATTATAAACATATCTCTGGAGGTACTAAAATGTGCATTTAAAATAGTTTTTAAAACTATTCCTCAAAGATCCGAGTATCACATGTTCTCACTCATATAATGGACCTTAAACATCCAATGCAATACTATACGAAAATGACTGACGGTACTGGGAAACTATGGTGGGGGGAAGGAGATGGGATTAACAGTAGCAAATATCTGTCTGGGAACGGGGAAACACCCCATATGCCTGAATGAAACGCAATTGTATACCTAACCCTCAACTGTACCCCACAACTTAATAATAAAAAAAAAAGTTAAAAAAAAAAAAAAAAAGGAAAACTATTCCTGTGAATTGAACCAAAGAAAGGATAAAGGATCTATGTTTAAAGATGTTTGGCTCTTGCTGCTGCTTCTGTTGCATCAAAGACACATGTTCTCTCTTTTTGTTTCTTTGGCTGTAGACATTCTTTCGTTTCTTTTGAGTATGCCATCTCTTCTAGTTTTGCTTTTCTCCCTCTTCGTTTTTGTTTGGGGTTTTACCCTTTCATTGTGTCTTTTATGGCCCTTTAATTTTCTAAGGTTCAAATTTTTTAAGATAAGAACAATAAACATGAGATTTCCTATTTTAACAAAATGTTTAAGTGTACAATTCAGCCGGGCTCGGTGGCTCAGCCTGTAATCCTGCGCCTTTGGGAGGCTGAGGTGAGTGGATTGCCTGACCCCGCGGGTTCGAGACCCACCTGGGCAGCAAGATCTCATCTCTACAATAAATCAAGAAATCAGCCGGGCGTGGTAGCGTGCGCTTATAATTCCGGCTACTCGGAAGGCTGAGGCGGAAGGATCGCTGGAGCCCAGCAGGTCAAGGCTGCGGTGGCCGGGAGCGGCCACTGCACTCCAGTATGGGCGACAGAGTGAGACTCCAACTCAAAAAAAAAAGTGTACAATTCATAGTGTCAACTATCGGCATGATGTTGTATAGTAGATCTTTAGAATTTATTCATCTTACATAACCGAAACACGTACCTCTTGACCAACATCTCCTCATTTCCTCTTCCCCTGGCCTCTGGTAACCACCATTCTACTGTCTGTGTCTGTGGGTTCTGAATAAAAAATAATATTTTAGAATCCTCAGATAAGTGGAATCATGCAGGCTTTGTCCTTCTATGACTGGCTTATTTCACTTAGCATAATATCCTCAGGATTCATCCATGTAGTTGAATGTGGCAGGATCCCCCCTTTTTTTAAGGTTGAGCAATATTCCATTGTGTGCATGTACCACATTTTCTTTATTCATTCATCCATGATTAACTACTTAGTTTGCTTCTATACTTTGACTAATGTGAATAGTGCTGCAATAAACATAGGAAGGCAAATATTCAGGATCTTGAATTTAACTTTTTGGAATAAATATCCAGTATTCGGAATAATGAATCATATGGTAGTTGTATTCTTAATTTGGGGGGTAAACATCACACTGTTTGTATGTCCTCTTTGGAGAAATGTCTGTTCAAGTCTTTTTTCAATTTTTTTTTTGAGTTGGATTCTCACTCTGTGGCCCAGACTGGAGTGCAGTGGCCGCTTCCGGCCACCACAACCTAGACCTGCTGGGATCCGGCGATCCTTCCGCCTCAGCCTTCCAAGTAGATGGAATTACAGGCATGCGCTACCACGCCCAGCTGTTGGTTTTTTTTTTTTTGATTTATTGTAAAGATGAGGTCTCACTCCCCAGGTGGGTCTCGAACCCGTGGGCTCAGGCAAGCCACTCACCTGAACCTCCCAAAGGCACGGGATTACAGGCTGAGCCACCGAGCCCAGCTCTTTTTTCAATTTTTAAATCAGATGATGATGATTTGATATTGAATTATAGGAGTCCCTTACATATTTTGAAGATTAACCCTTATCGCACATACGCTTTGCAAATATTTTCTTGCATTCTGGGGAATGGGTTGTCTTTTTATTTGTTGATTATTTTCTTTGCTGTGTGGAATATTTTATATTGTCCTGATGATCTACTTTTGCATTTGTTGTTTTTATGTCTTAAGTCATTTTCTAATTTTCCTTTTGATTTATTCTTTGACCAATTTTTTATTCAAGACTGTGGTGTTTATTTCCCATATATTTGTCATTTTTCCAGTTCTATTCCATTTTGGTTGAAAAAGATACCTGGTATGATTTTACTTCCTTAAACTTGTTTTGCTTTTTTGTGGCCAAAATGTGATCTACCCTGAAGGCTACTCTGTGTATGTAGGAAAACTTTATATTCTGTGTATACCGACTTCATACAGAGAAGAACCTCACCATTCATTCTGGCCAGAGATTTTGGGGGCTTCTCAAACCTTTGTGCTAGTTCAAACCACAATAGTTGTTAGTGGCCCCCAGGCATCAAGAATATGTTGGTCCCGTTGGTATTCTAAGACAGGTGAGACAGAAACCACCAGGAAAGCTGGATCATTGGACATTTGGTTCAACTTTTTCCCTCCCTAGGGAGAAGGTGGGAGCTGGAATCTTTTACCCGTTGGGGATCTGTACTGAGTTGGGGAGGGACTATGGTGAGGGCTTGTGTGATACTTCAAACTGCCCTCTTTGTTCTCAGTGGCACCTACACATCATGAATATCCTGAGTCCTATCAGCTTTCCTTGACCGGCAAGACAGAAGACAGTCTCTCAGGCAGCCTCTGAAAAAGTTGGAATGTTGGATGTCCTGTCCGTCTCTGTCCTCACCAGGGAGAGGCTGAAGTTGGGAGTTTTTTCTCACTAATACGACACTGTGCTAGAGGTTGGAAATATGGTGAGAGGATGTCACAAATTTTCCTGCCATCTTTGATGTGACTGGCTTCTCACTAATTTGGGGTGCTGGGGCCTCCCAACTATTATTGGGTTTCTCACAAAGGGAATTAATCTGTTTGTTGTTGTCGAATTGGTGTGTCCGTTGGGGAAAGGGGAGTCCAGGGTTTCTCATTCTGCCATCTTGCTGGTGTTATTCCTCCCAGGGGCAGGATTCTTACTCTTCTCCTGATGGGCTTCTCCTTTTCTCGCCCGTCACCAGAATTGACCTCTCTCTTGGGCATCTTGGGCATCTTGTTGAATGTGGTGCGGGCCGAGTGCCAGCAGGCCCAGTCATACAATTTTAACTTTCCTTGTCATGTTATTCCATTTAGTGGTGTCTCTTAAGCAGTCTCTTAAGAACTGGATAGGAAAACCACTCAGATTATTTCTATATTTTAAAAGGAAAAACTACATTTATTGTAAAACTTAGCATTTATTACTGCATTTTTTGCTACAGCTAGTATTTTTAACTTACTGTACTTGGCATAGTGACAACATTTGACATTGCAGAACTCTTTCTTCTCTAAATACTTCCTTTATTGGGGTTAGAGACCCTACTCCCTCTTTATTCCCCTTCAGATCATCAATTGTTCCTTTCAATCTCCTTTAGTGTTTTTTAACCCTCATCTTCTGATTTCTAATCATTGGCATATCTCAGAGATTTCTCCTGAAACTTTAAAAAAAATCTATCAATATTTTATTCCCAGGTGGTTTCATTCAAGTCTCTTAGCTTTAAATACTATTCAAATACCCAAAATTATAACTGAAGCCCAGACGACTCTTCTGATTTCTGATCTCATATATCAAAATGATCTATTTGATATCTCCTTTTTGCCATTCTCCACTTAATATATCTGAAAATGATCTACTGAGTTCCACCTCCCTCCTTCCGACTGAGCCTTTCTTATATTATATGAGCTTCTTGTGAACTTTTCCTTATTTAGGTTCAAGGCAACACCATTTACTAGTTCTTCTGATCCCCTTGACCAAAAACTTTGAAATTGTCCTTGTCCTCTCACCTTTCTCTTATCCTCACTTGACCCGTTAGAAAGTTCTATCAGCCATTTCTTCAAAACATGCCTATAATCAACCAATTTTCATGAGCTCTCCCGATGACTCTGATCCAAACTACAATCACCACCTGCCTGCAATAAACTTAACTGATCTCATCTGTCCCTCTTCAGTCTGTTCTCCACATAGTAGACAGACTAATCTTTAAAATGCTTAATTCAGATAATTTCATTTCTATGCTCACAACTCTCTAATGTCTTGCCATCTCATGCAAATGAAAACCAAATTCTTAACTGCATTATGCAAGTCCATCTAGCTCCCTGCTGCACCTTTGGCATTTGACATCAGCCACTGCCTTTCTGCCTGCTTTCTCTCTCCAGCCTCACTGCACTTACTGCTGCCCTAACATGCCAATTACTTTCCTGCCTATTCCTCTGCCTTGAGTACAAGTAGTATTCTACATAATATGTGGTCTATCTCTTCACTTCATTCTGGCATCCGCCAGAGAGATATGCATAAAATATTTACTGCAGCATTTTTCTTTTTTTTTGGTAATAATGAAAATAAAAACACAAAGTGTTTCTCAGAGACTGGCAGCAGAAATTGTGATAAATCACTATGTAATATTATGAAGCAAATGTGCTAACATTAATACATTATCAGGGCATATAATTGAGCACATAAGTCATATTGCGAATTGCTATGCATTTGGAAAGTATAGTCAGAGAAGAGTTTAAACTATATATATTTTGTGAATATATTCATATGTTCCTTAAAAATAAGTTAGGTTAATAATAAAAAATAGGCTGTTATACTTCTGTCCTCTGTCTTCCTTCTCCATCTCTGACCATCCATTCCTCTTTTATTTTCATTTAGTAGAGGTTTCTATTCCACTCCCAAGATAATATCTCTACTTAGTCTCTTGATTCCATTCCAGTCCATCTTTTCTAAGAAATTGACAAAAATGACCATGTGCTCCTTAAATCCTTGCCTAACTATTCTTTGTTATAAGAAAGGTTTCCTTGCTTCGTGTTCACTTTGTACTTTGTGTGGGACTACTTGACATATGTATGTTTGTCTTTCCTACTATACAGCAAAATCTTGTGAGTACAGACAATATCTTATTAATGTTTAATTTAAGACCCAGCACAAGATCTAGCTTACAATGGACCTTCAATAAATTGCTAAGGACTGATTTTGAAATAAATTGGAAGAATCGCATGCAATCTTGAAGATGCGATTTAACAAAATATTTTATTTATTTATTTATTTTTGAGTTGGAGTCTCACTCCGTCTCCCAGACTGGAGTGCAGTGGCCGCTCCTGGCCACCTCAGCCTCGACCCGCTGGGCTCCGGAGATCCTTCCGCCTCAGCCTTCCGAGTAGCCGGAATTACAGGCGCACGCTACCACGCCCCAGCTGATATTTGATTTATTGTAGAGATGAGGTCTCGCCAAGTTGCCCAGGCGGGTCTCCACCTGCGGGCTCAGGCAATCCACTCACCTCAGCCACCCAAAGGCGCGGGATTACAGGCTGAGCCACCGAGTCCGGTTTAACAAAATATTTTAATATGGCAATCTTAATTAATACAGTTTTTAGACAAAAACAGTTTAATTTTTTTTTTTTTTAAAAGTCCATCAGCCTGGCAATCCTTTTGTTCTTGACATCATCTGTAGGTGGTGGTTCCTCAGGAGAAAATAAAATGAATGCTCTGGGGCTCTGCTAGTTGGCTTAATGATTGTAGACCACTAGGAGGCGCTCCAGTCTCTACTCTAAATGAGGAACTTTGGTTCTGAGATAGTTGAAAATTATAGATAGTGAAAATCTGATAGAAAGTTGGTAGCAGTTAGGAAAGCATTTGAATTAGTCATATCCTAAAAGGA
Source organism: Cephalopachus bancanus (assembly GCA_027257055.1). Taxonomy (NCBI): domain Eukaryota; kingdom Metazoa; phylum Chordata; class Mammalia; order Primates; family Tarsiidae; genus Cephalopachus; species Cephalopachus bancanus. The sequence goes on along the minus strand of JAPVLO010000476.1, from coordinate 1,122,680 downwards.
CGGGGAAATTTTCCATATATTCATCTGTGAAGATGTTCTGTGGCTGTGATGGGTGTCACAGAGATGATCCCCCAAGCAGAACTGAGAGTAGGAGTCAGATGGGACCATGGTAAAGCTAGAAGCTCAACAGTTTTGATTTTATGACTACAAATCCTAAAATATGAGGCTCTACTATGACTTCAAAATTGTTTCAATAATTTCTGCCTTCTCTTAAATCTATTCTGAGACTAGAAAAACAAGACAAAGGAGATAAGAAGAAATGGAAGTAAAGTAATGAAAATATTCAGAAAGAGAAAAAAAGAGAGAAAAGAAGAGAGTAGGGAAAAAGAAAGATGACACACTTAACTGAAATTCAAAATGTGGCGTATGCCTCATATAGTTTCAGTGTTGCAAGATAACAATTCTATCGATCTGCATGGCAATGTGAAGATACATAAGGCTATTGAATTACACACTTAAAAATAGTTAATTGGCTCAGCCTGTAATCCTGCGCCTTTGGGAGGCTGAGGTGAGTGGATTGCCTGAGCCCGTGGGTTCGAGACCCGCCTGGGCAGCGAGACCTCATCTCTACAATAAATCAAAAAATCAGCCAGGAGTGGTAGCGCATGCCTGTAATTCCAGCTACTTGGAGGCTGAGGTGGAAGGATCGCCGGAGCCCAGCAGGCGAGGCTGCGGTGGCTGGGGGCGGCCATTGCACTCCAGTCTGGGCGACCGAGTGAGACTCCAACTCAAAAAAAAAAAAAGGTGATAAATTTAATACTATGCATTTTACCACAGTAAAAAATGTGACCTCTACCTCATGTTCACAGATCAGAATTGAGTCTTCAAGGTGAACAGGGAGAGTGTGGAACAGGAAAAGAAGGGAGATGGAGATGAATCAGGGTGGCCATCATGTCCTAGCTCTCCTTCTATCAACCAGTGTCTTGTTGGAGACATTTTATATGTCCATGCTGACCATATATCCTGGTTTTACAGAAGTCTCCTAATTTTGTTGACTTGTATTTACTCCTTTAAGAGAATAAAATGAATAAACAGTATATTCAATAGGATCCTTCCTCTGTGAGAACTTTCTTACACATGAATTCTCAATCACTTGTCAAACTATGTGTCCTGATTTTTCTCTGCTGAGGAAATTGGGTCACTGACCTTGATAATATTCTCAGGCTGTACATGATCCAGTTGAGGCTTTCATTTGTCTTGGAGGTATACTTTCCCTTTCTTTTTTTTTTTTTTAGTTGGAGTCTCGCTCTGTCGCCCAGACTGGAGTGTAGTGGCCGCTCCCGGCCACCGCAGCCTCGACCTGCTGGGCTCCGGCGATCCTTCCGCCTCAGCCTTCCAAGTAGCTGGAACTACAGGCACGCGCTACCACACCCGGCTAATTTTTTTATTTTATTGTGGAGTTGAGGTCTCACCAAGTTTCCCAGGCGGGTCTCGAACCCGTGGACTCAGGCAATCCACTCATCTCGCCTCCCAAAGCACGGGATTACAGGCTGAGTCACCGAGCCGGGCCTCCTTTCCCTTTCTTTTCTCCCCTGCTGACATGCATGATTACCGGGGCGCTTTAATCCTGTGGATGCAAAACACCTGGGCATTTCTGCGTCTGTGGTCAGCAATGCAGCAGCAGGCAGGGCGATGACATCAGCAGCTTTGCTGATACCCTGCTGAAAAAACTGGAGGAAAATCTCTTTGCTCCCTGAGCTCCTTGCATTACACCTCATTTAAGGAAATAGGACTCAACCTATCTGTTACTTTCTTTCCAGCTATTTGGGAACAAGAGGAGAGAAACTCTCAAGATCATTAGTTTTCTTTTGAGAGATTCACTGATCTCTGCAGGACAAACTATCTCTCCATGACTCTGAGTTTTCTGCTCTTCACCCTGGAGTTCCTTGCTACTTGATCCCAGGTTTATGTGATCACCAAATGGGGCACCTCACTTAAGTTTTCTCAATATAGCCCGGCTGGTAGCCAGAGAAGCTCCTTGGCAAAGGACAGGAGATTAGTGACATTTTCAATCAGCTGTTTCCAGAATTGTCCTCTTTCCAGGTCAAATGATTGCTTCTTTGTGTATGGCCTATTTTTTTTTTTTTGACTTGTAGAACTAAAATTCTAAAGGCCACTTCCTATGTGGAAAAGATTAAAACCACGGATGGTGGATGGAAAATAAATTGATCTAAAAATATTTAAAATTGTCATTAGAATACTGTACAGAAGTTTAAATTTCTGTGAAGTGTGATCAATTAATATTGTTTTGTGACTGCCATGCTTAGAAAATTGTGACCATTCTAAATTTACAAAACTAGTTTATTTTTTATTTTATTTAGACATAGTAAATAGTACCCCCTTTTAAAATTTATTTTGTAACAGGTGTTAAGGTAGGCCTCCACATTTATTTGTTAACTTCTAAAGGATTCTTCATCTTGTAGCACATTTTAGTGAATTTAACATCTTTTCCCCATTTTAAAAAATAAATTTCTATACGTGTTTAAATATTTGGACTTATAAAGAATACAGTTCTGTTTTGCTGGACTGACTATGTGGACCTCTGTAGTAACATTCTTCTTCAATTAGTATAGCTTTACACTTTGTCTTTTATTTATTTATTTAATTTTTAACGTTCTCCATTCTGTTTGAGAGTTTGAAGGCTTCCTGAAGCCTAAGATTATCTGTAATATCAGGTTTGACCTTTAGAGGGAGATGCTACACAAATTGAACTTGATAGGAAGCCAAAAAAACCAGGTCCTTTGAGGAGGAGCTTTTTGCTTTCAGTGTTGGGTAAACTCACCCACTGCTCTGTCAGAGCGTTTATGTGGCTGAATTGTTTAAAGAAGAGACCTCTGGAAAAGAGTTGCCTGCTTCCCCACTGCTCAGACATGAAGCCCACCCTCACTTCGGTGCTTGTGATGATATTTACACTCAGTGAGTAAAGTCTCTTTCTATTTTACTTTGCCAAGGTCTTCTGATTTAGAAAAACCTTAATGAAATATCCTTCTCAGTCTGTAAGACTCTTCCTAATCCAGAATCCGTGTTACAGGAGGAACAAGAGCCCAGATGGTAACTCAGCCCGAGGACCACCTCTCTGTGTCTGAAGGGGCGCCAGTGCAGCTGAAATGCAACTACTCATATTCTGGGAGTCCTATACTCTTCTGGTATGTCCAGTACCCCAAACAAAGCCTCCAGTTACTCCTTAAACACATCTCTGAAGAGAGTATCAAAGGTTTCACAGCTGAATTTAACAAAAGGGAGGCGTCCTTCCATCTGAAGAAAACATCTGCTCAGGAGGAAGACTCAGCCACGTACTACTGTGCTCTGAGTGGCACAGTAGCAGGTTTTACAAGGGAAGCAGAGCACAAACCTTTCAGGAGTTACAGAAAATATTTCTTTGTAAGCTCTCCACATGGTCACAGTGGGGCATTCTTTCTCTAGAGACTGATATTGAGTTTATCATGTAGGGATGATGTCTTCTTGTCAATTAGCTATAGATGAACTAAAAAAAATGTGTCCGAGAAAGCTCTCATTACCTACTCTACTTGAATTAGTGTTAAAAATAGTGTTTTTCTTCTGGTCTAGTAGTATCTGGAAAAATACTTTTGAAATAAAAGCTATATAGTACACACAAAAAGCATTCTTTGCTCTGCCACCCCGCACCACACCTTCACATGGTCAGCACCACATCCTTAAGTACAGTTCCTTTACCATGCTGTTTCACGCCTTGTAATTATTCATCTTTCTGTAGCTAATGTCTTTCTTATGCACTTTACAGACTCCTATTATCTCGGCCACCGTCCAGCCAGAAGTAAAAAGCAACAAAACTAGTGACTTTGGAGTCACTTGAACGAGGATTATAAAGATTTATTAAAATAATAATAAGTTATTACTAATGGGTAAAAATGACTCCAAAGAATATAGGAATAGCACATGTAGGGGGAAACTCTCATCTCTAGAACTAATGTAGAATCCCACAATAAACACATTGGGATAAACACACTCTCTCTCCCTCCTGCCAAGGCTACGGTTGAGACCTCATTGGGAGTGTGTGGCTGTAGTTCGCTGGATGGCGAAGAAGTTTGCTGAAGTGCCAGAGAAAAAGGCCGACAAGCAACAAAACACCTACCAGAGTTCCAGCATAATATACAGAAAGTCAGTAAAGGAGTGCTGCTGAACTTGAGTGAGGTGGTTGTGAGACCCATCAAGAAACCACCTGTCGGACTGCCGTGAACCTTGCTGGAGGGGAGTAACACCGGGTGTCCCACAGGTCAAGCACTGCAGATCAAAGAGGGCAGAAAGCATACCAAAACCAGGAAGAGAAGCCTCTTTATTCTGCAATGTCCTTCTAGCTCCTTCTACCTACAAAGTTAATTATCATGCCAGCTGGCGAAGGAGGAATTTTTACAGGACCCAAATCCAATATCACAAAAAGAGTAATGTGGTGGGGGAGAGGGGGTTGGAACTGAGAGGTAATCTGGTTGCTGGTCTTTCAAACTCACTCCTAGATAGACAGTTGATCTGACAAGCAACAGTGAAATCACTCTGTGTTTTTATCTAACAAACTGAAGCTATTCTTTTAGGAAATGAAGTTCTCAATCTTTCCCTCAAAATAAGATATCCACAGTCTCAGCAGTCACTGTGAATCTCTGGCTATATAAGTCACATCTGAAATTCAGAGATGTCCCACTGAATGTGTTAGTATATACAGACTAAATTATAAAGCTAACCTTCAATATCTTATATATAAAATAACATGGTAAAAATGAGAGAAGTAAATGGCAGCATATACAAAGGAACACATACATATAATGAGCAAAGAGAAAATATAGAAAACTACTACATTCCATGATTGCACATTTGGCCATAGGCTGCAATTAACATAGACAGCTTCCTTTATTTATTACTTATTTATATTCCCCTGCCCTTGGCCAAAACATCAGTGGATTGGGATTATTTACTTGGTGGAATAATCAAAATCTCCATTCTCCAGGGGTCTGAGTCCTCAATGGCCCTGCCATTTTATTTCTTGATGTAATTTTCCATTAGCTTTTATTATTAGGCATAGAAGTGCCAAGAATCTCCCTACAAAATCCTTTGGCTTCCAGATATAGCCTTCTCTAGGCCTGTTATGTAAGAGCGTCCCAGTTCTCCCTTAGTAATTGGTATCACTCACTCCAGCCAGTAAAGTAAATTGTTTTTATACTGTCGGTTTAGTGACATATAAAGCCCAGAACGGGCACATGGCAGTGTCATCTTCCAATTCAGTAGAACCATTATTAGGTCTTCCGGTTGAAGAATCCCTCCCTTTAGAGAAGACCTCCAAGCCAACACAGCTCAAAGTTACAAAGGCAGGAAACAAAAATTATGCTAGTGGTTACTGGTAAAAATAGTGAGGGGATTCACCCTCAGGGCCACCTCCTTGATACCTAGACCCATGCATCATGGCTATGGGGAAGGACAACACTATATTATAGTCTTTGATATAAAGCATATGCTGCATCTTATAAGATAGACCCCATATTTTAGGGTATCTTCAAACTGGTGCCATAACTGAATCAACAAACCATTCTACATTCAACAAGCCAGCCACTTTAGGGTGATGGGGCTTGTGGTAAGACTACATAACTCCATGGGGGTATGCCCATTGATACAGTCCTTTGCGGTAAAAATTGTTCTTTCATTTTCCCAAATGCTATGGAGATTATCTCGATGGTGGATTGAGCATTCCATAAGTTTATAAAGATGATGCCAGCAGAAGCATTACAAGCAAGGAAGACAAACACATATGCAAGTATATAAGTCTATTCCAGTGAGGACAGATATCAGACATCTCTATGATAAAAGAGATCCGGTGCAGCCGACCTATTAACCAGTGTCTGGTGGGGGCCCTGGGGAATGACACCATATAAGAAGCTCAGAGTTAGTGTCTGTGGTCGAAAGATTAGGCACTCAGCAGCAACATTAGCCAAGTGAGCCTTTATAAAGGAAATCTGTACTTTTGAGCTCACGCGTAACTGCCTCTGCCAACAAGGCCACTTTGTCCATGTGGTCATCGAGCAAGCTCTAGAATAACCAGGAAAAGATGTTGATGCATCTGTAGAGTGCATCATTTTGTCCACTATAAAAGCTTCTACTGCATTTGTTTTCCCTTGGTCAGTTTCACACGGAGTACAATCATCTTGATAGTCTTCCAATTCTGAGAGGTCCATCAAGATAACTCTTCCTAGATTTTTGTGTTCTCTCTCTTCTAATCCTATTTCCAAGTGTCATGCCATTCAGCCAAAACATTAACAACTTCCCGTGAATCATTGTAGGTCTACATCTCTGGTTATCTTTCCCTCTAGACAATTTGGACAACCGAAATGTACCACTTGAGAATAAGAAACGTCCTAGGAGACTATCGGAATGGATTAAATGAAAAGGGACAATACAAGAAAAGTTGATGTCAAAGGAATATGGGCCACCTACTCAAGCAACTAACTTGTACCTTCTGGATCTACCTCAATGTAAACTCTTAGAAACCATTTCTACCTGATGATAGATTGCTCCTGGACATGCCCAACATTATGGCTAAGTAGGTCAGGCAACACTTGGTTCAATGAGGAAGGTGAGATTGCATGGTCATCTGATTTTTCTAAAGTAGACATTCAGACTTCATCAAGGTAAATTAGCAATCCAGAAGCATTTTTTCAAAAGGAGAATAGTTATCTGTAGAAAAGGGAATATATTCTTCCAGCTGCTGTGGTGTTGGGGACTATGCTGTGATTCCCCTATGGATGTTTCCCAGAGTCACCATACAGCATTCTTATTTTCCACAGAAACTTCAAGTATCATTGTTGGATCTGCTGAATCATAAGACCAATGTGGTGAAGCAGATTGAACTTGTTGTGGAGCCTCTTGTTGCTCTGGTCCCCATTCAAAACTGGCAGTTTTACAGGTGACACTGTAAATAGGTCAAAGTATGCCAATTATGTGGTGTATGTGAAGCAACATGTCTTTCACCTTGGAGAAGACATCTCCACATTCTGTGCACCATTGAACCTCTAGAAATTTCACCTAATTGGCAGATCCTTGAATTTTTGTGATGTTTATCATTTTACCTACTGATGATCAATTTCCAGCTCAAGAAGCTTCTTATATTTTAAGTATGTCATGACTTCTGAAGCCACTCACCCCCTTCCTAACAACTGTGTAATATATTAATTCTCATCCTGGTGCATATTACAGTATATTAAAACTTTATCTTGTCTTCTCTTTCTACTTGGCTGAATGTTCCAGAGAAGAGTCATTGTGTTCTCTCTCGATTCTTGTCTATTCTTCTAACACAGTATGGAGCGCACAATATGTACACAATAAAGGAATGTTAAATAAATTCATTTAAACAAACGTAAAATTTAACAATCCTTTCTTATGAGCATGTGAGACCGCCTCCATTAGTGTGACTTCACTGTTTCTTCAGGGAACTGTGTCAAGCCAATTTATATAAACAAAAATGTTATGTTCATCTGGACAAATGGATGCTTTATCAGGGCAACAGTTTGTTTGATTGGACAAATAGCTTGCTTATCAAGGCAATGGTTTTCTCATCACAAAGCACCTCGAGACTTTCCCATATCATATCTGCCAATTTATATAACCTTTTATGCCATGAACTTTTCCTACTCCAAACTTGTTTTCTACTTTGAAAGTTTCACCTTAAACTACTTGAAAGCAAATAAAATTCTGTAAATATTGCTCCATAACTTATTTGTTTTGAGACATTGCTAATGTAAAATATAAAACTTTTTAAAAAAGCAGTAGAAAACATTTGAGACCTAGAGTTAGGCAGTGAGTTCATGGACATGACACCAAAAGGACAATCCGTTAAAGAAAAAATTTGTTAAATTGAATTTAATAAAAATGTAAACCTTTGGCATTATTACAGACTCTGCTAATAGAAAGAAGGGCAACATACGGAGAAAAGATATTTGTAAATCACATATCTGGCAGAGGTCTTATATCTAGAATAAGTAAAGACATTCAAATATCAATGTAAAAAAATAATAATCCAATTAGAAAAAGAACAAGTATCCACCAAAGAGGAAATATGGGTGAGAAATAAGCAAATGAAAAGATTTTAATAGCATTATTTATTAGGAAATGCAAATGAAAACCACAATAAGATATCACTATACATTAGAACAGCTAAAATATAAAGTAATTCTAAATTTAGTAATAATACTAAATGCTGGGAAGTAGGAAAAGAAACTGAAATTCTCATACATTGCTGGTGGGATTGTACAGCCATTGTAGAAAACAATTCTGTAGTTTGTTATCAAACTGAACATACACTTATCATAAGACCCTGCAACTGTGCATTGGTTATTTATCCCAGATAAGTAAAAACTTAACGTTCACATAAAATCCTGTACACAAACATTTACAGCAGCTTTGTTCACAATTGCCAAAAACTAGAAACAACTTAGATGTTTTTCAATAGGTGAATGGTTAAATAAATGGTGGTAAACAATACCACGGAATAATATTGAACAATAAAAAAGGACAAATTATGGATACATGCAACCACCTATCTAGGTCAATTTCCAAAGATTACACACAGTTTAATTCCCCAAATACAGTATAATTCTCAAAATAACAAAACTATAGCGAGGGTCAAGGACAGAGAGAGAGATTGAGTATGGGTGGGGAAGAGTGAACATAAAGAAGACTAGCGTGAGAGAATCTGTGTTGATAAAACAGTTTGTATCTTTATTATGGTGCTAGTTCTAGGAGATAAAATTGGAAGCAACACACACACATACACGCAGAGAGAAACTGATGTAAACGTGGTAAAAACTGAATGAGAACTATAGTCTAGTTAATGGTACCTTAGCAATGTCAATTTCTTGGTTTTTATACTGTATTTCAGCTATATGTGAGATGCCACCACTGGAAGAAACTATGATGTGTAGTGTAGTACATAGGACTCTATCAACTATTTTGGCAATTTTCTGTGAATCTATAACAATTTCAAAATAAATCTAGTACTGTAGCTTCAAATATTGCATTGTTTACTATCGCCACCAATCTTACCAGAAAAACATCAAGAATTGGGAAGGTGTCAAGCCCATACTTTGCAAATTTTCCCAAAGTTCAGTTTTCACTTGGAAGCTTGATTATTATTGGCAACAACCACTACCAGTTTTTATTTTAATGCTAGGCTCACAACTTTCATTTTCAAGAACATATCTGCCGACTACCCAAATTTGTTGTCTGTCAAATGTGCTTTCAAGTTAAAAAATGGAGTTCTGTGAAACAGCGGCTAGTTTATTTATTTATTTTTAGACTTGTAAGCAACTCCATTTATTTGAGTAAATAGCTTGTAAATAAATCATTGGCAGACATTACAAAGTTAAATACATATTCAAAAGCTTTTCAGTATATGTACAATTCACCGACATAGTTCTTTTAGACAATAAAATATGTTCAGAGCAACTTTGATATAAAATACCTAACCCTGTCCTCGGACAAGGCCTTCTAGAGACATCTTTCAGTAGGCAGGTTTCTGTGTAGAGTCAGCAGGGATCTCTTGGAGGAAGGAAGAGTTTCTGCTCTTACTTTTTAACCTACCCATATCTCATCTGAATTTTGATCTTTCTCCAAAGAGCTGGTATGTATCTGAGAGGTGCCCAGACCTGCTCCAAGCATGGGGATCAGAGTACACAATTAGGGCCAGGAGCACTCAGAGCTTCCACCATAAGCCATTGACAGAAGCCAAAATTGCAATCTCCATACTTCCCAATGAGCAAGTGTTCTTCTATCAACTGTCTGGAGGCAAAGTGAGGCTTTCTCACCTCTACACTTGCTCAACACTCAGTTGACCCCTACTATGGTCTGATGCTACCCAGGCATGTCGGGGGAAGAACCTATTAGACATTTATTCAAGAGCGTTCCTTCTTTTCTTTCTGAAGTTTTTTTGTTAGTGTAGTATTTAAATAGCAAAGATATCACATCTCTGGCACAAAGCAGGTGGATAACCAAGCATGGGCCAGGCCAAACAGCATTTTCTGCAAGGACTCAGATATTTAATACTTTATGATACAGGGAAGATGGTTTCCTTCCTTCCTTCCTTCCTTCCTTCCTTCCTTCCTTCCTTCCTTCCTTCCTTCCTTCCTTCCTTCCTTCCCCTCTTTCTTTCTTTTTTGAATCAAAGTCTCACTCTTTCACCCAGGCTGGAGTACAGTGGTCACTGCAACCTCGACCTGCTAGGTTCAGGCGATCCTTCAGCTTCAGGCTTCCAAGTAGCTGGAACTACAGTCATGCGCCACTATGCCTGGCTAATTTTTTGATTTATTGTAGAGACGAGGTCTTGCCAAATTGCCCAGACTGATCTTGAACTCCTGGGCTCAGGCAATCCTCTCACCTCTGCCTCCCAAAGTGCTGGGATTACAGGCGTGAGCCACTGTGCTCGGCCAGAAGATAATTTTCTTACAACTAGTTTGGTCACACTTTTTTCTTAAGTTGTACATTTGATTCAGCTGTCCAATTTCTTTGTACTTGTGTACATCTGCACACACAACTAGGTTAAAATGTAGATGTGAGTTTTATTTTACATGGATGGAATAAACTTGTGGTCTTCCTTTAATGGGAGATCACAGCACATGTGTTTTCAAGAGGCCACTAGGCATTCTTCATGTGAGTGCTGCTGACTTCAACATTCACTTAATGCACCAAAGTGAAAGAATCCAGTATATTCGTTATTTTAATGAGCTACACTACAAAAATGTTGAGTCGGTCAAGGGCTTAATTTATGGACTTTATAGTCTCTCATTGGTTGGGGTGCTCTGCCAGGTCATGTACTTGGTGCCTCGTTTGTGATCTTTTGATGTTTTATCAACCCTTACTTTAAAGAATGAATCTGATTTCTAGAAAAATGCCCACACTATCTAAGCAGCATTTTGCAATGGAAAAAGGAAACACCATGTAGCAATGGATTCTCTGCTTTCAGCTAAATGCTGTGTTTTATTCTCCTCCATGAAAGCAGATCAAAAGGAAGTTAAACAGCAGCTAGTTTAGCTCACAATTCAAAAATGCTCCCGCATGTTCCTTGAAACAACCAACATACTTGGTATACCGCAGATGTGCTTTATGAGTACTTCCTATTCCATCACATAGAATATCAAAAAATGTGCATTCTACCAGGAGCAGTGGCTCATGCCTGTAATCCCACACTTTGAAAGGCTGAGACAGAAGAATTGCCTGAGCCCAGGAATTCGAGACCAGCCTGGGCAACATAGCGAGAAGTGATCTCTACGGAAAAAACTTGTACAAAGTTATCCAGGCATGGTGGCATGCATGGATAGTACCTGCTACTTGGGAGGCTGAGGCAGAAGGATCACCTGAGCCCAGGAGATTGAGGCCGTGGTGAGCTATCATCATGCCATTGTACTCCAGCCTGGGTGACAAAGTGAAACCACAACTCAAAAAAAAAAAAAAAGAAGAAGAAGAAGAAGAAAAGAAAAAAAAGGGGGAACATTCAAGGGTCAATATTTAATTTAAAAGAAACCTTTTACTTCTACATTGAGGACATTCTTAAGTAAAAAAAAAAAAGTATTTTTCTTTCACAAGTGTGGTGCTGATAAGTACATACAATGACCACTAGCACATTTGCTCCATTAATGTGAACATTAACATAGCGCAAAACCCAAATAATATGTTAGTATTATTTTGAAAATAGTTTTTACCTTGCAGAGGACCTGATATGCTCTTGGGATTTTTCGGTGATCCACAGACATTCTGAGAGATGTTGTTCTAGCACTTAGCGTCTCAATAGAAATTAACCTGATTCTGTCTGTTAGGTGATTTTCTTTTAATTTTTTAAATCAAACTAAAATCTTATAGGACTTTACCACTTATTTGGGGCAAATGATTAAGTGTCAGACTAAAAGGACTGACCAAATGCCCCGTAGAAATGGAAGTGAGAGACCACACTAAAACATAGCTGTGTCCTGTCAGAATTTGAGAGTGGTGACAATTATAGCAAGATGGAGTTGAGAGTCTACAGAGCAACAGGGCAGTGGGAATGCAGCTGCATACATTGTCCTGCCTAAACAATGAAGAAGCTACATGCAGTATCTGGAGTTCAGAAGAGGAGCCAGTGGTGTACTCAAAGAAATGGTTCTCCAGAGTCATTTTCTGTTTTCTTCCTTACTCAATAGCTTTGGAGATCAGTTCTCTGACCCTATAGAGATTCTGAGGCAAACCCAGGACTCATTAATTTCGGCCTTTTCTACTTACTTCAGCCAGAGTCCATTTTCATTGCTCGCCACCAAGAACCCTGACATGTATAAAATCTGATTCCAGGATTAGGTGAATTGGGGTGTGTGTGTGTGTGTGTGTGTGTGTGTGTGTGTGTGTGTGTGAGGAGAGAGAGAGAGAGAGAGAGAGGGAGAGAGAGAGAGAGAGAGAGAGAGCAGCAGAGGGAGAGAGAGGGAAGAAGGGAGAGAAAATACATTGTCAGAGGTTGTAGTAACTACAGAAAACCTAACAGTGCTTCTCAGAGGTATCCTGTAAATACAGGGACCAATATTCTTTCCTAAGTAAGTTCCTACCTGAATTAAACTGTGTCTGTTCTTACTGTAGGCTGGAATTAAAGTTCAGTAAAGGGAAAGATGGAATAGCTTTGTAATTTCTGAATCAGCTCTGAACACATCACCATTCCCAGAGCACATTCAAGCAGCATGAGGTGTTGCCACTAGATGGCAGTGCCTCCCTCTTCTCAGACTGTTAAATCAGCAAGTGTGTGTTCCAAGCAAAAGATTGAGCCTGCCTCTAACTGTGCAGGTAAGAAACCCAGGACTAGGGGGCAGAAGGACTAGATATATACCCAGTCCTCTTTTGACAGAGGAGTCTAACCCCATTTCAGGCTCCAGAGCTGAGACTTCTGTGATTTCAATAAGGAAGAATGGAGAATATCCTGGGATTGTCTTTGGTGATTTTATGGCTTCTGCGGCCAGTGAGTTGGGGTTCTTGGGGATGGAAACAGGGAGAAAAGTTCAGAGCCCACAGGATTGACGAGGCAAAGTCTTCCTGTTAATTTGGAAATATAATTTGAGAATTCAGTGACTGACTTCTGGTCTCTGACCTGTGTTTCTGCATAGGGGTGAATGGACAACAAGGAGAAGAGACTCTTCAGATGCTGAGCATTCAAGAGGGTGAAAATGCCACCATGAACTGCAGTTACAAAAGTAGTATAACAAACTTACAGTGGTATAGACAAGATTCAGGAAGGGGCCCTGCCCTAATAATTTTAATACGTTCAAATGAAAGAGAGAAACATGATGGAAGACTAAGAGCCACCCTTAACACCTCCGCGAAAAGCAGTTTTCTGTTCATCACGGCTTCCCAGGCTGCAGACACTGCTACTTACTTTTGTGCTGTGAGTGCACAGTGTTCACCAAGCACCTGCAGCCCCTACCTAAACTCTTCCAGAGCTGTTTCTCACAAGCTCCAACTGGGTAGAGTTGGTGGCTTCATATTCCCTTGAAGAAGCATCTACAAAGAGCTCACGACATGAAAGGGGGACACTTTCAAATTCATGATTTTCTTTCCTGAAGCATCTTGGACTAAGACAAAGAGCATGGCATTTAGACTGGAAACAGAAATTCCAGGCTCAGTTCTGCTCATCCTGGCTATGTATCCTTAGGCACGTATTAGTGTAGCAGCCTTCGATTTCCTCACCTGAAATGAAGGATTTGGATCAATGAGTCCAAAAGATTTCTCAAGCTCTAATTTTATCAGGGAAAAAGTAATCATTGGACTTGTGGAAGATAAGAAACGCTGCTCAGTATTAGAAGGTCTCATTTGTCATACGTGCAGTCCTCCAAGACCTAGGCGAGTCTTTAAGATGACTGAGATGATCCTTACACTCCTCTAATTCCTGTATAAGACACAATAGATTCATCAGGCCCACTAGACTTAGAAGGTATCTTAGGATTCTTTCAACCAAATTTTAATTTTAAAGTTGGAGAGTGGAACCATTGTGTAATAAGAGAGAAAAAGATCTATATCTCACATCTTTATAAGAAAAAAAAAGAAAGAAAAAGAGAGAAAAAGATCTAAATCACATTCTGCCATCTACTAGCTGTGTGATTTCCAAGCCTCTATTTTCCCATTAGTAAAATATGACAAAATCATAATTTTACCCCCATCTAAGGCAGAGATACATGTTTGCCACTACCAGTCACTGAAATGCCATGTTTTAAAAACAGGCATTTATATTATCAAATATATGGCAGTTTTCCAGCTATTTATTCTTGCTCCTACTGAGATAAATAAATGCTGACCATAGTTTTCTTGACACAGTTTTGATACTACTGAAAATGTGTTTGTGGAGATAAATAGGGTGTTTGTATTTATGTGCATGTTTTGGTGAGAAAGGTGGGGGAGGGCAGGGAAAGGGTGTTTAGGGCAGTGGTTCCCCAATGCCAGACCCTGACTCATCAATACCACCTGTACTGGAATCGCCCAGAGCACCTTTGAAGACTGGGATTATTGGTCTCAAGTCTTGCTTACTCAGTCACTGATGAAGTGACAAATTTACATTTTTAATAAATATCTTCTATATTAGTTAGAGATTGGCGCAGCTTCACACTACAGAAAACCCAAACAACTTTTTTCTTTTTAAATAGAGTTTATTTTTTTCCCACATAAAGAAGCTCTGTAATTTTCAGGGCTGATATGGCAGTTTTATCCCGTTACAAAAAAAATCCAGGCTCTTTCTAGCTTATTGGTTCTCATCCTTAAGGTGTCACTCTTGTTCTTATACTTCCAAGAGACTGCTAGAGACAGAAAAGAGAAAGTCAAAGGGCTAATGGATACATGCTGGCTGAGTCAATCTTTTCTAGAGGCTCTACCCAACAGCTTCCACTTACATTCATTTACCTGAGTGTTATCCATTATCCCCACCCTCCTCTTGTCTGCAAGGGAGATAGGGATCTCAGAATTATTATTTTTTTTAATCTAAGCATGTTTCCACCTACATCAAAATATGGGGCTTTATTAGTAAAAAGCAGAAGCGAATGGATGTTGTACAGGCAACTAGCAGTTTCTCCCATACCCTCAGTTTAGGTCTTATTAGGACTCATATGATATTTTTGGTTCATAGTTATTCATTTTTTATTACCACATCCAATCTACTTCCTGATTCTGTTGAATTTACCACCCAAGTCTTCTAGAAGATATCACAACCTAACTCACGGCCATACCCTAATTAAAAATTCACTCTAATCGCTTGCTCTCCTTTCCCCAGCACACTTGAGACACCTCATCATTCCTCAGTGTAGTCCTCTGTACACAGGGAGAATGATCTTATCAGAGTGCAAATTTGACCATATCAATCACTTGGGTCCCCATTTGCTCTTAGGATAATAAAAAAGTCTTCATGGTATCTACAAAACCCAGTATAATTTAGGCTCAATATGCTCCTAATTTCACTCTCTTCAGTACTGGTTTTATCTAAGTTTCTTAAAAGCACTTTGTTCCTCTTATATAACCCCTGCAAAGCAAATTTAGGATGTGTTCTTACTCTTTTTCTTTTCCTTAAAATTCTTTTATCTACAGAAAAAAACAAAAAAAATTATTTTATCTTCCATTAAGAGTAAAAACTAATAAATGCCTATGCATTCTTGTATATCTGCCCAAGAGTCAGTGATGAAGAAAGCTCATTGTGATTTCTTAGAATCATAGGACTCTGCCTTTGTAAACATGCGATTTCTCCTTCATTTCTTTACTTAATTGAAAAGCTCTCTCTCCTACTACTCTGTATATTTCTTAAGGGCAGTAACTATTATCTGCTGCCTACCCTTAAATCCTCAGCACCCAAGTATTTTGGGCACAGGATCATAAAATCTTCTTCTTCCTCTTTCCTATCCATTAATTTATTTAATATGCTTTTTTATTTTAAGCCTCCTCAAAGAGTTATGATTATGTTGTACTGAAAGAACATACAAGAAAATAAGGCTGTTTCTCAAACTTCAGTCCATGGATCTTTGAAGGTGTATGAATAAATTCTCAGAGTACACCAAGAAAACTTTAGTTCACGGGTCAAAACAACCTGCCATCTGTTTTTGCAAATAAAGTTTTATTATAAAACAGCCACGACTTTTCATTTACCCATTGCCTATGACTGTTTTCATGCTATAACAGCAAAGTCGAGTAGTTGCAACAGAGACTGTATGACTTCAAACCCTAAAATATTTACTATTCGGCCTTTTATAGAAAGAAGTTTGCCAATTCCTGAGATATAGAAATTAAATGAGAAATTTTTGATTTGCAGTGTTCTGTGTTGAAAACAAAATAAAAGAATAAAGTATTATATCGAATCATGTAGGTGGCTACCTTAGAATGCCCCCCCTTGACTTTGGAGCTTAATTATGTCAATGAAAAAAATCAAATTAAGAGCAAATTGAATTAAGCATTCTACAAATGAAGGCATTGCAGTTGTTTAAGCAGAGAAAATTTTTCAGAAAGTTTTGGCTATGATGTAGCACATAGTATTACAGACAGGCCAAACGCCAAAGAAGTTACAGTATTATAGTAAGTACTATCCTTCCCATGAAAGAGGATGTACCACTCAAATTAATTGTTGGTATTATCAACATGCAAATTAGTAGACATAAAAAGTAGCAGAAAATTCAAAATATAGTTTTTCTTTTTTTTGAGTTGGAGTCTCACTCTGTTGCCCAGGCTGGAGTGCCGTGGCACACTCACAGCCACCCCAGTGTCGACCTGCTGGGCTCTGGCAATCCTTCTGCCTCAGCCTTCTAGTAGCCAGAACTACAGGCACGCGCTACCACACCCGGCTAAGTTTTTTGATTTATTGTAGAGACGAGGGCTTTCCAAGTTGCCTGGGCTGGTGTCACCCATGGGCTCAGGCAGTCTACTTGCCTCGGCCTCCCAGGGTGCTGGGATTACAGGCTGAGTCACCGAACCCGGCCAAAATATAGTTTTTCAGTGCTGGATTCTTGGGTGCTTCATAAATAATAAAATTGTATACTTGGGACTGGCATATGTATTTTTGAATAGACCAAAAAAATAACAAAACACGAGTAATCATGAATCACAATAACATAGACAATAGTACATCAAGTTTCAAATAACTTTAATTGTGTTATTCAACTATACACATCCATGCTTTCTTTTAATAAGCCTACATCAACCCTTTAGTTTCCATGAAAATCATCTTTCTTTTTTTTTTTTTTTTGAGTTGGAGTCTCACTCTGTCGCCCCGACTGGAGTGCTGTGGCCGCTCCCGGCCACCGCAGTCTCGACCTGCTGGGCTCCGGCGACCCTTCTGCCTCAGCCTTCCGAGTAGCCGGAATTACAGGCGCGCGGTATCATGTCTGGCTAATTTTTTGATTTTATTGTGGAGATGAGGTCTTGCCTGCCCAGGCGAGTCTAGAACCCGCGGGCTCAGGCAATCCACTCACCTCAGCCTCCCAAAGGCGTGGGATTACAGGCTGAGCCACTGAGCCCGGCTGAAAGATCATCTTTCACACTAATGTTTTATTTTTACTTTTTAATTTTGTAGAGACAAGGTCTTACTATGCTGCCCAGGCTGGTCTTGAACTCCTGGGCTCAAGCAATCCTCCCACCTCAGCCTCCCAAAGTGTTGGATTTCAGGCATGAGCCACCATGCTCAGCCTTCATACCAATGTCTTACTTCATTTGAATTTTACTGATTACACATCTTCTGTTTGCATTTTTTGTCTGATTTGGTAATTCTGTAAAAACTATGAGCCTAAAAAGTTGATACCTGATTTTATTGTTGGGTATATAAAGGCACCATAACATTTAAAAAGTAGTCAGTATGAGAGTGGCCCCTTATAAGAAGGTCTGCACCTTACTCAATTTTGAGAAACACTGAATGCACCTGTTATCTAGGTCCTGGTTCTGCCCCTGAATGAAGCTGATCACACCAGGGGCCTAGGACACATCTTTCACACAGACTGTCCCTCATCAAAACATAATTTTATCTGCTAGACATATTCATTCATTCATTTATTCACCTATATATGTTTCTGAGCATTTCCTATGAGCTAAGGGATTATATATTTTGGGAAATGGGCTGCTGATCTAAGTTTCTGATCTTAGGACCGCCAAGTGCAGCTTGAAAAACAGAATAGAAATGAGTGATTCTAATACACATGTGACAGATATGTACAGGAAGTATGGTGGAAAAAAATGGTGTGCATTAACTCAGCCAGAAGAGATGGGAGAGTGTTTTCACACAGAGATGGCATGTACATTGGTTTTTAAAGAATGAAAAGGAGTTTTCCAGGCAAAGATTAGGGGAGAAGGAAGGGCATTCTAAGCAGAGGCGCTCACCCCTAGGCTCCAGGGAACTAGTGGGAATATGCCAAGAAGAGATCTCACAATATGCTTTTGCATACTCTCAGGATACCCTAAGATGCCTAAGACTAACTGAGTACAAACAGACATTAGATGCTGGTACTGAAAAGATTTAGGGGAGTCCTATTGCTCTGTGTCTTAAAGAGAGGGTGACAGGAATTGCCCACTGTCTCAGCCCAGGTACCAGCCCCAGGTACAACCCCAGTGAAGTCTGTAGTGTTTGGTGCTTTCTTCCTGGAGTCCCACCCTTCACCTCAGAGAGCATTCCCCTTCCATGTCTGCAGCTTAGGCGCCTCTCCAGGGTAAAGACCATTCCAAGGTATGCAGCAAGTTGCAGGGGCAAAGGAAGCCACAAGAAGGCGCTGCTCCCGTCAGGTGGTGATTTGATACAATTTCCTCTTCCCTTCCTGAGCACATCTCTCTTTATTCTAGCCTGTGGCATGATCTTGTAGAGAAGTTTAACCTGCTTAACACATGAGCTAAGATTTTGTAGAACATTTTACCAAAGTGTCGGGAAACTAGAGGACCAGCCCTGTCAGCTTTGATGAATCCCTGAACAAAACCTTCTACAACTTGAGCCAGCCATGCGGTGTGCTTTCTGCTCAGGATTTGTGATATTGTTGATATTCAGTGAGTGACATTTACTCAAAACTTCTGAGATGTTCTATTCCTTGGCTTTTTGATGACCTTTTAACTCCTTCTAAACTGGAGATTATGCCTGTTACATTGCCAATATAACAAGGCTTTTATTTATTTTTTTTTTAGGAGGGACCAAGGCAGAATCGGTGACCCAGACAGAAAGTCCTGTTACCCTTCCAGAGGGGGCAGCTCTTACCTTGAACTGCACTTACCAGACCATCTATTCCGCTTTTCTTTTCTGGTATGTGCAGTATCAAAACAAAGAGCCTGAGCTCCTCCTAAGAAGCTCGTTAGAAAACCAGGAGATGGATAGCAGAGTTTTTCAGGCTACTCACGTTAAGAGTGACAGCTCATTCCACCTGAAGAAACATTCAGTGCAACTGTCAGACTCGGCTGTGTACTACTGCGCTCTGAGAGACACAGTGAGAGCAACTTCAGGGAGAACCCACCATGAACCTAGGACTACAGGTGGGGCCTGGGAGTGGGCAGCCTTGGAAGGGAGTGCATTATTTTCACTCTCCAGTATTCTATTCTGGAGGCTTCTTCCAAGTACTTCCATCTCTGATGTTTCAGCTCCAAGGAACCATGGAGTTCTTGGCTTACTCCCCATAATGGAATTTGGGAGGCGCAGAGAGGGGGACGGTATAAAGCAGAACCCAAGTTCTGTTTTCTAGAAATGCTTCTGTTTTCAGTCCAGGTGTCTCTTCGTCCCCCAGGATAGCAAACATTCCTGAGAAGTGACATTCACTCTGCTACGTGGTGGTTCAGGTGGTCTTCACTGAAAGATTTTATTCCCCATGAATAAAAATTCTGAGGGGAAATAGTTCGTGGACAAATGCATTACTTTGAGTCTAATCTCATGTTTACAACTGAGACCAGGGTTGTATGTCTCACTGAGTTCTACCTGCAGAAACTCCATCTCCACGATTGGGGTTTTGTTCTCTCTTCCCTTGACTTTTCCTTCTCTTGTAATTGCCTAGAAAATTCTGCTGCCTCAGTAAGTTCTGAGGAGAGCGTCCTGAAGAGAGATTTTCCTCTTGTCATGGGTACCACAGTTTCAGACCAGCCTAGTCAGTAAGGGCTGCATCCCTGGCACATCTTGCTCACACTGTGCTTATACCTCCACACACTGATCTTCCCATCAGTCTGCATCTCCTCATTGTAACACTAAATAATGCTCTGGATTCTGGACTGGAGGGTCTGTGCTACGAGAAATTCTGCATTCTGGATATGACTATCAGTAAAGGTGGGACTTAACATATTATTTTTATCATTGCATTATGCCCATGTGTCAAATTCAGTATCCAAAGAATAACTCAGGTGACTATTTATAAAAAGAGAAGGATGCACATGGACTCTTGTCAACTGAGACTTCAGGTAGAAAAAATGATCTCATGTTTCTCCACAAATCAGAGAAACATGGCTCCTCACTGAAGCCCTCAGTGTATGTAGCTCACCAAGAGAAACTTTTCCTAATATTCTGGAGTTCTGTGAACCTTGTTTGTTGGTTGTCCATCTTGCATGGTTCTGTGGGCTTGACAGGCACAGATGCAGGGGGCTGATGCTTCTTTGTGGGGGCTGATGCTTCTTTGATTTCTTGAGCTTTCTTTAATAAAAAGAAAATGAAATTACAAATACGAGCTTCTTGGTTTCAGAGTAGTAAAGGGTCCTGAAATCAAAGCCTAATCTACTTCATGGTAAATTTGCATCTGAGAACCCACGGACACCATCTTCTTCTTTGATATCAAAATATTAGACTGAGCACAGTGGTTCACAACTGTAATTCTAGCACTTTGGGAGGCCAAGGCAGGAGGATCGCTTGAGGCCTGGAGATCAAGAGTAGCCTGGGCGAGATAGTGAGACCCTGTCTCTACAAAAAATTTTTTAAGAGTCAGTGTAGTGCACACCTGCAGTCCAAGCTACTCTGGAGGCTGAGGCAGGAGGATAGCTGAGCCCAGGAGTTTGAGGCTTCAGTGAGCTATGGCAGTGAGTCATTGCATTCCAGGCTGGGTGACAGAACAAGACCTCATCTCTAACAAAAAGAAAGAAAGAAAAAACAAAAGAAAAAGATTGAAATATTATAATAATCTTAGTTTGTCCTGATCCTGGCAGGTTTCCTACCCATCACTTCGCCTTTCCACTGCAGCACCTGAGTCACTTTAGCAATCACTAATATGAATATTTTCACCACAACCATTTAAAAAATAGCAGCTTACTTGAGACACAGACTTCATCCTTTCAGTGTGCAATTAGTGGTTTTAGTATATTCACAGAGTTGTCAGTCATCACAGTGATCTAATTCCAGAACATTTCTACCACCTCACAAAGCAACTCTGTACCCACTAGCAGACACTCTCCCTCCCTCTTCCCCAGCCACTGAGAACACAGATCTACTTTCTGTCTCTATGGATATGGATATTCTGGACATTTTAAATAAATGGACTCACATAATAGATGGCCTTTTATATTGGTTTCTTTCACATAGCATGTTTTCAAGGCACATCCATGATGCAACATGTATCAGTATTTCACTAATTTTGGGACCACATAACAGTTCATTGTATGAACACACCATCCATTTTTTTATTCATCAATTGATGGACATTGAATCATTTCCACTTTTTAGCTGTGATAAGTAATGCTGCTGTGAATATCAATGTATACATGCTCTGTTATTTTAAAGTCCACTAAATTTTGAGTTAGGAATTTGTTTTATTTTGCTATAGGTTTAGGGTTCCAACCCATAGAATGTACAACACAAAGAATGAGCCCAAATGTAAATCTGGGTAAATAATGGACTTTAGGTGACAATGATGTGTCAACATAGGCTTACCAATGATAAAAAATGTATCACTGTGGTACAGATGTGGAAAATGGGGGTGTCTTCACTTGTGTGGGGCAGGAACTTTATGGTGAATCTCTGGACCTTCCACTCAATTGTTCAATTTTGTTTTGAACCTACAACTGCTGTATAAAAATAAAATCCACAGACAATGTTTATATCCTGACCTCTAGTGTTAAAAATATTGATTTATGAAGAACAATAACAAAATTTTTATGAACCCAGTCTTATTGTAAATACGTGATCTATGTGTAGAGGGGTGAAACACAGTGCTAATATCTTAAAACTGCAGAGTTTACTCACTGTGATGCTAGGGGCAAAAACCAATGGAGATTGGACTCTGTGGTATTCTATTGTTTTGATAATGCTCTTGTTACAAATTGTATATTTTGGGGGTTTTGCATATTCTAGTTTCCATCATAATTAATGTTTGTGGTAAGAGCAGGAGGAATTTCAGGAATATGCATACTGAGTTATTATAGAAATCCTGTATTAGAGAAATGAGAAGAATTTTTGGAATTTATTTCTGTCTACACACATGCATAAAATGTGTGCACATATACATATATATATGTTTTTTCCTGCTGTTACTGGACATGGTACACCCTGGACAGATTTAGTGACTTGGGAAGTATGATGTGAAATCATTCAATAACAATAAAATATTTCCCATGTAACTTTTGCAGAAATCCATGACTAGCAAGGTAGGAACAGAGATTGAGACTAAAAGTTCTTCCTTCCTGTTAGAGTGAAAACTTTGTGATTTATTTCTAACCTTGATTCTTTTGGGAGAGGCATACAGAAGAACAAAAGGTGCATATCCATGTTATACTATTTATTCACCATAGTTCATAATAAAGTTTAAGTGCCACATTTTCCATTAAAGATGAATTATCTAAACATGATTCAATTTTACCACTGCTTATTTCTAGTCCAATAAGTTATAATGAGACAAAATAGGCACTCAGGACAGTCTAGCATGTTCCGCCTATACAAGGAAGCATGTGACTTGAGACAGTCACCCGTGTCCTAGATCAGCTGGCTGTATTTCCTGTATGGGACAGAAGCATCACACAGCACAGTAACTTTGCTTGTGCTTCTTGAGTGTAGGGTGTGAAATTAAGATCAGATCTGAGACAGAACATAGAACATTTCACTCAGAGGAAGGGCTACCAATATGCTGATTGCCAGGCTGCTGAGGACAGTCATAGCCTCCATCTGTCTTGGTAAGGATGACCACAAGATCTAAGGCTCCTGTCAGTTCTGAAAGGCGTGGAGAGAGGCATCTTTGTAGTCTAATGAGGCTTAGGAAGGAGGGGTAATGAGCAATGGAATCAGAGCACAGGGTCCTTAGGCCACTTCATTCCTTGCATTCCCTTGGTTACAAGCAAGGGATCAGTCTATTTCTTTCATCTTTCCTGCAGGATCCAGCATGGCCCAGAAGGTGACTCAAGCTCAGACTGAAATTTCTGTGGTGGAGAAGGAGGACGTGACCTTGGATTGTGTGTATGAAACCCGTGGAAATACTTATTACTTATTCTGGTACAAACAACCACCAAGTGGAGAAATGATTTTCCTTATTTGTCAGGACTCTTATAATGAGCAAGATGAAACAAAGGGTCGGTATTCTCTGAACTTCCAGAAATCTACCAGTTCCATCAATCTCACCATCACAGCCTCACAGCTCATGGACTCAGCGGTGTACTTCTGTGCTCTGAGTGAGGCCACAGTGAGATAGGTGCCTACAGAAGCCCTACAAAGACCTCAAAAAGAGATAGGGCTCTGAGGAGAGATTCTGTCACAGACAGGAAGAAGCAGGGGTTATGTCAGCACATTTGGGGACTTGGCAAGGAAACCTGAATTCAAATCATATATAATGCCTGGATATAGAATTTATTAGGAGCCTATATATCTTCTATTCTTTAGAATAGGTTGAGATACAATATATAGCACATATTTTATATCACATATAAAATTATAAGACAAAAAGTACAATAACAAAGTATATTAATCTTGTTTTGGTTGTATCGAGGTGGGAAAATTATTGAATTATCTTCAGATCAAATGGGGAATTCCATTGATGAACTGTTAAATTTTCAGAAGCATTCACACATTTATGCATTTGTTATTATGTAGAATGCTTTAATCCACTTGTAATATAAATGTCTTTCATTGATTTTTTTCCCCTCAAAAATGGTATCATTACTCAATGAGGTTGAATTTAGTCTTCTTTCCATCAGCACACTAGCAACCTCTTGTACAGCTGAATAGATGTGAAATCATCTTCAAACTTCCTGTCTCTGGCTTCTCTCTTTTTGAGACATGATTATAATTTTTAAAAAGCATCTACATATTTTGCTTTCATTTAGAGGTTACCTAAAAAAGACAGATGTTTGAGGTAGGGATTTGTCCTAACTTATAGAGGTCTCTTGCCTTCACCCTTTCACCTCTGAGTTCTGGCCAGTTTGAAACTGAGAATCAGTTGTGGCCAGAATGACAGGCACCATGGCAAGATGGTCTTGTCCAGTATCTACTTCCTGTCTAAACATATATATTTTTTCTCAGATGTTACAACAGCTGCTCAGAAACAGGATTTTTATTTCTTATGCTCCACACAAGTTTTAAAACTCTGAGTTAGTTGTTGACATTTAAAAGCCAGACATCATATTAAAAACTAGATTATTTTTTTTTGGAGTCTCACTCTTGTCACCCAGGCTGGAGTACAGTAGTATGCTCACAGCAACTGCAGCCTAGACCTGCTGGGCTCAGGCAATCCTTCCACCTCAGCTTTCCAAGTAACTGGAACTACGGATGCACGCCACCAAGCCCAGCCAGTTTTTGTGATTTGTTGTAGAGACAAGGTCTCACCAAGTTGCCCAGGATGATCTCGAACCCCTGGGCTCAGGCAATCCTGTCACCTTGGTCTCCCAAAGTACTGAGATTACAGGCTGAGCCATCAAGCACAGCCAATAACTAGATTTCAAACTTACGTATAAAAATGGGAAGATCTAGGAACACCAAGCTCTCTGGGATAGAGATAAGAAGTTCCAGTTGAAACTCATAATGACTTTGATGTCTATTCATTTTATTTTTAAATTTTATGCAAATTTACCATTGATTTCACAGCATGAATTAGCATAAGATAAATTTTTTAATTGCTAGCTATAAAATATAAACTAATACTCAAGACAAATCTGAATTAGCATCTTGTGAAACTATACCTGGTTTTCCTCCATGATTTCATGTATCACAATGTGTATGCCAGTCTGAAAAACTTAAGCATAATTTATTCATAAATTCAAAACATTTTTATCTATGGCAAGCACTGGGGAAACATTAGTTAATAAAACAGACATGATTCCTGCCTTTATGAAGGTCATGTTCCGGTGGGCTGTAGTAGTATCTAGTATAGAGTAGATACTATAGGTAGGCAGAAAGAACACCAAACTGAAGTTTTACACAAACTACCTATGTGGTTTTAAGGAGATTGTAACTTCTCTGAACCTATTTTCTCATCTTTAAAATGAAGAGGTTTAATCAGGCAGTTGCTATTAGTAATTTCTAGAATTTCACTAGCCTCAAAGGAACACTCAGTCCACTGCCCTTTTGAATTCCTAACACTTATTAGCTATCCTTTTTATTTAGGAAAGGACAATCAATTGTTATAGAAATTTCCATGGTGCCCCACAAACTGCATCATAATGGAAGAGCAATAACAAGAAGCCAAAGGGAGCAGGCAGAGAAGAGAATGACATGGAATGTCACCTACTTTTCACACACAGAAACTACTGTGCCAGTAACTAGGCAGGGAAGGGAGAGAGGGAGGGAGAGGGAGAGAAGGCTAGAAAGAAGAAAGAATAAGGATTAGGAAGAGAGAGGAAGCGAGGAAGAGAAGGAGGAAGGGAAAGAACAGGCACTAATTCATAAGTAAAATATTGTTTCCTTTGAATTTGGTGTTACGGCTTCTTTCATACAGCCTTGGACATACTTTCTTTCCTCAGCTTGGAAGAACCAGGAAAACAAGAAGATGCCCATTTCACAAGCACAAGGTAACACTAAACTTTGTCTAGCTGACTGGACGTCCAGAGGACACAGCTCCTCCCGTGATGGTTTAAGGTAGATTGAAAGACAGATTTTCTAGGCATAGGGATGCCAAATACCCCTTGTAAAATGAAGATAATTTACCTGTTCATAGAGTAACTAAGAATATTGTAACTGGGAGAGGTTCTTTCATTGTCAGAATTCTATCGAGAGCTGGGCCACAAATGCAAATTCTCACAGGTGCCCAAAGCAGAGTGAAGTGGGTGTGGTTGTTTGAGTGCTTTCTAAAAAGATGCAGGCCTGATAATTTGTCAGCTGGCACTGGGCTTTGGCATCAGAACATAAAAGGAAATGATGTAGTAAAACTAATTCTTCTTCAAAGTAGAGTGGATGTCCTGCAAGGTTATACAAAGATGGAATCTGTGTCTCTTTGCCCCTGAGTTTTATCCAAGTCAGGATACAAGTGTATTAAATGAGGATAGGCCAATGCATAGGAGTTATAATCCAGGAAGCCTCTTGATGAGGGGCTGGGGACGTGAAGTCATCACCATCTATAGGACAGCTGAGGTTTATTTCAGACCCTGTGAAGAAGGCAACTGACAACAATCATCGGTTCCAGACCCTGCTAGCTCCTAAGGATGCTTCTTCTCCATCTTCAGGTGTTTCCTGAAATGTGTCACCTTCACACTCCACATCTCAGAACCTTTGATCTTGCATATGACATCTTCACTGCAGAGTTGGTCCAGTGTTCCTGCACTAGTGTTTGACTCAATTTAAACAAAGTATATTTGAAACACACACACACACACACACACACACACACACACACACACACACATGCGCTCACAGGGAGAGGGGCAAAGGGAAGAGGGAGAGACAGAGACAGACACGGGGTTGGGGGGGGAGAGAGAGAGAGAGAGAGAGAGAGAGAGAGAGAGAGAGAGAGAGAGAGAGGTTAATGAGCTGTCCGGGGTTCTGAATTCCTCAGATTACACAACTTCTATTCTATACTCTATCCACTGCCATATGTAATTTTTTAAAAAGAAGAATGAAAGCAGATATCAAACATGTTAGATATTATGTGTGATACAAAGGTGCTCTGAACCTAATATGTTCTCCGTTTTCACTTTACAACATGCAGCAGTTACCTTTTGCCTAACCCCTAGTAAACCTGTCTACCACCTACATCCTTTCTGTCTACTTCCAGAAAACTTGTCTATCTCCTAATCGATTTTCATCTACTTCCAGAAAATGAGATGCAGATACTACAGCTTGAAACTCTCCCACACAAATGGCAGCTTTAGAAACTTTCTACTTGATTTCATAGCTAAAGTTTCCTTTTCTTGGGAAAAGGGGAAAGTGTCCCATCAGAATCAGATATTCCTGGGAATAAACAATGTCAAATGTGTATTCTCCCCTGAAGTAGAGTTAAATCCCTAATGTTTCACACCATTGTTATTCTATAATCTCTAGTCTCCTTCTGCATTTCCAAACATAGAGAAACAAAATTAGTTGGACTTGAAATAGTAACTCAATCCAATGGGTTTCCAAAAGCAGTAAAAACATCTTTTTTGTTGTTCACTATATATTTTTTAAAATACTGTCTTTTAGATGGCGACACCATAGGTGGAATTGTGAGATTCTCTGAACGTGAGTTTCCAAAAAGACTCTTAATTTTCTTCCCCCACCCACTTGCCCACCACCAACCACATTAGTCTGAGGCCCAGGGACCCTCGGTCCATGCAGGGCTGGATATTGTGGCCCCTGGATGCTGCTGCTCCACTATACATGACACCCACGGGCGGGAGTCTTGGGTCTCGGCTCCCTCCATGGCTACATTGTCTTGCCCAGCACCCAGCACCAAGTCGCCAGTCACCCAGGGAGGCTCTGGGTGCCTGCCCCTCAGAGATACTGGTTCCATTTCTGGCTGAAGTACCCTGTGAGGGGCCCAGGGCCACTCTCACCGCTCACCACCTGCTCTTTGGAGCTTTGGAGCTCTAGAGCTCTGGGCCCATCCTGGCTGAGGCACCCAGTGCACAACCCCATGCTTGTGTAAGGGAACAGCATATCTTAAGGAAGTGCTGATCAGAGGCTCTCAGCTCCAGAGGAGGGAACTCCCGATCCCCTCCTCCACCCCAGCCTACTGGTGGCACCCTGGATCCAGTTCCCAGCTGTGCAGCTGATTCCCAGTGCCTCCCACACCACCACGGCCCATCATAGTGGATCGCCCAGGGACCCAGATGAGCAGAGAGAAAGGATGCGCAAAAGATAAGTTGCCACCTCGGCCATTCTCCAGGCAGAGATTTGCAGTGCCCCACCCACCTATGAGCAGCCTCCACCTCGGTTCCTAAGGTAACATCACTAAACAGGAGACAAAGCCCCTCCCCTACATTGAATCAGACAAAGGCAACTAAGTGTCACAGACCTCCCAGGCAGCAGGCTAAAAGAAGAAACCCAAGCTGCAAGTAAATCTAGTTGCCTGCAACAAAAGCAAAGGGGAGAGGCTGGAGATCAGAGCTGAAGAGACTTTAGACACTCAGGAAAGATTCCAGAGCTAGTCTGATTTCTTACTTTGACTTTTAATTTTATCATTTTGACTGTTTGTTTTGCTTTGCTCACTTTTGTTTTCTTTTTGACTTACAGTATCTGTTTGTGTGGGAAAAATGCATAAAAAGGCATGATTTTATTGGTCTGTCTTTGTGTAGCTACCAGTATTCTTTAGGGAATTTTGCTTATGTGTTTTTTTCACTTCTCTCCAGCCTTGTGTCTCTTTTTCACCTGTTAGTTGGTATATATGTCTGTTTTCCCTCTCACTATTCTCTTTCTAACTTCCTGTTGACTATCCCCTTCCTCCATTATTTTCCTCTTTGGTACCTCCTTTTGTTCCAGGGAGCAAACCTACATACTGCTGCACAGACAGATTGTAAGGCAGTGAGAAATAGGTTCCAGTGGGCTCATATACCTGTTGCTGGATGCTGGAATCAGCATATAGATTCTGAATCACAGCTTCCCCCTCAATTAAACCTCAAAACTGCAAAAAGTAGAGCCCGCAGCCCACACTCCAACCTCAAAAGTGAACAAAGCCAGAGGATCCTCATAAGGAAGAACAGGAGATTGCACAAGCAAAGCAAAAGCAACCCCACCTTAACTTAAAAACAGAATTAAAGAAGGGGAGGGAAAGGGGGAGAGAGAGAAAAATCTACACAAATGAAGAAGAACCAAAAAAAAACAATATGGTTCTCTCCAGACCCCTGGGAGGGCAGACACTGAGAAAACTGACTTCAGAATGCAAACAATGAAGAGCTCCCAGAATGACTGGTCTCAAACTATAAACCTAGATATCAAGGCATTAATGGAGAGAATAAAAAGAATTGAGGAGAGACAAGAAGAAACTAGGAAGGAG
This sequence comes from Cephalopachus bancanus, assembly GCA_027257055.1. Taxonomy (NCBI): domain Eukaryota; kingdom Metazoa; phylum Chordata; class Mammalia; order Primates; family Tarsiidae; genus Cephalopachus; species Cephalopachus bancanus. The sequence continues at coordinate 1,093,380 of JAPVLO010000476.1, read as the reverse complement.
CTGATAACTGAGATAACAGTAATAAAGAATACTGTGAATGAAATAAATAACAAACTGATAAGCACTGAAAGCAGAATTACCCAAGCAGAAGAAAAGATCTCAGAGCTTGAGGACCAAACCATAGAACTAACCCAAACTGTTAAAAACACAGAAAACAAGCTCAAAAAGACAGAACAAAACCTTCAAGAGATGAGGGATTACTTGAAGAGACCGAATCTAAGAGTAATTGGCATTCCTGAGGCAGAAAGAGAGACAGAGCCCACACTGGAACAAACTTTCCATGAGATTATTCAAGAAAACTTCCAATATGTAATCAGTGATGCAAAAATTCAAACATAAGAGATTCAGAAACCCCTGCAAGACAACAACTGAGAAGATCAACTACTAGACACATAATAATTCGCCTAAACAAAGTAGGTATAAAAGAAAAAATTCTAAAGGCAGCAAGAGAAAAAGGCCAGATCACCTAACATGGAAGATCAATTAGAATAGCAGCAGATTTATCTACAGAAACCCTGCAGGCTAGGAGAGCTTGGAGCCCTATCTTCAAAGTCCTAAAAGATAAACAATTTCAACCAAGAATAACCTACCCAGCCAAGTTAAGCTTCATCAGCGAGGGAGAATTAAAATCTTTCCGATATCCCATCCCTAAGAACTTATGCTGCCACCAGACCACCTCTACATGAAACACTTAAGAAAGTACAAAACACAGAAGAAAAGGAAAAACAACAACATTCTTCACAAGAGTACAAGAAAAAGAGTAAAATACACATGAACCAACCCCCAAACCAAAAGAAACACAAAAAACCAAGTGGAAGAACAACAACTCTGTAAGAACTCTACTACTAATAGAGAGGAACTCTCACATTTCAATAATTAGCCTGAATGTGAATGGACTAAATGTACCACTGAAAAGACACAGAAAGGCAAAATGGATAAAATATCACCAGGCAACAATATACTGCCTTCAAGAGACCCATCTCACTAGAAAGGACATGCACAGAATCAAAGTAAGAGGATGAGAAACAAATTTTCAGGCGAAAGGAGGATTTGTGATCCTAATTTTAGACAAAATACCATTTAAGCTATCAAAAATTTAAAAAGATACAGAGGGCCACTATATAATGATAAAATGTTCACTCCATCAAAAAGAAATATCTATCCTAAACACATATGCACCCAACATAGGAGTGCCAACTTTCATAAAGCAGCTTCTAGGAAAACTAAAGAAAGGTATTGCCTCTAACACCATCATAACTGGGGACTTTAATACCCCACTCACAACCCTAGATGGATCATCAGGACAAAAAATCAGCAAGGAGCTCCAGAATCTCAATGTGACTCTTGACCAAATGGACTTAATTGATACCTACAGAACACTCCACCCAAAGACCACAGAATACACATTCTACTCATCACTGCATGGAATGTATTCTAAGATCGACCACATACTTGGCCATAAATCAAGCATAAACAAATTTAAAAGGACCAAAATTTTACCATGCACCTTCTTGGACCACAGTGAAATAAAAATAAACATAACACCAACGAGGTCCCCCAAATCCCACAACACATGAACACTAAACAACATGATGCTAAACAACTCCTGGGTCAATGATGAAATCAAAACAGAGATCAAAAGATACCAGGAAACAAATGAAAATGAAGAAACATCTTACCAAAATGTCTGGGACGCCATGAAAGCTGTAGTAAGAGGGGAATTTATATCCCTACAAACACACATGAAGAAAATGGAAGGAGCACAAATTAACAACCTAACCAGCCACCTAAGGAAGCTGGAAAAGCAAGACCACAAAAACCCTAATTTCAGCAGAAGAATCCAGATCACCAAAATAAAAACCCAAATCCAGGACATAGAAGACAAAAAGGTAATACAAAAAACAATGAAACAAAAAGCTGGTTTTTTGAAAGGATAAACAAGATCGATGGCCCCCTAGCTAGACTGACCAAGAAAAAGAGAAAAAACCCAAATAAGCACAATCAGAAACACAAAAGATCATTAGAGACTACTATGTACACTTGTATGGAAACAAACTTGAAAACCTTTTGGAAATGGAGGACTTTCTGTCATCACACAACGTATCTAGGTTGAAACAAGAAGAAATTGAGACCCTAAATAGACCAATAACAATCAAAGAAATTGACTACATAATAAGAAAACTACCTACAAAAAAAAAAAAACCCTGGACCAGATGGCTTTCCAGCAAAATTCTATAAGACCTTTAAGAAGGAGCTGATACCAATCCTGGTGGAGGTATTCCAGGTGATTGAGAAAGATGGAACTCTCCCCAAATCATTTTACGAAGCTAACATCACATTGATACCCAAGCCAGGTAAACACCCAACAAAGAAAGAGAACTACAGGCCAATATCTTTGATGAACATAGATGCTAAAATTCTCAACAACATCCTAGCAAACCGGATTCAACAATACATCTCAAAAATCATCCATCATGACCAAGTAGGCTTCATCCCTGCGATGCAAAGGCTGGTTCAACATTCATAAAACCATAAATATAATTAAATACATCAACAGATGTCAAAACAAAAACCACATGATTATATCATTAGATGCAGAAAAAGCTTTTGATGAAATCCAGCACCCCTTCTTGATAAAAACCCTCAAACAGCCAGGCATATGGGGAACATACCTCAAAATAGTAAAAGCCATCTACGAGAAACCTACAGCCAGCATACTCCTAAATGGACAAAAATTGGAACCATTTCCCCTGAAAACTGGAACAAGACAAGGATGCCCACTCTCACCCCTCCTGTTCAATATAGTATTGGAAGTCCTGGCTAGAGCAATCAGAGAAGAGAAGGCAATCAGGGATATCCAAATAGGAAAAGAGGAAGTCAAGTTAACTCTCTTTGCAGATGACCTGATCATGTACCTTGAAAACCTAAGAGAATCCGTCAAAAACCTCCTTATACTGATAAAGGCTTTTGGCAAAGTCTCAGGATAATAAATAAATGTGCAAAAGACAACCACATTTCTTTACACCAATAATAAACAAACAGAAACCCCAATAAAAAGCATAATTCCATTCACAATAGCCACACACAAAAATGAAATACCTTGGCATCTTCCTAACCAGAGACATGAAAGACCTTTACAATGAAAACTACAAAACACTGCTCAAAGAAATCAAAGATGACACAAGCAAGTGGGAAAATATCCCATGCTCATGGAGTGGAAGAATCAACATTGTGAAGATGTCCATCCTATCTAAGGCAATCTATAGTTTTAATGCAATACCCCTCAAATTACCAGCAACATTCTTCTCAGACCTAGAAAAAACAACACAGGAATTCATATGGAAACAAAAACGACCAAGAATAGCCAGAACAATCCTCAGCAAAAAAAAAAACAAACAAAAAAAGCAGGTGGTATCACATTACCAGACTTCAAACTTTACTAAAAAGCTACAATCATCAAAACAGATTGGTATTGGTATAGGAACAAGCGTATAGACCAATGGAATAGAATTAAGATTCCAGAAGCAAAACCTCAATTTCTCAACCAACTCATCTTTGACAAAGCCTCCTCCACCTACCAGTGGGGAGAGGAGAACCTATTCAGTAAACAGTGTTGGGAAAACTGGCTGACCACATGCAGAAGATTGAAACAGGACCCCTATCTATCCCCATATACAAAAATTAACTCCAAATGGATCAGAGACATAAATGTAAAACCTCAAACCACAAGAACCTTAGAAAATGAAGGACATACCCTCATGGAAATTGGAACTGGCATCCAGTTCCTGAACAACCTCGAAACCCACAGGCCATAAGAGATAAGATAGGCAAGTGGTACCTCATTAAACTGACAAGCTTCTGCAAAGCCAAAGAAACCATCAAGAGAGCAGGAAGACAGCCTACAGACTGGGAAAAAGTATTTGTCAACACCAGGTCTGACAAAGGCTTAACATCTTGGATCTACAAGGAACTCAAACGTGCTGAAAAGAAAAAAATAAACAACCCCATTATAAAATGGGCAAAAGATATGAACAGACACTTCTCAAAGGAAGACATTCGAGCAGCCAACAGACACATGAAAAAATGTTCAACCTCACTAATCATCAGGGAGTCGCAAATCAAAACCACACTGAGATAATACCTAACTCCAGTCAGAATGGGAATTATCAATAACTCAAAAAATAACAGTTGCTGGAGAGTGTGGCGAAAGAGGAACTCTTCTACACTGTTGGTGGGAGTGTAAACTAGTGCAACCTCTGTAGAAAGCAGTGAGGCGATTCCTAAAAGCTCTAAATATTGACCTACCATATGACCCCTCAATCCCCCTACTGGGAATATATCCTCAAATCACTCTATCAAAAACATACCTGCACACGTATGTTTATTGCATCATTGTTCACAATAGCTAGAACGTGAAAGTAACCATACTGTCTATCAAAAGAGGATGATTAAAAATGTGGTACATATACACGATGGATTACTGCGCAGTCATAAAAAAGAACAAAATCATGAATTTCACAGCAACCTGAATGAAACTAGAGTCTATAATACTGAGTGACCTCTCACAGAAACAAAGATCTGAGTATCACATGTTCTCACTCATATAGTGGACCTTGATCATCCAATGTATTACCATAAGAAAATGACTGACAGTGGTGGGAAATTATGGGGGGGGAGGGGAAGAGAGATGGGATTAATGGTAGTAAATATCTGTCTGGAGATGGGGAAACACCTCTGATCAACAAGGGTGTCTGAATGAAGCATATTTGTATACCTAACCCTTAACTGTACCCCTCAATGTCATAATAAAAAATATTGATTATAAAAAAAAGAACTTACAGTATGTAGCCAAAAATAAAATAAAATACTGCCTTCCAGTTTTGACCACCAACTTATAGTAAGTACAAAGGACAGAGAAACATAATAAACCTATCACAACTGTACAATAAACAAAATTCATTGTATGAAAACTCTACAGGACAAACAGCCTGATTTTTTCCACAATAAACTATAAAGAATGAAATGGAGTGAAGGAAGCTATAGGCTAAAAGAGGAATGAAAAACATATAAACAGGCCAGGCTTAGTGGCACAGCCTGTAATCCCAGCACTTTGAGAGGTTGAGGCGAGTGGATTGCCTGAGCCCGCAGGTTCGAGACCCACCTGGGCAACTTAGTGAGGCCTCGTCTCTACAATAAATCAAAAATTAACCAGGCATGGTAGTGCACTCCTGTAGTTCCGGCTACTTGCAAGGCTGAGGCGGAAGGATCATCGGAACCCAGCAGGTCGAGGCTGCAGTGACCGGGAGCAAGCCACTGCACTCCAGTCTGGACGACAGAGTGAGACTCCAATTCACAAAAAAAAAAAAAAAAAAGAAAGAAAGAAAAAGAAAAACATATAAACAAATCACAATAAGTGTCTTTAGGTGGAGTCCGAATCAAGTATACTACAGAATAAATGGAAATTTGATCACATTGGATCTTTGGTTGTATTAAGAAATTACCAATAATTTTTAGGTGTAATAATGATATCACAGTTGTGTTTTAAAAAGTCTACATTTAGAGATGTGGACTAAAATAACCAAAAACAAAATAATAGAATATGTAGGATTTCAAAAATATAAAATGGATAACTGTAGTTGGGGAATAAATGAAACAAATTTGACCAAGAATCAATAATTGATGAAGGTGGGTGATGGGTACATGAAGTTTCCTTGTTCCATATTGTATACTTTTATGCACATTTGAAATTTTTCATAATAAAACTAAAAACAGAAATTGACTAGGTTCAAATCCTGTCATTGCCGTTGCAGAATGACTCTGACTTTGGATACATTCTTTAACCTGCTGATATCTCAATTTCCTCATCTGTAAAATGTGTCAACTGATGATAATAGAATATACTCATGAAGTTGAATTGGAAATTAAACAAAATCAAACATATACACACTTATGCATAATGTAAATTAAATGATACAAAATTTTATGTACACATGCACATGACTTTAGCACAGGTGTGTAGCATGACACTGTATCAAGGGTCTGCATCAAGTTTTCAATTATGTACTTTTTGTTTAGCATCATGTTATTCCTTGACAAGTTTACCAAAGGAGAGAGTAAAAACTCAGCATTAAGAAAAGGAAATCTTGGCACTGCTTGCAAATCCCCCAAACAGAGCCCTAGATGCCTTCTGGTAAATATCCCCATTTGCAGCTGCTCCTTCACTAGTGACTGCCCTCCTGACAAGCCCTGGGCCTGTCAGAGAAGCAGAAGATGACTGATGTTTAACATAAAAGTGCTGTTTTCAGGGAACAGGTAGAACCACTTTAATTCCTCACTAGGCAGTTTAAGGTACATTTTCTCATATTTGCTAACCAATCCAAGAAGAACTGCTCTAAGACATGATCAATATTCACACCAGCCTTCACACTGATTTGGTTTCAATCTTTCACACTATCAGAAAGAATGCCCAGTAAAGTCCCACATATCAAGATAAAAGCTAACCAAAAAAAAGCATCTTTTCCCCTGAGCAATTATACAATACATAGATGACTTGAGAGATACTAAATCTCTATAGGTTATGGAGTTGTTTCTCTCTTGTTTTAAGAGTACATAAACACTTTTAAAATATATTTGAAACATGATTGATTATTTAATTTCTTCATTGAGATGAGTATTGGCAAAGACGATATTCTCATCCTGTATGCAGTTTAAATGCAAGCTGCCTTGGGAATCGATTGAGATTTATAATCTGCTCCAGGAAGCTGGGAGAAGGTATCAATCTCCCAGAGCCTGAGCACCTCCTTATTCTTCTGCTTATTAACAGGAATGGATGTCACTGTCTGGTCACTGATCTGTGTCTCTTCTTAGGTTGTTCCCATTGCACAGAATATCCTCTGTCTCTACAGGCTAAACATTTGTCTAAACTGCCTATGATTGTGTACTTTCTGGAAGGAAAATGGAAAGCACAGGAGGTGACAAAATATATCTGTTTTGCTAACTGGTAACCTAGGAGATGTGGTCCAGACACTAAATTATTATTTCATAATTTATAAGCCAACTATTACAATGTATAGTGGTCCTCAGCTTTTAAGATCTAGCTCTCCTGACACAACACACAGTGTATGTCACCTCTCCTTCTCTAAACTTCCCAATTAGTCTTGAACCTTCATTGCCACTTGCCACTTAATACTTTGCATTATGATTCTGAAAATTTATATCTGTACACCATAAATATGAGAGCTAAGATGAAAAAGACAACATCAAATGTTGACAAGAACATGAAGCCACAGGAATTCTCAGCACATCTGGAAATTTGAACTAGTACAATTTTTTTTAAGAGTCGGAGTCTCACTCTGTTGCCCAGGCTGGAGTGCAGCAGCACACTCACAGTCACTGCATCCTCGACCTACTGGGTTCAGGTGATCCTTCCACCTCAGTCTTCCAAATAGCTGGAACCACAGGCATGTGCCACCATAGCTGGCTAATTTTTTGATTTATTGTAGAGATGAGGTCTCACCAAGTTGCCCGGGCTTGTCCTGAAGCTCTAGACTTAGGCAATCCTCTCACTTTGGCTTCCCAAAGTGCTGGGATTATAGGCTTGAGCTGCCGTGCCCAATCTGAACTAGCACAATTTTGAAAAACATTTTACGATGTCTGCTAAAGCTAAACATATGCACTCTCTATGATTCAGCAATTCCATTTCTGTGTTTCTGCTGAACAAAAAAGTTACATACATTCATTCATAAAATACGTGCAAGAATAAAAAACATTTATTATGTCAGTAATTATAATACCCTCAAACTAGAAAACAACCCAGAGGTTCATCAGCAGTTTCAAGGATAAATTATGCTAATAAAATACTATTCGGCAATGAGAATGAATAAATTTTCTACATGCTCAATGCAGAATGAATCACACAAATATTACTGAGCTAAAGAAGTCAAACACAAAAGAAATTTTTTAAAAAGGCGAAACTAATCTATGAATTATACATTAGAAGAGTGTGAATAGGGGCTATCGTTATGGGGAGATAGGAATTGGGAGATAGTACAAGGAGGCTTCTGGGATGTTGGGAATGCTCTGTTTCTCACACTGGTAGCTAGTTACATGAGTGAGTCACATCATAAATATTCACCAAGCTCCATACCTAAGTTTTGTGCACTTTCTTGAATATATATTATACTTCAATAAAGTGTTAAAAGTAGGCTGGGTGCTCTGACTCAAGCCTGTATCCCAGCACTTTGGGAGACCAAGGCAGGAGGATCACTTGAGACCAGGAGTTGTACACCACCCTGATCAACATAGCAAGACCTCATCTTTGCAAAAAGTTTTTTTGTTAAGTAGCTAGATGTGGCATCTGTAGTCCCAGTTACTCAGAAGGTTGAGTCAGAAGGATCACCTGAGTCCAAGAGGTCGAGGCTGCAGTGAGCAGTGAGCTGGAGTGCCACTGCACTCCAGTCAAACAAACAAACAAAAAAACAAAAAACTTTATGCAACTCACTGACTAAATTCTAAGAACACAATTTTATTCAATGCACCTTCACTTCCCCACTGTCCTTCACACTGGCCCTCATTTAACAAATTCTTAGTAAATGTTTACTCAATAAAGGATTCAGCTACTTTTGATACATATTTTTAAAGAGGTTCTGCTCCCAGTTCTGAGGATCCAATATGTTACTAGGTGGGTTTGAGCATCCCTCTGTAGCTTGCTGATTATTGTTTTAAGTTTAGATCCTCACCATGTCGCACCTGGTTTTCTGTAACAGCTTCTGGCCTCCCTCCTTCCTGGATCTCCTCCCAGTAATCTGCCCCATATACTATACATGATTTGTTTTATTTTTAAGAAAAAGCATCATTCATGAGTCCCCTGTTTAACAACTTCAATTACCATTGAAGGTTAAAACTCTTGGTGTAGCTCTTGATGGCCTCCACAATATTATCATGAACTTTCTGCTTCATCAGACTAGGTCTAACTCGAAATTGAGGCTGGAGTTTATCCTCCATAAACTGCCGATAGTAAATCCTTTACTCCCATTATTATACCTGTCCAAATACTTGCCTTCATTCTTCCTCCAAATCCCAGAGACTATTTGAGACCCTTATCAGCTCATGAAGAATTTCCTGGTCACTCCAGCTCACTGTGATCTCTCTCTTCTGATAGATTACTCAGTGGTATGTGTGTAAGTATTTCAACTTTGCCACTTAATTTTACTATATACATATATATATATTTCAATTTTACCACTTAATTTTACAATGCACTTGTATAAGCATTATCTCATTCACTTTTTATAATAATATTGTAAACAGGGCAAGGTACAAAGAATTAATCTCATTTTGTAGATAAAAACCTGAGGTTCAGAGGGATGAAGTGACTTAAACCAGTGTGCTCAGTCAAGGGTAAAGCCCACTTTTCTCACCCAGCTCCCTATAACTAATTACTTGGATATGAGTTGACACGCTATCATCTCAAAAAAGATTACATGTTTTTTGTAATGTGCTTACACTTTTGTGTCTCTCACAACATGGAACAAGGCGCTTATAGGGCTCTGTAGAGGTGAGTGACTTTATTTCAACACTGCCTCCACCTAGCTCAAGAACTGACAAAAGTACACCGCCTCTGTACGTTGGACTTCTGTGGCAAAAACTGAATTGTTGGAAGAAACAATCACTGCATCTCAAAAATTTTAGCTTTTGGGACTAGGGAGGAAGCAAGAAAAAGAGCCTTTTTAAGGTCACGGCAGCCTTAATTTTACGTTTTTATTCTAAAATCCTGACTGAAAAAAGGTTCAACGGTGGCTACCAGAGGTAGCGACAGTGAGCTTCAAGAACTGCAACTTAATCAAAATGAAATAAGTTTCAAATTGATCAAATTCCAGAAACTATGTCTCAAACAATTCAACTTGTTAAAAAAATAATAACTTTTTGATTCTGAAGCTCAGTTTAAGAGAATTTAAAATATATTAATATAAAACTTAATTTTCTTTATTCCAAAGGCTATGCCATATTAAATCTTTCTGGAAGCTAGTCAGAGAACAAATGTGGTGAAATGGATAGAAAAGGAAACAAACTAGGTAGATACCTGGACACCCAAACCTGAAGGTACATGTTGCCTTCTACCCTAAAATGCTTGACTCCTACACACTAGTGTTAGACACCTGAACTTTGCAGGTTAAACATACATAAATACATATGCACATATAGATGAACTAAGAAAGGGAGAAGGAGATGAAAGGACAAAAATATAATGAATACTATAAGGAACATATTCAAACAGGCTGTATTTGTTTGTGATAAATACACCCAGTGTCTACTATTTCTGGTCTGATCCCTCATTCCAAATGCTTGTGCTTGGGCTAATGAGAGTATTGGCAGCTCATAGGATTTGGTTTACTTATCTGGTCTTCACTCTACTGAAAGCAATTTGAGGTAGGAATCATGTTGTGTTTTGGAGTGTGTGTGTGTGTGTGTGTGTGTGTGTGTGTTTACAGAGCTTTATGCATCATAGATAACTCTGATTTCTGGAACAAATGCTTGCACTTAGAGATTCCTGAGCATGCATAAACATTTCAGAACAGCTAGATGATCTGCTAACCAGATAATCTTGTCAGCATGGTAACTACTCAAGACCATAATTTTAGTAAGATAAAGAGCCTAAGTAATGTAAATTGGTAATAAAATCCATTCAAGGTAAATATTTATTATTTGAAGGTTATTTTTATGTTCAACTGATTCTAATCATAGCCATTGTTATTATACTGACAGCACTGCCCTTCAGAGCCTGTGCAAAAAATATATTAACTGTCTAAAATAACAAAGTCCCAATATCTTAAAATGGTTTATGTAAGCACAGAACTATGCTTTGACTTCTTACTATAATACAATCATAACTTGCAGGCAGTAAATTCAGTCCTACAGAAATAATGAGCTATTAAATTGGCCCTTTTAAATCCTCTGCTGAGCCTATTTCATTGGCACAAATAATTACAAAGGAACTAGACAAACAGGGCAACAGATACTGAGCAAATAGTACCTTTAACTGAGATTCCTGAAATCTCTCATAAAACAAATAAACAGGAGACAGATAAATGCCTCTGGCATGAAGAGAGCCCTATAATGACCTTACACATCTAAAACCTGGCATTCCAAAATAAAATACTTTCTTAAATTAAAAATAGTGATGTTACAAAAACTAAAAAGAAGGTACTTCAAAAACCAAGCTACCAAAGTAAGGTTACCAACCTCTCATATGGCTAACGGTGTAAGGCTGCTGTCATCCAAATATGGTCCAGGGAATTTAGGGAGAACTTTCAGAGAGGCTGGTATACCAACACCATTTTTATCATGATAGCAAGACATTATTTGTTTTTTTTTCCCTTTCATTGTCTCACAGTCCTATATGCAAGGTTTTCAGAGCCTACATGATGTGTGATAAGATCATCATTCTAACGGTTAATGGACGATGTCTCTACCTCTACCTCTATCTCTGTTCTATTCCACATATAAATAAAATCTCTTTGGAATCTCCTGAAATCTCTTTGTAATACTGTGTAGGTATTCCTGAGAACAACAGGTTTGAGGGCCGATGGTTCATGGAGTCCAAATTCAATTTATTGCAGTCTGACTTTGATAATTTTTTTTTTTTTTGGATTACAGGCTGAGCCACCGAGCCTGTATTTTTTTGCAACATCTTTCCTCCATTCTTTGTGCTACTGTTATCACACATTTTTATTCTACAAAAGTTAAAAACCCCGCAATGTAGCTTTATGGTTTTTCCTTTAAACAATGATCTTTAAAACATTTTTAGCACTTTAAAGTTGTGTTCTAATGCAATATTATGCAGCCATAAAGAAGGACAAACGTATGGACTTCGCAGCAACTTGGATAGATTTAGAGTCTATCATACTCAGTGATCCATCATAGAAACAAAGGACAGAGTTCTCACTCATAAGTGAACCTTGAACAATTATCGTAATACTATAAGAAAGGGATTGGCAGTAGTGGGAAACTGCCAGGGGTTTGCCAGTCAGCTGTCATGTACAGTTTTGATTCCCTGTACTTAATGTATCCTTTTCTATCCTTCCACTCTCCCCACCCTAACTGCTTTTAAGATTTTCTCAGCCGGGCTTGGTGGCTCAGCCTGTAATCCTGCACCTTTGGGAGGCTGAGGTGAGTGGATTGCCTGAGTCCGCAGGTTTGAGACCCGCCTGGGCAGGCGAGACCTCATCACTACAATAAATCAAAAAAATTTAGCCAGGCGTGGTAGCACGCTCCTGTAATTCCGGCTACTCGGAAGGCTGAGGCGGAAGGATCGCCGGAGCCCAGCAGGTCGAGGCTGCGGTGACCGGGAGTGGCCACTGCACTCCAGTCTGGGTGACAGAGTGAGACTCCAACTAAAAAAAAAAAAAAAAAAAAAAAGATTTTCTCTGTATTATTGATTTTCAAATATTTGTTTATAATGAGTTTGGAGAAATTGCCTTTATATTTCTTTTTCTTTGTATCTGTGAATTTATAATGTAACGTGGAAAAATTCAGCCATTATTTCTTTAAATATTTTTCTTTTCCTTTTTCTCTTCATCTGAGACTTCAGTTACATATATGTTAGACACTTTTTTTGGTACAGCTCATTGGGATTATTCCTTTATCTTTTCTTCTGTCTCTTCCCTCTTTGCTTCAGTTTGGATAATTTCTATTGTTTTTTTCCTCAAGTTCCCTGAGCTTTTTTGTGTGGTTTCCAATCTGCTACTAATTCTAACTTATTTTTCATTTTATTTACTTAATATTTTTCATTTCTACATGTTCCATTTGCATATTTTTATGGTTTTCATTTTTCTCCTCTTCATGTTCTTATATTTCTTTACGTCCTTGAATATATATATACAATTATACATATATACATCACAACTGTCTTAACGTCATTTTATAGTAATTATCTCATCTGTATCATTTCTCCATTTGTTTCTATTGGCTGACATTTCTCCTAGCTATTGGTTATATTTTCTTGCTTCCTCATATGCCTGATAATTCTGGTTGGGTGCTAGATATTGTGTGTTTCACATTATTGGGTGTTGAATTCTGTTATATTACTTTAAAGTACATTAAATATTGTTCTGGCCATTAAAGTAATTTGCTTATAAGTTTGATCTTTTGAGACTTGTTTTTACTCTATCTGAACAGCCTTTACTTTGGGACTAATGTAACTGACTACTAATGTATCACCCTTCTGAGGATTCTAGGTCTTCCCTTGTATTACAATGTCTCTTGAATCCTGGCTGCTATCCCCAGCACTATGTGAGCCCTGGAAATTAATTGACTTGTTGCTTTCTCTTTTCCTTGGTGGATTTCCTCTCGCTTATGCACAGAGCAGCCAAAGATTAAAAGTGACGCTCCCTGAATCAATCTCTCTCTCTGAATCCCTCCCCTTTGACACACTCTTCCACAAATTCTACATGCTTCAGAGTCCCCAAACTCCTATTCTGTTCCTCAACCCAATAAAACAGCTGGGCTGTGTTTTGGTTCATCTTCTCTGTTGCCTAGAAACTGCTTCCAGGAAATAAGCTAGGACAACATTAGCACTCACTCCATTTATTTTCATTATCTTTGTGCTACCTGTAAACCAAGGTCTGAGAATTTCCTTTACTTTGTCCAATTTTCTAGTTTGAAAGCCAATCCCTATAGCACTCTTTTTTCAGTGAAACAGAAGTCATAGTAATGTATTTTTATTGTATTTTTAAAAATATGTCAGTCTGTGGTGTACTGGTAAAAACACTGGTTCTTCATCACAGATTATTTGAGAAGAAGATAGTGTTTCCTGTATGACATGGCATGCTGATTGTGTCTTGGGGAATGAATAGAACTAATTTGGTTTAAAAAGAAAAAAAAGAATAGAGAGGACTTTTTAGATAGATGGGTCCTCAGATGGATCCTTCTCTGACCCACAGAAACCGTAGGGACAAATGCAAAGAAGAGACAGACTATTCCACTTAAAAGTTGATCCCGGGATTATTGGGGAAGCTGTGGATCTCTGCACCATGGAGAAAATGATGCAAGTAATAATTTAGTATTGATCCAATTATAGTTGTGAATCTATAGAGGGAATGTTTTGTGCTTTCTTCTTAGAATCCTATCTCATTCTCCTTAAAGCATTTACCTTCTCCTAAAGCTATGTTTTTATTAAAAACAGGGTCCAAGACACGGCTGTGGTGCAATTTGCATGGAAACCACCAGAGGACGCTGCTTTTCCAGATGTGGTTTATATTTGCATTCGGGGGTGTTTTGACGCGCCTATTTTCTTTGTAGCCACAAGACAGACTGTTGTGTACAAAGGGCTCTTAGTTTATGAGCAAGGAGTTTCTATAAGATCTCACTGGAGACGAGCCCTATTAGATTTTACGTATTGCAAGGAGCAAGAATCTTTTCCTTCTATCAACATGCTTTCTGCCACCTGCTCAGTTCTTGTGATCCTGATATTGAGTAAGTAATATTTTTATCCTAAGCCTTAATGATATTTCATTTTCCTATAATCATAATAACCTTTAGCCATCTTCTACATACAATAAACTCATTTTATTTTTAGGGAACAGCAATGGAGACTCAGTGACCCAGACAGAAGGCCCAGTGACTCACTCGGAGGGGACATCTATGATCCTGAATTGCACTTACCAGACCACTTACTCAGTTTCTTTCCTTTTCTGGTATGTCCAATATCTCAATAAGGCACCTCAACTACTCCTGAAGAGTTCTTCAGAAAACCAGAGAGAGAATCAAGGTTTTCAGGCCAATCATGTTAAGAGTGACAGCTCCTTCCACCTGAAGAAACCCTCACTCCAGATATCAGACTCAGCTGTGTACTACTGCGCTGTGACAAGCACAGTGAAAGAAACTGCAGGGGGAGCCCAGCGCAAAACCCAAGGGGCACAGGTGGGCTGAAGGTGAGCAGCCCCAGGAGGAGAGAGTTATGTTCTCTCCCAGGCGGTGTTAACTCAGTTTCCACAAGAATGAACCAATCTCAGAGCTAAAACCTAGAGAGCTGTGAATTACTCTGCAGGTAGAATAGGGTGATGTCAGTGTTAAAGAGAACTAAAGTGTGGATCTTCAGAAATATCAGGGCTCAGCCAGAAAGGCTTTTTCTCTCCTTTAGAAAAGAATACACTCATACGCTGTATAACAAAGTTTTGGTCAATGACAGGCTGCATAGATGACACTGGTCCCATAAAATTATAATACTGTATTTGTACTGAAACTTTTCTATGATAGGTAAGTTTAGATACACAAATACCATTGTGCTATAATTGCCTACAGCATTCAGGACAGTAACAGGCTGTGCAGGTTTGTAGCCTGGGTGTGTAGTAGGCTATGCCATCTAGATCTGTGTATTCACACAGTGACAAAATTGTCTAATAATGCATTCCTCAGAATGTATCCCCATTGCTAAGTGACACATGAATATAATGGGACTATATAAGTGGCAATATCTTTTAAACAATAACAAATTACACCATTGTAAGATGCTGATTTTCCCATTTATAACCGAATTCATTCAAGAAATACTACGGACATGCAATCTGCTAAGTCTGGGAGTATTATAATGTGCATGAGAGTGTCCTCTTTTTGGTGAGCTAAGTCTTGTGCTTCAAAAATATCTTACATATTAGTCAGAGTTCTCCAGAAAACAGAACAAATAGGAGCCAATAGAAAGATTAGAAGATAGATAGATAGATAGATAGAAATTATGAGGGATTTGCTCATGTGGTTATGAAGGCTGAGAATTCCCATGATCTGCTGTCCACAAACTAGAGACCCAGGAAAGCTGGTAGCATAAGTCAGCTGGAATCCAAAGGTCCAAGAACTAAGAGTGTCAATGTCCGGGCACAGTAGAAGGTGGATGTACCAGCTCTAGCAGAGAGAGAGAGAGAGAGAAATTACCACCCCCACTTTACCTTCTGATTTTATCCAGGTCCTCCATGGATCAGACGATGCCCACTCATGTTGGTGAGGGTGGATCTTCTTTACTCAGTCTATCAATTTGAACATTAATTTCTTCCAGAAACACTCTCACAGACATGTCTAGAAATAATCCTTCACTTGCTATCTGAGCATCCCTTAACCCAATCAAGCTGACTCAAAAAGTTAACCATCATGTCCTACAAGTCTGGACAAATTCAAACCAAATAGCAACATAAAACCCTTAAAAATTTTAAGCACTAATACATACCAGGCACATGTCCCAATATTTGGCTATTACAATACTGCTTTGTGGTTAAGTACCATTATTATTTGCTAAGAACACTGACATTTAGAGAGGCCACTGATGGTTAATCTGAGATTGGTAATTTGAAATTTTTGTGAATGTGAAATATGTATTTGAATCTCTGTTTATAGTTAGGATATAGGAAGTGGGGGAAAAAACCCTTTACTCTCATCCTAATAGCCAAAATAAGTCTGATAAGCTAACAAATGTCACAGTTGAAATTTAAAAAAAAAGCTGTCAAGAGAGCTGAGAATGCAAAAAAGCTAATAAACTAAATTTCTAAAAGTAGCTTCTTCTGTCACTTATGAATAATGAAAGATGGAGGAGTATTCTATTAAAAGAGGTAAAGGGAAATCAGTCAAACGTGTAAAGAACTTTTAAGGGCTATGTGTTTGCTGGCATGACAGATTGGAACTATGAGAAGCCGCGGCTACTGAGCAAGTCTATACCTGCCTCTCCCACTCATGCTTCTATACGTGTCTTCATGGTGTGCAGAAGTAGAACACCAATGCCTTGGAAAAGAGCAGGATAGTGGAGAGAAAGCCTGCTGAGACAATTTGGGCTTTTACAAAGTATAAATCATCCACGTACTGAAGTCTGGAACAAAGCAGCAGGAATGAGAGTGTTTGCCCAAGGTGCAAAAATGCTGAGTGTGGTTCTAGAGAGCAAAGCGAACTCCCTAGTGTCTCAAAAGCTGGCAGCCAGACTGTAAAGCAAGAGATACCTGCTACACTTGAAAATGGAGGCAACTCTAGTTGCAAAGCATAAATAGGTCTCTAGAATTTGTATAGTGCTCGGATCCCAAGCCCTGCCAAAGGAAAGTTCTGAGCCTACCCTGAATGAAATTAAAACTGCAAAAAACACCAGACCTGAAACCATAGAAGTTTTTTTTAAAAATAAGAGTTGACTTCTCTTTCCTTTAAGATTATACAACTGAACTGTAAATTAGTTGACTCAACCCCTGCCACCACCACCCACACACCCTAACAGGATGAAGAAGAAAGAATATGAACTTTTTGGAGAGTTGGTCTGATTTGCTTTAGTTTCTATATTTTATGTAGACCCTAAGATACAATAAAAATTATGAAACAAAGTAAACGTACAAACCAGCAAAAAATAAACATACAAACCAAAATGTGGTTCATGGTCAAAAGAGAAAACAGTTAATACAAGCTGACTCAAAAGGATGCCCATGTATTAATTTATCAGAAATGAATGTTAAAATAATTTTAATAAAATGCCAATGAATTTAATTAAAATGTAGATAATATTCATGCTGAGATGTGTATGTTTAAAAACAAGAGAAAAAATAAATTAAAAAGGAACATACCAGTATATTACAAAATATATATACAAAATATACTAACCAGAAAAGAAAGATTGAGAAATAGTACATGAGTAAAATTTTTAAATGGTGCTCATCAAAAGTATTAAGAAAATCAATAAGCAACCCAAAGTCTGAAAAATATTCTAGAAAGTTAGGCTCGGGTGTGTGGGTTGGGTGAGATGTAATGAAGAAGTGAAACCGAAATACAAAACCCAACATAAATTTTTTGCTCCCGGGTCCCAAAGGTTAGGGGTGCCAATGGGAGGCCAATGGGAAGTTTGGAGGCAGTAGGGAGCTCAACCAGCATGTGGAGAGAGAGAGAGAGAGAGAGAGAGAGAGAGAGAGAGAGAGAGAGAGAATGCCTGTGGGATTATCCCTTTATTAAGGTCCAAAGGTCTTATCTTATGGGAGCTGTAAATCAGCTAGTTTAAAGAAAACACATAAAAAGGGGGAAAATTGCGGGGGGCCAGCCCCTGAAAATTTTGGGGAGATTTAGGAGGTCCCTTGGAAGGTGTGGCAGCGTTGGCAATTATTCTGGAGAAATAAAGAGAGAGAGAGAGAGAAAGGGGGGAGAAAGAAAGAAACTGGACTCTGTCTATCGCAGAAGCCGATTCTGTAGTAGGGATAGATATTAAAAGAAGGAAAGATGGAGGGATAGACATAAAGAGGAATAAGGAGAAAGAAAGTGGACAACTGTTCAGTGAAATGAGCAAAAGCCATTTTTATTGAAAGTTACAGCAGGTATTTATCCCCAAATTTTACACAGACAGTCTCACAAGTCTTTCATGTGAACACAAAGCCAGGTGCAGGAGGGGCATCCCCCACCCACCAGATGTTTCCTCAGGTACAAGGAGGGACAAACCCCAAAATTGTCTTATTGTTCCCTTAGTTAATGTTCCTCAAAAGCAATGCAACAATCCCTACTAGCATCATGATGTTCTGATAATCAATAACTTCTAAAGCTCATGCACACACAACATCCATGATGACTAACTTAAATTTTATTACCTTTCTATTCTATGCTAATACTACTTACACAATGCTACAGAAGCTCTTAATTATAGCTTAAACCAATTCCTAAAGAATGTGGCCCAGTTCAAAGATCACGCTGGGCTCTATAGGATGTGGCCCAGTCCATGGTTCACGGTGGGCCACTTTTTGGAACAATAGACTACAATCTCTTAACAAAATGGCTATTGTAAAGTCCTATATATCTATCCTAATTTCTATGAGAGTTTCTAATTCCTGATCCTAATATATAAAGCTGATCATCAGCAACAAAGCTTCTAAAAATAAAACCCAAATATAAACTATAAATGTACTAAGGCCAAAACCACAATAGTAGAAAATGGAGACAGTGAAATTTCTAAAGTTAACTGTATTCTTATTAAACCTCAGAATATCATGATTGATCATGCTTGAACTAACATGATTCCCTGACGTTAGCATGACCTATTCTACAATACTTTCTATGAATAAAATAAATTCAATTTCTATAATAGGTAGAAAATCCCTAAACTAACTGTAGCTAAAGCCAGCCTAAAAGAATGCAGCCCAGTCCAAAGTACACGCTGGGCCCTCAGGAATGTGGCCCAGCCCAAAGTTTGTGCTGGGCCATTTCTGATAACTCTTGATAATCATCTATACCATTGAAAAACTGAAAATAGCTCTCCATAAGTATATACTAATTCTACAAATACACTTTAAAATCTTATAAAAAGGCTTGTACCGTGTAAAAGGCTCCCAAATGTGACCTGAGTTTGAATTATATCTAATACCTAAGCCGAAACCGCAGTTTATGGGAAACAGGAACAATGAGTTTCTAGAGTGAGCCATGCCTGTCACCGTCACAGAGCCTTCAGCTCAGGTCAGCAGAGTTCCTTTAGGTTATTTGTGCTACATGGTAAAAGGAGGAGGAAAATAGGGTCAACGGCTCCCAAACACAACCTAGTGGTCTTGGGGTTCATGGCCTTCCCTGATCCCTAACGCCCAGTGGGCCTCCGTGGCCGGCTCCCAACAGGAAATTATCTGACTCCTGTGTTAACCTTTAGGTTTATTGTGGTTAGCAGCTGTGGGATGTGTTGGGTTTGGGGACAGTGGGATGAGGGACAATCACACACTTTCTTATACTTTTATCACTAATTGAATTATCCTGGACTTAAAAAAAAATTCTCTCATAATATAAAAAGGGAATTTAGGTCACTAAACATATGTATTCATTGAAGGAATAGGACACAAATAGACAACTAAAAGCTGCAGTTATCTAAAGCATGCTCATGTATCAGGACACTGATGCCAAGCAAATCAGTCACCAACTTTCATGCTGTTGAAACATAAAGCTATTGAGGTGCTCCTGGTGAAAAAAGCCTTTGAGGTACACCTACTACAGCAGTAGGCTGGCAGAGGGATTTGCAATTTTTCAGTTGCTTCATTTATAATTTAAGAGAAGAGAATGTATGGTCTGATAAATGTGGCTGTGTTCATTTTGACTACAGGGTGCAATATTTGAAAGTAAGACATTTTCTAGCACAAGCTTACTTTTGATTGGTGTTGGACACACCAATTAAACAAATTTTGTCCATCAAGAAGCTTGCTATAATACTAGTATGCAGAAAAAGAACTTTATCCAATATGAATTTTCCCAGAATCCGATACTTTGGCGTATACAAGAAAGAGTTATGATGATTACAAGTGAATAGTTTTATCTTTCTTTCTGGAACAAAAATCTGTGAACATATTTCACTGTTGATTCCAGCAATAGACATAAAAAGCATACATCATCCCACAAGATGGATGATAATTTGTTCTCAGTAGTCACTATAACCCACAATAATTGCATTTCTTATGAAATACAATTCAGCATTGGCTGAATATAGCAAATAATTGAATCGTTAATGCCCTCCAATTTAATTGTACTCATGTACACATCTAGGTAGAATCGTCCATTAAATTACAAAAAGATCAAATGGCAGGTTAGCCCCTCCAACCAAGTAAAAAAGCCATGGCATAGCACAGGCAAACTGACATCAACAAGTTACACTTCCTGTTCTGGTAAAGAAACAGCTTATAGCTCAGAAATTGTGCATGTGTCTCCTCAGGCATAGGTAGGCCTTTTGCGACAGAGCACGACACATTTTACCCAGAGGTAGAGCCTCCAACATGCTACTCCCCAGCCTGCTGAGGGTGGTCATAGCCTCCATCTGCCTTGGTAAAGTTGGTAAGAGTGGCCATAGATGTAGGACTAAGGCTTTTCTCAGCTTCCAAGTTTGGGGGCAGCAACAGGTTGTTGATATCTGATGGGGTTTAGGAGAGTAGTATAATAGACGAAGGAATTGGAACCCTCTCCTACATTAGTTCCTTACAACCCCATGAGTACCACCAGGAGAATCAGTCTAATTCTTTCTCCCTCCTTCTCTCTTTTTTTCACTCTCTTCTCTGTCTCTCTCAGGATCCAGCATGTCCCGGGAAGTAACTCAAGCCCAAGCTTCAATTTCTGCACTGGAGAAGGAGGATGTGACCTTGGATTGTGAATATAAAGCTCCTTCCTTCAGTTATTATTTATTCTGGTACAAGCAACCATCAAGTGGGGAAATGATTTTCCTTATTGATCAGGAGTCTTATAATGAGCAGAGTGCAATGAAGGGTCGGTATTCTCTGAACTTCCAGAAGTCAGCCAGTTCCATCAGTCTCACCATCACAGCCTTGCAGCTTGGGGACTCAGCGGTGTATTTTTGTGCTCTGAGGGATGCCACAGTGACATAGGTGCCTGCAGGAACCCTACAAAAACCTCTTATCTCAACATAAGGCATCCCCCAGCTATGAACACCTGCATAAGAGTCACAGTGTGGGCAGGAAGCAGCAACGACTGTCAGCAGAGATGGGGGTTTAGAAGAGGGAACTTCACTGTCTCTGAGGCTCAGAGAACATATCTAAAAAGATCATTCATCAAAAGCATATTTCAAATACTTTATCCTAGATAATTTGGCAAAATATTTTTAAAAATCTTCTTTGTGGTGATTTATATTAAAGTGAAAGCTTGGCTTTTACAAAGTTCAGAAACACCTGACCAAATCTACATGTAAACTGTTAGTTTACTTAGGTTACCTCCACAAGTATTTATGCATTGCTTACTAAGTTCTGAGCGCTTTTCTAGTGCTGAAATACCCCTGAAATCACATCTCATGGACGCTCTCTCTTCCTTAACTTATATCATGCTTGAAATGACAGGCACAAGATAAATGTTACAAAAATCTTAATGCCAAGGAGAAATGAAACTCTTCAATTTTCTCAGAACTAACCACACCACCTGGTTCATTCTCTATATGCAATTACAAAGTTATCCATGTTCAAGGTAGAAAGTGATAGACTATCCAGAGAAGGAATGCCAAAAATAAAATGATATAGCTCCAAATCCTACCACTTAGAAAAAACTATTTTATGGAATCATGTGCTACAAGATGTTTTCTGTTGCACGTTTTTTACCCCATAATATGTTGTGAAATAATAATTATATAATGTTACTTATAGAACAATACACACATTCTAATGATGATATTTCAGTGTATGATTTTTATAATACTTTATGTAGGTAATTTCATTTTGTTGGCTATAAGACTGTTTTAATTATTTGTTGTAATAAATAATGCTGAGATGAACACACATATACAGTAACTTCATCATTTCCTAGATAATTTCCAGGAGTTGAATAGCAATATTTACCTTTAACTTTTTTCTAGTATGGCTCCCTGACCATTTCTGTGACCTTGAAGTGCATCACATTTTTATTCTGTAACCACTGAACACTCTTGTATCTGCTCTGATCTACAACATTCTATCTATCTAGTTCCTAATAACTATTAGCTTCTGTCTAGCTCCTAATGACTTTATCGTCATTAGTAAGCTAACATTAGGAGCTAGTTTGCTATCTAGCTTCTAATGACTCCAGATGGCCTCAATTTCAGACAATCTTGCGTTAAATTCATGTGCAGATTAGTGGTCATAAAAATACTTAAACTGCCATGCCCCTTTGCTATTGTTTGATGATATTAGATGAGAATTAGCCTGGTAGATTTATTTTCATCTGGAATTCCAAATTGAAAGATATTCTCCCTTTTGAAAGGAAATCCTATCCCCATTGTGCAAATAATAATAATCCAAGAAAGAGAACATAGTAGTGGTGTGTGTGTGTGTGTGTGTGTGTGTGTGTGTGTATGAGAGAGACAGAAAGGGGGAGGGGAGGGAGAAGGGAAAGGAAGAGAGAGGAGAAGAGGGAGGAGGAGGGAGAGGAAGAGAGATACTGAGAGACACAGACAGAGAAGGGTGAAATTATGTAGCCAACTAATCAAGTAATAAACTATTTCAAACAGTTAAATTTTGCAGAACTTATTGGAGGAAAGTAAGTAACTTCCCAGAGAAATATTTTAGTAAAGAAAATAGATGTGGGTAGTTTACAAGGGAATAAGTCAAAGATTCAAAACAAGAAAAATACACCCAAAAATCTGGTGCAGGAAACAGTAATAATAGGAGATAATCAAAAGAGGACTACCAATATTGAGCAGAAAATTTAAAATATGAGACATGAAATAAGACTATCTATCTTGTTTAAGGATTATTTACAATCTATTTGCTTTGTATACATTTTGCAAGAGTCCCCAAGCATATATGGTGGTCTATAACAAGCCTTTGGTGACTCGCTCCAAAGTCCAAGACAACAGGAAACGTTGCAATTAATATCCTTTAAATATCTATGCCTATATTTGTGTACAGATTTTGAAAACTCCTGTCATGCCTACAAAACTGTAAGTTCCACAGGGTCAGGAAATGTGTATGCATTTATTGTACACTATTACATAGTACTCGGCACGTGGTGGTTGCACGTTAAATATCTGTTGACTGAAGATCAATTGGATTGTTAATGTCAACAGATACAGAGCTTCTCTCTTTTAGGATGCTATGAGATGAATATAGACCAATTTCTTGAATCTGTCCTTTTCTCATCACCCTGAGAACATCCCTTTTATTTGCATCTGTCATGTATTTTGTTTCTGTTTTTACAGGTTTCACTCACAGAGCACTATTTCCAGATTTCCATCTCATTAGCAAGAGGCATCATCATATCTTAGTGATTCTAAGAGAAGCCTTCCAGATCCAGCCTCCTGTGGACCTGGACGTATGCGGATTCTTCTTGGCTTCAGCCAGTGACGGCATCCCTCTGCCTTATCTCTTTTCTGTCTTAGCTCCAGGAGTTTTGATTTGCGCTTCAAATATTTAATTACTGTGGTTACTATAGTCTTATAAAGCTAAGGATGGTAGTGTGGGAGCTAGACTGAAAGAAAATCACAAGTAGTGTCATCTCAGTTATTTGTGTCCCTATACT
This sequence comes from Cephalopachus bancanus, assembly GCA_027257055.1. Lineage (NCBI taxonomy): Eukaryota > Metazoa > Chordata > Mammalia > Primates > Tarsiidae > Cephalopachus > Cephalopachus bancanus. The sequence continues at coordinate 1,069,428 of JAPVLO010000476.1, read as the reverse complement.
TTTCAAATCCATCTAAATTCCTGGGGCACAAATCAATAACATTTGTATGTAGATGTTCTCATACGCTAGCTGCTGCTGACCTTGCGTACAGTTGGATGGGGTCACACTATCTGTTATCATCTGCCTTCACCATTGCCATGACTTATTCTGCTTCTTTTTATATTTTTTCTTTCCAGTTTAGTGACCTAGTTGATTGACTTAGCTATTGGTTAGATATTCTCTCCTTGGAAGTCTTAGCTTAAGACATAAGGAAAATGAGATTATTTTTCTAATTTCCTGATTCTGACTCCAAAGACTGAATTATTTCAATTGAGAATCAGTAAAAATTCTTTGTTCTTAATCCTTAAGAAGACTTACAGAAAGGATTATCCTCAACTATAATATTGGTCTTTTCAAAATTCACCCACAAGAGCAAAAATGGGATTCTGAGCTATTTGGGCCTGAAACTGTGATTGTGAAAAGAATTAGATGAAAGCATATAATTTTAGCAAAAAGAGTGATTTCTAATTCTTGGGACAATTTGGAAAGGATTATTCTTTTCTTCACAAACACATGCCTAAGTGTCAGGAAAGAAGTTTTAGTTGAGGAAGGAAAATCTCATTTTTAATTCATTTTGATGACTTAAAGATGGGTGGGCATTTTTCCTAGAAGTTTTTAAAGTTGTTTTTTTTTATTTATCAATATTTTTTATTATGATAGTGTGGGGTACACTATCATAAGGGTTAGATATACAAATACGTTTCGTTCAGGCACCCTGTTGATAAGCGGTGTTTCCCCGTCCCCAGACAGATGTTTGCTACTGTTAATCCCATCTCCCTCCACCCCCCCCCATAGTTTCCCAGTACCGTCAGTCATTTTCTTATAGTATTACATTGGATGTTCAAGGTCCATTATATGAGTGAGAACATGTGATACTCGGATCTTTGTTTCTGTGAGAGGTCACTCAGTATTATAGACTCTAGTTCCATCTGTGGATATTAGGAAAGTTTCCAGTTGACCTTGATAACAAGACAGATATAACTATTATCCAAATCTATAATTTAAAAACTGCCCTGTAATACATGGTAGGAGATTTTAGAAGGTGAAGAATTGAAAAGAGTTTGGTGAGGGTCTCATATTTTTAAATTTCTTTTTCAGGTAGAAAAATCATAGTAAATACAAAAGGGAAATTTCAACTTTGAAATATAGAAGGGCTTTAACTCCCCTATAAAAAGTCTTTGACTTACATTTTGGTTATTCAAAGAATAACAATCATGCAATCCCACTTACATAACATTCTGAAATAACAAAATTATAGGAATAAGTAACAGATTAGTGATTATTAAAGACTGTCAATGGGGAAAAGGATGAGCATTGCTATTAAGACAAAAATAACTAAACATTCTCATTTTAAAAAATTGTTTAAAAATAAACATCATTACAAATGAATTTATTTATTTTTATTTGATTTAAAGATATGGGGTACAATTTAGGATTGTACAGGTAAAGTTTGGGCCTCCCTTTGGTCCCTACTTTTCCCAGTTTGAGATCAGGCACTTTTATTAATGTGTGCCATCCCTTTGCTCCCTGGCAGTTTCTGCCTACTGTCAATTCCTTTCTTACAGTATTATGGTAAATGTTCAGCGTCTGCTTATGAGTGAGAATATGTGGTACTCAGTTCTATGTTTCTGTGATAAATCACTGAGTACTATAGACTCTAAATCCATCTAAGTTGCTGTGAAGTCTACAGTTTTGTTCTTCTTTATAGCTGTGTAATATTCCATCATGTATATGTATCACTTTTTTTTAATCCAATCCCGGTTTCATGGGGCAGCAAGGTTGGTTCCATGTTTTTGCTATTGTAAATAGTGCTAAAATTAACATGCATATGCAGGTATCTTTTTGCAGACTGATTTAAGTCCCTCTGAGTATATTTCCAGAAAGGGGATTGCTAGGTCGTATGGAAGGTCAATTTCTAGTTTTTTCAGGAATCACCACACTGTTTTTCATAGAAACTGAACTAGTTTGTGTTCTCACCAACAGTGTAGAAGCATTCCCTTTTCTCTGCATACGTGCCAGCATCTGTTGTTGCTTTATTTTTTAATTCTTTTTAAAAATTTACTATTTTTTTATTATAAAGATGTGGAGTACAATTCAGGATTAGTTATACAAATGTTGATTATGCAGGTACCCTTGTTGATGAGGTGTGCTCCTCCCTCCCCTAGCAGTTTCCCTCAACTGCCAATCCCACCCTCTCTCCCTTGAAAGTTTCCCACTACTGCCAATCGCTTTCTTATAGTATTATAATTGTTCAAGGTCCCCTTATGAGTGAGAACATATGGTACTCTATTCTTTGTTTCTGTGATAGATCACTGAGTATGAACAACTCTAAATCCATCCAAGTTGCTGCAAAGTCCATATGTTTGTCCTTCTTTATGGCTGCATAATATTCCATTGTGTATATGTACCACTTTTTTTTATCCAGTCCAGCTTCGATGGAACAAGGTTGGTTCCATGTTTTTGCTATTGTGAATAGAGTTGCAACAAACATACGTGTGCAGGTATCTTTTTTTGTAGTATGATTTGAGTTCCTGTGGTTATATTCCCAATAGGGGCATTGCTGGGTCATATGGAAGATCAATTTCTAGTTCTTTCAGAAATCGCCACACTGTCTTCCAAAGAGGTTGCACTAGTTTGCATTCCCACCAGAAGTGTAAAAACATTCCTTTTTCTCCACATCCTCGCCAGTATCTGTTGTTGTTTGTTTTATGAATGATGGCCATTCTTACTGGGGTTAGGTGGTATCTCAATATGGTTTTGATTTGCCTTTCTCTGAGGCTGAGCACTTTTTCATGTGTCTGTTGGCTGCCTGTATATCTTCTTTTGAGAAGTGTCTATTCATATCTTTTGTCCACTTTTGAATGGAACTGGTTGTTTTGTTTTTTTTTTTTCATTTTGGCACGTTTGAGTTCCTTATAGATCCTAAATGTTAGGTCTTTGTCAGATATACAATTGGCAAAAATGTTTTCCCATTCTGTGGAGTTTGCTTTATTAATGATGGCCATTCTTACTGGAGTTAGGTTGTATCTCAATGTGGTTTTGATTTTCATTTCTCTGATGATTAGTGAGGCTGAGTATGTTTTCATGTGTCTGTTGGCTGCTTGTTTGTCTTCCTTTGAGAAGTGTCTATTCATGTCTTCTGTCCACTTTTTAATGGGGCTGTTTGTTTTTTCCTTTTTGGCATTTTTATGTTCCTTGTAGATCCTTGATGTTAGGCCTTTGTCACATGTGCAGTTGGCAAATATTTTTTCCCATTCTGTAAGTTGTCTCCCTGCTCTTTTGATGGTTTCTTTTACTTTGCAGAAGCTTGTCAGTTTGATGAGGTCCCACTAGTCTATATCTTATGGCGTGGGCACTTGGGGTTTTGATGAGGAATTGGTTACCATTCCAATTTCCATAAGGGTATCATCTGCATTTTCTAAATACTTAAAGTTTGGGGCTTTATATTTAGGTCTTTGATCCATTTGGAGTTGATTTTTGTGTATGGTGATAGGTAGGGGTCCTGTTTCATTCTTCTGCACTTGGTTGACTAGTTTTCCCAATACCATTTACTGAATACGTTCTCCTTTCCCCAGTGATTATTGATGGAGGCTTTGTTGAAGATGAGTTGGTTGAAAAATTGAGGCTTTGCTTCCAGAATCTGTCTTCTGTTCCATTGGTCTATATGGTCTATATGCCTGTTCTTGTACCAGTACCAGGCTGTTTTGATTATTTTAGCCTAATAGTAAAGTTTAAAGTCTAGAAGTGTGATACCTACCGCTGTGTTTATTTTGCTAAGGATTGTTTTTGGCTATTCATGCTCATTATGCTTCCATATGAATTGCTGTAATGTTGTTTCCAGGTTTAAGAAGAGTGATGTTGGAAATTTAAAGGGTATAGTGTTGATTCTGTTGCCTTTGGTAGGATAGATATCTTAACAATGTTGATTCTTCCTACCCATGGACATGGAATATTTTCTCATTTGTTTGTGTCATCTTTGATTTCTTTGAGCAGTGTTTTGTAGTTTTTTGTTGTAAAGATCTTTCACTTCTCTGGTTAGGAAGATGCCAAGGTATTTCATTTTTTGTGGCTACTGTAAATGGGATTGTGCTTTTTATTTGGTTCTCTCCCTGTATGTTGTTGGTATATAAGAATGCAACTATCTTTTGTTGTTATTTTGTACCCTGAGATTTTACCAAAGTTCTTTATCAGTGCAAGGAGATTTTTGACAGATTCTCTTGGGGTTTCAAGGTATAGGATCATATCATCAGCAAAGAGGGATAATTTGACTTTTCTTATCCTATTTGGATACCCCTGATTTCCTTCTCTGGTCTGATTGCTCTAGCTAGGACTTCCAATACTATGCTGATCAGGAAGGGTGAGAGTAGACCACCTTGTCCCATTTTTCAGGGGAAATATTTCCAATTTCTGCCTTTTTAGCAATATGTTGGCTGTGGGTCTATCTATAGATGGCTCTTACTTTTGAAATATGTTCCCTCCATGCTCAGTTGTTTGAGTTTTTATCAAGAAGGGATATTGGATTTTATCAAAAGCTTTTTCCACATCTAATGATACAATCATGTGGTGCTTGTTTTTGATGCACTGAATTACATTTATGGTCTTGTGGCTGTTGAACTAGCCCTGCATCTCAGGGATGAAGCCTACTTGGTCATGGTGGATGATTTTTGAGATATGTTGTTGGATCCAATGTGCTAGAATCTTGTTGAGAATTTTTGCACTTATGCTCATCAGGGATATTCTCTTTCTATACTTCTCTTTCCTTGTTGGGTCTTTACCCGGCTTGGCTATCAGCATAATGTTTGCTTCATAAGATGATTTGGGGAGAGTTCCATCTTTCTTGATTGCCTAGACTACTTTCAATAGGATCGGTATAAGTTTCTCCGTGTATGTTTTATGGAATTCTACTGGAAATCTGTCTGGTTCAGGGTTCTTTTTTTTTTTTTGTAGGTAGTTTTCTTATGACAGAGTCAATTTTCTGGGTTGTTATTAGTCTATTTTAGGTTCCCAATTTCTTCTTGCTTCAACCTTGGGAGTAGTGTGATATCAGAAAGTCCTTCATTTCATTTAGGCTTTTGAGTTTGTTTCCATTACAGGTGTGCATAGTAATCTCTGATAATCTTTTGTATTCCTTCAGGGTCAGTTGTGATTTGATCTTTTGCATTTATGTTTGTGTTTATTTGGACTTTTTCTCTCTCTCTTTTATTTATTTATTTTTTTTGGTCAGTCCAGCTAGGGGTCCATCAGTGTTGTTTACCCTTTCAAAGAACCAGCATTTTATTTCATTGATTTTTTTAATGGTATTTTTGTCTTCTACATCCCACATTTGAGCTTTTACTTTGGTGATCTGGATTCCTCTGCTGAAGTTAAGGTTTGGTGTCTTGCCTTTCCTGCTCCCTTAGGTGATTATTTTTTTTTAGGTTGTTAATTTGTGATCTTTCCATTTTCTTCATGTGTTTCATAGAGATATAAATTTCCCTCTTAGTACTGTTTTCATGGTATCCCAGAGGTTTGGTGAGATATGTCTTCATTTTCATTTGTTTCCAGGAATCTTTTAATTTCTGTTTTGGTTTTTATGTTGACGCAGATGTTCAGCATCATGCTGTTTAGTGTCCATGTCTTTGTGGGTTTTGGGGGAATTTTGTTGGTGGTGATATTTAGTTTTATTCCACTGTTGTCTGAGAAGGTGCATGGCAGTATTTCAATCATGTGAAATTTGTTTATGCTTGATTTATGGTAGAGGATGTGGTCAATCTTGGAGTACTTTCATGTGATGATGAGTAGAATCCATATTCTGTGGTTGTTGGGTGGAGTGTTCTGTAGGTATCTAATAAGTCCATTTAGTCAAGCATCAAGTTGAGGTTCTGGATCTCTTTGTTGATTTTTTTGCCTCGATAATCTCTAGGTTTGTTCGTGGGGTGATCTAAGTCTCCAGCTTGATAGCATTAGAGGTTTTTTTTAGTCTACTTAATAGCTGCTTTATAAAAGCTGGTGCCCCTGTGTTGTGTGCATATATGTTTAGGATGGATATTTATTGTTGACAGATCAAACATTTTATCATTATGCATCGTACTTCTATATCTTCTTAAATTTTTGATAGCTTAAAGGTTGTTTTGTCTGATATTAAGATTGTGACTCCTGCCTTCTTTTGTGATCTATCTGCCTGAGAATTTGCTTTCCATCCTCTAACTTTGAGTCTGTGGATGTCCTTTGTGGTGAGGTGAGTTTCCTGGAGGCAGCAAATTACTGGGTCATGTGTTTTCATCCAGTTTTCCATTTAATATCTTTTCAGTGGTGCATTTTGTCCATGTACGTTCAGGCTGATTATTGAAATGTGAGAGTTTGTCCCTGACATAATGCTTTTATAAGGCTGTTTTGTTTTCATTTAGTTTTTGTGTTCATATATCTGTGTTTTCATTTTTGTGGGCATGCTGTGTGTTCTGCAGCTTCTGTGTTTGTTTGCGATCTTGTGAAGTATACGGTCTTTCTTTTCTTTCTTTTTTTTCCTTCTGTGGCACAGCACCTTTTTAAGTGTCTCCTGTTGAGCTGGTCTTGAAGCAGCATATTCTCTTAGGGATTGGATGTCTGCTAAGGATTTTAATTTTCCATCACTGACGAAGCTTAGCTTGGCTTGGTAGGAAATTCTTGGTTGAAATTGTTTATCTTTGAGAAAGTTAAAGATTAAGTTCCAATTCCTTCTGGCCTGTCATGTTTCTGCAGGTACATCCACAGCAATTCTGATTGGTCTCCCCCAGTGAGTAGTCTGACCTTTTTCCCTTGCTGCCTTTAGGATTTTTTTCTTTTATACATACTTTGTGTAGACAAACTACTATGCATCTAGGGGTTGGTCTTCTCATAAGAGGTCTTGCAGGGGTTTTCTGGATCTCTTATGCTTGTATAGTCATCTCTCTGGCCAGATGATGGAAGTTTTCTTTTTTAATCAGTATTTTTTATTATGATGTTGTGGGAAGTTTTCTTGAATGACCTCATGGAATGTTTGTTCCAAGGTGTTTTCCATTTCTCTTTCTATTTCAGATATTCCAATCAGACATAGACTTGGTTTCTTGATAAAATAGCACATCTCTTGGAGAGTTTCCTCTTTCTTCATATATATATATATATATATATATATATATATTTTTTTTTTTTTTTTTTTTTTTTTTTTTTGAGTTGGAATCTCACTCTGTCACCCTGACTGGAATGCAGTGGCATGCTGCTGGCCACCGCAGCCTCAACCTGCTGGGCTCAGGTGATCCTCCTGCCTCAGACTTCCAAGTATATGGAACTACAGGCATGCACTATTGCATCTGGCTAATTTTTTATTTATTGTAGAGACGAGGTCTCGCCAAGTTGCCTGGGCAGGCCTCGAACCGCGGGCTCAGGCAATCCATTCGCCTTGGCCTCCCAAAATGCTGGGATTGCAGGCTGAGCCACTGAGCCTGGCCTGAGTCACCGAGCCCGGGCTATATTTTTAATAGATTGGGTTAATTCCATATTTGTCTTCCAGCTCTGAGACTCTTTCTTCTGCTTGGTCAATTCAGTTTACCATGCTTCTCAGTTTCTTATTTATGGAGTTCTTTATTTCTGCTATTTTTAAGTATGTTTTCTTGAGCCTTTCTAGTGCCATTGCAATTTCATTCGGTTTTAGCCCTTGCATTGCTTGATTTTTATTCATTCTATCCAACGATTTTCTGATCTCTATAAGTACCTTCTGGATACTGTCATTCTAGGAAATAGTCATTGTGTTCCAGTAGCTGTTCTTTCTAGTACCGACTCTTTGCTGGGATTCTGATGGTTACCAGCAGGTTTTCATGGTTTTTGTTCATTTGAAGCAGTTCTCTTATTTTTCTCTTAAATTTCATTGCTCAGGGGAAAATGGAGAAGCAATCACTTCTGATATTTGCTCTACCTCCGTCCTACCTTGAGCCAGGGTTTTAGGTTTGTTCAATTATGAAGTAGGGCAGAGTTGGAAGACTTTGTGCTGTCTCTTTACAATTTTGAGCACTTGCTACAAGGATTCTGAACCTATTGGCAGGTCATAATGTTTGGCTATCTGGTGAATGGGTCATCTTGGACTTGCTTTTTATCTCTGCACAATATGACCCTACAATGGGCATGCTTGCATGATCCCTGAGTTCAAGGCAGGGTATTTGAGGGAAAAGAGAGGAAAAAATAGAAAGGAAGAGAAAGAGAGAAAAAGAGGAAAGAGAAATAGAAAGAAAAAAGAAAGAAAAGGCATAAAAAAGAGAACAAAAGACAAATAGAAGAGGGGAAAAAAGAGAAAACTAACCAACAACAAAGCAATCAAACAAGATAATCAAACAAATCAATTCCCCTACCCCTCAACAAAAGTTGATAAAGTTCTCAGCTTGAGTATGTCTCTTTGAGAGGGGGGCCTCCCTCTTGTGACAAATTCTGTGACTGCAGGTTCCTTATTCACTGCTGGAACTTAAGATGGTAGAGTCTTCATCCCCTGCAGCTTGCAATTAGTAGCCTTTGCATGCCCGTGTGATCGAAGAGAGCTGAAATAACTTGACACAGCATCTCTCAGGATCTCACTCCTTTCCTTCCTCTCCCAGTTTTGTCACAGCTCCCAGGGCTTTCAGTTCACAGCTGGGGAATGAGGCCTCCTGTCTCTGTCTCTGCCCCACCCACCTGATCTCTTTCATCTGTTGCTGGGGGGGGCAGTTAGGTACTCACCAGCCTTTTCTTGGGCAGTTCTGTTGTCTGTGTCTATTGCCCAGCAGCTAGCTGAGGGTAGAGGGTGAATCATCTGAGTTTCTCCATCTGCCATTACCTGCCAGGGCTTATGCACTGGGGATAATGTTCTCTGAGGTCGCAAAGAGCAGCCCCAATGCAACAGAGAGATAGCACCTGGTCTCAAGATGCAGTTCTGCTGAGGCCACTCTGGAGTACTTCTTTGTCCAGGTATTAGAGAGTCTGCTCAGTTTCTCTACCCGCTGCTGTCACCAATGGGGTCGATAGCTCCCTGTCCAGTCGTCACCACAGTCTCCGGATCTCGGGACCTGGTAAGGCTCTGGAGCCCAGTCCACGCTCAGAGTGTCTTCTCCCTTTTGTTTCCTTTGGTCTCTGTCTCAGGGTCCCTAACTGCTCTCCCTCCGTGGTCCTTGCTGCCAGCGTTCAGCCCAGCGCTATGGTGTTGGGTTAAGTAATCACTCCAGCAGTTCTTCCCAGGAAAGGTTCTGCTGATTTTAGAAGATGGCGCTCAGCTTCTGCTCTCCGGGAAGTACTAGAGTCCAAGCAGAGCAGCTGTAGCACCAGTGGCTTCATCAATGGCCCTGGCCACTTGTTCTCAAGTCCCCACTCAGTCAGCCTCACACGCTCCCACTTATACATGCAGAATTGTCCATGCAGTCACTCACACATGCAGGGGCTCACACAGTCCAACAGTCTACACTGCCATCTTACCGAAAATCTTCCTAAAAATGAATTTAAAGCAGATCATGGACTTTAATGTAAAATATAAAACTATAAAACTTTTAGAAAAAAATAGAAGAAAATCTTCAAGATGTGGGGCCAGGTGAACGTTTTTGGACTTGACACTAAAAGCGCGCGCGCGCACACACACACACACACACACACACACACACACACACACACACACACTGAACTTCATTAAAATTAAAAACGCTTACTCTGTAAAAGATCCTGTTAAGAAGATTAAATATTAAGCTATAGTCTAGGAGTAAACACACACCAGGTATCTGGCATAGAATCTTACCTAGAATATATGAAGAACACTCAAAATTCAACAGTAAAAAGACAATCAATCAGTTAGAAAATAGGCAAGTGTCACATAGGTCACATAGAAATTTTACCACAGATGATATACAGATTGCAAATAAGTGTATGAGAAGATAACCAACATCATTACTCACCACAGAAACACAAATAGATCCACAACAAGATATCATTAAAAACCTATCAGAATGGCTAAAACAAAACATAAAGATAACAACAGAGGCTAGTGGAAAATGTGTGGACACTGGATCACTCATACATTGCTGGTGCATAAACTTTAGGAAATAGTTTGGCAGTTTCTTATAAAATTAAACATGCCTTGCCATGTGGCCCAGCAATTATACCCTTGGGCATTTATCTTAGAGAAATAAAAATGTATGTTCACATAAAAACTTGTACATAAATAGTCACAATAACTTTATTTTCAACAACTTTATTTACAACAGCTCAATCTGGAAATAACCCCTCTGCCCCTCAATGAGTGAATAGTTAGGCAAACTGTGGCCCATCCACAACATAGACTAATAGCAATAAAGATAAATAAATAGGTTTGATACATGTAATAACTTGGATAGAAATCATGCTGTTATCACATATGCTGAGTAAAAAAAAAAGCCAATTTTAAAAGATTGCTATTGTACAATTCCATTTAAATAACATCCTTGAAATAACAAAATTGTAGGGCCAAATAATAGATTAGTGATTTTCAGGGATTAATGATGAGGGAGGAGAATTACTGGTTTAGATACAATGCTATAATTATGCAAGATATTATTGGGGGAGTCTGGGTGAAGCATACATGAGATCTTTCTGTACAATTGTTGACATTTTAACACTATAAATAATTATTTTTAAATTAAAAATATTTTTACAAATTAAACTAAATTTTGTGTAAAACTCACAACTTTAAATCCTCTTCTTTTGTTCGTTAACACATTCAGCGCCTTTGTTCTCTTAGTTCTTGCACTAATAAGTATAAATATTAATTGTTCCTGCACTATATATAATCCCTGCACAAATTTTGCATTTATCTTTTTCCACCTCCTTTCTTAGGTACATATATTCAGAAACAGAGAAAAACTGCCTTTTAAAAACGATTTGTAAGAGTTTGAGTTTGCTAATGTGGCTAGAATAAATCAGGTCAGTGAATGATAAATTGTATGCAAGCTAGTGTAATGATTTGTAGACAATTGAGAAATTATCTTATTCTCCAAAAAAAGCCAAAGAACAATGTGTTTATACTGGTAGCACAATAAATTCCATGCAGCTTTTTTCCCCTTGTTTCTGAATGAGAGAGGGATGGAGTGGCATTGAAGCAGTGCATCTGAGCATTGATACTATTTTTCTGAGATGGAGGTAGCTAATGGGGGAGGGGTGGTGGGGAGAGTGTGCTATTGGCACAAGTCCAAAGAGAACTTGCATAGATGATGGTTGATTCACAAACTAAACACATGTTCCATGACAAAATTATTGGCATATGATAAACACATTTTCAATTGCAAAATCCAATCGTTTGTCATGGAATCAAACTAATTAGGCAATACTAGTTTTACCATGATATCGTAGCCTAGCATTGCCAATTTTAATATTCTTAGAAAAAGTTTAGGTTTAAGTCAGAATGTTATTGAGGTTGATTTTCATTCAGTAACTCTTATTTTTGTCGTAATGGGTATTGTCTAAAATATGATTACCTTGAAATTTTTATATGGTTATTTGAAACTAGACACGCTCATTAGAAAATTCAAATGAAGCCTACATGTGCAGACAGTTAGAAACGATTTTGAAACAGAAGAATCATGGCAGAGAGATGGAGACAAGCTCTAATATCACAAGACTGGAATAATTAAAAATAGTTGGTACTAGCAAAAATACAACTAGATACATTGATAGATGAAAGAATAAAATGGAAACAAATTACATATAGAAAACTACTATACTACAAAGGTGTTGTCCCCTCCAAATTTTCTGTGGAAATGTGATTCCCAATGTGATGGGCCTAGTGGGAGTTGTTTGGGCCATGAGAGCAGATCCCTCATGAACAGCTTGGTCTGGTAACTCTATTAGTTTATGTGAGAGCCGGTTGTTTAAAAGAGCCTGGCACCTCCTTTCTCTTACTTTCTCTCACTCACTGTGTGACAACACTGCACTCCCATCATCTTCCCCCATGAGTAAAACCTTCCTGAGGCCTCACCAGAAGGTAAGCAGATGCCAGCACCATGCAGAAGTGTGAGCAAAAAAACCCCCCAAAACACTCTTTTGTTTATAAATTATTCAGCCTTAGGTATGCCTTTATAATAATGCAAAATGGACTCGTACAAAAGGTATTATTAATCAGGGAGAAAACAATGGTTATTCAGCAGGTAATGTTGGCACATTTATCTAGTCACTTGAAAAAATTAACCACTCGCCTTACTCCTTAGATCAAAATAATTCCTTAAAAGATGAAATATTAAACATATCAGAAATTTTCAAGATTAAAAAAAAATCTTGAAGTGGGTCAGATTTTCTAAGTAAGAACCAAACTTCAGGAGACATGATAGAGGTGAACGTTTGAATAAACAACAAAAGTATATGAAAGCAAACTTTTCTACGTGGCAGAAATGCCGTAAAAAGGCAAAAATCAAATGCCAAAATGGAATTAAAAGGTTCAAAATATTAAATAACATAAAATATGACTTTAACATATAAAAGCATTCCCTTTTCTCCACATCCTTGCCAGCATCTATTGTTTTTTTGTTTTATTAATGAGATAGCTATCCTTAATGGAGTTAGGTAGTATCTCAATGTGGTTTCGATTTACATTTCTCTGACGATTAGTGAGGCTGAGCGATTTTCCATGTGTCGGTTAGCTGCTCTTATGTCTTCTTTTGATAAGTGTCTATTCATGTCTTTTGCCCACTTTTTAATGTGACTTTTTTTTCTCTTTTGGTGCGTTTGAGTTCCTTGTAGATCCCAGATGTTAGGCCTTTATTAGATATGCAGTTGGCAAATATTTTTCCTGGGTTGTCTCCCTGCTCTGTTGATACTTTCTTTTGCTTTGTGGAAGCTTTTCAGTTTGATGAGGTTCCACTTGTTTATCTTATCTCTTAATGACATGAGCTTTTGATCAGGAACTGGTTACCTATTCCAATTTCTGAAAAGATGGCTCCTGCATTTTCTAAGATTCTTAAAGTTTAGGAGTTTACATTTAGGTCTTTGATCCATTTGGAGTTGTGGGAATTCAAACTCATTCAACCTCTATGGAAAACAGTATGGTGATTCCTAAAAGAACTAGAAATTGATCTTCCATACAATCCAGCAATACTTCTAGGAATATACCTGGAGGAACTTAAATTACTCTACAAAAAAGATACCTGCACACACATGTTTATTCTAGCACTATTTACAATAGCAAAAACATGGAACCAACCATGCTGCCAAACTGGATAAAAAAATATGGTACATATACACGATGGAATATTATGCAGCCATAAAGAAGAACAAAATTGTGGACTTCGTGGCAACTTGTATGGATTTAGAGTCTATTCTACTAAGTGATTTATCACAGAAACACAGAACTGAATACCATATGTTCTCACTCATAAGTGGACCCTGAACATTTACCGTATTACTATAAGAAAGAGATTGGCAGTAGCCAGAAACTGCCAGGGGAGAAGGGACACATAACATTAATAAAGGTACCTGATCTCAAACCAGGCAAAGTGAGGAAAAAAGGGAGGCCCAAACTTTACCTGTACGATGACCACTTGTATACCTAATCTTGAATTGTATCCCACATCTTTAAAATAAAATAAATTTTAAAAATAAAATAAATAAAATAAAATAAATTTTAAACTATGGAAGGGAGGTAGGATTAAAGGTAGTCAATATCAGTCTGGGGATGGGGGGGCACACCTCATCAACAAGGGTACCTGCACAATGCATATTTGTATACCTAACACTTAACTGTACCCCAAAATTTTAAAATAAAAAATATGTTAGAAAAAAAAAGAAATGAGGCTGTGACCCACACATTAATTATGTTTATTTGTCTTGAGTATCTGAAAACAAAAAGGTCACTCCTACTGGATTATTTATCTAAGTTGCTTCCTGAATATAATAATAATGGTATGTAAATAGTACTCTGTGTTGTTTTTTTCAAATACATTATCTCATTTGATCCTCAAAACAATAGTTAAACACATATCTTTCCCTCAACTGCACAAATGAGAAACTGAAGCTTTTAAACATGGTAATGTATTCAAGATATATTGCTAAATCTGTTTTAAGAACACTGCTTGTCTATTGACCCTAATCTCATGTTGCTGATATTTTTCCCCTCTGCCTGCTTAAAATAAATATTCATGTCTAAGAAAAAAAAAAGAGATTTCAAGAATTTTAAAAATGTAATTTAATGGTGTTTGAAAGCACTATGAAAATGTAATTCACAATGAGTGTATTTAGTTACTTTTTTAGTCTATTTATTTTTCTTCACAACTGAAGAATATCATTGAATAATGTTGGTGTTCTTTTTACTTGGTATAATGAACATAATTGATTTTTATTGATTTTACTGTTCTGTGAAAACTTGGGAGAGTTTATATGTCTAGGAATTGCTTTCATCTTCATTTTATTTTTGTATTTTTTGACATTCCAACAAAGTGCAAACAGAAAACATTGCTTGGCATGTAACAAATGCTCTATATAATGCAATAAATGTTCCTCTTAAAATGAAAAATAAATAAATAAATAAATAAAATTTTAAAAATAAATAAATAAAACATATAAAAAGCTTTTGGAAACCAATAAGAAAATTAACTTGTCAAAAGAAAATTGCACTGATATGCTAATCCTGATTATTTGCTATATTTCAATCACTATTCTACATTTTATCTAGATATCTTGCATTTCTCTATATGTCTGGATCTATATCTATATATACTATATATTTATCTGTCAGTTTCAGTAAATGTTTCAAAAGATTCTCACAGTAATTCTCTGAGATGTGCACTGTTCTTTCTCTACTATTCAATGATGAAACTAAGTCACAAAAAGCAATTTGCTCATCATCATATACAAAATAAACCACATAGTTGGAGTATGTGGTTCTGGTATTCTGCCTCCAAAACTAACACCTGACAGAATTTTTCAATAGACTATTCAAAGAGAGATGTACAAATAGGTTTTATAATTATTTTTAAATCCAAGCCTTACTAACAATAGAGATTTTTAACAATGATATTCTAAATAAGCATTTTTCATCTATTAAATTAGGATAGATAAAAAGTTTAATAATATAACCTATTGGCAAGAAAGTGAAGAAGCAGATACTTTGACACATGGTAAATATATAAACTGCTACTGCTTGTTTGAGTTATTTTGGAAATATTTATTAGACAAAAAATACATAAGTCCTTTGTCATAGTTTACATATTTTCAGTAATTTTTATTAATATACTTATCCATGCTGACAGGGATATTCAACTCAGCATAATCTTTGGTAGTAAAAAATTACAAAAATACAAAGCTCTTTGAGTACAATTTAGTACAGACATACAATGGGATATCCTGTGTGGCCATTTTGTATGAACAAAAAGCAAGGTACAGAATGTATAGGTTTGTCTGAAAATAATGTCTGTGCATGTGAGTGTTTGATAGAATAGTTGCCTTTATGAGAACTGTGGTACCGAGGCAAAAATGAGGAGGAAAGACTTACTTTTGCTGTGTATTATTTGTATTGTGTAAAATATTTATAATTTGCATGGATAATAGCCCCCACATACACAGTAATTTTCTCTGAAGCCCTGAAATTGGAGAGCTCTTTTCTCCTTCAGCCATGCTTTTCCTGTCCCTTCTACTGAGATCTACCAAGTTTGTGACCCTGAGTTGTGTTCAAACTTGATCTCAATCCCTGTAGCCTGGCATAAAATTATGTGAAGACATGGATTTCTTAGCTTATGTTCCTGATTATCTGCACATTGCTTCAAAGAGGTTTCTAGACATATCCACAAGCCATTTGATTCCCAACCCCCCCTACTTTTTTCCAGAGTCTTTTAAGATTTTTACCTGCTAAGATTCTTGTGTATTTTAGTGAGGAATATAATCCGTCACACCTACCACTTGGGTTCAAATCCTTTCTAATCTCCTGTAGCATCTAAACTTTGAAGGTCATTCACAAAACAGTCTAAAAGTACAAGAGAAGATTGTTCTGATTGCTACTTTAAACTTCATGCATCACTATGTCCACCAAATATGAAGAATGTCCTTCCCTCCATCTTTTTCTTAACAGGTGTCATGAAATGGTTACTATGAGATTGTGCTCATGGTCACAAGGTGGCAGTAGCTCCATTCTTCTCATTCCACAAATGCCTGCTATTCTTTTGAAATTAATTTCAAAAGCGTGAAAGAACTTGAGTTTGATTGACTGAGCAGCCAAAAAAAAAAAGGCTCCCTCCTGCATTAGAGAATAAGAACTAAGACACAGAAGCAGCTCCTCTGAGAAGAGAAGGTTTGGAATCATTACAAATTGTCTGCAGACTGAGATATCAGGATGGAGAAAATGTTGGAGTGCGCATTCGTAGTCTTGTGGCTTCAGCTTGGCTGTAAGTTAGAGGTTAAGCTATGAAAATCATGGGGCACATTCATCCAAGGCCGAGGAAGAGATGTGCGGGTTTAGTCTCTGCTCACCCAGGCTTCTGTTGGGATTTTTTTTTCAAAATTGCTGAACTATAAGCTTTGTATAATTTCTGATTTTGTTTTCCTGAACAGGGTTAAGTGGAGAAGACCAAGTGAGGCAGAGTCCTCCGACTCTGAGACTCCAGGAGGGAGACAGTAGCAGGCTCAACTGCACTTACACTGTCAGCTCTTTTAGAGGGCTACTGTGGTACAGGCAATATCCCAGGAAAGGCCCTGAACTCCTCTTTAGCCTGTATTCAGTTGGGGATGAAAAGCAGGAAGAACGGCTAAGAGCCATGTTAACAAAGAAGGAAAGCGTTCTGCACATCACGGGCCTGAGACCTGAAGACTCAGCCGCCTACCTCTGTGCTGTGGAGGCACAGTGCACCCCAAGCACCTGCAACCTGAATCAAAACCCGGAGCTGGCGACCTGGAATAAGGGCAGAGGCATCTCCGCTGTTTTTCCTCCTCAGAGGAGTATTTACTTAGTGCCCAGAACCTCTTCCCTTTGTCCTATGGAGAAGAAGGTCTTGAGAGATAGCCAAAGGGAAGAGATTACTCTTCATTCTGCTCAAGAACCCTAGACAATCTCCTTACATACGTCCATATGTCCGTGGGACAGTCTGCTCTTGATAACAGCCCAGAGATTCCGTCACATGCAGACAGGACCAATGGTATATGAAGCATCTTCCTTTCCAGTCTTGAACCACTTAGAAAAAAGACTGTACAGGGCTCATACAGTCTGTGTATATATGTGTCGTCTCATAATCTGGCCACGTAATCACATAATAAGTGAATCTTTCCTGTTTTAATGTAGTCTTCCCGAAGCCCACATCTCCACCAGCAACACCGCTACAGTTCTCTTTCATAATCAAGTTAATTGAAATAAATATCTACATTCATTTTCTTATTTTCCATTCTTCACCCTTACTTGAATCTGGCCTGTGTTACTGTCATTCCAAGAGAAATTCTCACTTTTATACTAATGGCTTTGGTATTGGTAATGCCATCAGATATTGTTCAGTGCTCATTTCATCTGATTTTTTCAACTGTCTCTTTTCCCATTAAAAAATACATTTTATTTTTATCAAAATAATATATATATTTGCAAAATCCAACAGCACTGCCCTTTTGTTCTCATCCTTTCAGACACCCCAGTCAAGCCTCTGCAATGGACCTGCTTTTAATTCTCAGATGAAGGTACTCACATTGATCTCAACATTTTAAAATGATGTATCTTTGCTTTTCTTTCTTTCTTTTTTTGAAATCAAGGCACAACACATATAATAAAGTGCATCAAACAAGTTTATAGCTCAATTAAATTTTACACTTATTTATATCTATGTAACATTATCCAGATCTACCTATAGAAAAATTTCATTACTCCAGAAGACTCCCACATGCCCTTTCCAATTCAACAGCCCTTTCCCCACTCTCCACCTTGAGGAAGCACTTTTCTGACTTTCATCACCTGTTCTTGAACTTCATGTGACAGGAATTACACAGCATGGTACAGTATATATTCTACTTTCTGGTTTTCTACACTCAACATAGCTTCTTTGCAATTCATTAATGTTGTTGTATGCAAACACTATTATTTTTTATTGACATGTAAAGCTCCCATGTATGAATATGCAACAATTTATTTTCCATTCTCCTTGATATAGACATTTGGGTTGTTTGGAAAGTTTTCAGTTTGATGCCGTTATGAAAAGGTTGCTGTAAACATTTATTTAAATATCCTTTGATGGACATATGGACTCATTATTCTTGGGCAATTCCACTGGAATAAGCTTAATTGGATGATAGAATAGTATATGTTTAGCTTTAGTAGTTATTGTCAAACATTTTTCCAAAAGTTTGAACTAATTTGTATATTCTTGTGAACAATGTAGGGAGTTCCAGTTACTCCATATCTTCGCCAAAAAATGGTATCACTTTTACTTTTGTTTGTCTTTTAAGTTACGCCATTATGGTGACATACAATACTTTCCCTGAAAAGTATTGAGACAGCACCTTTTCCTATACTCATTGTCCATCTGGATATTCTTTTCTGGCTAGAACCTGTTCAAGTCTTTTTCTTATTTTCCTGTTTATTGTCTATGTGTAGGTATTCTTTATATATTCTGGCTATGAGTCCTGTCAAAACCATGTATTGTGAATTCTCTAGCAATTCATTGCTTGACTATTGATTTTCATAATGATGTTCTCTGATGTACAGAAATTTCTAGGTTTAAGAAAATCAATCTAGCCTTTTCTTTTTCTTTATTGGTTAGCATGTTTTGTGCTCTGCCGAGAAATAGTTTGCCTACTTCAAGGCATAGGCACACCTTTTTCATCTAGGTTCATATTCCACATCAAATCAACTTTTTTGATGGTATACAATAGATGTCAAGGTTCCACTGGCTCTGTGACCATTTAATGAAAAGAGTTTTCCTTTTGCCATTGAATTGCAGTGGCGTTTTGGTTATAAATCAAATGATCATACATGTGAAGGTCTATTTCTACTTTTTATCTTTTGGTCTGCCTATTAGTTTATCACTTCAGCTATATTATGATGCACTTATTGTTATAGTTTTACAGTAGAATTTGAAATGAATCAATATTTTTCCTTTGTTTCTGCTCTTCTCTGTATTATTTTATCAATTCTATGTCTTTTCTGATTCCCTACAAATATTAGAATCATTTTCAAAATTCTAAATCCTTTTCAAGCCAGGCTCGGTGGCTCAGCCTGTAATCCCGTGCCTTTGGGAGGCTAAGGTGAGTGGATTGCCTGAGCCCGCGGGTTGGAGACCCGCCTGGGCAGCGAGACCTCATCTCTACAATAAATCAAAAAATCAGCCGGGCATGGTAGCGCATACCTGTAATTCCGGCTACTTGGAAGGTTGAGGCGGAAGGATCGCCGGAGCCCAGCAGGTTGAGGCTGTGGTGGCCGGAAGCGACCCCTACACTCCAGTCTGGGCAACAGAGTGAGACTCCAACTCAAAATAAATAAATAAATAAATAAATAAATAAATAAATAAATAAATAAATCCTTTTCAATTTCTCCAAAACTTCTGTTGCTATTTTTATTGGTATTACGTTAAATCTATGGATCAATTTGGGGAGAATTAATACTTCAAAAATAAGTCATGGTTTCAAAAATATAGATTATTCATTTTTTGAAGTCATCTAATTTTTCTAAATGATGATTTTTGTTCTCAGTGTAGTGATCTTATACATCCTATATCAGAGTTACTCACATGTATAGAGATTCCATGCAACTTAAAAATTTTTAGTTTCTAATTGTTGCTAGTGTACAGAAATAGAATTGGTTTTACATACTGACCTTGTACACACTGAACTTGCTAAATTCACTAGTTAATTCTGATCATTTGCTTGTGGATTCTTTTGGGTCTTCTACGTCCACATCACCCCATCTGTCAATGAAAAAAGTTGCATTTTTTTCATTATAACATTTGCATCTTATTTATTTTCCTTGCCTTATTGTCCAGCCTTAGTGACAGGGCTGGTCCTAAAGCCCCATGGTCAGAACTATCTCCCACTTGATGTCTAATACTCCGTGATCATTCTTAATAATTTTCTCTTTGAATTTGTGTTTTGTAAATGAAGAGTGATTGGAGCAATGGAGCGTATGCCAGAGACTTGAAGATTCATCTCATAAGTTCTTCCTCCCTGCCTTCCCCAGAAGAATCCTCTGTTGCCCCTGGTGTCGCTTTACCTAGCTTCTCCTTCTCCATGTTCCTTCGTTACCCTCCACTCCCAGTGAAGACCTGGGCACAGTGTGAGAGAATTGGGATGAAACAGTCCCAACAGGGTCCGGGGCAGGACAAGGTGGCCGCAGTTCCTGCCTGGCTGGCAGCATCGAGGCCCTTTTGGCAAGCAACTCCCAAGCAGTCCTTTCACCCACTCTTATCTAGGTATGGAGTGTGTCCTGGTGTGGAGTTGTGAAGCCCTTAGGGATCACCAGCCCCCAGGAGGTCGGGGCAACAAAACTGTGAGAAAAGGAGACTGATGTCAGTGCCCCATCTGTGACTGTATTTTCATTTTGCGTTGGGCCCAGTAAAAATTATGTAGCAAGTCCTACTTACAGCTTAGGATTGCCTATAAAATGTTGAGTAGGATTTTTATTTTTCTCAACCTCAAGGGTAAAACATTCAACAGCTCATTCTACTCCTAGGAAGATTCCTGAGGAAATTATATATAACATAAAGCAGACAGAAAGGAAAATAGGACTATTAGTTGAACCAGTACTTGACTACCTCAGAGGCAAAAAAAGGTGTGTTGAGTGTCAAAGCCTAAATAGAATTTTCTACTTCCTTTTGAATTCAGAAGGAATTAGAATGCAAAGCTCGGAATTCCTATAAGAATGGATGGAAGAGATAGGCTAAGTCTCCAGTTAGGCCAAGAACTGACTTATCTTTCAGGTCAAGTTGAAATACAAAAAGAAAAAGGTAGGCAGTTACAGGGGACTAAATGAGCTTATTTAGACCTGCTTATTATCACAGGGAGGCAGAGACTTAAAAATGCAAAAGGTATAAAGTGAGGAAGGGGATTCTGGATTCCTAGCTATTAAATCAGACTAATGATTAATGTCCCACTTATAAGTGGACCCTAGATTGCACACAACCAGCTATCCCCACCTTTTCTTTGTAGGGAGAAAATAAGGAGAAACCTAGAAAGAAGGAAACAGAAGTAGAAGCTTCCTGATTTAGGGAGAAAGTTATAAGTATTCTTTTACCCATATCACCTGGTTTTGTTCTATTTAACTCTTTGGGTTTACAGCCTTACAGCTTGCCCAATGTATTCAGGCACGGCAATTTAAAAAATTACAGTGGGATTCCTTCTTTTGCCTTCCCCCATTGTGTTATCACCATCACTATCATCACTATTGAAAACTTACCATATGCCAACTTTATTGGTCAGCACCTTATATACTCACTTAATAATACACATACTAAGAAGTATTTAAACCCATTTCTCAGATAAGGAAATTGAGGCTTAAGTAAGTTTTGAGATGAAAGAATTTCTGGATAAAGTAAATGCTGCAAGCACCATAAAATCAGACTAGGAAAAAGTTAGCCAACTGAATAGCACTTCTCAAATTTTACTGTACATTCGAGAACCATGTGAAGAGTTTATTTTTAAAAAATATTTCATTCCCATAGATTCTTATTCAATAGGTCTGGTATGAGGTCAGAAGTCTGCTTTTTTAGTGAGCTATCAGATGATTTTGGTTCAAGTGACTCTGAGACCTTACTTTAACAAACACTGTAATTGAAAGACTATGCCTTCCAGGAGATGGGCGATACAGACCTGCAAGTGGATTGTGTGTTAACTTAGATAACAGGTGCTTAGGGAACTACAAAAACCCTCCTGGGGATGCCTTAAGGCAGGTAATGCCTTATCCTGATTAAACTATATCCTATACTGTTTAGTCAGAATCTCTTGTTCTGATAACAAAGAAGGTAATGGTTTTTGTTTTCAACAACAACAGAAGGAAATATATCCGTGATGTGAGAAGCAGCAGAGAGAATTGGGGGATAGGCAAGCCATTTTGTTTCAGGTTCATCAACAAGAAAATAGGTCAGAACAACATATTCAATTATCCAATAGAAATAAACTTATTTATTTATTTTTAATTAAAAAATACAACTTCTATATATTTTAAAGGCCCTAAGCCAAGTATTCCTTAGTACTTCCTCTTCTATTATAAAATTTAAACATACTTTATTTACCTAGTTTAATTACTTTTTTTACTCTGTATTCTTTACAATATTTCAACGTAACATTAAAGAAAACTGATAAAAATCTGCTTATTGAAAAATACAGTACAATAATACTCTAACCTCTGCCTTTATAATTCTCATAATTCCAGTATATACCACACTTAATTGGTATATACACTTAATATACTCATATTTGTTTCATAATCATGTTCAGCCCTCTGCAGCATCCTCATAGCCAGGCTTTTCTGTTCCTGTATCTATGGTGAATTCAGTTGTTGTGAAACCTGTTATTGAATTTTCTCCCCCAAACTCACCTAATATTATATTCCTAATGTTACTGGAATACATCTATACCTATTTATGCTTACATATTAATAATCTATATGTTATTTAATTATATATAGCATATAATTATTGGAATATATATTTATTTTGTCTTTTGGAGAATTAGAACCCTTTATTTAAAATCATTTATAGAATCAAACAGACTCTTTCCCCCCATTAGACAAATAAGAGGAGCTATGGGGCATTTTTGTTGTTGTTGTTGTCATGAATTTGGCAACTAGGGCCCAAAGCTAGAAATCAAGAGGCGTTTACCATATTCCATTAAGAAAAGCTAACAGTCGGACATTCCCTGTAGGGTTTAAGAAGTAATTGAACAGGCTCTGCAACCCCCAGTCCTCAGGCCTTAGCTGGTGTGAGGAGGTAGCTAGAAATGGGAGGAGTCAAGAGAAGACTATTATCCAAGTGTACCCCTTTTCCCACAAGCCATTTGGGTTTATACTCTAAAATAGCTACTTTCAAAGACAGAGGTCTGCTAAATAAAAAGGAAAATTGCATGGCATTTTATCTTTGCTTCTGAAGCAGATTTTTGACGTATATTTGTACCGACTTAAGCAGAGGACAAGGAAACCGGAGAGAGTTGGCAGAGTGAAGAGGGGGCAGCCATGACTGCCTGGGTTTCTGCATTAGATGCAGGGTGGAGGTGAGAAGGCCAGAAGCGTGAGTGTCCTGTAAGAGGGTGCGCCTCAGCAGCAGGGCTGAGTCAGTGTTCCGTAGCTCCACCCACAAAAGGAAGTAAGAGACTGTGGAGGGTACTCCAGAGCAGGAGCTGGCAGGGGTACCCCAAAGCAGGAGTTGGCAGGAAACCCTGGCTTTGGGCAGCCCCTCACGTCCCCTGGTGCTTTCTTACAGGGACGCAAATCGCACAGACCATCAGAGGTTGGCCAGAGAAGTAACACCACCAGAGGTGCACACTGGTTAAGAAACAAAAGTTTGCTGTTTTTTCCCCTTAATCTTTTCTTCTACTCTAAGCCTGAGGAAGTTAAAATCAAAGAAAAAAGAGGCAGAGGTCAAGCCTGAAGGACAGCAGAGGAAAGGTGAAGACTGGAGTTTTAAACAGGGCTTCACTGAGAGTTATTTAACACCCAAAAGTGGCCCAAATATTCAGAGTTTTCTTTCCTAGATGTTAAGACATGGATAGGGTGAGGGTGGGTGGGTGGATGGAGAGGTACAGCACCACTGGAGCCAGCGTGCCGGAAGTGTGCACCGGTAACCCGGAGATCTGAGTAATGCAGAGAATTGCAACACACAAAGAGGATAAAGAAGAAAAGATTTATTTAAGAAACGTTCACTTCCCACAGACAGGAAGCGGGCCAACACTCTAGATTAGTGTGGCCCCGTAGCCCCTCCCCACAACCCCAGTTTAAATGCAATCAGGTAGACGTGACTGCTGTGACTTTCTTATTGACCACCTGTGAATGTCTCGGAGACCCTGTGACACAGAGACCCATTAATGTTTGTCCATATTATCATAGCCACTAGAGAAGAGTGTGATAAGGATTCTAGTGCTCCTGTACCTTCCTGAACGGCATTCCTTAGAGCTAATGGAGGGTGCACTTCCCCTTATCTCCTATGCATTCCTGATGGATAGCTTCCCGGGGATCCTTCGCTTCCCCTGTAGATGGCACCTTATCTAATGGAGACTGAATCCCTGTCTGCTCTCCCTTGGAGCGATCCTGTGATTTGCATAACTTTCGTAATCACAAGTCTTGTGATTTGCATAACTTTTGTCTAATGCATGTAGTCTTAGGCCTTGTAAACACCTTTGACAAAATGTCTGGCACCAAGAAGTCTGTTTCTGAAAAGACAAAGTAGGCAAGGTTAATCTTTACCTAAAGAATGCATTTTTCCAAAACAGCTTTTACTTTCTCATCATTGTATTAGGGTTTAAGAACAAGATGAAAAATGGCATCCAGCTCTCAGTCTGTCCTTTCACCAGACATCTTCAAAAGGATAAGGTGCAGTTTCCCTTCAAAGGACTCCACCATGCTTAAGCCTCTTTAATACTCTTTTCTTTGGTACTGCTTTCTGTCTCTTTTTCTCCACCTACAAAATATGTATTTAGTCTCAGGTAGGCAGAATTGTATTATATCTTTGTATCGTCTCCTAAATTTGTAGTTTATACCAGATTCTTTCATTTGTCTGTAAAGCTGAAACTTCTCAAATAAAATGGTAGGAAGATCTCTTTATTTTATTTTTCTAACTGTACTTTATTTCCCAGATGTGATGAGCAAAGAACCACTCAACTGCTTGAATGAAGATCATGTGGTTAAAAAAATAATAAAAAACCAAAAACTGTCAATATCGCAAAACGTCTTTTCACACATGGTGATTATTTTGAAAACACAAATGACCAAAATTGGTTTTGTCCTTTCTGTAATAGAAGCACATCTAAGCTATTCTCCTCCGTATCTCTAAAGCAACTTTATAAAAGCAGAGTGGTGGGCTTGCCTGGGACCTGAACAAAAGCTTTCATGTGTTTAGTCACAAGATGGGGCTGCTGTATCTGTCAATAAGATGCCTGTTCAGATGGGGAAAGAGTATTTGGCTTGCTTTCAGAATTGAAGTCATGCAGAAACCATGACAAATGATACACACACAGGTTCCAGCATTCAATAACTTCTGGCCTTGTCCCAATTCATTATGAGATGTTTTGTTTCCACTCAAAATAGGATGACACAGAAAGAGGGAGACAGGAAGTGGCTATATAACTTTCAAGCTGAATTTATCTATTTTTGTCAATTTTTTTATACTGATGGATTAAAGTACACTTATTTTAGATGGGAGGAAACTACTTTTCTCAGTCTGTTTCAATTACCTGAAATTTGAGAAGATAATGAGAAGTTTCTCAGGCTACTGCCGTCTTCCATCTTACAGTCCCCTCCTTTCTTCCCTCCTTTCTCCTCTCTTCTGCATGTCAATTCTTAGGGTGTGCCACCACTAGACACAAAGAATGAGGAAAGGTGAGGTGGGGACAGGGTTCGGGGGGGTATAAGGACAA
The DNA here is from genome assembly GCA_027257055.1 of Cephalopachus bancanus. Taxonomy (NCBI): domain Eukaryota; kingdom Metazoa; phylum Chordata; class Mammalia; order Primates; family Tarsiidae; genus Cephalopachus; species Cephalopachus bancanus. Next base: position 1,043,904 of record JAPVLO010000476.1, on the reverse strand, counting down.
GAGGTCTCTTGTTTCTTTTATACCAAGACATACAGTTTATAAATACCCCCCTTGGGACACATGATGTCTAGAAGCATTTAGGTGACCAGAGAATCAGAGACTCAGTACACATGGTTTCCATATCAGGATCTGACTGTACCTATTCCCGTCATTTTGCACACATCGCTTTCTGCATCTGAGCTTCATTCGTTCTTAATTGACATTTAGATGGGTTTTCTCCATCTTTCCATGACTGTAGAACCCTTGGTGGGATTTTTCCAAATATAAAGAAAAATTATTTGTACTCACTGGTGCATCAGATTACTAATAAGATACATTCTTAAGCCGGGCTCGGTGGCTCAGCCTGTAATCCCGCGCCTTTGGGAGGCTGAGGTGAGTGGATTGCCTGAGCCCGAGGGTTCGAGACCCGCCTGGGCAGCGAGACTTCATTTCTACAATAAAAAAAAAAAAAAATCGGCCGGGCGTGGTAGCGCATGCCTGTAATTCCGGTTACTCGGAAGGCTGAGGCGGAAGGATCGCCGGAGCCCAGCAGGTCGAGGCCGCGGTGGCCGGGAGAGGCCACTGCACTCCAGTCTGGGCAACAGAGTGAGACTCCAACTCAAAAAAAAAAAAAAAAAAGATACATTCTTTCCCTTTGGTTGTAAAAAATGGATAAGAGAAAGGTTCTGGGTGAATGCTGTCTTAAAATTTTTACTATAGAGTTTAAAAATCATAAATGCTCCCAAGGGTATCCCTGGGTTGAGAATAGATGCTTGCTTCATATTTTTACCCTTTTTTTAGGAAATGAGTAAACCTGGGGAGGCTGTATCAACCAAAGAGTTATTATCTCATTGGCTGGCTCCAGGCCTAGGGATTCCTCAAATTGGCAGCTGCCAATTGTGTTTCTGTGCTGAAGGTGACTCGGTTTTTACATTGTGTTCTATTACCTCCTCCAACCCAGGTTCAAACACAAAGGCCTATGGGCCCTGGGTTCTACTGTCTACTTGAAATGTGTGGCTGGTGACAGGGATGACTGTACTCCTGATTTGGGGTAAGAGCTTTATGCCTAAAATGAATGGTGTTAAGGGAAGTGTTCAATTCACACCCATTTAATTTTCAAGGAAGTTGAAACTTCAGTGTGAGGGACTGCATAATACCCAGTGTATTCGTTTTCTAGGGCTGTTGTACCACAGTGCCACAGAGTAAGTGGTTTTAAAAAAAAAAAACACCAAAATTTGTCTCATGGTTCTTGAGGCAATGTCTAAAATCAATGTGCAGGCAGGGTTAGTTCCTTCTGAGAAGATGACCTGTCTCTTTGGTGTGTTGATAGCCATCTTCTCCCTTGTCTTCACATCATCTTCCTTCTTTGTGTCCAAATTTCATCCTTTGCATTGCATTAGGACTCACTTTCGTAACCTCGTTTTAACTTGATTGCCTCTCTAAAGATACTACTCCAACAAGGTCACATTTTGAGGTACTGGGCATAGGACTTCAATATATAAATTTTAGGGGGACACATTTTAGCCTATAACCCATAGTGAAAGTTCACAGAAGAGCTTTTTCTATGTCATGGAACCCAAGGGAAAATGGTAGACAGAACAATGGAGTCCTGCTTCTTAACCAGTTAATCTAAACAACTCTAGCCTTATTTGGCTCTTTCTGTAAGACAGAAATGAAAGAAAACTGAAGTAGGGGATGGGAGCCATAGAGAAAATTACCTCTTGGTAATATATGAGGGATCTTCAACAAGTTCATAGAAAATGTGGGCTGTGAGAAAATTATGCATGAATTTAAAAAATTATTCAGGTTAACATAAATCCATACTAACTTGTTATAATGCATCTGAACATGATCTGATTTGAGTCACTAGGAAGGATAAGACATCAGTTTGAAAAGAGTCTCTATCAGAGCAGCATGAATTCTATATTTGAAGCAAGAACAAACATCAAATTCATGGTAAAGCTTGAGTGGAAGAATGGTGAAATTATCAACACTTCACAAAAAGTTTATGAGTACAATGTCCCGCCCCACCCCACCCCCCGAATCAGCAGTTTACAAATGGATAACTCATTTTTTAAGAGGGGAAATGATAGCTGGGTGTAGTGGTTCAGGCCTGTAATCCCAGAACTTTGGGAGGCTGAAGCAGGAGGATTGCTTGAGCCCAGGAGTTAGAGACCAGCCTGGGCAACATATCAGGCATACAGTTATCCCTGTCACCAGCCTCACATTTCAAGTAGACAGTAGAACCCAGGGCCTTTGTGTTTGAACCTGGATTGGAGGAGGTAAGAGAACACAATGCAAAAGCCAAGTCACCTTCAGCACAGAGACTCAATTGGCAGCTGTCAATCTGAGGAATCCAGTTCATCTACACACACACACACACACACACACACACACACACACACACACACACACACAAAGCTAGCTGGGTGTGGTGGCATGGGCCTGTAGTCCTAGCTACTCAGAAGTCTAAGGTAGAAGGATTGCCTAAACCCAGGAGGTCAAGGTTGTGGTAAACCATGATTGCGTCATTATACTCCAGCTTGGGCATCAGAGTGAGAACCAGAATAAAAAATAAATAAATAACAACTGGGGGGAAAGGAAGACATGATGTTGAATATAAAGTTCACAGGTCTGGAGATAATCCTGTGTTTTCTCCCTCAGGGGTTGTGTATAAAGCTAAAACCCCACAGCCTGACTTCTTGGACAGTGCTGAGAGACCAGAAGTGAACATGCCCTGTTCCCACACCACCACTGGAGGAAAAAAGAACACAATCTGGTATCACAGTTTGATAATTATGGCCCCAAGTATCTTACTTAAAGTTTAAAGAACAATGTAATCAATAAAATGGCTTCACTGCCCCTTTCCTGAGAACAGAAAGTCTAGTACCCTGGGCCTGCTCCAGAAAATCCTGCAAGACACGGTCATGTGTTACCACACTGTGAGAGATGCAAGTGGAGCAGATGGGGCTACACTTGTCTCTCTGGTGGGCAGGGGAGATGGCCTCCATTTAAAGAGGACATTGCTTAAGAAAATGGGAGATTCGTGGAAGAAGGTGAACATAAGACAAGAAGAAAGACGGGAAAAAAAAGTAAGGAAAAGGCACATGAAATCAAGAACTGGGCCAGGAAAGAAAAAGCAGAGAGGAGGATCCAGGATATTATTCTTTCTCCATCTGACATTTTCATTCTTGCTACAGGTTCAGTGTGAAGTTCATAAGCTAAGCATTATTCCTCTGAGAAATGTCTGGGTTCTCTTATTTTTTTCCAACTATACCACATGCATGCGATAAATGAATCTTGAGAGATTGTTAGAAAGAAACAATTATATTTTTCTTATTTCAGCATCTTTTAGCTTTCTATATAACTGAGTACTCTATTTTTTATGAGTAATAAAGTCATAAATAATATTTGTTTAAATATTTAAGCAATATAGAGGAAAAAACGATACTTCATTGATTTAGCTCTGACAAGTTTTCCATCACTGTTAACAGTTTGGTAATTGTATCCCCATTATTTCTATTCATTTGATAAAAACCCGTAATAAAATACTTTTTATTTTTTAATTTTTTGTACATTGACTGATGTAATTTTATTTTTTTTCTTTTTAACTTGATTTTTTATTTGAATGTAATATTTAACCATTCTTCTAATGATTGCCAGTTACAATATTATAGTTTAGTTTTTACCACTGTAAACATACTACAATAAATAATCATATATTCTTATAAATCTCAAGGTGGGGTTATTAGGAAAATATATGAACACAAATTTTTATTGAAAGTGGTTTTGCCAGGTTGCTTTTCAAAAATAATATGATGATACATATTTTCATCACATCCTCACCAACAGAAAATATTTGAATTCTTCTTTAGACTACTCTGTTGAGCATAGTAGTATCTCATTTTTTACTTAATTTGTATAATGTTTACAAATAAATTTTAGTATATATATTTTTTAATGTTTATTTATTATAAAGATATGGGGTACAATTCAGGGTTAGGTATATAAACACCGATCATGTAGGTACCCTTGTTGATGAGGTATGCCCCTCCCTCCCCTAGCAGTTTCCCTCAACTGCCAGTCCCACCCCCTCCCCTGACAGTTTTCCACTACTGCCAATCAAAAATACTTTTTAAAGACATGAATGAGATCACAGTATATGTTAAATGCTGTGATTTGATTGAATAACTCACAGAAATAGTCAAAGTCAGAAAATTTGTTCTTTTTTTCACAACTGCATAGTGTATCATAATATAGATCTACCATAACTATTTGTATTAGAAGGATATTTGCATTTTATTCTCTACCTTTTTTACTACAGCAATGTACATTTTTGTACATGTATTTATAAGGGTATTTGTTAATCAAAAATCCCAGCCAACTGGAATTTCTGCACACAATGGTATGTAAATAACTCCAGTAGATCTCTTTTAGTGATATTTTGGCTATTAGACTATAGAGTGCCCATTTCCTGACATTCTCAACAACATTGAGTATCAATATTATTATTTTTAACTCTTTGTGCAGTCTGATAAGTGATAAATGACAGAAAGGAGCTTTTCACAGAAGTGTGAGTTAAGGGAAACTAGTCCTTACGGGCTGAAGTCATAGGAATCTGGAAAAAGTGGCTGTAACTGCCTAGCAAAAAGTTAGAGTTTTCCTTTCTAATATATTTTAAAAAATAAATTTCTCTCTATGCACTGATTTGGCTGCATTATACAACTTTGATAGTTAAACATCTTTATTTGTTTAAGAGAAGGGAGAGGAAGTGAAGGAGGAGAGAGAAGCACTTCTCTTGCACTGCTGTGCTTAGTCCTGGGATGGCAGTGTTTTCATTTCCACCTTCCATACTGTGCAGAGGTGTGTGTGTGAGGGGGAGGTTTTGTCTCTGATTGGCTGGGCTGACTCTGTGTTTCCTTTAGAAATGTTTGAATGTGTGAGACAGCAAAGCAGGTCTTTTATCTTGTGAGCCGTTGTCAAAATTCAGACCCAAGAATTCAATTCTCAGCAAATCCAAGAGACAGAAGGAATGGAGGAACCCGTGGGCTTGCTCATCCTTTGGCTGCAACTAGGCTGTGAGTTAGAGGAATCTGGAAAGGGGCAAAGAGCAGACAGTTTCTAGGACATTTCTCCCAAGGAAGAGAAAGTTAGAGTGCTGTGACTGTGGTTTTCTGTGGAAATTTTAAAAATAAATAAATTTAAAAGTAATTTCTGAAGAATCATTAGCCACTAACCAGTCTGTGATTCTCTTTCTGAACAGGGGTGAGCAGTAAACAGGAGGTGAAGCAGAGTCCTGCATCTCTGAGTGTCCCAGAAGGAAACATCCTGGTTCTCAACTGTAGTTTCACGGATACTGCTATCTACTACCTTCAGTGGTTTAGGCAGGACCCTGGGAAAGGTCTCAAATCTCTGTTGTTAATTCAGTCAAATCAGAGAGAGCAAACGAATGGAAGACTTAACACTTTGCTGGATAAATCAGCAGGACATAGTACTTTATATATTACAGCTTCTCAGCCTGCCGACTCAGCCACCTACCTCTGTGCTGTGAGACACAATGCGCAGCAGACACCTGCAACTAATACACAAATGCTACAGCTAGGTTTCTAATCACATGTCTTGAGGCTGGGGAGCCTTTCTGCATTAAGAAGTTTTCTAAATTGGCACTTTCTCCAGATAGAAGCAATTAAATATGCAAAACGTGGTATAATGATCTCAGATTATAAATTATTTGATTTTTAAAGTTCTACCAAGCTTAATTTAAATAATAGGTTATTGAGATTAATTCTCATGTCACACAGTTCACCCTTTTAAAGTAAACAATTAAGCGGTATTTGGTATATTAACAATGTTGTGCAACTACTATCTCTGTCTAGTTTCAAAAATTAACACCCCAGAGAAAACCACACACCCATCAAGCAGTTACTTATCTTATTCTTCCTTCTCCCCAGCCCCTGGCAACTACCAGCCTGCTTTCCGTCTCTATAGATTTACCTATTTAAAGTCAAATACGCACCTCTAACAAATCACATAGGATGCTTCACTCCTGGTGAGCCTTCCTCTATCTTCCCCCATGCAATGTCCTCCAGTCAGGGCACACCTGAAGCTCTGCTTTTATTCCCCTACTACAGAGTTTCCCCACTCCTCTGCTTGTCTTTGAGTCTCTGCCAAAATACAAGTAAAGGTAACTGACTCCCTTGGTATAGCAAGCTCTGAATAAATAACCTTTGCTCGTTCCCATTTGAATGGTCTTCACTTTGACTCTACATATCCCTTCAAATGTCACTTAATTTTTTTTCCTGCTGAGTTATCACTTTGCGATAAGAGTCTCATGTTGCATATGAAAAATCACTGAATTGCCAGGCTCGGTGGCTCAGCCTGTAATCCCGCGCCTTTGGGAGGCTGAGGTGAGTGGATTGCCTGAGCCCGCGGGTTCGAGACCTGCCTAGACAGTGAGACCTCATCTCTACAATAAATCAAAAAATCAGCTGGGCGTGGTAGCGCATGCCTGTAATTCCGGCTACTTGGAAGGCTGAGGTGGAAGGATCGCCGGAGCCCAGCAGGTTGAGGCTGCGGTGGCCGGGAGCGGCCACTGCACTCCAGTCTGGGCGACAGAGTGAGACTCAAACTCAAAAAAAAAACAAAACAGAAAAATCACTGAATCACCATAAAGAATGTTAAGACTGGAGGGCAGATTGGCCTCCATGTATATAGGTCATTAATACCTGGGTAAATCAGACAATACTACTTGGATAAGTCAGAGAGAAGTATTGATATAAAACAGTTCTCAACATTTACATTACAAACTGTATCTTCAACACAACCTGGAAACTCCCAACAGAGACCTTGGCCTTCTGGGGATTTTCTTACTTGGAATTGCTGGTTCCTAGCTATTTCTTTGGCTAAATATTCAGGTTCTATGTTGTGTGATGAGGAGTTTTCATCCACAACCTCTGCCATGTCTGAACTACAAAGCTGCTTTCTTTTTTGTTATTCCAAACTAAGTTGTGGACAAAGCATACATTCAGAAATGTGAGACAGAAAAGAACTCCATAAGTTCTACTTTACTAGCTATTATGTTCTGTGATTTAAATGAACTTTTATGGCAAGTGAAAATGAATGAACAATATTAACAAAAAAAGGAGAATATTCATGCTTGAAAGAAGTTACTTTTTCCCACACAGGTGGTAGCAGCACGTTAGGCAGGCAGGTACTTTGCTGTTGGCAATATAGCAGTCAGCAATTCCAGCTTAACATGGGAATGTACACATAAAATAAAGCAATTTAAACAAGCATAAGCATGTAATTTCAACATATGATAAGGACAATACATTTAAAAGTGGACATCACAAAAGATTGTAAAATTGGGTTTACTTTGGCAGAGTGGAGATTGTGCTGCTGGTGGTCAGAGAAGGCCTCTTTGAGAAAATAGTTACACTAAAATGTCAGAAAGATAGGCACTAGAAAAGTTAAGGCTCCTGCTAAGAAGTGCTGTATCCAGAGGGAGCAGCTTGTGTGAATGTTCTAGATAGAAAAATAACTGAGTATTTGAGAAAATGAAGGAAGGACAGCGTGGCTGAAATAAGCTGTGCGAGGGGAAGCTGAAGCTAGAGAGTTAAGTAAACAATGAGCACGACAGGTAGGTCATTAAAGGGTTGGAGTTTGTTCAAAAGTGAGAAATCATTAAACATATACAAGAATGTGGCAAATGCGGATATAAATGTGCATATTTAAAATAGTTTTTGGAGCTAAAATTGACAGGGTTTGATGATAAATTAGACATGTACACTGAACAAGGAAGAATGGAATAATGTGGCGAATGGAAGAACCACTTGCTATAGGAGGGACAATGAGGGAAGAGAGGATTTGAATGGAGGGATCAGTGATCAGCTTTGAACATGAGATTGAGATTAGAAATCCATTTCATATTTGAATATGTGCTGAGATCAAACGTGAGCTCTTTGAAATACGTGAAATAGGTAGTTGATTGTATGGATTTGTATCACAGAATCTGAGTCTTATCTGAAGATATAAATTTGAAAATAATAATTTTATAGATACTTTTAAAACCTTGAAAGAGGAGGAAATCCCCTAATAGAAAACATATAAAGTTAGATGAAAAGTCTAGACTCAAGCTCTGAGAGACCATAACATTTGGAGATTAGATAGAAGAGAACAAGCTAGTAAAATGAATTTAGAGGGAGCAATGAGATTGGTCAGAGAAAAATTCGAGGCAAGTGTTTCCATGGCATGCAAGAAAAGAAAGCGTGTTGAGAAAGAGTGGAAAACGGCAGGGAAACTTTTTAGAATTTAGGTAAGGTGAGGATTGAAAAGTGTTCTATGGATTTTGCATCATGGATATTATCAATGTTTTTGGTAAGAGTAAGGACAAAGTGATGGAGAGAACTGGAATTCTGTGAATTGTGGAGTGATTAGAAATTTCAGTGGCCGTATATCAAGCCCATGCTACAACTCGTCTCTCAATCCTTAACATCTCAATTTCAAAACTTAATTCTACAGGCAACCCTTCTTTTATTGCATTTGGCAAATATTGTGGTTTTCACAAGTTGAAGGTTTGTGGCAACTCTGCATCCATCAAGCCTTTCTTGCTATTTTTCCAACAACATTTGCTCATTTCATGTGTGTGTCATGTATTGGTAATTTTCATAATATTTTAAGCTCTTTCACTATTATTATCTCTGGTATGGTGATCTGTGGTCAGTGTTCTTTGTTGTTACTGTTATAATTGCTTTGAGGTGCCACAAACTGCACCTATATAATATAGCAAATTTAATCCGTAAATGTTATGTGTGTTCTGACTGCTCCACCAACCTTCGTGTGTCTCCTTTTTTTTTGAGTTGGAGTCTCATTCCATCGCCCGGCTATAGTGTGGCATGCTTACAACCATTTCAGTGTCGAACTGCTGGACTCAGGTGGTCCTTCTGCCTCAGCATTCCAAGTAGCCAGAACTATAGGTGCATGCTACCATGCCTGGCTAATAGGATTTGGCGCTCTCTCCCTTTTTTTAAGGCCTCTCTATTCCCTGAGACTCAATGATATTTAAATTAAGTGCATTAATAACCCTACAATGGCCTCTAAGTGTTCAAGTGAAAGGAAGTTCATGTAACTCACTTTAAATCAAAAGCTAGAAATGATTAAGCTTAGTGAGGAAGGCATATCAAAAGCTGAGATGGGCCAACAAATAGGTCTCTTGCACCAAAGTGTTAGTCAATGTATGAATACAAAGAAAAAATTATTGAAGGAAATTAAAAATGCTACTCCAGTAAACACATGAATGATAAGAAAGTAAAACTCCCTTATTGTAGACATGGGAGAAGTTCTTAGTGATCTAGACAGAATCAAAGCAGCTACAATATTCCTTTACACCAAAGCCTAATCCAGATTAAAGCTCTAACTCGTCTTCAAGTCTGTAAAGGTTGAGAGAGGTAAAGAAGATGCAGAAAATAATTTTGAAGCTAGCAGAGGTTGCTTCATGAGATTTAAAGAAGGATGCCATTTCCATAACATGAAAGTGCAAGGAGAAGCAGTGAGTGATAATGTAGAAACGACAGCAAGTTATCCAGAAGATATAGCTAAAATCATTGATGAAAATGGCTACCCTAAACAGCAGATTGTCATTGTAGATTAAGCAGCCATCTACTGGGAGAACAAATTGTCATTGTAGATTAAGCAGTCTTCAACTGGGAGAAGATGCCATTGGACTTTAATAACTAAAGAGAGGAAGTCAATGTCTGGCTTCAAAGCTTCAAAGGACAGACTGATTTTCTTGTTAGGTGTTAATGAAACTGGTGACTTTAAGTTGAAACCAATGCTCATTTATTATTTCAAAAATTCTAGGGCCCTTATGAATTATGCCAAATCTATTCTGCTTGTGCATTAAAAGTTGTACAACAAAGCCTGGAAGACAGTACATCTGTTTACATCATGGCTTACTGAATATTTCAAGTCCACTGTTTAAGACCTACTGCTCAGGAAAAAAGATTCCTTTCAAAATAGTACTGCTATTGACAATTCACATGGTCACTCAAGCGTTCTGATGAAGATGTATAAGGAGATTAATGTTGTTTTCACGCCTGCTAAAACAACATCCATTCTGCAGCCAATAGATCAAACAGGAAGTTTTACTCTCAAGTCTTATTATATAAGAAATACATTTTGTAAGGCTATTGCTGCCATAGATAGTGTTTCCTCTGATGGATCTGGGCAAAGAAAATTGAAAATCTTCTGGAAAGGATTCAAATTCTAAATGATGCCATTAAGAACATTTGTGATTCATGAGAGGAGGCCAAAATATTAACAGGAGTTTAGAAGAATGTGAATCCAGCACTCATGGATGACTTTGGAAGGTTTCAGACTGCAGTGGAGTAAGTAACTGCAGATGTGGTAGATAGCAAGATAACTAGAATTAGAAGTGAAGCCTGAAGGTGTGACTGAATTGCTACAATCTCATGACAAAATGTCAACAAATAAGGAGTTGTTCTTTATGATTGAGCAAAGAAAGTGGTTTCTCAAGATGAATCTGCTCCTGGTGAAGATGCTATGAACTTTGCTGAAATGACAACTAAGGATAGAACATTACATAAACTTTGTTGAGGAAGCAGCAGAGTTTGAGAAGATTAACTCCAATTTTGAAATAAATACTGATGCACGTAAAATGCCATTAAACAGTATTTCATGCTATAGTGAAATCTTTCATGAAAGGAAGAGTCAATTGATGTGGTAAACTTCATTGTTGTCTTCTTTTAAGAAATTGCCCTAACCTTCAGCAGCCACATCCTTATCAGTCAGCAGCCATCAACATGGAAGCAAGATTATCCACCTGCAAAAAGATTATAACTCGTTGAAGGATCATTGTTAGACTTTTTAGTAATAATATATTTTAAATTAAGATGTATACATTGTTTTTAGACATAGTGCAATTGTACCCTTAATAGACTACAGTGTAGTATAAACAGTTTTTATATGCACTGAGAAACCAAAAAGTTTGCATGACTCGCTTTATTGTGGTGGTCTGCAACTGAAATCCACAATATCTTGGATATCGACTTGTATTTGACTTTATAATCATCACTCAATGACTTACACCCTATAAATTGTCATTGGCAGGAGCATACCAAGAGTCTGCCAAAGGAAGTGGTCTTCCCCAGTTGCAGGTAATAAGGAGGTGCCTTAGAGAGATTTTTAAAACAATATTTAAAGTGATTTTGAAAGTCAATGTGATTTTTATTATCACTATATGCCAGGGATTCTAAACAATGCTTCCTCAACTAAGTTTGTGTAATATTCTATTCTTAGTTGTCACTTCAAAATTACACCCTGGAAAAATACTTTGTTGGTCTAAGTTCTAAACAAATGCTTAGGTCATTGTTGAGCTTTAATAATATATGTAAGCTTCAAATTATCACATTTTTATTCCATATAAATTAATAGACATAGTATTCTATTTGGAAGTTATTTTGGATAATTCTCAGTTTTTCAGTTGTCTTTATTACACATATTACAGGTAACTTTTATCCAATTTGATATCTTACAAAACCATTGCATAATTAAAACTAAAATATGGATGTTGATATAAGCAAGATACAGAATACTTCCATCTCCACAAGAATCCCTGTGTTTCCTTTTATAGCAAACACCAGCTTTCATCCTGCTCCCATCTACTCTTTAGCCACTGGCAACCATTAATTTGTTCTCCATTTTTATAATTGCATCATTTCAAAAATATTATATAAATGAAATCTTGTAACATGTAGGGATTGGTTTTTTTCATTCCACATAATTCTCTGGAGATTCATACAAGTTTGTTGTGTATATCAACATTTCATTTTTTTTTCATTGCTGAGTAGAATTTTATGGCATGGGTAGAACACAGTTTGTTTAACCATTCAGTTGATAAGGACATTTGGGTTGTTACCAGTTTTGAGCTACTATGATGAATGCTGCTATAAGTATTCATGTACAGATTTTGCATAAAGGTAAGTTTTAATTCACAGGGATAAATGCCAAGGAGTACAATTACTGGGTCATATAGTAAGTGCATATTTAGTTTTATAAGAAACTGCCAAGCTGTTTTATAGATTGCTATACAGTTTTGTATTCTCACCAGGAATGTTTGAGTTATCTGAAGATTCTTCACATTCTTGCTAGCATTTGGTGTCATCATCGGTTTATATATGAGCAATTCTAGTAGGCGTGTAGAAATCATTGTGGTTTTAATTTGCATTTCTCTAATAGATAATGTTAAAAATTTGTGGTTTATCTGTCTTTTTTTTAATTAACAAAAACCTGTAGTTTATTCATATTGCCTTAGTTTTAAACTTAATGTTCTTTTTAGGTCTATAGTAACATTTTCTGTTTTATTACTAATATTATTAATTTGTGCAGTCTTTTTTCCTTGTTTGTTTTGCTAGAAGTTTGTCAATTTTACTGGTCTTTTTAAAAACAGTCCTTTGTTTCATTGTTTTCTTTTTATTCTTTTCTATATTCGATTGCATTGATTTCTGCTTTTATCTTTGTTAATCCCTTTCTTAGACTTGCTTTGGGTTATTTTTTTTCTTGGTTCTTGAGGTAGAAGCTTGCATTATTTATTTTAAACTTTTCTTCATTTCTAATATTTGCAGTTAGGTCTATAAATTTTTTGCCAGTACTGCTTTGACTGTGTCCTACGCATTTTGATATGTTGTATTTTTATTTCCACTCAGTTCAATGTATGGTTGATTTCTCCTGAGATAATTCTCTTTGATCCTTGGATTATTAAGAAGCATGTTGTTTGGTTACCAAGTATTTAGATACTTTTATTCTATCTTTCTGTTATTTATTTATAGTTTTATTCCACTGTGATTGGAGAACATACTCTTTATTATTGCCATTAAATTTGTTGAGGTTTAATTTCTGTCCCAAGATATGTGTTCCTTGGGTATTTGAAAAGAATGTTTTATTTATCCTGCTGTTGTAGGTGAAGTGTTCTACAAATGGCTCTTAGATCCTGTTTGTTATCAATATTCTTCTATATCCTTGCTGATTTTCTGGCTAGTTGTTCTATCAGTTGTTGAGAGAAATGTTAAAGTTTCCAACTATAAATCTAAGTTAGTCTGTTTCTCTTTTTAGTTCTACTAGGTTTTCTTCTACTTATTTTTCAACTTTGTTGGTTAGTACATACACATTTAGTGTTGCTATGTCTTATTGTTAGATTGACTCTTTCAACAATATGTAATGTTTCCCTCTGACCCTGGTAATTTGCTTTGCTCAGAAGTCTACTTTATATGATTTTAATATAATTACTTCTACTTTCTTTTGATTAATAGTTGTATGATAAAATTTTTACATTCAATATGCTTATGTCCCATTAGAAATTAGTTTTTCATAGGCAGCTAAAGTTGGGTCATGTTTTTTAATCCTCTCTTAACTTTCTCTGTATTTTAACTCTCTTTTAACTGTGTATGTAGACTAATCTTTGTATCTTAACTGGTATATGTATATAATTTTTTAACGTAATTATAGTTTAGGATTTAATCTTTCATTTTTTTCTCTCTTTTTGTTGTTGTTGTTTCCCTGTGTTTTTTCCCCTGGCTTCCTGTGGGTTATTTGACATTTTCTAAAATTCTATTTCAATTTATTTATAATATTTATTATGTACCTCTTTGCATAGATTTCTTTAGTGGTTGCTCTAGTGGTTATTATAAATGCACAACACAGTTGTCTTCTGGTGATGTCATTTGATCCAATTTGAGTGAAATATAAACACATTGATTTTCTTTACATCCATTTGTTCTCTCCAATTCATAATGCATTTAAAAGTATTTTTTCCCAATATATAAGAGAGGACTCACCAAAAAAATGGAATTTTGGGGTGGGTGGGTCCCTTGTAGTTGTTTACCAAGTATTGATATATTTTTAATCTATCCTTCTGTTACTTATTTATAGTTTTACTCCACTGCGGCTGAAGAACATACTCTTTATTATTGCCATTATTTTACATTAAATTTGTTGAGGTTTATTTTGTGGCCCTAGCAGCTTTCTCCTGCTAGGTAAGTGTTCTAGAAACCCGTCAGCATAAGTGTACTAGCTAGTGTTGTAAGAAGCTGCATTTGGCTTCAGTGAATTTTTCTTTTTTTCCTTGGAGATTCTTTCAACATCCATTCATTTCATTATGGGTGATTGACCAGTACACCTGCCCTCACCACACTGAGTGTTCAATAGTTTTGACCAAAAACATTATGATCCCTGTGCCTTACCCTTCCTATTCACTCAATCTCACCCAAGCGACTTTTTTGTTTCATTTTCCCAGATTTAAAAAAAAATCCCTCAAAGGGAGGAATGTGGAAGAGGTGAAACAAAAAATGTGGAAGAGGTGAAACAAAAAAATGACAGAAGCACTAAAAAACATCAAAATTGACAACTTAAAAAACTGTTTTGAACAGTGGAAAAAGCATCTCAATAGGTGTATTGCATCAAACAGATAGTACTCTGAGGGTGACTGAAGTTTAAACATGTAAGAATAAATACACAATTTTTATAAATAAATTCTGGGGTGTTCTGGGTCTCTCTCATATGTTTAGAACTACATCAGACAGTGTTACAATTTTTGCTTGATCCATCAGCCATAATTCAGGAAACTCACAAGGAAAAGGAAAGCCTGTTGTATTTACCCATATCTATGCTTATCGTGTTCTCTTTTTCCTTTCTAATTTCCAACATTCCTTTTTATCTTTCTCTTCATGCTTAAAGAGCTCCTCCTAGACATATCTTTTAGAGTATGTCTGCTGGTAACAACTTTTTGTTTGGTTTTTAGTTTTCTTTTGTTGGATAATACCTTCATTTCCTCTTCATTCCTGAAGGATAATTGTAAATTTATACAATTCTGATTAAAAGTTCTTTTTTATCACTTGAAAATAATGGGTTACTTTCTTCTAGCCTTCCTGGTTTCTATAGAGAAATCTATTGTCACTGAAATTGTTTTTTCCCTTGGGTAAGGCGTTATTTTTCTCAGGCTAGTTTCAAGATTTTTCTTTTTTAATTTTCAGATTTTGTTCTGATATGTATTGGCATAACTTTCTTTATTTGTATTTTGATTAGGGTAATCTTGGCTTCCTGAAGCTGTAGGTTTATGACTCTACAAATTTGGAAGTTCTCAGCCATAATTTTCTTGAGAACTTTTCTGATTTTGTTTTCTTTTTCTTCTCCACATAGAATTCTGGTAAGAAAAAATAGGCCTTTTGTTATAGTCCTACAGTTCTCTGAGGCACTGATCACTTTTGTCCATCTATTTTCTCTCTGTTGCTCAGATGGACAATTTCTATTGGTCTGCATTCTAGTTCACTGATGCTTTTCTCTGATTCCGTTTATTCTGCTGTTGAGCTCATCCACTGAGTTTTTTATTTCAATTATTTTACTTTCAGTTCTAAAATTTCCAATTTTTTTGACACAAATACTATTTCAATTACACTATTTTTCCTCTCCTTTGCTAGTGGTGCACTCACAGATCTTTGATTGAAGGCATGATTGTCTATTACCAGCTTCTTTCTACTACTTAAAGCCATATCCCACTTCCCTAACTAGTTCTGATACACTTTTCTAGTTTTATTGCCCATTGCTGCTGTGTCTGAGTACTCTGTCTAGACTGGTTTCCTTAGCTTTGGTAATGTTCTTCTTTTGGCATAAAATAGCCTTACCCAATCATATCTATAAAGGTTTTTATTAATTTCTTTCTGATTGGTCACAAGATGCTTACATTTATGGAGATAAAGTAACACTCAACACACTAGTACAGTGAGGATATTAACAATGGTGGTAGGTAGACTTCTAAGATGGTACCCAATATTTCTGCCCCCTGGTGTACACACCTTGTATAATCTCCTTCTTTGAGTGTTGGCAGGACCTAGAATATGATAAATGTTACCCCTGTGATTCAGTTATAGGACAAACGTAAAGGAGTTTTACTGATGTGATGAAAGTCTCTAATCAGTTTGAGTTCATCAAGAGGGAGATTATCTTTGGTGGGCCTGATTTAATCAACTGGGCTCTTTAAAGGGGACTTAGGCTTTTCCTATGATCAGAGAGGAGTCAAACTGCCATGAGCTCAATAGGTATAAGAAAATTAATTTTGCAAACTTCAAAGTGAGCTTGGAAGAGAACCCCAAGCCTCAGAGAAGATAGTGACCTTAGTTGGCTCTTTAATCACAAGCTTGTGAGATCCAGACTAGCTGTGCACTACAGAAGTTGTAAGATAAAAAAATAGGTGTTGTTCTAAGTTGCTAAGTTTGTGGTAATTTGTTACACAGCAACAGGAAACGAATATAGACTTAACAAACTGGTTCTGGCATGTCATCAGTTCATAATACTTAGGATTTGTTATAGCATAAGAAAACTTGAAATGTAACGAAATTTTATAGCACATGGTAACTTGATAGATAGTTTCCCAAATTTGACTGTCTTCCTAAAAATTTACATGACATTATCATAACGCACTTTGAGTAAGAACAATTTGATCAATCATTCTTGGAGTAATGACTACCTCATCTTTTTTTTAGCTGTACGAGAAATTTTACAAACATTGTCACATGAAGGACCAATTAAGACATATGGGACCAAAAATGTAAAAACAAAAAGTTTTATAGAAGTGTGCTGTAGAAATAAATAATAAAATATTATGTAATTTTCTGAATTTTATGATTCTTGTGGTATTTGTTTTTTAAAATTTGTAATTTACTGTGATTTTATTTCTCATTCTAAAATGTTTTTGTTCTCATTTTATTAATAATTTTGTGTTCTTTTAAAATTTTTTCATCTCATAAGTTTAAGGCTTACAAAACACAGATCACTTTTTGTACATGATCATTAAGCTTTGAAATGCAACCATAGAAGGGCAAGAAGGATGTGGGAAAAGTTCACAAAAATTGTGAATTTCTCCTTAACCCTCTCTTTGGTCCCTGGAGGGCATTGTTGCCTAAATTGGAAATGGCTTTTTTGGTAAAAAGAATAAATTCACAGAATCCTTCCTTCCCTACAGCCTAAGGAGGAGCTCCGACTGAGCATTTTTTAGACTGTGGAATATAAAGAATCTCAGATGCCAAGGCAGGCAGGTTTGTCAAGAAAGCATCTCCTCCTAACAGTCTTTTCAACGTCACTGAGAAGTTATCTAAATCTCCTCTCCTTAACTGCAGACAAACCTGGGTTTGAGCCACAAAGTCTTCACATTTCATTTGTCTGTGGGGAACCCCCTAGAAAGGAACATTGCTGGGTTCTGATCTAGGTGCTTGGGGTGCTCCTGTTCCCAGAGTAGGTATAATTCCATTTTACTTCCTTGTCCACAAATGGAGCATTGTCTGTTTGATTCTGAATAGAGACTTTTTGTGTTAGTGAGTTCACTGACACAGCATTGACATTAGAAGAGGAATTGGAGCTCAGTCTGTGATGTTCATGTCACTTTCTCTGAAGGAGCCCCTCTGGAGCTGAGGTACTGCTGTCTATCTTCTGTTCAGCCCTGTCTCTTCTGATATGTACAATACTCCAACCGAAGACTCCAGCTTCTCCTGAAACACAAGTCGGGAAACAGATTTGTGTCAGCTGTTAAAAATTTTGAGACTGAATTTAGGAAGCATGAAAACTTCTTCCATCTGAGGAAAACCTTAGCCCATTGGAACGACTTGGCTGAGTGCTTCTGTGCTGGGTTCCACTTGCCCAAGACTGCGGGGGAGCTGAATACAAACTTCCTGAGAAGCATAGCTTCAATGACTGAGGATCTCAGCTTCAGTTATTTTCAGAAAATTGGTATGTTCTGTAAAGGCAAAAGGTTCTAAAAATGTGCAATCCTGGAAAGCATATAGTTCCTAGGGACATCTTAGATTATTTATTTATTTACCTATTTATTCAATTTTGCAAAGGAAAGACTCCTATTTTCTGATTCTAGAGGAAATTAGACTATGGTATTTCCAACAAGCTAGTGGAAGTTATTTACTCCCATGGCATTTGAGATAGTGATGGGCTGAGATTACCTGAGATTGGTAATGTGGATTGGTATAAGGCATACCAGCGATTTGGTTTACATTATTAATTTCATCTCAAGCAATCAGAAAATCTTGGATGGGCGTTTATTTCAAACTGCATTATCTACAGATTACTACCCAGTGTCCTGATTTCAGTGAACCTAAGTACTTTGAGGAAAAAACCTTCAAAGGACAGCTTACTAACTAAAGTATTTGAGACTGGGAGACCTAATTAAAGTTGACATTTGAGGATGTGTACAAGGCAATCTTTCCAAAGACAATCCAAGTAGAAAGAAAGAAGACCTTTATCCAGTGATCCCCAGCAAAGGGCACTCTAAATTAAAGACAATGTCATGCCAAAGTTTCATGTGGAATCTTGGGGTTTGTTCTATGAATAATCTGCTCTTTCTTGATCAGACCTACTCAGATTACCTCTCTTCCCTTTTCCTCCTTTCTAATTCAATGTCCCTATACTTACTGAGTGCTCAATAACAATTGTGTGTTCCTTAGTCATCTTTATTTATTTTCTTATACTATTCCTCTCTGTGCCAACAGAAAACACTTGCAACGTTTCAGAACAGCTCATCTAATTATCAGTGTCCACAGATAACTTTAATTTCTCCTTCAGTGAAAATATAGGGTTCTCATTTTCCATCCCTTTCACCTCCAAATCCATCTACAGATTATTATTATTATCCTTATTATTAAAGTGTCTGGGGCAAGAGCATAAACAAATTGTTAAGTTTTTGAAAACAGTTATTTTTATTTTAAACTTTCGAAATAATCTATTGAAGGTTAAAAGTAAAATGCAAATAATAATTAATAAAAGTTTTAATAAAATACATTTAAATATTATAAATGTATTTGTTTTTAAGCTTAATTAAATTCTTGTTTTTTTAAATAAAAATGAAACAATTCACAATTCTAGTTTCGACATCCATCTAGTTGCTAAAGTAAATAGTCATATTACTCTTTATGCAGATTCAACCTGGACTAAATATACGCAATTTAAAAGTAATATTGTTTATTATTACAAAGAATTCCAGCCATCAAGAGCTACTGTGGTGAATACTATGCTGATTGAGAAGTGAGGACCCTGCAGAGCCACAGATGACTACATAAGAAAAATAAAAAGATCCTCAGCACCCTTAGGAAATAATATTTCATTATGTAAGTATGCATTGCATCCATATCATCTGAGAGGAAAGATGGGGCTAGTTAATTAATTTCTCCTTTCTCTTACCGGAAGCCACTTTCTCCCAATTCCAAATCAGAGTCTGCCTCCTATGGCCACACAACCCACAAATATTTCAGGTATTCAAATGCATTTTCAAAGACAAGAGTCAAGGTATGTGAAGAAGTATTTTTCTTAAGCCTGAATGGTGTTAGTAGGTTAGAGATTATGCCTGGACCTGACTGACAAAGACAACCTGTGTTCTTTAGTACATCTGTGTGTGTGTGTGTGTGTGTGTGTGTGTGTGTGTGTGAGAAAGAGAGAGAGAGAGAGACAGAGAGAGAGAGAGAGAGAGAGAGAGAGAGAGAGAGAGCACGATTGGGTGGTTCTGTAAAATATGGAGCTTTGGGAAAGAACCCTCTTACCTGAGTCTAAGGATGGTAGTGTCCTTCTTGTATTTAAAATAAAGGGTCACTTTTTAAAGATCAACATCTTTACTTTCGTGACTACCCAATCTCGTCACTTCCATAGTAGTCATACAGCATCATCCTCCATCAAGTCATGTCCTGAAATAGAAGTCTGAAGTAATTGTTATGATCTTGTGTTCATGTGATATTCATGGCATGTTTTTAAAAATGACATCCTGTATGCCTTAACTGCATTTATAGTAAGGTTTTTCTCTCCCACTATATCACAAGCTCTCTGAGGAAGATACAGTGTATAATTCATTTTTTTTATTTCCTCAAGCATAAAACACTCTTAAATATATTGGCTGAACTGTATTTAATCAGACTGGGAGGTTCAGAGGTAAAAATTAAATGAATTGGGCAACCCCGTCGGGTCCACTCCCACTGTGGGAGTTTGCTGTCTCTCAATAAATTCTGCTTTCTCAGTTAAAAAAAAATTAAATGAATTGTTTTCATGTTACATAAAAACACAAGTTTTTGTTTGTTTGCTTCATGAAAAGGCACTTTTCTTAAGAAAAGTGTTCTTTTCTTAAGGTTTTAGCCCATCAGGAGGCACTCTACGCTTTGCTTAAACTGAAGGACTACCCTGAGGGATCTAGTAGAGAACAGTCATTGAAAGATTTGAGACCTTCCTTTTTTTAGTGTAAAGGTGGGGGCTAGTAATAGTAAAGAGGAAAGAATAATTGTGTATGAGGGCAAACTGAATTATTATCAGTATATGAGAAGCATGTTTTTGCTGAATATTTCTTTCAGTTGATGGCCCTATCCTCTAAAATAAGATTAATGACTTATTTAAATACTCAAGTACTAGAGGGTCATATCTGTGAGGCATATACTTCTATGTTTAAATTTTTATCATTATCTTTATCTGGATCTATCAGAAAATATCCCTGGATCACACAGACAATTACATAGAGCAAAAGGGGAAATGGAGAATTTCAAAGAACAGAATTCAGATTTTTTTATTTTTATACATCAGGAAAAAATATGAACTTTCGTTTCACGGTTCGAATTCATTTCTAAACCATTGAATGCCATTTTTTTCCTTTTTTTAAAAAAAGCATTCCTCTGTCCCTTTCCTGTAACTAGGAGATAGCAAAAAAGGAAGAATAGGGAAACAAAACTGTAATGAGAAGAGAAAGTGAGAGAATAAGAAGGCGACAGAGGAATTATAAAGAAAAAAAAGAATAAGCCATAGGAAATATGAATAGGGCAAGAATTAGGAAAACGCCCTGGCTGGGCAATATGTAGAAAAGATGTTTGAATTGATTCTATTTTTTCCCTCACAATTTAGTCTTATTAGGGTTATTTCTTATAACTTAGTCTTATTAGGGTTATTTCTTGTATTACTAATACTTATAGTACTTAGTACAAATCTTTATTCTTCCAGGAAAATCTTAATCAAATTTTCCAGTAATAGAAATGTATTAAGTATATAATACAAAACATATATGTTCTTGTTGACCTAAATTCTTAGTCAGTAAAGATCATTTGTCAGAACACTTGCTTGTTTGGAGGATTGAAAATGTGGGTGGTCATTCTATGGTCCTCCTCAGGCTCTAATTAATATAGTTGAAACAGGTTTCCTTCAGAGGAGGCACTTTCCCTTCCTTCTCACATTCTATACTATATCCGGGATTATCAGAAAATGCCCCTCAGATTATGGAATAATGATCTTTCTTTCACCTGTCTTGTTTATTGCTTTCCAACTCAATTCTCAGCCAAATTCAAGCTGGCAGATGGGGTTTCCTGTCACAGACGGCTGCTTAAGAACAGGGCTTGTCGGGTGGAGCTGATTGGCTGCAGGAGCAGGAACAGTTCCAGAACCAAGTCATGACACCCACCAACCCAGGATTTCGTTGAATATTGAAAATGCCCCGAGCAACAAGGCAAAGCATCATGAAGAGGCTATTGGGCAGTCTGCTGGGACTTCTAAGTGCCCAGGTTTGCTGTGAGTTGGGGCTGTCCCCGGTGGGAATTCGAAAAGATTTAGCAGCTGCAGTATTGTTGGGGGTGGAAAGGGAAGGAGCTCATACATCTTGCAGACTTGCTATCCTTTTAATAATCTACGACGGTATTTTCTGGGCTTTGTAGTTGTTACAGTGGCCATCACTTATGATTGTTTCTCTGCTTCTGATCAGGTGTGAGAGGGATGCAAGTGGAGCAGAGTCCTCCTGCCCTGAGTCTCCAGGAGGGAGCCAGTTTCACCATGCGGTGCAATTTTTCTGCCTCTGTGAACAACGTGCAGTGGTTTCGCCAAAATCCTGACGGACGCCTCATCAACCTGTTTTACATTCCCACAGGGACAAAGAAGAGTGGAAGATTAAGCGCCACCACAGTCACTAAAGAACGCCAAAGCTCACTGAGCATTTCCTCTTCCCAGACCACAGACTCCGCCATTTATTTCTGCGCGGTGGAGCCACAGTGCTCGCCAGGCACCTGCAGCCTGTACACAAACCTGCAGCTGGGCTCAGCTCCTCCCCCAGTCACGAGCACACACGGGGTCGCCGCAGCAGCATTTGTTTAAGATTCCTCATCGATAAGGATACCTGCACGGTGAATATTTGTATACCTAGTCCTGAATTGTACCTCACAATTTTAAATAAAAATTAAAAGAGGAAAAAAAAAAGATTACTTACTTACATAGGTAGAGTTTTAAACACATACCTTTTTGGTTCTACAGGTTTGGGACTTTGGTCTTTGTAGTCCCTTTTCAATCTATACCTCCATTGCACTGGACTCCAAAAGGATAAGAAGTAAAAAATAAAATAGTACACAGCATCCCAATAAAGATGTTGTTAGACGTCTCAGACAATGATCCAGCTTAGTTGTATGTCTCCAGCACATTCAAGTTTGCCTCACTACAATGTGTCTCAGCAAGCAAGGGCCAATTTTTGCATCCCATCCCACTAGTGCACGAATGAAAAGTGAAATTTCTCTGAATGTTCATATTTATTACTAAATGACTGTGGAGAAACACTTTTAAAGGTTATGTTTTACTTAACTAAGTCTCATTCATGTTTTTGAAGTCTGTAAGTCTGTCGAATGGCCTAAGGTATGGCCTATCCTGGAGAATATACCATGGATGCTTGAGAAGAATGTGTATTCAGATCTTGGGTGAATGTCTGGTCTATCTGGTGTTGTTCAAGTCTTCTAAGTCCTTGTTGGTAAACTGCCTGTTGGTCTTATCTATTGTGAAAGTGAGGTACTGAGTCTTTAACTCTTACTGTTGAATTTGTTTCTCCTTGCAATTCTGTCAGTTTTTGTATCATGTATTGAGAGGTATGTTGTTAGGTACATATGTTTATACCTGTTATATATTTTTAATAAATTGTCCCTTTTTGAATCATTATAAACTGTTATATATTCATAATAAATTGTCCCTTTTTGAATCATTTGTCTCTTTATTTCTACTAACATTTTCTGGTTTAAAGTATATTTTGTCAAATAATAGCATAGTGACTCCATTTTTCTTATAACTGCTCTCTAAATGATATATATTTTTCAATCCTTTTAAGTTCAACTTATTTGTATCTTAAGCATATCTCTGTAATATCATAGTGACTCCATTTTTCTTATAGTTGCTCTTTAAATGATATATATTTTTCAATCCTTTTAAGTTCAACTTATTGTATCTTAAGCATATCTCTTTAATAGCATAGCGACTCAATTTTTCTTATCGTTGCTCTTTAAATGATATATATTTTCAATCCTTTTAAGTTCAGTTTATTTGTATCTTAAGCATATCTCTTACTATACATAATATAATAAAAATATACATTATATAATATATAATCATTTTGATAGTCTACTTTTTTATTGGATTGATTGGATTGGTTAATTAATTAACATTTATTGTTATTATTGATATAGATTGTTCTGGCATTTTGATTTTGTTTTATTCTGTCTTGTGTCTTTTTTGTTCTCTATTTCTCCTTAACTACTTTATTTTGTATTAAGTGAATATTTTATAGTGTAATATTTTAATTTCTTTAATTATTTTTCCACCATTTTTTGAGTTTTGTTTTTTTGGTGAATGTTTTAAGAATCACAATAAATATTACATCAAAACTTATCAAAACTCACTTCAGATTTATGCTGACTTAATTCCTCAGATTTTGAAACATCACTTCTATATAGTTATATTTCTTATCTCCCTGTTTTTTCTATTATTGTTATTATATATCACAAACCAATAATACATTGCTATAATTATTTATTTGTATAAAATATGCTTTTTAAGAAGTTGAGGGGGGATTAAAGGAAAGCAAGTATTCAAGAGTTTGTTGTGTTAACCTTCTTACTTACCATTTCTACTTCTTTTTATTTATTCCTGTAGATTCAAGTAACCATCTGGTATCATCTTCTTACTCCAAAACACTTTTGCAACTACCTTCCTCCTTTGTTCTTTTATTGTCAAATATATTACATTTCTATATGTTCATCGCAATGATGTAGTTATAAATGTATTGTTTTATGCAATTGCTCTTTAAATTAGTTAAGAGTAGAAAGAAGAATAAATATGCAATCACAGTGTCTTTTTCTTCCGTGAATGCAAATTACTGTCTGGGGTCATTTGCTTCCAGCCTGAAAAATTTCCATCATTATTCCTTGTAAAGTGAGTCTGCTTGCAATAAATTCTCTCAGTTTGTATTTATTTTAAAATGTCCTTATTTTCCTTAATTTTTAAAAGATGCTTTTGCTGAGTATAGGATCTTCATTGATGGTATTTTTCTTCTAGCACTTTGAATATATCCTCACTGCCTTCTGGCTCTGTTGTTTTTATTGAACAGTTAGGTGTTAATTTTATCGAGTTTGCCTCATATGTGAAGACTTATTTTTCTCTTTCTGCTTTCAAGGTTTTCTATTTGTCTTTCAACATTTTTGCTATAATGTGTCTGGGTATGTACTTCTTTGAATTCATTTTACTTGGAGTTATTGATCTTAGATGAGTAGATTAATGTTTTAAGTAATTAATTTTATTGATGAATAAAAATTAATGAATTTTTTATTCATTAATTAATCTTGGCATTCTCAACCATTATTTCTTTAAATATTTTTCCTCCTTTCTCTTTTCTTTTTCTAGTGTTCCCATTATGCATATATTGGTGTGTTTAATAATGCCTCACAGTTTTCTGAGTCCCTGTTCATTTTTCTTCATTATTTTTTCTGTCTGTTTTTCAGATTACATAATCTCTATAGATCTATCTTTAAGTTTGCTGATTCTTTGTTCAAGGAGTTCAAATTCATTATTTGCCACTTCAGTAAATTTTTCATTTGGTTTTTGCATTTTCCAACTTTAGAATATCTATTTTGTTCCTTTTCTAAAAAATGTTTCTACCTCTTTATATTCTGTTTGATAAGATTTTGTCATCATACTTATTTACTTTTTAAAGCATGGTTCTCTTTATTCTTTTGACCATATTTAAACAAACTACTTTGACATTTGTGTCTGCTAAGTACTACGTCTGAGTTCTATAAGAGGTAGTTGCTATTGCCCTATTTATTTACCCTGTGTAAGAGTCACACTTTCTTGTTTCTTTGCATGATTCCTATGGCTGCTCTTATGAGTTGAATTGTGTCTCTCAAAATTCATATGTTGAAGTTTTAACTCCCAGTATCTTAGAATGTGACCTTATTTGGAAATAGGGTCATTGCAGACATAATTAATTTAGTTGAAGTCGTGAGGGTAGACTCTAATCTAATATGACTGGTATCCTTATAAGAAGAGAAAATTTGGACCAGACACAAGGTAAGAACAGTATTTGAAGATGAAGACAGAAATCAAGGTGATAACTTCTACCAGCCAAAGAATGCTAAAGATTGCCAGAAAAATCACAAGTATCTGGGCTAAAGGAACAGAATAGATTCCCTCTCACAGCCCTCACAAGGAACCAACACTGACAACACCTTGATCTCAGATTTCTAGTCCCCAGAACTGTGAGATAATAAACTTCTGATATTTAAACCACCCAATTTATGGTACTTTGTTATAGCCCTAGCAAACTAATAAAGCTGACGTAACTAATTATTACAAATTAGTTGGTTTAAAACAAAGCCAATGTATTCTCTTACAGTTCTGGAAGCAGGAAGTCTGAAATCATTTTCACTGGGCCACAAAGTGTTGGCAGGGCTGGCTGGTTTTTTCTGGAGGCTCTCAGGGAGACTGTTTCCAAGCCACTTCTAATTTCTGGAGGCCACGTGAACTCATGGCTCATGCCCCTTCTAGAATCACTTCAAACTTTGGCTTCCATCATATCACATCTCCTTTCTCTTCTGAAGGTAAGCCTCCCTCTGCTTCTCTCCTACAAGAAAACTTATATTTAGGATCCTCCAAATAATTGAAAATAATCTTCCCATCTCAAGATTGTTAAATTAATCACATAGTCAAAGACTTTTGCCATATAATGTAAAATTTTCAGGTACTAGGCATTAGGACCTGGGTTATTGTTGGGGGCCATTATTCAGGCTACCACAAATATTATAGCAACTCTGGATATTGAATTCCTAGCCCCTCTGGGACTTGTGCTGTTGTTCCTCAGAGGACACAGTCTCGGACATGTGCTCAGACACCCTGGTATGATAGTGGTTTCAGCACGGCTCTTTTTGATGGTCTCTCTCCCTGATTTTTTTTGTTAAACTATCTGCTTATGTTTGCATCATACTCAGCAGCTAGCTTCTGCCAAGAAGGTGTTGCTGTACTGTTTTCAACAATGCCCTGGGACATAAATTGCTCTGTGGTTTGATCCAATTAAACTCAGGCCTCTTTACAGAGGTAATCTTTGAGGCAAATCTTTGAAGTTTATTATAATCTCAGGAGGACTCTTTCTAGCTGTCTTTTTCCCTGGTTCTCTTTATTAAATTTTTAGCTACTTATCTATAATTTGGCTTGATTCTCTCATGGAGCTATCAGCCTCCTTTTAATTGGTTACCACAGAAATATCCGTTCATTTCAACAGAACCCTTAAGGGTTGGACTTCCCAATGCTCTGTTCCAAGCAAAGTTTTCTAGGAGAGAGCTTTCTATTCTTACTGCTGATTCTGTTCTTAGGCACAACTTCTGTGCCACTGCTCTGGGGCTGCATGAAAAGAGACAGTGCCCTGCTTTCCCCAGAGTGACACCCCTTCTTTATGAGCAGGGTGCTGGGTTCTCTGATCATTTTGGTTTGCCTCTCCCAGGTTGGTGGACCTTCGCCCTGTAAGTGTAAGGACAATAGAGACCCAGTATTCTTGGTCTGCCATGCCAGGATAGAACTTCTGCCCTATGAGTAGGTACTGGGAGGTGTTTTCAGCTTCCCTTGCTTGGAATAATGTTTCTGGAAACAAAGCTGAGAAATGTGGTCAACCTGCCCCTCACAGGGAAATACCATAGTTTACACGGAGATCTGGGGAGAGAAGGATCCCTGTGTTCTTGGTTGAACCTACTCAGAGTAGAGCTTCTATTATAATGCACTCTCTATGGTGGGAGGAGGAGTGGATCATGGATCAAATTCCAAAGACTACATTCTTAGGACAATTTAGTAGATTTTAATGAATAGATATTTCTCCATATGCTGTATACTCTTGGGGTAATTTTCAAAGACTGACATTTTTTAAAAATAATTTTTATCAGTTAATGGCTTTTTGTGCTGGGAAGAGTAACCACTGACCTCTTTAAAACGCAGTTCTGAAAGTAACACCCTTCCATTCATGTTGTAATCATATAGAGTATGCCTAAACAGAAGAAAATCAAAAAGTTCAGATTTTCTTTAAGACATATTGACTTTCTTCATTGAGAAAGAAAGTTGTCACCTTGTTCTGATCCTAAACCTGTCCCAAATATAATTGTTCGAGCACATGATGAATCATCATTATAAAATAAGCATGTATTCCGAGAGTATTAATGAAAAAAAAGAATACTCAATCTTTTCTTCAATCATGATTTCTGTAAGAAGGAATGAGAAGACAGAATAAACAGGTTTCATATTGCTTCGTTTGAAGAGTATCTGTGGACTCTAAGGAAAGGGCTGTCCCTATTGGCCTAGTACCTTGCCTTGGGATGCTTAGGGCAGAGTGTGGGAGCTTTTCAAGAGCTTGGTAAAGGAGGTGGTTGGGGTATAGTTTCCATATTAGTTGGTTTGCATATTAAAGGTGTACTCCAAGGTGAGTTTTTATTTTCTCTAGAAGTTAGCTAATCCTGAGAGAGGCAGTCCCTTCCTGTGTCACCAAGGCTCTGAGATGTCAAAGCATTTGAGTTACTTAATATACCAGTACCACTGGAATGTGAGATTTCTCCATGCCTCACTTTCTTTTGTATATGCTTGTTTATTCATATTTTTATTTATTTATTTAAGGTTATATACTGTGATTTAGCCTATTATATTGCTCTTATGATTAGTAGTAACTTGCCTAAGTCTACCTTTTCTAGAGATAATCATCAACTTAATTCACTCACTTCTTCAAAGCTAATGTTACTACAGTCAATTTGAAAAGTGATAAAATGAATATCACACTAACACTACCAATAATGACATTCTTTATAGGTAATTCATAGGTGGAAAAAGTCCTTATATTAGAAAAACTATAACATATAACAGTGATTATTTGTCAAAACAATAACCATAAACAGTAAATTACAGCTTCTTGGCTCTGTTCATGTGTGAGAATTAGTCTCTTCGTTGCCAACACAGAGTCAAGGTCAATTGCTCTGTAGGTCTATTTGCTATACTATTCCAAGGGCATGACCCCCAACAACCCTCAGAGGACCACATATACTTACAAAGATCATAAAGAGATGAAAATCTTTCTGAAGAAAAATTCGAGGGTAGTGATACCATCCATAGGTATTAAATAACTTGAGGTTGTTTCCTCTTTCCTTACATTAGTTAAAATAATCAGCATTATAGCTGAAAACCTGGAAGCACAGCAAGCCAGGTAATTTTTTTTAACCTAAAGAGTTATGTGTAGTAGAATAGCCTTGTATTTTCTTTGGACCAATCAGGAAGAAGTCTTTCCCTTTGCTAATACCTCATCTTGAATCTATATTAATACTACATTTAAGTAAAAACAATTTTAGCAAAGATAGTTTAGATAGATAGATAGATAGATAGAGACAGATCAACAGAAAGAGAGAGAGACAGAAAGAGGAAGGAAGGGAGGAAGGGAGGGAGGGAGGGAGAGATGCAGGCAGGCAACCTAGTTGTCTAAGTCTATCTTATAATCCTTTGACAGTTATCAGAGTATATTTTCTTGTGGAACATTTGGACTTGGACAACTTTTCTTACTGTTTTTCTCCAATACTCAAAACACACCTAGCTTCAAGAACATCTATTCTTGTTGAAATTCAATATCAGCAGAGGTAGTTGACATGCTATCAAAACTCTCAAAATCATCAACACTTGTGATTATGGAAAAATGAATTTCTCTGCAGATTCTTCCAGTCAGAATAGTGATATTTACTGCTTTGCACATCTGTGAAGTTACTGATTCCAAAGCCAGCTTTTCCAAAGCAGTTGAGGATTTCATTTAGGGTGACTGTGATCCACATAGCAGTAAGATTTTTTCATTGCTTCAAGAACATGCCATTAAAAAAAAACTGTACTAGAAATACTTCTTCTTATTTCACATAACGCTCTAAGTGCTTAAAGCATAAAACTTGTAAGTGATTAGTTATGCCTTTGTCTAGTGACAGAATATATATTATAGTATTGGACAGCAAAAAATATTTTGCATATATTAAAATATATCTTCCAGTTACTTTGGGTGTACATTTATCACTCAAAAATGTAATTTTCTATTATGGAAAGCCATTCTCCTCTTTAAATATAGGAACCATTTACCAAACAATCTCCTAAGCTTCAGTGTATTTTACCTATACATACCTATATGTATATATATATATAATATATATGCTGTGTATGTAAAGGGAATTATCAAATTTGCTTAAAAATGGTTCTACTTTCTTACTATCCTTAGCAGCCTAACACTGGAAGACTTTCTCTTATGTATGTAGATACATATGCATAACATATGTAAGTTTATATATTTTTCCTTCAAAGAAATGCTTTTCTATAAGAACTAACATCTAGTTTGACTGATGATCACAGAAGAGGTCCATAATATCATTATTAATTGTATCCATATGTGCATGTTAATCCTGTATGGATCTGATGATTTCAATTCAAATATTAGCAGCCATAAAAATTTCTGTAGCTTCTCTACATTTTAGGACAATGGCATAGCATTTTAACAATACCAACAATTGACCTATATCTCCATTTGAAGTACAGTTATGTAAGTCTTTTAATTAGTCGAGTAACTTGGATACGAAAATTTATTTACTCTACATTAGCAAAATTGCCTAATAATTTCATTTTATAAATTGACCTTTTTTTTTCTGTCTCATTCTTTTTAACTCAGTTGGCTGCCTGTTTTACTAAACTGTTCTGGTTTTTAAGATGTATATATAGAGAGGCATATCTTGGAGATATTGTAGCTTCAGTTCCAGACCACCATAATAAAGTAAATATTGCAATAATGTAAGACACACAATTTTTTTGGTTTCTTAGTGCATATAAAAGTTTATGCTATACTATAGTCTGCTAAGTATGCTATAGAATTATGTCTAAAATGTACATATTTTAATTTTAAAATATGTTATTACTAACAAATACTTACAATCATCTGCATGTTCAGAGAATCATTATCTTTTTTGCTGATGAATGGTCTTGCCTCAATGTTGGTGACTGTTGACTGATCAGGGTGGTCGTTGCTAAAGGCTGGATGACTGTGGCAATTTGTGAAAATAAGGCAACGATGAAGTTTAATGCATTGATTGACTCTTCCTTTCACAAATGATTTCTCTGTTTATCCATAGTAGAATTTGTTTTAAAATCGAAATCAGAGCTGGGCTCGGTGGCTCAACCTGTAATCCCGTGCTTTGGGAGGCCGAGGTGAGTGGATTGCCTGAGCCCGCGGATTCGAGACCCGCCCGGACAACTTGGCGAGACCTCATCTCTACAATAGATCAAAAAATTAGCTGGGCGTAGTGGCATTTGCCTGTAGTTCCGGCTACTTGGAAAGCTGAGGCGGAAGGAACGCCGGAGCCCAGCAGGTCGAGGCTGCGGGGACCGGGAGCGGCCTCTCCACTCCAGTTTGGGTGACAGAGTGAGACTCCAATTCAAAAAAAAAAAATCAAAGTCAGGATGAAAAGAAATGGATTAATAGGTACAAAAATACAATTAGATAGAGGATATAAGTTCCAGTATTTGATAGCGCATTAGAGAAATTATAATTAATAACAATTTATTGAATATGTTAAAATAGCTAGAAGAGAAGAATTATAATGTTCCCAACACAAATAAAAGATAAATGTTTGAGGTGCTGGATATCCCAATAAACCTATCTGATCATTACAGGTTGTATACATGTATCACAATATCACATGAACCCCCAAAATGCAGCTAGAATATTTTGATTTGAAAATATAATTTTAAAAGACAAGGAATTTTTAAAAAATTGGAGTCAGTTTTCTTTTTTAATTTTTAATTTTAAAGATATGGGGTACAATTCATGGTTAGGTATACAAATGTTCATTATGCAGGTGCCCTTGTTGATGAGGTGTGCCCCCCTCCCCTGGCACATTTCCACTACTGCCAATCCCGTCCTCCCCACCACCTCACCCCAGCAGTTTCCCACTACTGCCAATCTTTTTCTTATAGTATTACGATAATTGTTCAAGGTCCTCTTATGAGTGAGAACGTCTGATACTCAGTTCTTTGTTTCTGTGATAGATCACTCATTATTATGGCCTCTAAGTCCATCCAAGTTGCTGTGAAGTTCATAATTTTGTGCTTCTTTATGGCTGTGTAACATTCATCATGTATATGTACGACATTTTTTTTATCCAGCACTTTTTTGATGGGCAGCATGGTTGGTTCCATGTTTTTGCTATTGTGAACAATGTTGCAATAAAAATACATTTGCAGGTATCTTTTTCATAGAGTGATTTGAGTTCCTCTGAGTATATCCAGTAGGAGGATTGCAGAGTCGTGTGGAAGGTTGATTTTTAGATGGAAGGTTGATTTTTAGATCGTTTAGGAATTGCCAAACTGTTTTCCACAGAGATTGTATTAGTTTACATACCCACAACAGTGTACAAGCGCTCTTGTTTCCCCGTATCCTCTTCAGTATCTGTTGTTTTTGGAGTTATTGATGATGGGCATCCTTATTGGAGTTAGGTGACATCTAAGTGTGGTTTTAATTTACATTTCTTTGATGACTAGTGAGGCTGAGCACTTTTTCATGTACCTGTTGGCTGCTTGTATGTCTCCTTTTGAGAAGTGTCTATTCATATCTATTGCCCACTTTTTAAATAGGGCTGTTTGTTTTTTTCCTTTTGGCACTTTTGAGTTCCTTGTAGGTCCTGGATGTTAGGCCTTTGTCAGACATGCAGTTGGCAAATTTTTTTTTCGATTCTGTGGGCTGTCTCCCTGCTCTCTTGATGGTTTCTTTTGCTTGGCAGAAGCTTTTTCAATGAGGTCCCACTTGTCTATCTTATCTCTTATGGCATGGGCATCAGGGATTTTGATCAGGAATTGGTTGCCCATTCAAATTTCCATAAGGGTATCTCCTGCGTTTTCCAAGATTCTTATAATTCAAGGTCTTATGTTTAGGTCTTTGATAAATTTAGAGTTGATTTTTGTGTATGGTGATAGGTAGGGCTCCTGTTTCAATTTTCTGCATGTGGTCAGTTTTCCAAGCACCATATACTGAATAGGTACTCCTCTCCCCAGTGGTTGGTGGTGGAGGCTTTGTCAAAGGTGAGTTGCTTGAGAAATTGAGGTTTTGCTTCTGGAATCTCTATTCTTTTCCCTTGATCTATATGCCTGTTCTTGTACCAGTACCAGGCTGTTGTGATAATTGTAGTCTTATAGTAGAGTGCAAAGTCTGTAAGTGTGTAAGTGTGATACTTCCTGCTTTGTTTCTTTTGCTAAGAATTGTTTTGACTATTCATGGTTTTTTATGCTTCCATATGATTTTCTGTATTGTTGTTTCCACGTCTGAGAAGAATGATATTGATAATTTAATGGATATTGCATTGAATCTATAAATTGACTTTGGTAGGGTGGGCATCTTAGCAATGTTGATTCTTCCAACCCATGAGCATGGAATATTTTTCCATTTGTTTGTGTCTTCTTTTGTTTCTTTGAGCAGTGTTCTTAATGGCATCTAGAATAGTAAATCCTTTCCAGAAACTTTTCAATTTGCTTTGCCCAGATTCAGTAAAATACAAGTGTATTTTATTGCACTTTGCAGTTATTTCTTGAAAACACTTTTTAAGCCTATTGAATTGTCTTGGCATCATTGTTGAAAATTAATTGAAGATGTACTTGTGAGTATATTTCTATAATGCCTGTTTTGTTTCATTGATCTACAAGTTTTATTTTCACCAAATACCAAATTGTTTTTTACGGTGTCTTGAAATCAAGTAGGATGAGTCTTTCAGTTTTGTTCCCTGTAAAAATTACTCGGATTATTTTTTTATTTTTTATTTTTCATATACATTTGGAATCACTGCATCAATTCCTACAAAAAATCCTGCTGGAATTTTGAGTGGTATTTTATTGCGTTTATAGAAAATTTAGGATAGAACTGTCATCTTAAAGCTTGAGTCTTCTGATTCATGAATATGATGTATCTTTTCATTTATTAAGTTTTGTTTATATATCTATCTGTTTATTTATTTATTTATTTTGAGTCAGAGTCTCATTCTGTCACCCAGGCTGGAGTGTAGTGGCATGCTCACAGCTACCATAGTCTCAACATTGTTAGGTCAGGCAATCCTTCTGCCTCAGTCTTCCAAACAGTTGGGACTACAGGTGTGCTCCACTATACCTGGCTAATTTGTTTGATTTATTGTGCAGATGAGATCTCACCAAGTTGCCCAGGTTGGTCTCAAACCTCTAGGCTCAGGCAATCCTCTCATCTCTGCATCCCAAAGTGCTGGGATTATAGGCGTGAGCCACCATGCCCAGTCAAGGTTTCTTTAATTTTTTTCAGTATTGTTTTAGGACTTTTCAATTCAGAGACCACAAGCATCTTTAAGAAAACAAAAAGAAAAGCCACTGTCTAGAAGAAACTATTCAAAACATACAAATTATTCAAAAATCTTGTGCATAACATATAAGGGGACCCCAAAAAACTGGAATTTATTTATAAAAAATTGTGTATTTACTCTTACATGTTTAAACTCTAATCACCTTCAAAGTAATCTCCATTTGGTGCAATACACCTATTGAGATGCTTTTTCCACTGCTCAAAACAGTTTTTGAAGTTGACAATGTTGATGCCTTTTAGTGCTTCTGCCTTTTTTTTTTTTAACCTCTTCCACATTGGCAAAATATTTCCCTTTGAGGACATTTTTTTATCCAATTAAACAAAAATGGTCTCTCTAGGTTAGATTGGGTAAATAGGGAGATTGGGGCACAGGGGTCATGCTGTTTTTGGTCAAAAACTGCTGAACTCTCAGTGTGGTGTGGGCATGTTGTTTATGTAAATCAACCATAATGAAATGTGTTGAAAGAATTTCCAAAAAAACTCACTGAAGCTATATGCAGCCTCTTACAACAACCCTAGCTGTACACTGTTGTAGATGGGTTCCTAGAACACTGATTAGCAGGGGAAGCTTGTACTAGAGGGGCCTGCTCTCTAAAAAAGGTAATGCTGTTTTTTAGGGGGTCTCATCGCGGGATGAGAAGAGATCTTACAACTTAATGAAACAGAACAAATGACCCTATTTAAAAATGAACAAAATATTTTAGCAGACTTTATTAAAAAAAAGATAAAATGACCAATAAACATATGAAAAGATGCTCTACATCAGGGGTCAACAAAATAAGGTTCATGAACCAAATTCAGCTATCCACCTATTTTTATAAAGCCTTATTTAAACACAGCAATGCTCATTTGTTTATCTATTACCAATGACTTCTTTCATGCTGCAATGGCAGAACAGAGTAGCTGCAGTTGAGACTGAATGGCCAGAAAGTCTAAAAATATTTACTATTTGATCCTTTATGCAAAAAGTTTGCTGATCCCTACATAATTACTCACCATGGAAGTGCAAGCTAACACCACAGTAAGATACAAACACTACTACAAAGCCATTATGTTGACTAAACATAAAAAGATGACTATATCAAGAGTTGCCAAAGATGAAGTACAATTATCTAATTTAGAATCTTTTTTTTTTTTGGTAAAACAAGTAAATAGCTAGTTTTTATTTTTCTTTTTAAAAAATTTTTATTATAAAGATGTGGGATGCAATTCAGGGTTAGGTATATAAACATTGATCATGTAGGTATCCTTGTTGATGAGGTATGCCCCTCCCACCCCTAGCAGTTTTCCTCAACTGCCAATCCCACCCCCCCTTCCCTGACAGTTTCCCACTAATACCAATAGCTTTCTTATAGCACTATAATTGTTCAAGGTCTACTTATGAGTGAGAACATATGGAACTCTGTTCTTTGTTTCTGTGATATATCACTGAGTATGATCATTCCATGATGATCACTATTCATCATGGAATGATCATGCTCAGTGATGATCACTATTCATCATGGAATGATCATACTCAGTGATATATCACATAATTTAGAATCTTTTTAAGGGCATGCCGTCTTTAGTATAAAGGACTCTCCTTGATCTGATGTTGATATTAGGGGAGGAAGGACAACCCGTGCAGTGATTCTGTCTAAGGGCCAATTGCTGCCTCTGAAGGAACCCCAGGGCATTTGTGGTGTCACTGTGCATACTTCACTAGCCCTGTTCTCCCCTGGTACCTCCAACATCCTAACTAATTCCTCCAGGTCCACCCGAGGCATACCTCATCATAGACCTGCAGAGGTTTCATAGCTGACCTCAACAAGATCAAGATCGCCTTCCTTCTGAGGAACTCAGCCACTTATTTCAGTGCTCCGATAGATGCAGGGGTTTGCTGAACACAAAGGTTTACAACGCTGTAGAAAATTGTGCAGTGTAAACTCCCTATAAGACCACAAAGGGGCAATGCTGCTTCAGAGAAGATTAAAGCTTGTCTCATACACATATTCAGCAAGTAGCCTGAGATTATCTTCCAAAAATGTAGTAAATTATCTCTACTCTGCTTTAACATACATATACATATATATTTATATATATTTACACACACATATATAGCTATTTTACATATGAACACATATGATGTATCTATGTATATATCCATCCAGCTACCGAAATAGTATCTATATTTACTCTAGGGTTGAAAATATGCCTTTGAAACTGTACCCCACAATTTAAAAAAATTATTTATATATATAAAAAGAAAATATGCCTTTGGAAGTCAACACTTTTTTGACTTCTCTAATATAGATGTATAATATTTTTTTTTTTTTTTTTTTTTTTGAGTTGGAGTCTCACTCTGTCACCCAGACTGGAGTGCAGTGGCCGCTCCCGGCCACCGCAGCCTCGACCTGCTGGGCTCCGGCGATCCTTCCGCCTCAGCCTTCCAAGTAGCCGGAATTACAGGCATGTACTACCACGCCCAGCTGATTTTTTGATTTATTGTAGAGATGAGGTCTCGCTGCCCAGGCGGGTCTCGAACCCGCGGGCTCAGGCAATCCACTCACCTCAGCCTCCCAAAGGCGCGGGATTACAGGCTGAGCCACCGAGCCCGGCTGATGTATAATATTTTCATCCATGCACAGCCCAACCTTCAGCCACACTGAGTTAATCTGTACTTTAAATTTCCGCATCTATTCTTTTTACTGCAAACTGTGTTATGGTTTAAGGCCCAGTTCAAGCATCTCCTCCATCTGAACCCTCCTGTGACTGGCTGGAAAAGCAGAGTCCATCAATCTTTTCTTTGCCACATCATCTAAACACACGGGTCTCTTTGGCAGGTTTTATTTGGCTGATACATGAGTACTGGGACTCAGTTGTCTAAAGATTGGGATTAGACCCGCCTGGGCAGCGAGACCTCATCTCTACAATAAATCAAAAAATCAGCCGGGCATGGTAGCACATACCTGTAATTCTGGCTACTCGGAAGGTTGAGGCGGAAGGATCGCTGGAGCCCAGCAGGTCGAGGCTGCGGTGGCTGGGAGCGGCCACTGCACTCCAGTTTGGGCGACAGAGTGAGACTCCAACTCAAAAAAAAAAAAAAAAGATCGGGATTATGTCTCTTTTGTGAATGAGATCCAAGTACTACTAATTTGATAGGCACTGAGTAAATATGTATTGAAGACTTGCATGCATAAATAAATAAACAAAGAAGAAAAACATCCAAACTTAAATAATTTTTTAAAAGAACCTTAGGATATTGGAATAGAAAGGATTGAGTTCTAGAGTGAGGACTGTGGACCATTGTCTCCTGTTAGACTGGGATGGTGTTTTTCATTTTGGATTCGAGGTGACACCAAATATAAATACAACAAAATCCTCTTTGTGATTTTTAAAGAAGTGTGCTCTTTGTGTTATTTTTTACTTTTATTGTTTATAATATACATAGCCTTTACTTTTAGAGTTTCTTTGGAATTTATCCCCAATTTCAGCTTGTATGCCTTGTTACTATCAAAAATTAAATTGAATCTTCATGTTTTCCTATTTGATCCATAATGATTAACAGTGAAGAAAATATCAAAATTTTTTTCAAACTCAGGATAAGAACTACCCAAAATGGTTGCATTACTGGATAGTTATGGCCCCATATCTTCTGAATTTTGCTAAATTTTTTCATCTTCTCCTATCCATTTAAAGATTAAAGCTCCTCCAGAACAGATAATTATATTATTTTCTAATTAACTTTTAAGATATGCTTTTTAAAAAATTTAATTTACCTGATTTATAATTTACAAGAAATACAAAAAAAATGGAAACTGACTCAATTATCATTTGACATTTCTTAGGGTCATGTGAAATATGACATGAACACATCTAAAATATTGCAATAAAACTTAAGTTTCCTAAAGACAAAAGAACCATTATATTCTCTATGTTCTGATCCATTACCTTAACCTATAGTGGTATATTATACCCAGTGTGTGTCCTCCATAAACTTATTAATATTTGTAATTACAAAAGCTCCTATACATGCTAATCTTATAGCTTCAAGGGAGTCCTTCTCTTCCACCATTGCAAAATAAGGTAATCTCTGCTGACATATTTAGCTGTCCTACCATATGGTTTTTAACATTCTTTAAAAAAGTGAGAAAAAGAGAGGGAATGGGCGGCGGGGTGGGGGAGGGAAGTGAAGAAATTCTTAGCTGATCCTTATTTATATGTAAGAAAGGGATTTCTGAATCTCAATGAATGTATTTTCAGTATTTCTTAATCTGGACAAAATGAACTGCTTCCTTTGACAGAAATAGCTTTAAAAGTGAAAGCATGTGTAAAAGGGTGGGGCCTGTTGAAAGAATTCAGTGAGTTTGAATAGAGTCAGAGTTCCAGCCTGCTAGGTAGACTAGATCACCTGAGCTGTCACTGAGTTCTGGTACCAGAGGAATGGACAAGATCTTGAGAGCATCATTTTTAATTCTATGTCTTCAAGTATGCTGTGAGTTACAGGAACGAAATGCCAGGACACATTACTTATTTGAGTGAATGATAAAGTTGGGGTACAAATTAATGAAGGTAGAAACTTTAAGAATGAAATTTTATTTCGGGGGGGAGCTAATGCCTTTTTGTTATCTTTCTAAGCAGGGGTGAGTGGCCAACAGAAGGAGAAAACTGACCAGCAACAAGTGAAACAAAGTCTTCAATCTTTGACAGTTCAGGAAAGAGGGATTTCAGTTCTCAACTGTACTTATGAAAACAGTGCATTTGACTACTTCCCATGGTACCGGCAATTTCCTGGGAAAGGGCCTGCATTACTGATAGCCATACGTTCAGTTGTGAATAAAAATGAAGATGGAAGATTCACAGTCTTCCTCAACAAAAGCGCCAAACAGTTCTCTCTGCACATTGCAGACTCCCAGCCTGGAGACTCAGCCACATACTTCTGCGCAGCAAGCACACAGTGATCTCCAGGCACCTGCAGCCTGTACCCAAACCTTCAGTTGATGCTCCAGTCAAAACTTGTGATGGAAGCTTACACTGGCAAAGGTGTAGACTAGCTTTTATTTGCATATAAAGGTAGTTTAATGAATGTATAAACACCAGTGTGGCAGCATGAGAGGGTGGTTATTAAAGTAAATAAAAGAAGCTTAGCTTAATCAATGACCAAGCTGTAATATATTTACAATAATAATTAAAGCATCTAAAATTGTTATAAGCATCAAGCTAGTTGTGGGGAACCTGGGACTTTTTTACATTGCCGGTGGTATGCAAATTGGTATGCCCATACTGGAAAGACATTTGTCAGTTTCTTATAAATTGCTCTTAACATAGAACCAAAAATTCTACTCCTAGGTATTTGTCCAAAATAAATGAAAACATATCCACACTAGGACTTTTGCTTCATTAGCAGTTGTACACATAATAGTCTCAAACAGAAAATAACCCAGATCTCCATTAACTGGTGAATAACAAAATAAATTGTGGTATATACTTATAATGTACTACTACACAGTAATAAGAGGGACAAACTAATCAGATGGGTCTCAAAAACTTTATACTTCATTGGATAGATGGACAAATATACTGTGGCACACATCCTTAAAATGGAATACTTCATCTTAATCGGTAGTTTAATAAATAATATTATATTAATATCAATTTTCTAGTTTTGGTACTGGTACATAACGACAATGGAACATAACCATGGTTATGTAACATTCTATCATTGGAGAAAGTTGAGTAAAGTGTGCAAGAGAACACAACACTATTTTTGCAATTTCTATGTGATTCTAAAATTATTTCAGTATGGGAGGTAAGCACACAAAACAACCAGATTCTTAAATATTGGCGATTGGAACATAAACTGGGCAATCACTTCAGCAAGTTTTCATAAAAGTAAACATATATCTACTATGATCCAATGGTGCTACTTCTAGGCATTTACCCAAGGGAAATGAAAACTTCTCTACAAAAATATTTATGTAAGAATGTTCATAGAAGTTATATTCATAATTGCTATAAACTAGAGAAAATGCCCACAAATAAGATATTAAATAGTGTTTTATATATTCAGTGGAATCAGTAATAAAATACCTAAGCAACATACATAAGCCTAAACTACATAATGTCAGATACAAAAGGGTACATACTGTTTGATTCTGTTCATGTGAAATTCTAAAAGAGACAAATTAATCCATGGTGAAATAAAGCAAAACGGTTATATCCATGGATTAGGAATTGTTCGAATGGTACATAAAGAATTTTGAGGAAGTGAAGGAAAAAAGATTCTATTTTATGATAGAGGTGTGGTTTACAAGGTTGTTTGCAATTTTCAAAACTCTAACTCCATACTTATGACCCATTTATTCACCATATAAATTATACTGCAATTAAAAATAAAGATAAGAGCTGGGCTCGGTGGCTCAGCCTGTAATCCCGCGTCTTGGGAGGCTGAGGTGAGTGGATTGCCTGAGCCTACGGGTTTGAGACCCACCTGGGCAACTTGCTGAGACCTCATCTCTACAATAAATTAAAAAATTAGCTGGGTGTGGTAGCGTGCGCCTGCAGTTCCAGCTACTTGGAAGGCTGAGGTGGAAGGATCGCTGGAGCCCAGCTGGTCGAGGCTGCGGTGGCCGGGAGTGGCCACTGCACTCCAGTCTGAGCAACAGAGTGAGACTCCAACTCAAAAAATAAAACAAAATAATAAAATAAAATAAAGATAGGTACAGAAATCAATCAAATAGGAAATATAAACAAAGCAATAAAAGGAAAATCTAATGCTGAATATATTTGAAGAACTAAAAAAGATAAATACTTTGTAATGCTAATAATGGAAAAAATAGAAAATACTTAAACAATGTGGTAGGCTAAATACTGGCCTCCACAGATGTCCATGTCATAATCCCCAAATTCTGTGAATATGTTGCCTTACATAGCATGTTCTTTTCCTAGGACTGTGGTAACAAAATGCCACACACTTGATGGCTTAGAACAACAGAAATTTATTGTCTCACAGTGTTAGTAATCAGAGGTCTGGAATTAAGGTGTTAACAAAGCCATGCTTTCTCTGAGGGCACAGGGAAGATTTGTACTAGGCCTCTTTTCAAGTTTCTGATAGTTGCAGGCATTCCTTAACTTGTAGATGTCCTGTCCTCCTTTCTTCTTCTGGCATCTTTCCTCTGTGAGTGTCTCTGTCTCTTAACATGACATTCTTTTTATAAGGACAACATTCATATTGGATTAGGGGCCCACTCTACACTAGCATGACCTCATTTTAACTTTTATTGGCAGTGACCCTATTTCCCAAGAAGGTTACATTCCAAGGAGATTAAGACTTCAACATATGAATTTTGTGGGGGCATGATTCGACCAAAAACATGGCAAAAGAAATTTTGTAGATATGATTAATTCAAGGATCTTGAAGTGAGGTTATCCCATATTATCCAGGTAGACCCAATGTAATCTTAAGGATTCTTACAAAAGGGAGACAGTGTTGGGAGCCAACATCTATAGCTACATGGCTGAGGCCTGTAAAGGCCCATCTGGAAGATCGCCTCTGACATAGGATATCAGTTATACCTATAATATTGGCGTGTGATTAGTGACCAGTGTGCATACATGGCAGTAAAACTTATAAGTAAAATCTCTGTACACCTGATGAAAGGTTATACAGCAGAATGACCTTGTCCTTTCTAAATCTTACTTCTTTCTAGATATTTTTTTACTTCTATTCCTGGTAGACTGGTGAGTCAGCTCTTGTTCCCAAAGGCAGTTCCTCCTAGGATTAAGATTAGAAACTAAATTATCATAATAGTTTTATTGCCCCGCCTTTTAGCCGGGCAGGGCGTTTTTCTTCAGCTCTTGTTCCCAAAGGCAGTTTCTCCTAGGATTAAGATTAGAAACTAAATTATCATAATAGTTTTATTGCCCCACCTTTTAGCCGGGCAGGGCATTTTTCTTCAGGATGTTTTTCTAGTTTCGTTACATGCCGAAACTGTTTGCTTCAGCCGTGGCCATTCCCATAGTAACTGCGCAGTCCATTATCCAAGAGTGTGGCAGACACTATTTGATTTTTAGAATAGACTTGTTCGGATAAAACATTCATTTAAGACGATATAATTTCCATCGGGAAGATTTAAACAGTAATAAGCATTCGTAGAAAACTTTCAGGTTTTGTTTAAGCTTTTTAAATTTCCTTTTCTCAGATTATGACTTTAGTTCCTGTTTCTCTAGGCCAATTTTAAGATCCTTTGATTAGTATACCGAAACTTTCCCAACGCTGTAGTTTTTGCTTCTAATATGACAATAGGAAATTTTACACGTAGCCATGTATTAATACACTAGGAAAAAAGATTTAAGTTTTGGGTTAAAGTCATAGTTTTATTAAAATAGAATGAGAATTATAGTGTTATGATTCTAAAATCATACGTCAATGATAATTATAAGATTTGATGATAAGGTATTAGCTTAATGAGATATAGCATAGTATTAAAGCCCAAACACTAGATCATGAAACTCATATAAGTCATGGTAAGAAATAAGTTTTGAATTAATTGTTGTAGAATTACAGGCCACTATGTTGAATCGTAATAGGTTAATGGAATAAATAAAAATTAAGTCATTTAAGTAAACTTATAAATTATAGTATAGTGTTAAGTTGATAATATCAATCGTTAAAAAATATTAGGAGTTAGTGAACTTGGATTGAACCTAGAGTTAACTAAGAAAGTTTTTGTATTAATCAGGGTTTAGAACAAAGAGTATAATATGAATGACTTGAACACTATGGAAGACACTTTTAAACGAACTGTATTTGTGCACCTGTGACCTTGATGTGAGATTTGTAAGGCACGCCTGCTTGGAGCTTGCAAGTCTCGTGATGGTCTTGTGATGCATAGTTTGTAAATCGCAATATACATCATGGAGTTTGTACGCCCCCAGCAAGTGATTATCACACTGCTGGAGGGTATGAAAAATGGTATATAAGTTGGAAGGAGTCCGAATAAAATTTGGCTTCAGTCCTGATCAGACTGTTCCCAGAAGAAACTGCCTCAGAGTGGTCTCTTCTCGCCGTCCGGATTCTCTGGAGCGGGTCCTAACCCTTCCCCCTTCCCCTAACCCTTCCCCCTTGTCAGGCTGGCACCCTGACAAGACAGTAGAGTCAGAATGAATAAAAGCAATATGATGAGGGAATGAGATGGCAAAGAGGCTGGAAAAAAGCAAACAGCAAAACAGATTAAAACCTGTAGCCAAAAGAAGGAACTCAGATCTGCTGGCACCTCGATTTTAGCCAGTGAAACTTGTCTTAGATTTATGATCCTTCAGAATTGCAAAATATATATATTTGTGTTGTCTTAAGCCACCAAGTTTATGGTAATTTGTTACAACAACAATAGAAAATGAATACAAACAATAATAGAAGAGATGAAAAGACAGACCTATCTAGTGATACAGTAGAAACAAAAAATCATGAGGAGAAAGTTATGTACTATTTGAGCTAATACATTTTAAAATACTTAAGAAAAGGAAAATTTGATAGAAAAATATCCACTACCAAAAGGAACTCAAGAAGAAATAGAAAAACTTAATAATGGTTTATAACCATTAAAACTATTTGATAATTAGAAATAAAAATCTCTAGAAAATTAGTAATAGAAGAGAAATTTTTAACTGACATGCATGCGCACTACAAAATTAAAGACAAGACACATGCTAGGATGTATTTGTAAGCTATATTACCAAGGAGCACTTACAAACAAATACTAAGAAAAACATCCAGAATAAAAACAGATAAGAATATGAAAGGCAATTCAAGAAGAGAATCTGGGAATGACGAGTGAATATGTAAACAACTTCCATGGTCTCGAGGAAATCAAATTAAAAGTTACCATTTTACTTAGATCAATAAAAAGTAAAATGTCTGATAACATTATGTTGATTAGAATATAGGAAGATGAGGCTATTATACTTTTTCAGATGGAGAAGAAAAGCAACCACACAGAGAACAATTTATATATCCACGTAGGAGAAGCTACTTAAGAAAATACATTTATCTGAAATACAGCAATTCAAATTCCTCATATCTATATTAAAAATATTCCAATATGTGAATTGGAAGGTGTTTACAAGGATGTTCATTGCAACGCTGCTTTAAATTAATAAGTATAATTAAAAATAGTGGTTTATTTATGCAATGGAGTATGTAGCTATTACAAGCAAAGAAGTGGTTCTACATATATTTTATTAGATGACTCTTAAAAATAAAATATTGGATACAAAAAACAATTGTCAGAATGATACATACTGCATGGCATCATTATTAAGAAATATCAAAATAAAAACACAATACATTTCTCATGATACACATCTATAATTTTAAAAGACATGTGTGGAATCTTCCCAAGAGCAATTGTTACTTTGAAAAAAAAGAGAAGGAACAAGAAATTACCATTTTTAGCTCTGTCTGAAATGTTTGAGAGAGAGGGAGAGAGAGAATATCCACGGAAAGAATAAAATTAAACATCTGTTTATTCTCATTGTT
This sequence comes from Cephalopachus bancanus, assembly GCA_027257055.1. NCBI lineage: Eukaryota > Metazoa > Chordata > Mammalia > Primates > Tarsiidae > Cephalopachus > Cephalopachus bancanus. Next base: position 999,667 of record JAPVLO010000476.1, on the reverse strand, counting down.
AGGTAAAAAGGTATCCAATATTAATATATAATTTGCTGCACTTTTCCACATAAGAATTATTTTATAAATTCTAAAAAAAACTTGTAAAATGAATAGCAACAACCACAGATTTTACTATCTCTGCCAGTTCATGGAATGAAGAATGAGACTCTTAATTATCCACTACTTTGCCAGGTGTATTTTATGAGGCCACATAAATGCCAACAAAAATTTCATTGGAAAAATCTTCTAATTTGTGAATAAAGGGATGCTCAACCTGAAATAAACAACCTAGAGACTCCCTCCCCTAGTCCACAATGTATACTTTTTCAATATATAAAAAGAGAAAGTGAACAAATAAAATGATTTGTTTCTCAGCAATGGAAGATGTGCCTACAAGATGTCAGTATATAAGCTACTCCTGGCTCTCAAAGAGTGTTCATGTAGTTGGAAAAATTGAAGAAGTTTGGAATAGTATTTGTGTCTGATTTGAGTAGATTTCATTGAATAATATACAAGAATAGAGTAGAATACCTAGGTTGGAACCTATGATCAGCATCAGAAAAGTGCTTTTATCAAGCATATAAGAGGGAGGAAGACTTGGCACAATCTGGGAACAAGTGATTTTGTGGCTTCCTAAGATATATGAGTCTGAAGGAGAGTCTGAGGACAGTTTACCATAGAACAACTCAACTATTCTCATTTGGGTTTCCTTAAGGGGCAGTTAAACAAAATATAATTTTTGGAATTTTGTAGTTTTGACAAAAGTTCCTTTACCAGTTGAAGTTTCAGTATAATGTGGAAAAAATTTTGTTCCTTCTATGCACAAAGAGGGAAATATTTTTATTTTGGACAACATTTATACGATCAGTAGTTTCAAATATTTTCACTGATTTTTTAAAAAGCATTTTGTGAGAGGTCTTTTCATGATAACTATATGAATCGTAGAATTGCACCAAACAATACATATCACTCATGGCAACAACATAGCTGAATATTTGAATTTAGAGAGCCCATGAATTCTCCCTTCCTAGAACTCTAATAACATTAAGCATAGAGCTACATGATAAATAATAGCCATTTACTGCTGTTATTGACACTCCAGTACACAGCTGGAGAGATTAAAGAACTTGGAAGCCATTTTTGATCTCAGTTGTCTGAACAGATACTTTGCTATAGTGAAGTCATCAATTCCCATGGTTTTATGGCTAAGTAGGAAAGGAGGGAGATGAGTTTTTCTCCTATTTGAAGCCACATATTGATGAGCACACTTCATCTGAGAATCAGATTGGAGGCAAAAGAACAATCAAAGCATGAATGAATATTTGCAATCAAAGCCATGATTCATAATACATTTGTTTCAGATAAGTTCCTCAGATTTATGATAGCTTAATTTACTAAACTTGGAACTTTTAAATAGTTAATTTTGTTCTGATACTTCTTTCAGCATTAAGTTTTATGCTTGTTCTTTACCAAATATAAACATCTGTCTTTATAAATTAAGTCACAAGAAAGGGCAAAACAATGCATTCAAAATTTCTCCATTCAGAAATCACATTTCAGAGGCAGTTTTCTATGCAATTGAGGAGTTATGTACCTGTACTGTCAGGATCAGAGCAGGGCTATTTAGACAGGAGGAAAATCCTGCCACCAAGCTGCTTTCCAGTCTCCATCTGCTTAGGTACAAATAACTGCAAACCAGGGTATGGCTGTCTGTCAGTACTCACAGATAAAAGGGGTTAGAGGAATAGATGTCTCCAATAATGAGAAACTCTTTCCTGCACCACTCATTGATATGTTATTTTGAGCTGTATTAAGAAACTGAAGAATTTCTAGAGATTTTGTCTGTATTTTATTTTCTAGTTGCCTTTTGGACTTTTGATATTAATTCATCCATGAATACGGTGAAGCCACATGGAGGGTTGACAGCTAAATTCCACACAATCACACAGCAGCAAACAAAATATCAGTCACCAATTTCTGCAGGGTTGACACACACACAGTGCTTGCAGCCTATAGATATCACATTCTGTAGGATTATGGCACCGTATCTCAGAAATATCTGGTATGCTTATCACGACTTTGTTTTACAAATTTAAAAATAATGCCAAGCCACAGAATGTAACAAGTGAGACTGAATAATTTGGGTCAATGGATCAAAATATGGTAACGGGACAATTCTAGGACACATGATCTAATAAGTACAATTCTCAGCCGGGCTTGGTGGCTCAGCCTGTAATCCTGCACCTTGGGAGGCTGAGGTGAGTGAATTGCCTGAGCCCGCGGGTTCGAGACCCACCTGGGCAACTTGGTAAGACCTCATCTCTACAATACATCAAAAAATTAGCCGGGCATGGTAGTGCATACCTGTAGTTCCAGCTACTTGGAAGGCTGAGGTGGAAGGATCACCGGAGCCCAGCAGGTCGAGGTTGCGGTGGCCGGGAGCGGTCACTGCACTCCAGTCTAGGTGACAGAGTGAGACTCCAACTCAACAAAATAATAACAATAATAAGTACAATTGTCCTTGTGAAGACAACAGGACTGAATATCCTGATCCTCTTCAGAGTCTAGTAAATAAAACTTAATGTCAGATTTTGAAAAAACCATATTTTATTTCTGTTATAATTGTATAAACAATTGAATAGTGTCTAAATGTGAGAAGGACTGATTTTTATTATTTGATTTTGAAGTAGTTTATTCATTGTAGAACTATAGCAGAGCCCTTGAGCTCAGTAAAGAGGAAGAAAGAGATGCAGTAATTGTTTAAAATAGGATTGCCTTTCATAGAGAAAGTCACAGATCTGTGAGTTCTTTTTCTTTTAAATTCAATTAGATTCTATATGAAGAAAAGTAAATATATGCTAAATGAATGACCAGTAAGTAGATTTCAAGGAGAGTCCATGACTCACTATAAATTTTACTTCCAATGAGACCCCAAAATTATTCTACTAAATAGTATCAATGTATGTTAACTGATTTAACTTTCGTTCCCCTCAACTTTAATTCTCAATATGAATTGCTTTTTCCATGTCTCTTTTCTAGGTACTGTCTAACTTAATTACCAAGGAAAGACAAGTAAACAAAGTAAAGATTTGGGGTGAGCCAGACATTTTTTTTTTCTCACCTGTGCATAGACCAAGTTGCCTGAGACCCAATTTCCTGTTTGAGGAAGCACAGAGAGAACCCAGGAACTACATACACACTGCTGGGCACTCAATGACAGTGAACTCTATTCTTGAGGCAGCAGGAAGCACATTTGTGCAGGGAGATACATGCCACATGCCGCTCTCCAGCCTGCTGTGGGTATTCCTGGCCTTCAGCTACTCTGGTATGAATAGTTCCAAAAGTGGGTAAGAATGCTAAGGATAGAAGAATTGCATACAGGCATATGGTACTTCTCATGGACTTGAGAAAGAAAGGGGAAATTGGAGAAAAGCAAACAATGATTTCAATTTGGTTTGTCTTTGGGTCCTAAGTTAGTCTAATTCTTACAATCATTTATTCACTGCCTCAGAGGGTCAGCTCTGTTTTCTGATTTTTCCCACAGGATCCAGTGTGGCTCAAGAAGTTACTCAAGCCCAACAAGCAGTATCCAAGCAAGAGGGGGAGACAGTCACCCTGAACTGCCTGTATGAAACAAGCAGTGTCGTATACTATATTTATTGGTACAAGCAACTTCCCAGTAGAGAGATCATTTTCCTCATTCAGCTGGGCTTTACTAATCAGTATGCAGAAAATGGCCGCTATTCGGTCCACCTCCAGAAAGAAGATAAATCCATCAACATCATCATTTCAGCCTTGCAGGTGGAAGATTCAGCAAAGTATTTCTGTACTCTCTGGGAACTCACAGTGTTTGAAGTGATAATAAAAGCAAAGCAAAAACCCCAGAACTCAATAAGAGAAAGATCCCGCTACAGGAGCCAAGTTGAAATGCACACCTGCAGATCCCAGGCAAGAAATGGTGGTGACTATGGTCTGTGGACCAATCTGTGGTCTAGATCAGAAGACTGAATTCTAAGTAAAACGTCCTTCTATCTCATTTGGAAAGAGATGTTCAAAGCGATTTTCTTCTAACATTTGAATTTTTTTTGCTTAAAATAGATCATGTAGAAAGGTGCAAAGTTGTTTAAAGTTGAAAAACCTTGTCCCATAACAATTTAGAGTGAAAGTTTCACTTCTTGAATAGCCATAACAATCATTTCCTTAGCCCTTTCCCCTTAGGCTTTGTGTCAATTAGGGTACAAGCAGTGATGCAGAACCACCATGAGTGATGTAGAATAAGAGATTAATTATAAAGATTAGACCTTATGCAATCACTGGAGCTGGTGGACTTTTAGAAGCTATCCAGTTATTTATGTTTTATGAAATTATTACAAGAAAAAATGATTCTTTCAAAATCTAACACTGAGTTTTATTTACTGGACTCTGAAGAGGATCAGGATGATTCATTCTGCTGTCTTTGCAAGTTGAATTGTATTTATTAGATCATGTGTCCCAGAATTGTCCTGATATTACATGCTCCATCTCATTGACCCAACATATTCAGTCTCACTTGTTAAATTCTAGTGAATGATCGTTTTTTAAATTTCTAAAATAAAATCATGATAAGTATGCCAGATCTCTCCATGACACAATCAGTGCTATCATCCTACGCAAAGCTGTTGTCTTTGCATCTGGCATCAGGCCTGAACTTATTACAGGTCAGCTAGACTAACATTTGAGAATGAAAGTCAGATATGGACAAGAGCGTGTACAAACTATGACTTGTGAGGGCACACGGGAGCCCGTGATGTCAGCTAGAACCCATGAAGACAAACCGCAACTTGTCTGTCTCTTACCGCCTTCACTCTCATAGTAGTGAAGGACCTTAAGGAGAAATGGTGGCATTTGACATCATGCTACATGGGTAGTTGGCCCAAGATAAAGAAAAGCTGAAGGAGGAGATCTGGTGGGAGGTGGAGGAGATGTGCTTCGACAATGAGTTACCAGATTAGTAGCAACATGTGTGTTGCCGCAGTGCCTGGAGCGTGGCAACAATTTTGGATTTTTTTTTTTCAATTTAATGCAGAACAATGTGAGGAAGTAAATTCTAGGAAATATATTTTCAGATAGTTCACTTGTGACCGTATAAAGTTACTACAGTGCCCGCCTTACCCATCCCCATCTATTTGTATCTTTTTTTTAAACAACATTTAACCTTCATAAAAACAATAGAAAAATTATACATCATGCTAATATGATGCAACTATTTCTCATCCAACCAAAAACATGTTAACCCTTTCCCCCAAAGAGGACACAAAGTTCATTTATCCATCTTTAGGTGTTCTTTTCTCTTCCAATTGAGTCACGCTCTCCCATATCAGGTAGCTACTATGATAAAATGAGATACAAAATTAATTTATTAGTGTATCTTATGCTGTTGCCTGCAGGCATATGGAAGGAGAGTTTTACAAAATGTCTAAATATATTATCACAATTTAAAAATTCATAACATTACGGTCCTTTTTCCTACAAATGGTCACATGATTGTACCTGGGTTTTTTTTTTTTTAGTATCTCTTCCATTACCCTTTGCTCTCAGCAAGCATCTCTAGTCACTGGTACACTTGACTTTCTACAAAACAATCTCCTAGGTCAGGAGCAGTGCTGTATGGGAAGCCATAAAGTTGAATGAGGAGTTCTCTAAGTCCACCATTGTGGTTTTGGCAGGATTGTTGCAGGCATGGAAGGCAAGTTCATATTAAAAGTGTCTACTTAAGTGAAAATAAAACAAACAAAAACAACTTGCCAATAGTCAGATGAAGTTGTACATTGTGTCCTTGGAAACGTTATGAAGAATGGTAACTGACTTCTCATCAAAAGCAACAGAAGCCAAAAAAGAAAAAAAGTTTGTTTAATATGCTTAAAGAAAACAAACAAAACTTTCAAGCTAGCTTCCTATTAACATATATAATTATACTTTCAAACTATCTTTGTTAAAAACCACTATTAAAGATGTGGAAAGTCAATGCACAGACTAGAAAACTGTCATCTCATTGTCATATCTCTGAAAAAGAACACAAAAGCAGAATATATTTAAAATGCTCATACAACTCAGGGAGGCTGAGGTGGAAGGATCACCTGAGTCCAGCAGGTCGAGGCTGTGGTAGCCAGGATTGTGCCACTGCACTCCAGCCTGAGCAACAGTGAGACTCCGATTCAAAAGAAAATAAATTAATCCCGCACCTTTGGGAGGCTGAGGTGAGTACATTACCTGAGCCCGTGAGTTCGAGACCCACCTGGGCAGCGAGACCTCATCTCTACAATAAACCAAAAAATCACTCGGGCATGGTAGCGCATGCCCGTAATTCCGGGTATTGGCAAGGCTGAGGCGGAAAGATTGCCGGAGCCCAGCAGGTCGAGGCTGTGGTGGCCGGGAGCGGCCACTGCACTCCAGTCTGGGCGACACAGTGAGACTCCAACTCAAAAAAAAAAGAAAAAGAAAAGAAATAAGTAAATATTACTCATACAAATCAATTTTAAAAACCAATAAAAATGACAGAAACTTGGAGTCACTTCAGAAATATGATAAACAATAGTAGTAAGCAAAACCAAAGAAGCAATAAATATTTTTACTCATTAGGAAAATGAAAGTAAAATTCCATTTGGGCATTCCACCCGTGTCCTTTCAGCATCCCAAGTGTATTAATATAGCCAGGAGGAAATCATCCCAAGAAGGTAGTAAAAAAGAAAATGACTATCTCTAGGGAAAGAGATGGTTGAGTAAGTTTTCTAGAAACATCCATCATTGAACCTGTGTTAAATGGAAGAAAAAAAAGTAGTAGAAGACCACAAACCAAGACATTGAGGGAAAGGCAGGTTTTTGTTTGTTTGTTTTGAGTTGGAGCCTCACTGTTGCTCAGACTGGAGTGCAGTGGCATGCTCACAGCCACTGCAGCCTCAACCTGCTGGGCTCAGGTGATCCTTCCGCCTTAGCCTTCCAAGTAGCTGAAACTACAGGCACGCACCAACACTTCTGTCTAATTTTTTTATTTATTGTAAAGACGAGGGCTCACCATGTTGCCCCAGCTGGTCTCAAACACCTGGACTCAAGCAATCCTCTTGTCTCTGCCTCCCAAAATTACTCAACCATCCCTTTCCCTGGAGGTAGTCATTATTTTTTACTGCCCTCTTAGGATCATTTCCTCCTGGCTATATTAATACACTTGGGATGCCGAAAGTACACAGATGGAACGCCCAAGTGGGATTTTACTTACATTTCCCTAAGAGTAAAAATATTTATTGCTTATTTGTTTTTGTTTATCACTATTGGGATTACAGATGTGAGTCACCACACCCAGCAGGTTTTACTAGGAAAAAAGAAAGATGATTTTTATTGAGCAAACCATACGTCAGACACTGTATTACACATTTCAGATTCATTATCTAATATAAGCATCATACGCTTTATGAGATAGGTTTTACTGTTCTCATTTTAAAAATATTGTTCTCATTATTTAATAATTAATGAGACATAACTTTCCTTAACTTTGAAAATCATCTTTAACTTTTAGGCCAGGGTGTGGCATCTTACAGGGCTCCTTAAGAGCAAGATTTGGATTATGGAGAAGTAATTGGCCCCAGAACATCAAAGTTGGTTGTCTCAGTGAGGGTGATGAGATGTCAAACAAATTGCCTCAGGATCAATAAATAAGAAAATCATCGACTAGCCTGCTCACGGTGAATGTCTTAGCGAGTCTCTTCTACAATAGTATGCTATGAAATATAAGGGGCTGGAGGGAAAGATAAGATATTATTCCTCAAACACTGGACACATGTTTCCTTATCAGGACCTTTCTCCCTTGAAGGCAAGGGCCCTCTCTGCCTGTGATGCTTTCCCTTAAAATATCGTCATGGTGTACTTCTGGACTTCCATTATGTCTTCACTTAAATGTCACAACTCTGTGAAGCCTTTATAGAAATCTTTCTATTTTCCTTTTGTGAGAATCAGGTTCTAGCATCTTCCACGTGCTGAGGACTAAAGTCGTTCTTTGCTGAAGCACTGCCACCTGGTGTCTAGATAAAATATTTTATGAGGCCTTTCTGCCACCCTCCAGTGTTCATGGGTTAAGTTGTGGCAAAGTTGTAGTAGGAGCTACTATTCTGCACCGAAGTCAGTAACCTTCCCACTGCAGTTATCTTCTGAGAGAGAATTCAGCAGGACTGGCTGTTTGTGTTTTGTTCTGTTCTTATCTTTTGCCCTGAATATGTGAGGGTGTCTTAATTTCAAGATGACAAATATAATATATGGGATAATTTAGGCTATTAGAATAACTTGGAAGTAAAAGTTGGCATTGTTGCACAGGCGGGTTTTTCTCTGTCCAGTGAGATCGTGTCCACTGCTCTGTCCTTTGTTGTAGCATGGAAATATCCTGACATGTGGGAGCGCGAATCAATAATGGAGAAAAAACAAGCCGTTGTAGGGAACACATCATGACATATTCTCTCCTTGTTACAATATTCCTCCCAATGTCCCAATACAACATGGTAATGCACTGATTTTTTTCATTAAGAGTAAGAAATATGGATATTTGTGATAATATATGAAGCCTGCTAAGCAAATTACAAAATACGCCTCAGAAAAATACTGGGTTTTATCTTGTGGATAAACTCTACTGCCATTTCAGATTGTCTCCCAATCCCCCACTGTTTTCTACGTTGAATGCAACTGTTTGAGTGCCTAAGCTAGGGAAGTTATTGTGCTAGATGATTTATGCAAGTGTTCTCATTTAATTAATATTGGAAGCCTTCCAGATTGGCAATAGCCTCCTTTAAGGAGGCAGTGTAGTAAAGTTCCTGAGACCATAGGCTTGGACTGAATTTCTAGATCTACACTCATTAGCTAAATAATCTTGGTCAAATTACGTAATCGTTCCTACAATGTGGATCTTGATAGTATCTGCCACAGAAGATTATTTTGAGAAACAAATAAGATGATGAATGCTTAGCTCAGTGACAACAAAAGCTACCAGTTACTTACGGAAAAAGAATAGAGCTCGAAAGGGGTTGCATATCAAGCCCATGTCATAGAGTAGGTGCCAGAGTTGAGCTTTCCTTCCATACCCTATGTAGAACGGATCCCTTTCCTTACCCAAAGAGGAATTATATCTCAGTACAGTATTATATTGCCTTTATAGAGCTTATCACTACATAAAATCATGATTTTTAATGAAAATTTATTTATTTAATTTCTTCTCCTCCCACTGCACCATAGACCCTTTTCTATCCTTTCACCACTGCATCTTCCATGCCTGGAACAGTGTCTAACACGCAGAAGGCATAGCCAATATATATACTGAAGGAGCTCACAAAAGATAAAATTATGTCTAAATTATACATAGAGTTCTTACAATTCAAGCATTAATATAAAAGATAAGCTGGACTTATTTATCTAGAATTGTCAAGATTTCTACCCTGCAAGTCTCCTAACATAAGTTTTAAATATATAAATGCTAAATAGCTGAACACCATCAGATGAGATTGGGTGCATTCAGGACGGTAGGGCCTGTAAACTGCTTAATATTATCATTGGTTTATCTACATTGCCTTCTTAACTACACTTTAAAGAAATTAATAAATAATCTTCCTAAAAATATTATCGGCACAGAACTGGGTCATCCTCGCAGCTTTGTGCTGGTCTCCAGGACCCACGTGTGTCACGTGTCTTCGCTTCAGCTTCTGTCGCCTTGTGACGCGCAGGTCTGGGAGTCCATGGGGAGGGCACCGGGACACTTGGAAGCCGGGAGATGGGGCTGTTGACATTCAAAGATGTGGCCATAGAATTCTCTCCAGAGGAGTGGGAATGCCTAGAACCCCTCAGCGGAAATAGTACGGGAATGTGACGTTAGAGAACCACAAGAACCTGGATTTTCTAGGCCTTGCTGTCTCTAAGCCAGACCTGATCATGTGGCTGGAGCAAAGGAAAGAGCCCTGGGATGTGAAGAGACACAGTACATCAGCCAAACCTCCAAGTAGGTGGGAGTGAATGAAGCAGATGACACAGGTCGAGGAAGCAGCGCTCCAATGGAAATCGTTTCTGTGAAGCCTGAGATTCTTTCTCTTGCTATCATAAAGGGACATCTATTATTCCATGTTCTGAAATTCTCCAAAAACTCTGCTTCTTTTTCAATGACATTTCAAGATCACAGAGGAAATCAAAGTCCGTTTAATGATTTGTTAGGAACTGCATAATCTGATTACTTTTCTGATGCTTTTGGGGACGTGCAAATATATGCTTATTCATTTAGAAAATCCATGTCAACCTATTTTTTAAGCTTTCTTTTTGTGCCATGATGGAAATAGGTGAGAGTAGTGACTTTCTTATTTGATTGAGAAATTTTAAGAACTCTCTGGACAGATGTCGTATGTTTTCTACTTTATGATTTTCTATACCAGGGTGGTTTCCAATGCGATTTTATTTAAATTCATACTCCATAATTCTACCAGAACAAACTATCTCTCCTAATAGAAGAAATCCTGTTATTTTACTTTAATTTTTCTTTTTTAGTATGAACAGAGATTGGTAATTTATTTCTGTATATCCAAATTCTTAAGTATACTATATCATGTAGCGTATTGGTAAACACACATTAAACTCCCATGTGTTACCTTGTTTCTTAATAACTCTTATTTTGTAATTTTCTTTTGTTTAGTCTGAAGTTTTGGACTAGTTTACATATGTGCATATAAATATTACATACATTTACATGTGTTTAAGTATGTGTGATTAACATCTGATTTTTATACATAAATGAAAAATGTATAACCATATGTTGTATATAATGCTTTGATATGCCTATACATTGTGAAATGATGATTACAATTATGCTAATGAACATATCAATCGCATTACATAGTTGCCATTTTTATGTTTTGTGAGAACACAATGTCTACTAATTTAGCAAATATTCTATGTGTATGACACATCTTTATTAACTATAATTCACTATGTTATACATTACTTCCCTAAAACTCAGTGATAATTGAAATTTTCTAGCCATTGAAAAGTATTTCCCATTTTTCCCACCTGCAGGCCCTGGTGACCACCATTATACTTTCTTCCTCTATGAGGGCAATTTTTTTTGATTCCACACATGAGTGACATTATGCAGTATGTTTTTTATTTCCTCAAGTTGGAATCTCACTGTCGTCCAGGCTGGAGTGCAATGGCACACTAATGGCAACTGTAGCCATGATCTGCTGAGCTCAGACAATTCGTAAACCTCATTTTTCCAAGTAGCTGGAAGTACAGGCATGCACTACCACACCTAGCTTATTTTTTGATTTATTGTAGACACGAGGTCTCACCAAGTTGCCCAGTCTGGCCTTGAATCCCTGAGCTCAGGCAATCCTCTCACCTCGACCTCCCAAAGTGCTGGGATTACTGGCTTGGGCCACTATGCCTGGCATCTCACAGTATTTGTATGTGTGTGCCTGGCTCACTTCACTTAGCATAATGTCTTGCAGTTTCATCCATAAGGATTCTTTAATTTATTTGTGACTGAATTATATGCTATTGTGCATATATGTGTTATTTTCCTAATCATCACAGAATCCACAAATATTGAGGTTGTTTTCAAGCTTGGCCATTTTGACAAATGCTGCAATGAACATAGGGGTGCAGACACTTGTTTGAGATACTGATTTTGTTTCCTTTGCTTTCCTAAACCAGGAAAAGGATTTCTGTGTTATGTGGAAGTTTATTTTTATTTTTTAAAGAATGTTGATAATGATTTTTATAATGACTCTATCCATTTTAAACTCACCAACTGTATACAGGATTTCTTTTTCTTCACATCCTTATCAACAGTTCTCTCTCTTCTGCTTGATATTAGCCATCCTAACAGATGTGAGATAATATATCATCATTGTGTTGATTTGAAATTGCTTCTATTGGTGAAATTGAGTGCCATTTCATATACCTGTTGGCAATTTGTATGTCCTCATTGGATAAATAACTATTCATTTTGGGGGGCTATTTTTTTATTCGTGTGGTTATCATTTCTTGTTTTTGCCTTTGATTTATATAATTTTCTTGTACATTTTGAATATTAACATCTCATCAGGTATATAGTTTGAAGATATTTTCTCTTGTCCTGTAAGCCTGCTTCCTGTTCCCTTTACCATGTAGAAGCGTTTTAGTTTGATGTCTCCAAATTGTTTATATTTACTTCTATTCCTGTAGTTATAAAAAATTATTACTAAGTCCAATATCAATATCAAGGTTGTTTTCCAAATCCTTTTTAAGGTTTTGCTTTATTAGCCACGGTCTCTGTCACTCAGGCAGGAGTGTGATGGTTCAAGTAAGGCTCACCACAGCCTCGAGCTCCTTGGCTCAGGTGGTCTCTCCATCTCAGTCTCCTTAGTACTGGGATTACAGTTAGCCCAAGACTTTGGTAATAGTTTGTCTGACTGTATGTTTGTGTTTATCCTAGTTTGAGTTCAATAAACTTGTTGATTTTCCTTAAAAATGTTATTTATAAGTTCTTCACATTTGTTGCTGGGGCAGCTGAAGGGGAAGATGTTTTGAAGCATTTTTCTTTAATAGCACATGAGTCTTGTCCTTTACACTCCAAAAACTTTTCAGAGGCTTCATGTATTATATATAATTTTATGTTTTTTAAAAATTATGCATATATTTGGGGCTGCTATTTGTTAAAAAGAGAAAAAGTGAATGAACCTTGTTTTCCCTCACTATCTGTGTGGGTACATTTGGAATCTTCCCTTACACTACATAATGATAAAATGCTCAATCCACCAGCAAGAAATATTCATCTTAAATATATATGCATGCAACACAGGAGTACCCAGATTTATAAAACAATTGTTATGTAAACTAAGAGAGGACATAGATACCCATATAATCATAGCCAGAAGCATTAACAGCCCTAGACAAATTATCAAGGCAAAAAAACAACAAAGAAATCTGGAATCTTAACTCAACACTCAACCAATTGGACCTAATAGACATCTACAGAATATTCCACCCAACAACCACAGAGTATACATTCTACTCATCAGCACATGGAACATACTCCAAGGTTGATCACATTTTGGGGCATAAATCAAGCATGAACGAATTTCCAAAGGTTGGAATAATGCCGAGCATCTTCTCAGATCACAGTGGAATAAAAAATAAATATTACCACCAACAAACCCCCCGCCAAAACATGCAAATACATGGAAACTAAACAATATGCTGCTAAATAACTTTGGGCCAACACAGAAATCAAAACAGAAATAAAATATTCCTGGAAACAAATAAAGGCAAAGGCACAACATATCAAAACCTCTGGGGTACCATGAAATATTCCTGGAAACAAATAAAAACCAAGTCACAACATATCAAAATCTCTGAAATACCATTAAATCGCATTGTGAGGGAAGTTCATAGTATTACATGGACATATAAAAAAATTAGAGGGACTTCAAGTAAACAGTCTCACATCACACCTAAGGTAGCTATGACAGGCAAGAACAATTAAATCCTAATTTCAGTAGAAAATTCAGATTACTAAAATAAAGTCACAATTGCAGGGAAAAGAAGATAAAAATCTAGAAAGGAACAACAAGACAAAAAGCCGGTTCTCTGAAATGATAAATAATATTGACAGATTCCTGGACAGATGGACTTAAAAATAAAAAAAAAAGAAAGAAAATCTGAATAAACACAACTGGAAATGAAAAAGATCGTATCACAATGCCCCTGAAGAAATTAAAAAGATTATCAGAGATTACTATGTACATCTGTATGCAAATAAACTAGAAAATCTAGAGGAAATGGAGGATTTCCTGGCATAACACAATCTCCTAAGGTTGAAACAAGAAGAAATTGAAACCCTAAACAGACCAATAACAATCCAGAATCAGTTGTAAGAAATCTCCCTGCCAAACAAAGCCCTGGACTAGATGGTTTCTCAACCAAATTCTATAAGATATGCAAGGAAGAGCTGATACCAATCTTATTAAAAGTATTTCAGGCAATTGAGAAGAAGGAAATTCTTCCTGGCTCATTTTATAAAGCTAATATCATCCTTATACCCCAAACTGGCAATGACCCCACAAAAAAATAAAATTACAGGTCAATTTCCTGATGGACATCGATGGAAAAATGATTCTAGCAAATTGTATCCAACAACAAATTTCAAGGTTATCCATCTTAATCAGGTGGGCTTCATTCCTGGGATGCTGGACTGGTTCAACATTCTCAAGTCTATAAATGTAATTCAGTACATTAACAGGTGTAAAACCAAGAACCACTTGATTGTCTCATTAAACACAGAAAAAAATATATAAAATCTAGTATACCTCCTTGATAAAAACCCTAGTCCACCAAGTCATCAAATGAACACTTCTCAAAACAATAAGAACCGTCAATGACAAACCGGCAGCCAGCAACATGCTTAATGGACAGAAGATGGAAGCATTTCCCCCCTAAGAACTGAAACACCCCTCTTGTTCAACATAATATTGGAAATCCGAGCCAGAGCAATCAGGCAAGAGGAGGAAATCAGGGGTATACAAATAGGAAAACAGGAAGTCAAGTTATCCCTCTTTGCAGACGATATGATTCTATACCTAGAAAACCTAGAGAGTCTGTCAAAACCCTCCTTGCTCTGATAAATGACTTTGGTAGTCTCAGGATACAAAGTCAATGTTCAAAAGACAGTCGCATTTCTATACACCAACAGCAGGCAGGCTGAAAACCAAATAAAAAACACAATTCCATTTACAATAGCCATATATACACAAAAAGAAATAGGTTGGTATCCACTTAACCAAAGAAGTGAAAGACCTTTACAATGAGAACTATAAAATACTGCTCAAAGATATCAAGGATGATACAAGCAAATGAAAAAACATCCCATGCTCATGAATTGGAAGAATCAATATTGTCAAGATGTCCATCTACCCAAGGCAATCTACAGATTCAATGCAATTCCTATAAAATTTTCAACATCATTTTTCAAGATCTAGGAAAAACAATACAAAAATTCACATGGAAGCAAAAAGAGCACTAATAACTAAAGCAATCCTCTGCAAAAGGAACAAAGCTGGAAGTATCACATTTCCAGACTTTAAACTTTATGACAAGGCTACTGTACCAAAGATGGCATGGTATTGGTACAGAATTAGGCACATAGACCAATGGAACAGGACAGAGATTCTGGAAGTAAAAACATGGTTCCTTAACCAACTCATCTTTGACAAAGCCATCAGCAAAAACACATTGGGGGAAACTATATTTAGTAAATGGTCCTTGGAAAACTGGTTAGGTACATGCAGAAGAATGAAACTGGACTCCTACCTATCATCATATACAAAAATCCACTCAAGATGAACCAACGACTTAAATGTAAAACCTCAAACTATAGGAATCTTAGAAGAAAACAAAGGGAACACCCTCCAGGATTTTGGAATAGGCAATGAATTTATAGCCAACTCCTCAAAAGCAAATGCAACAAAAGCTAAGATAGATAGGTGGGACCTCATCAAAATGCAAATTTTTGTACAGCAAAAGAAACCATCAAGAGAGTAAAAAGACAGCCCATGGAATGAGAAAAAATACTTTCAATCTTTGTATCTGACAAAAATCTAACATCCAGGATCTACAAGGAACTCAAATGAATTGAAAGGAAAAAAATAAAACATTAAAAATAGGGAAAGGACATGGGCAGACACGTCTCAAAGGATAACATACAAACAAACACACACAAAAAAAATCCTTAGCCTCACTACTCATCAGAGAAATGCAAATCAAAACTACAATGAGACACCACCTAACACTGGTCAGGATGGTTATCATTATAAGTCAAAATATAACAGGTGCTGCTGCAGCACCTGTGAACTGTCACAGAAACAAATAACTGAATACTATGTTCTCACTCAAAAGCAGGTCCTGAACACTGGTCACACTACCACAAGGGAGGGATTGGCAGATGCTGGACATGGCAAGGGAAGGGAGGGGTGGAGAAGGGGGAGAGGCATGTGGAAGTATACTAGGTACCTGGTCCACTATCAGACAGACAGCCAGCTAAAAGCCCAAACTTCACTGCCTACAACCTACTTATGTAATGAATCCCCATTTGTACTCCACAACTCTAAAATTAAAAAAAAGAACCCTCCCTTGATATACTAAGCCTTAAAGAGTGAAGATGAACATTGATATTACCAATTGAGTTGTTCTGAGGCCAAAGTGAAAAGGAAGGAAACTAGAGTCATGCACACTCTAGTTTCTAATTAGAAAAATCTCATTTCTGTTTTTGTTTTTTTTCCCCCACAAAGCCCTGCTATATTTAGTGGACAAAAGGCCTGGTCTCTTTGTGTGTGGCTATTCCTTGTAGGAGTCTGTCCTATAGATGCAGAAATGCTCTCTGCTGTTGGAGGTATGCCCTTCTTGGTCTGGACACCTCCCTCCAGTATGTGGATGCATTTATCATTGGATCAGTATTCTCATCAGAAACAAGCTCCACAGCAAGTGGGTTTCATAAGTGATGTGACCATACTTTCACTGTCCTGTTATTGAGTCATCTGAATGCTGTAATTTTGAGGAAAAAGAATCTTGACTTGAAATGACTTGTCTAGTACCCCTTGCTAACTTTAGTCCTTACATTCTAAATTCAGAGTCATCAATGAAGCTTTCCGAGTTTTCTTTACTAACCACAGCCTCACGTTTTTTGGGAAGGAGAGCCAGAAGTTAGTCACTGAGACGTCTTCTGATCCTGCTCCATTCTTCAGAACATGATTTAAGTATATGTGGAAGATGCTGTTCCCTGGTTTAGCACATACCCCATGTTGTTTCCTTTGCTTATTCCACTTGTTCACTGGAAAGTTTTGAAGTCAATTCATGCTACCAATTTCCCAGAGGTAGAATTTGTATTATGGAAAAAAATTAATTAATGCTGTCTTGTATTATTAAATTTCCCCTGTACATATCTTATTTCTTCAATTATAGGAAGGAACAGGGAATGTTGCTTTTGTAATTTTTAATCCCTCAGAGCTCCTAGAGAAATTTTAGACACAAAATCTCTGTTTAAACAAATACATGCACCTTGAATCTAATTAATATTATACCTGGACTGTGACACAGGCAAATAGAACATAAGTCTTATTTACTTTTCAATAATTGTATTGAGGCATAATTTGCATTTGCATAAATTCATTCATTTTGATTATATGGTTCAATGATTTCTAATTAATAAGTGAATAATGAAACCATTACCATAATCCGTTTTTAAATATTTTCAATACTCCAAAAAAATTTTTCATGCCCAATTACAGTTAATCTCTATTCCTAATTCTGGCACCCGGCAACCATTGATTTACCTTGTCCCAATAGATGTTCCCTTTCTGAAAATGTCATTTAAGTGAAATCACTCAATAGACAATCTCTCGTGCCTGGCTTCTCCTTAATATTGTGTTTTTTGAGCCTCTTCTATATTGTAGCATATATTAGTATGTAATCTCTTTTTGTTGCTGGATATCATTCGTATCATTATATGAATATACCACATTTTTAATATAATTATCTTTTTTATTATAAAGATGTGGGATACAATTCAGGGTTAGGTATGCAAACACGCAGGTACCTTTGTTGATGAGGTATGCCTCTCTCTCTCCCCTAGTCCCTCAACTGCCAATCCCACCCCCCCTCCCCTGACAATTTCCCATTACAGCCAAATGCTTTCTTATAGTATTATAGTTGTTCAAGTTCCGCTTATGAGTGAGAGCAAATGGTACTCTGTTCTTTGTTTCTGTGATACATCACTGAGTATGATCGACTCCAAATCCATCCAAGTTGCTGGAAAGTTCATATATTTGTCCTTCTTTATGGCGACATAATATTCCATTGTGGAATATACCACATTTTCTTACCCATTCACCAACTGGACACTTGGGTTGCTCCCATGGTTTTAGCCATTATGAAAAAAAAGCACAAGTTAGACTACCATTATTTTTAGGATATATCTAGCATTTAAAATATTTATAGCACATCACAGATACAGATAGCATTGTAGATTCCAATGATTAGAGAGTCCACAGCCATACAGATATATATTCTAATTCTTAGGATACCACTTATCAAATAATTGACCTTGAATGTGTTACTTAAACTCTTTAAGCTTTAATTTATTTTATTGCTTGTAAATTGGAAATAGTAATATCTCTATGGCATGATTTTTGTATTAAAATAGTGTACATAAAACAAAAGGTAGTTTAGCACTTAGATATGTGCACATTTATAATTTGAGAACATTTGAAAGTTTTTTCTTTTAAGCTTGAAAATACCTACAAAAGTACTTTTCCTACTACAAATTGCCATCCCACCTGCAACTCCCTCTACGTTTTAATAATAGTGGTCCATAGTTAGGTAGCCTACATCTGAAAAGTCGCAAGTTCTCTTTGTCTTCCAAACTCATAAGAGACTTCTTCAATGTTTGTGAAGTTGACCTCAAGAAAGCAGTCTTTGATTTCTCTTTGGGAACCACAGGAAACTGAATGTAGGACAGAGTGTTGCCAGGACAGTTAAGGGAGCTTATCTCTGATTGGCTGGGCAACCAGACGCCGAATCCTGTTTTCTCAAGCACAGTATTTCCACAGATGTAGCCTGCAGAACGTTCTTCTGCTGAGGACACTTGAGCAGGAAAAATGGGGAAGACTCCTTTGGCTGCCTCCTTACTAATCATCTGGCTTGATCTTGGCCGTAAGTCCAGGGGTTACAAAAGATATTCTAATAGTCTGGGTGGTAACAAGGAAGGAGAAAGGTTCAGTCAGACACCTCTAGGTTTTATTTGGGGATATGTGAAGAAAATGTAAACTCTGTAGAGAGACCAATTTCTATCTCTGACTCTTTCTAAACAGGAGTGAACAGCATATCGAATGTGGAACAGAATCCTTGGTCTCTGCATGTTCAGGAGGGAGACAGCACCAATTTCACCTGCAGGTTCCCTTCCAGCTCCTTTTATGCCTTACACTGGTACAGGTGGGAACCTGCAAAAAGCCCCACGATCCTGTTTGTAATGACTTTAAATGGAGATGAAAAGAAGGAAGGACGAGTAAAAGTTACTCTTAATACTAAAGAGGGTTACAGCCATTTGCACATCAAAGGATCCCTGCCTGAAGACTCAGCTACATACCTCTGTGCTGTGACACAGTGCTCTTCAGGAACCTGCAGCCCATACCCAAACCTGTGTCTGGTGTTGCTCTACTATCCAGCATCAACATAGAAAGAACCATGCAAAAAATGAAAAGGGCAAATTCAGTGAATTACAGTTTTTTCAAGGGGATCGTGCAGACAGAAAAACAAGCATGCTAGTAGTCATGGCTCCTTCAACTAACTGGACTGTTACTAAACACCACTGGTCCCCGACTCCCAACAACACATTAGCCATATCATTGAGTGCGATCAGACCTCCTCTTTCAACCTGATTCTGTTTGAACTAGACAGTTTCTCAAACCTATCTAAAATAATGTGGTTAAACAAAGTGTTGGTAAATAAAACTGTACAAAAGAACAATTACTGTCCCAGCTGCTGGTCAACTTCCCAAACCAGGTCTCCATCATCATTGGCATAAAGATCAATGGAAAAATTTCTAATATTCCATTCTAATATAAGTAACAATCTTATGACTTGAGCTAATTCTGAATTAGTAGAAACAAAAGACACAGGTAAAAAGCAATGACAAAGTCTGACTTATTTGTGCATGACTGCAACAAAATGCTTCACAGCCTTTTTCATGTCACAGCACACACAGAAATTGATGATATTTATACAAAACTCCAGTGCAGAATATGCTGCCTGAAACTGGCTCAGGGTTCCAACTTTCTTGAACCTTCTGCCTGCCTTAGGGTATGAGGAGATAGAGGTCTTCCTCCACAAACAATCAATTTCTGGATACAGTGGCACATAATTTGGAAAATCTACTGTTATAAACATGGGACAAATATAATTCTTCGTGCAAGCTCTTTACAAAAATATCCATAGCTTTATGAAAGCTGTGTGTAACCAAGAACATATGAACCAACACATTTTCAGTTTCTTTGGATTTTAAAATTGATCTGAAATTGAAAATAATTTGTGAAATTTTGATTGTTTATAAAGATAGAACCATGACTTCGTAAAAAGCCTCTCATTTTTTCTTTAGTCACATGGAATAAGAAGAATGAGTGAAATATAAAAATCACATTAAACAAGAAATTCAGATCCCTGTTGACTGTAGGGCTCCAACCTGAGCAAGCAGCCATCTGTCTCTGCTCTGTGGAAGTACAGGGCTTTCATTACATTCAAGCATTGCCACCAGGTCTTTTGTGCCAGCAAAAGCACTAGGATATTTGAAAGGAAAGTTTGTAAACAGGCAGCTGTTTTAGGTCAAGCTATTAGAGACTATCAGAAATCAGAAGAAACACATTTTTAGTGTTGATTTCTTACTCAAAAACAACTTAAAACAACTGCAATTTTACTATCTCTTGATACTTTTATACCTTGTGATTTGGCTGTGGCTAGAGTCCTCTGGGGACTTGATTGACTGGAAGCCCCCAAATTGCTCACTTTGGTATCTGGAGCCTTGGTGGGAATGCTGGAAGTTTGGTTCAACTGGAACATTGAGATAGTGGGCTGTTCTCTCACTCATGTGATCTCAAGGCCTTTTCCCTTACACATGGCTCTACATGTGGTCTCTCCTTGTGGTGTCTCTAGTGGGGGAGTTATACATCTCACCTGGGGCTTAAGGCTTCCACAAGCACAAAAGTAGGTGCTGCCAAACCTCTTAATGTTTGGGTCAGAATTGCCACGATGTTACTTTTATTGCATTCTGTTTATTAGAGTAAGGCATGAAGCCAGCTCAGAGTCAGTGTAGACAGGAACTACATAAAGACATGACTATCAGAAGCAGGGTCATTAGGAGCATCTTTGGATACTAGGTACCACAGGGCTAACAGAGCAAAAGTACATATTCCTTATGACAAACAGATACCAGAGTGCTCATAAAGCATAACACACATCCAGTAATTATCAAGGTCACGTCAATTTGAACTCTTAATTACTGTTGATATCTCCCCTATTTCTATGCTTCTTACTACTCTCCTAATTCAAGCACTCAGCACTTCCCACTTGGATGATTGCAATGACCTTCTAATTGTCTTCCTGAATCTGGTCTCAACTCCTTGAATCTAACTTCTACATAGTCATTATTACATAATATATCTAGTCAGATCACTTCCTGCTTCTTCTCAAGTAATGAAGAACCACTAGAAGTTGTAAAATTCAAACTCTATTAAAACTTAGAAAACTACAGTTTCTCCCTACGTTATCTTCTATTATAATCTTCCATCATTTTCTACCACATATTCTATATGCGTGTATGTATATATGTGTGTGTGTGTGTGTGTGTGTATATATCTGCCATTTAAAAATTCTATGTATGCACACATTTAGTTCTTTCCTAAACTTGTGTCTTTGCAGATTTGTGCACATGCAATGGTTAAAAGTCATTAGACTTTATGCACATATTAAACTCTATTCTAAATCTGTCCTTTTAGCCCAGTATATACTTTGCCCAGAACATACTCATAATAAAATGCAACAAGTTTACTTACCCTTCATGGTTAACTCAGGAACTATTTGTTTCTTTTCTGAGATTTTATAGGATAATATGTGCAATATTTTATTAGAAATATTTTTGGATCTGGTCCTTTCTTATAATTGTTTTGACAAGAATATTTGTTACTGAAAGCTATATTATGTTTATATTCAGTGGAAGAATTTCCTACTAGGAGTGTAGATATTCCTTCTATTTCTTAAACCAATGTATGGCCAGGTCCCTTCTCTTCCACTAGAAAATTTTCACTTCAAACTACAAGATCTAGAGAGAGGTTACAAGAAAGACGGTGAGTTGGGAAAGGGCCAGATCTTCCTGGGTGAGAGTCCTCTGTCTTGGTTTTCATGCTGCTGTGCAAACTGCAGTAGTGCTGCTATCCTGGATGGAGATGTTCCTTCCAGGTTTTCCTTCCAGACTCCTTGCCCTTTCTAAATGGGGAAAGAACACTTATTGCCACAAAATTGTTAGCTTTGTCTTCAGCTTGAGACCCAAATCCAACATCCCTAAGAAGGTAAAAGTATCCCAGTGGTGTGTATTTCAAAAAGCTTATCTTTTTTTTTTTTTTTTTTTTTTTTTTTTTTGAGTTGGAGTCTCACTCTGTCGCCCGGACTGGAGAGCAGTGGCCGCTCCCGGCCACCGCAGCCTCGACCTGCTGGGCTCTGGTGATCCTTCTGCCTCAACCTTCCAAGTAATTGGAACTACAGGCGTGCGCTACCATGCCCGGCTAATTTTTTTTATTTATTGTAGAGATGAAGTCTCACCAAGTTGCCCAGGCGGGTCTCGAACCCATGGACTCAGGCAATCCACTCACCTCAGCCTCCCAAAGCGCGGGATTACAGGCTGAGCCACCAAACCCAGCCCAAAAAGCTTATCTTAACTCACAGTATTTGTCATTTTTCAGTACATCCTAAAACTGCTTCTTGGTCTGTTTCCATTTTATGCAGTAATTCAGATTTAGAATTACTTTTGATCCTAAATGAAATATTGAGATTTCTAACACTAATACATTTACATGGTAACACTTTAAAGATACTAGAGTTTTTGTAGTGGATTGAATTGTGTCCCCTTGGAAAAAAAGATAGACCCATGTCCTAAACCCCAAAAACTGTTAATGTAACCTTATTTGGAGAAAGGGCCTTTGTAAATGTAATTAATTAAGAATATAGAGATAAGATCACCCTGGATTATTCAGGTAGGCCATAAATCCAGTGACAACTGTCCTTTTGAAAAACACAAATGACATGGCCGTGTGAAGTCAGAGGTAGAGATTGCAGTTGCGCAACCACAGCCAAGGAATGCCTGGCACCACCAGAAATTAGAAGATGCAAGGAAGGATTCTCCCTGAGAGTCTTTAGAGGGAGTTTGGCCCTGCTGACGCCTTGATTTTAGACTTCTGGCTTCTAGTACTGTAAGAAAATGCATTTTTCATTATTTATAGCCACCAAGTTTGTGGTAATTTGTTTGGGCAGCCCAGAACACTAATGTAGTCTCCCAAAGGTTATAATTCTAAATAGCCACAACTAACCTTTGCTTGTTTTCAAGCAAGGCCACGTGGCAAATCAATACCATTTGACTGATCTCTGGAGTGTTTCAAATTCAAATCCACACACATTATACATTCAAAGACACACTTATATTTCTAATTCAGCAAATATTTGAGTATCCACAATTTACCAGGTATTAGAGTTGTTTCTGAGGTCATGTTCATGAACAATAGGCAAATATTTATTGAGTGCTTACCACATATCAGGGAGTGTACTTGTGATACATCAGAAAACAAAACAAAGTTCCTCATTTTCCTAGACCCTACGTTCTAGAGTAGCCCTGTTCAATAGACCTTTCAGAGATGGCAGAAATGTTCTACATCCACGCTGTCCAACAGACAGTACATACATATCACCTAAATCAGAAAGCTACTTCAGAAGAATCGATTCTCATATCAGCAGTTTTTGAGTCCAGTCACAAGGAGGCAGTATCTGCCAACATAGGCCCTCCTCTGAAGTGGGTGGGTAAAAGAGTCTGATTGGCTGTCTCAAATTGCAATCGCCTTGTTTCCCTTTCTTTCCAAAATGCACACAACTACTCTCCAGAGTAGACCAAAACTATTTCTTTGGATCTGGAAGAAGACTGTACAAGGGAACCCATTTAGTAGCAGTTAGGTTCAGCAACTCTATCTGAAAGAGAGGAAGATGCTACTCATCACACCGGTGATGATCTTATGGATACAATTGTCACGTGAGTTTGAGATTTACCTGATTACTTCCAGAAAATCCAACATAATAGAAAATTATCTGCAGACAGGGAATGAACTTTCTGGTTAAGAAACAAGAATTGAGAGAGAAAGAGAGAACATGACCGTGGAGGGAGATGGGGAGACATGGAAAGAAAGAGAAAAATAGAAGCATGAGAAGGAACTTTGTAGCTCAGAGATTAGAGACCTAACCTGATTTTGTCTGATGCTTCCTATTGTCTTTCTGAACAGAGGTGAATGGACAACAGCTAATGCAAATTCCTCAGTTCCTGCATATACAGGAAGGAGAGGACTTCACCACATACTGTAATTTCTCAATGACTTTAAGCGTCGTACAGTGGTACAAGCAGAGACCTGAGGGAAGTCCCGTCCTCTTGATGGTATTAGCGAAGGGTGGAGAAGTAAAGAAGCAGAAAAGACTGACAACTCAGTTTGGGGAATCAAGAAAGGACAGCTCCCTGCACATCACAGCCGCCCAGATTGCAGATGTGGGAACCTACTTTTGTGCAGTGTGGCACGGTGATCCCCAAGCACCTGCTGCCTATGCCCAAACCTTGCCTGGGGACTTCAGGGGGAGCTCTTCCTTCTCTTCCCTCAGAGCAGGAACCAAAGAAAGGAGAAATTGCAACATCTGCAAGGATCTAGTGCTACTCGTCCCCATGTGCAGTAGGAATGCACATAGAAATTCACTCTGGAAGACATGGAAGAGTTTTGCATTTTTACTTCATAAATCTCAACTGTTGGTTTTCTTCTACATAGATGTTTCAGAGAATTCCAATTGTCCCCAGAAGAATCTGGATTTTTGATAAATTGTGATACAAATATTCATATAAAGGGTCTGAGTGCATCTTTAATTGGTGCCAGAGGTTTTCAGGCAGTTTCTTTAAGGTTTTGGTTCAACTGCATTGTGGAAGATTTGAACATTAAGCATTTTTCATTATGTGCGCAAAATTTAAAAGAAGTTTACTAACCTCTTTCTGAAGTCACCTCTGCAGAGCTCATCTGCCCCAATGTAGAGCAATCCAATATAACATGCAAATTATGCATGAGGTAACTACCTTTTCAGAGAAATAAGTGAGCAGAGCACAAAGGTGACCCATGAAAAGAGATTTAGGTATGTTCTCTTTTTTGCTCTTCCAGCTGCATTGTGCTCCCCAAGCCCAGATGAAGTTGATGATACAAATTCTAGTAGCCAGTTAATTGGTCTAACCATGGGAAAGAGATGTTGAACCACAGATTTCCCAATTCCCGATTTCACTGACTTGACCAATTATTTTATTTCTTAGGATGTATACAGATTTCTGTCCTGAGAAAGAGAAAATAAATACAACTATATTATAGTGGTTAAACATTAAAATCAAGGGAGCTATTTACTCCACAGCTTAATGGCCAAGTAAAGTTTTTTCACCTCTTTAAGTGAAATATTTTGTACCCATAGAAATTATTGTGATGAAAATATTATTACATAGGAATTAATTTAATATGTCAAGTCAACAAAGTCAAATACAAAACGGAACTATAAAATTTATAAAACGAAATGAAATAACATATGTATATAAAAAATATGGATGGAAATACACATGTTTAGGTTAGTTTCTAAGCACAGTATATTTGGTAATTTTGTATTCATTATAAAATTTCCAAGGTTATTGAAGAGTCATGCTAAAAATAGATAAATTAAAATTATATTGAAAAATTATTGTCTTCTTCCCTGTTATGGAGCTGGCCGATGTGCCCGTGTGGTTCTTTCAAACTATCACTTCTTTTCCTTTTCTTGGTTCTTTCTCCCACCAAATTTCTTCTCCTTTCTCTTTTTTCTTTCATGTGTTTTCTGTATTTTTTTTTTTTGCTGCAATCACTCCAAAGTAAAACATAAAATTAATAAAATCACAAGCATTGGAAAATAGAGATGAGTTTTGAAAAGTCACATAAGTAATTCTGGAAAGATTTTTTTTTTAAGTGCCCTTTAATAGCCAGCAGGGAAATGATTTTACCTGTCAAAACACCTGCCAAAGATGATTCACTTCAGAAGAAAAATATCTTATTAGTATAATTAGGATCTAGTTTTCACTTATAGTTTAAGAAACAATAGAGACAGATCCTGTACCCTTTACTCAGTTTACTCTAATGGTAGCATCTTGCAAAACTGTAGTACAATATCACAACCAAAATACTGGCAGTGATACAGTCAAGATACAGAACATTTTCATCACCAAAAGGATGCTTCCTGATATCCTTTTCTAACCTTATCTATTTCCTTTCTGGCCCCAACCCCTCCTTATCCCTGGGAGCCACTAATCTGTCCTCCATTTCTATCATTTTGTCATTTCAATATGTTATATAAATGGAATTAAACTGTATATAATCTTCTGAGAGTGGCTTTTTTTTTTTAACACAATATACTTCTATTTTTGGTCTTGTCAAATTTGAGAAGTTTTTAGCTTTTGCTTCTTCGAGTACTTTTTCAGCCCTGATCTCTTTCTCCTCTCCTTCCAGTACTCTGAAGAGAGGAATGTTGGATTTTTTGTTACAGTCCTACAACTCCCTGAGACTCCGTTCATTTTTTATCACTCTATTTTCTCTTTGTATTCAGATTAATTTCTTTTGTTCTATATTCCAGTTTACTAATACTTTTCTGTTCCTCCATTTTTCTTTTTTCTTTTTTTTTTTTTTGAGTTGGCGTCTCACTGCCACCCAGACTGGAGTGTAGGCCACCGCAGCCTCAACCTGCTGGGCTCCGGCGATCCTTCCGCCTCAGCCTTCCAAGTAGATGGAATTACAGGCATGCGCTACCACGCCTGGCTGATTTTTTGATTTATTGTAGAGATGAGGTCTTGCTGCCCAGGCGGGTCTCGAACCCGCGGGCTCAGGCAATCCACTCACCTCAGCCTCCCAAAGGCGCGGGATTACAGGCTGAGCCACCGAGCCTGGCTCCATTTTTCTACTGAGCCCATCTGGTGAGCTTTTTATTTCAGTTATATTGTATTTTTAATTTTGAAAAATTCCATTTAGTTCTTTTTTATATATATTATATATTTGCTAAGACTTTCTATTTCTTCCTGAAACTTTCTATGTTTTTCATTTGTTTCAAGCATGTTTGTAATTGTTCTTTCAAACATTTTATCATAGCTCCTTTAATATCTTTTATTTATTTATTTTTTTTTTTGAGTAGGAGTTTCACTCTGTCGACCAAGCTGGAATGCATTGGCACACTCACGTCCACCACAGCCTTGACCTGCTGGGCTAAGGTGATCCTTCTGCTTCAGCCTTTCAAGTAGCTGGAACCACAGGCATGCACCACCACACCCAGCTAATTTTTTGATTTATTATAGAAGCAATATCTCACTAAGTTTCCCAGGTCGGTCTCGAACCCCTGGACTCAGACAATCCTCTCACCTTCGCCTCCAAAAGTGCTGGGATTACATGCATGAGTCACTACACCTGGCTCTCTTAATATCTTTATCAGATAATTTTACTGTCTCTGTATCTCTGTGTTGGCACCTATTGATAGTCTTTCTTAAATTTAGTTTAAGATTTTCTTGGTTCTGAGTATGACTAGTGATTTATATTGAAATATGAACACAAGTATTGTGTGTTGAAACTCTGGATCTGATTTAAAATTTGTTTTATCTGACTTTCTCTGAAATCACTCCAGCAGCAGGGAGGGAACACTTACCTTACTGCATGGTACAGATAGAAGTCCAGTATCTGCATTTAACCTTCATTGACATCAGAGGGAAAAATAGAATCACACTGCCAGGTGAGCGTGGGACTTCTGAGTCCCAATATATAGTTGACCACTGAACATCACAAAGGTTAGAGGCACTGATCCCTGTGCAGTTAAAAATCCATATAGAACTTCTGACGCCCCCAAAACTTTACTAACAGCTTACTGTTGACCAGAAGCCTTATTGATAATATATACAGTTAATTAGCACACCTTGTATTATATACTGTATTATGTAATATGTATAATATACTGCATTAGTGCAAAAAAGTAAGCTAGAGAAAAGAATGTTATTAGGAGAATCATAAGGAAAATACATGTATAATATTGTACCGTATTTAGCAATACCATAAGTTTACAAGATGAATTGTACTGGCAGACAACTGCAGCTGTAGACCTCAATCTGCAGTACATATCAAGCAGTTCAACTTTTTCTTATAATAGCATGACTTTGCTTCTCAGGAGCACTTCCAGCATCATTAGTGGCACTTTGTATGGATCTCATTGTGTTATTCAAGGTTTACAATATTGCACCAAACACGATGAAAAATACATGAGAACCATGAAAGAACCACTTTTTACTGTGATGTGCAAATTACAGGAGAGGCGAACTTCTAACACCGAGATGATTAGCATCACACAGTGTGGTAGAAAGTACAACACTTGAGCTTGCTGCAATAGCAATAGGAGGTTGCTGAAAAATATTACTGTCATACCACAGTAGTACTATGTACTTTTTACTTTTATACAGTTATGATATAAACTGCATCTTTGTGTTTGTTTGCATTTCTCTTGACTGCAAATGGAGCTATGTATTGTCTGTAAGTATGCATGTTTGGAAAAATTTCAAATTTTGATAATAGATTTGTGTATATTTCATGGTAATAAATGATAAAATAGGCTAACCTGCACATATTTTTTGCATTCAGGACATATCTAACTTTTAAAATTTTTTTCTACTTCTAGGCTAAAGGTTCATCTGTGAGTTTTTTTGAATTGGTGCAAATCTCCAAAACCATTTCCAATATATTTATTGAAGAAATGCATGTGAAAGTGTGCTCAAACAGTTCAAACCTGTGTTGTTCAAAGGTCAACTGTAGTCTCTACGAATATGGCAATTCATGTTTTTCTTTGATGGTTAGTGCCTTTTTAGGTACTTTTAAAGAAATCTCTGATGATTTCTAAGGGAATAAATATATCCTCCTATGTCTTCTTTTTTAAGCTTTATAATCTTACCTTTAACATTTAGGTCTCTGATCCATCTGGAATTTTGTGGTGTGAGGGAGAAGTTGAAGTTTATATATATGAATAATCAATGACTTCCACATCTATATTGAAAAGACTGTATGCCTGACAAAGGTCTAACATTCAGGATTTACAAGGAACTCAAATGTACCTAAAGGAAAAAAAACAAACAGCCCTATTAAAAAGTGGGTCAAAGACATGAATAGACAATTCTCAAAAGAAGGCATACAAACAGCCAACAATTACATGAAAAAGTGCTCAATCTCACTAATCATCAAAGAAACTCAAGTTAAAACCACACTGAGATACCACCTAACTCCAGTCAGGATGATCATCATTAATACCTCAAAAAACAACAGATACTGGAGAGGATGCAGAGAAAAGAGAGTGCTTCTACACTGTTGGTGGGAGTGTAAACTAGTTCAACCTCTGTGGAAAACAGTGTGGCTATTTCTAAAAGATCTAAAAATTGACTTTCCATATGACCCAACAATCCCCCTCCTGGGAATATACCCAGAGGAACTCAAATTATTCTACAAAAAAGATTCCTGCTCATGCATATTTATTGCAGTACTATTCACAATAGCAAAAACATGGAACCAACCGTGTTGCCCATTGAAAGTGGACTGGATAAAAAATGTGGTACATATGCACAATGGAATATTACACAATCATAAAGAAGGCAAAATTATGAACCTTGCAGCAACTTGGATGGATTTAGAGTCCATCATACTCAGTGAACTGCCACAAAAACAAAGAACTGAATGCCACATGTTCTCATTCATAAATGGATCCTGAACATTTATCATAATACTAAAAGAAATGGATTGGCAGTAGTCGGACACTACCAAGGAAAGGGAAAAGACATAACGTCAATATGGGTACCTGATTCTAAACCAGGTGAAGTGATGACCAGTGTCACCTGTACATAGACCACTTATATACCTAATCCTCACTTGTGCCCCCACATCTTTAAAATAAAATATAAAAAATAAAAAAATTATTTCTGATTCAGTGAAAAAGAAAAAGAAAAGACAATCCTTCTTCCCACTGAATTGCAATGGCACCTTTGGAGAAAATGAAGTGATTATATATCTGCTGGTCTATTCCTAGAATTGATTCTGTTTAATGACCTTTTAAAAATCCTATGCCAATAGACCCTTTTCTTTTACTAAGACTTCATATACAAGTCTTGAGATCTGAAAATGCAAGTCCTCCAACTCTCCTCTCTCCTTTTTTTTTTTTTCAAACTTACTCTAGGACTTTACTGTTCCATAGAAATTGTGAAATAAGCTTCTCAGCTTCTACCACAATAGGTTACTGGTAATTTGGGATTTAGAGAGTTTATAGATCAAGTTGGGACCATTGATATTTTAACATATGGATAATTTAGAATCATAAATATAGCTTTCCATTATTTAGGTCCTACCTAATTTCTTTTATTAATGTTTTATAATTTTCATTTTACTCTTTCATTAAATTCATTCACTTGTTTATTTCATTATACATAGCATTTGTATTTTATTTTCCAGGAATCTAGAAATGCAACTGAATTTTTTATTCAATTACTTTGTTCAACTCATCTATTAGTTCTAGTTGTTCTTTTTTTTTATCAATATTTTTATTATGATTTTGTGGAGTACAGTTAAGTGTTAGGTGTACAATTACATTTCATTCAGGCACCCTGTTGATGAGAGGTGTTTCCCCATCCCCAGACAGATATTTTCGACTGTTAATCCCATCCCCCTCCCCTCCATAGTTTCCCAGTACCGTCAGTCATTTTCTTATAGTATTACATTGGATGTTCAAGGTTCATTATATGAGTGAGAACATGTGATACTCGGATCTTTGTTTCTGTGAGAGGTCACTCAGTATTATAGACTCTAGTTCCATCCAGGTTGCTGCGAAATTCATGATTTTGTTCTTTTTTATGGCTGCATAGTATTCCATCATGTATATGTACCACATTTTTTTAATCCAGTCCTCTTTTGATGGGCAGCATAGTTGTTTCCAGGTTCTTGCTGTTGTGAACAACACTGCGATAAACATACGTGTGCAGGTATCTTTTTTATAGAGTGATTTGAGTTCTTCAGGGTATATTCCCAGTAAGGGGATTTTGGGGTCATATGGAAGGTCGATTTTTAGAGCTTTTAGGAATCGCCACACTGCTTTCCACAGAGGTTGCGCTAGTTTACACTCCCACCAACAGTGTAGAAGTGTTCCCTTTTCAACACATCCTCTCCAGCAGCTGTTATTATTTGAGTTGTTGATAATTGCCATTCTGACTGGAGTTAGGTGGTATCTCAGTGTGGTTTTGGTTTGCATCTCCCTGATGATTAGTGAGGTTGAGCATTTCATCATGTGTTTGTTGGCTGCTTGGATGTCTTCTTTTGTGAAGTGTCTGTTCATATCTTTTGCCCATTTGATAATGGGGTTGTTTGTTTTTTTCTTTTCAGCACGTTTGAGTTCCTTGTAGATCCAGGATGTTAAGCCTTTGTCAGACCTGGAGTTGGCAAATACTTTTTCCCAGTCTGTAGGCTGTCTCCCTGCTCTCTTGATGGTTTCTTTGGCTTTGCAGAAGCTTGTCAGTTTAATAAGGTCCCACTTGTCTATCTTCTCTCTTATGACCTGTGGGTTTCAAGTTTTGTTCAGGAATTGGATGCCAGTTCCGATTTCCATGAGGGTATTTCTTTCCTTTTCTAAGGTTCTTATGGTTTGAGGTTTTACATTTAGGTCTCTGATCCATTTGGAGTTAACCTTTAAATTCAATGCAATACCCATCAAATTACCAGCAACATTCTTCTCAGACCTGGAAGAAACAACACAGGAATTCATATGGAAACACAAACATCCAAGAATAACCAGAACAATCCTCAGCAAAAAAACAAAGCAGGTGGTATCCCATTACCAGACTTCAAACTTTACTATAAAGCTACAATCATCAAAACAGCTTGGTATTGGTACAGGAACAGGCATATAGATCAATGGAATAGAATTGAGATTCCAGAAGCAAAACCTCAATTTCTCAACCAACTCATCTTTGACAAAGCCCCCACCACCTACCACTGGGGAGAGGAGAACCTATTCAGTAAATGGTGCTGGGAAAACTGGCTGACCACATGCAGAAGATTGAAACAGGACCCCTATCTATTCCCAGTTCTAGTTGTTCTTTTCCAGATTTCTTTAAGTTTTCTAAATCTACAATTATGCCGTCTATGAAGAAATATGGTATACTTATTCCTTTCCACACTTTATGCATCTTCTTTTCCTGACTTGATTCTAATTCTTCCAATGTGACAGTGAATAGAAGTGATGATAGTGCATCTCCTTATCTTGTTCCTAACCTTAGGGGGAAAGTGTTCAATATTTATCATTGAACAATGATGGCCTTAGATATTTTTATAGATGCCCCTTTTCAGACAAAGGACTCTCTTTTACATTTCTAGATTGTTAAGAGTAATCATCATTTGAAGGTGTTGGCCTTTTAGTAAATTCTCTTGCTCTTTTGAAAATAAGTTGAGATTTTTATTTGGGATTTTCATCAAGCAAAAGACAAAAATCTTACCCATTATGATCCTAGAGATAATAAATTTTTTTTAAATAATCTTTACCTATAGGCAATATGTCATCTTTTTAACTTTTAAAAATGACATATTGTCTATAGGTAAAGATTATTTCAATAAAAAAGAGATAATAAAATCTTATAAAGTTTAAGATATTCCGCAAATATTCAATAGGTTGGACACACATAATTTTTTATTCTCCCGACCTATGTGGAATACTTTTTGGTTATGAATATCATTAAAAATGTCTCCTGTTTGTGATCTCTACTGTCTTCCAAAAAATAAAGGCAAAGACAAACAAGAAAAGTGTGTTAATTACTTTTCTTCTGCCTTTTGTTAACATAACAATGTTATATATTCTTCCCAACTTTAAGTAATTTCATCTCTTTTTCTTCTTATATTTTCAATAGTGCTTATATTGTAAAAACATTTATGCTTATATAACATTTATACTTATATTACAATACTTAGATTGCAAAAATCTAAGTGCTATTGACTTATATTTTTATGATCTGGCATAGAGTAGGGGTCCAGTGAATATTTGTTAAATAAATGAAATATTATTACCATGGTTTTACTCAATATATCTGTAACTTGATTTTCCTCACCCTAATTTTGGAAAATTGTTGTCTATTGTTAAATTTTTGTCTACAAGTACGACCCTATATTTACCTTGCTGTAGCCTTCTGTTAAAAATGTGTACCAGAAGACGGAACAATTGTATACAAAATAATTTAAAGTTTTGCTCAGTATAAGTTATCTCAGTAAATTTGTGAGTCATGACTCATCTACTCACCCATGAACAGGTAATTATTGAGTGCTTATTCTGTGCCAATATCTCTTGTAAACATTGAGTAGTGTAGGTTTTTGAACTAGCTTTCCTTGGAGTGTTAGAGGACCAATAAAACAAAGATGAGTACAGAGGTATTAAAACTAAGATATCTGCCTTCAAACCTGAGAAAAGAGTGTCTCAAAAGATGGCTGACTTTTGGCCTGATGATAGCTACACATTTTACGTATACAGTCACAAGAGGGGGCTGCTTCATCTGCAAACTTAAGTTCTTTCTAGGAGAGGAGAAGCTACACTTACGTTTTCTATTGAAGTTCCACAGAAAACAGAAAAAATGACATATTGCCATCCTCTTTAGAAAACTTGTACCTTATGATCTCCTGCTGAGTGTGTTTATGGCTTCAAGAGTTCAGAGGCCCTTTCACTGATGCCCTAGCACCTCCCATGACTCCCCTTTATCCAAGTTTCCCTTCCCTAAGCATCCCTTACCTTTCTTATTTTTACACTCTTTTTCCTTCCTTGCCTCCACTTTTTCTTACCACTTTCATCCCACTTGTTTGCTTTTCCTGTTCTCTTTTCTTTCTATCTCAGTGTTCTTGGTGCACAGCAGCCATAGCACAGCATGGGTGTAGAAATGAGGAAGGAAATGAAGATTAGAGTCATGTGTGTAAAGGGGATGAGTGTCAGCACCATTCATGTCATCAGTTACTACATCAAGAACGGATGCATTGAGAAATATTTTTCTAGACAATGCTCAATACATGATTCCAAGACTTTCTATAGAAGACCTGAGTTCCAGGAGATTTAATTTTCAGTGTCAGTGTTATTAATTTTTCCTTTCCCCTGAGCACATCATTTCCAGTTTTTGAACCTCACTTCTATTTTCTGGAATGTAGATGGGAACTTTTATCTCCTTAAACACAAGGCTCAGTACAAGTTTCTGGGATTAAATGACACTTTCCACAAGCTCCATTGAGCATCAGATAATTCCTTTGGTACATTGAGGAAGAAATGATGGAAGAAATGTTCTGAACAGATGCATCCTTAGATTGATTTTTTAATCCAGAACCAACCTCTTATACTTTAAACCTCATAAATGATTTTAGTGGACACCCTCTGAGTAGAGTATGTCGGGTTGATATTCTCACCCTCTTCTTGGGGACATGGCTAAAACTTCCTTTAGGGAGGAAGACCTAGAAAAACAACTGCTTTGTCATTGGCTGACAAGATCCTGACAGCAGCACAATGATAGCTGCTTGTCTTGCAAGTCTTTACTAGTAACTACTGCTTCTGTTCTCTGGAAACTCTTTAAGCTTGGGAGCAGACACAAAAACTGAACTCTGGGTCCCTGATCCTAGTTTGTCCTTGAAGTATGAGGCTGGTGACTGGAGTATTTATATTTCTAGCAGTAGGTAAGTGTTCTGCTTCTACCAAGGGAGGGCTTTTGAGACCAAAGGGCCCTAAATGGTGGTTTGCTCTCCACTCTTCTTCCTGTGCTTTATCTAGCATGCTAGGGATATCATTGAAAACTGGTGTGTGCATTTGTTTAGGAAGTACATACTTCTACAGAACAAGCTTGATCATAGCCATAATCCCAGAAGAGTCCTTAGCAGTATCCAGTTGCAAGAATTCTGGGTTTCTTAAGCCTAGCACCTGCAGAATACAGCCTACTGAGTCTCTGATTATTGGCATGCATCTTTGGTCTCTATAGTTAACACCAATGATATTTTTGTGTTCTTAAAGTGCATAAATACAAGCACTGGAGTATGGGGTAGGGTCAGAGAGGAAAGTTGTGAATATTGTATCCTTGATCTATAGAATTACATTGGTTTGAGGGTCAGGAGCTAATCTGATTTTCTTAATCCCTTAGGGACTACAATTGATGCTAAGACCACCCAGCCTGACTCCATGGATTGTGCTGAAGGAGAAGCTGCAAGCCTGCCTTGTAACCACTCTACCATCAGTGGAAATGAGTACATATATTGGTATCGACAGATTCTCTTCCAGGGTCCAGAGTTTGTGATTCATGGTCTAAAAAGTAATGTGACCAATGAAATGGCCTCTCTGATCATCCCTGCTGACAGAAAGTACAGTACTTTGATCCTGCCTCATGTTACTCTAAGAGACACTGCCGTGTACTACTGCATCGTGGTAGTTGCACAGTGGGACAGATGGGGCAGCACCTGTGCAATATCTTCCTGGTGTCAAATGTGGGGAGAGGGAGAGGGTAGCGTTCACCTAGTCTAAAAAAAATCGATAGGAGCCAAAGAGTAATCAGAAAGAGGATAATGAAGGAAAGGAAAGAAGAAAGAAGATGGATAAGGGAAAGAAGAGAGATAAGAAGGAGGAGAAGAAAGAACAAGAAATAAAGACTTTATTGTTGATGTGACTGAGAAGAATTATGAAGGGACTAAGAATAATAATTTTAACATAGTGATGAAATGACAAGGATTAAGAACTTATCATGTCTCCTCTTCAAGTAAAAAAAAAAAATTTTGTTTCAGTCCGTTAGTCTCAGTGAAAAGAATGAAGAAAATCAAAATAATTCTGCTTGTCCCAAACACTTTTTTAATCTGGATCCAGGGGAAAGTCCAATCTTTGATATGCACACAATAATAATTGTTCCAATTAAAGAAAAAAATTGTTACTGTGAGAGAAATCTGATACATTCTTTGTTGCTAGTCATTTGTTTCTAGTCTAGAACATGCGTATTTGTGAGAGTTTTTTCTTTCTGGGAAGAAACAAAAATTAAAAGAATCTTTGTTTTTATTTGTTGCTCTTGAATCTATGAATAGTTTTCATCATTTTCTTGTATTCCCTAAGCAGCATACAAGTCTCATCACAAAAGACTCAGGTAGAAAAAAAGTGAAAGCCTCTGTTGAATTTCCTCATTTCTCCCTATCAACCACCTTTCTTAAAGAATCGTACACCTATGTGACAGACTTTATTGTTTTTGAATAAACAACCGTAGTTCTGCATAACTAAAAAAAAAAAAAAGAACCAGTTTTGACAGTTAAGGATATACTCTAAGAGCCTATTTTATTTCAATCATATATATCTTTGCATATAATTTTATGCAACTACATACAAACACATATACACACAGTTTTGTCATATAAATTGTATTTATTAGATTTTTTTTCAACTTGCCTTTTACTTTTCACTTAATAAAATATCCTAGAGATCTTTCTATGTCAGTAGAGAAGTACACCCATCTTTTTTTGGTGCCTATTTAGTAAATTAAAACATTCCAACATACAATTACTTTTTTATTGATGCATATGTGTTACTATTTTCTCACTGTCATAAAGAATATTGTGTCCTACATTTGTATTGGTTCACCTTTGTATGCATGTGGAAGTATCTATTTTAATCAGATTTCTGATATTGAAATTGCTATGTCAAATGAAAGGTGCATTTTGAAAGCACAGTCCTATTCACATAGCCACAAAAACAATGAAATACCTTGGCATCTTCCTGTCCGGGGAAGTGAAAGACCTTTACAACAAAAACTACAAAACATTGCCCAAAGAAAGACACAAACAAATGGAAAAATATTCCATGCCCATGGATAGGAAGAATTGACATTGTTAAGATGCCCATCCTACCAAAGGCAATCTACAGATTCAATGCAATACCCATTAAATTACCAACATCATTCTTCTCATACCTGGAAATGACAATACATAAATTCATATGGAAACATAAATGACCACAAATAGCCAAAACAATACTCAGCAAAAGAAATAAAGTGGGAGGTATCACAGTTTCAGTCTTTAAACGTTACTATAAGACTACAATAATCAAAACAGCCTGGTATTGGTATAAGAATAGACATACAGACCAATGCAACAAGATAGAGATTCTGGAAGCAAAATCTCAATTTCTCAACCATCTCATCTTCGGCAAAGTCTTCACCAACAACCACTGAGAAGAGGAGAACCTATTCAGTAAATGGTGCTGAGGAAACTGGCTGACCCCATGCAGAAGATTAAATCAGGTCCTCTACCTATCACCATACAGAAAAATCAACTCTAAATGAATCAAAGACCTAAACATAAAACCTCAAGCTATAAGAATCTTAGAAAACGCAGTAGACAGCCTATGGGAATCAGAGTAGGCAAGCAATTCCTGATCAAAACCCCAGATGTTCATGCCATAATAGATTAGATAAACAAGTAGGACCTCATTAAACTGAAAAGCTTCTAACAAACAAAAGAAACCATCAAAAGGGTGGGAGACAGCACACAGAATGGGAAAAAATATTTGCCAACTATATATCTGACAAAGGCCCAACATCCAGGACCTACAAGGCACTCAACCATGCCGAATGGAAAAAAGCAAGCAATCCCATTAAAAAGTGGACAAAAGACATGAGCAGACACTTCTCAAAAGAAGATATACAGGCAGCCAACAGACACATGCAAAAGTGTTCCGCCTCACTCATCATTAGAGAAATGCAAATCAAAACCACATTGAGATGCCACCTAACCCCAGTAAGAACAGCCATCTTTAATAAACAAAAAACAACAGATGCTGGCAAGCGTGTGGAGAAAAGGGAATGCTTCTACACTGTTGGTGGGAAGGCAAACTAGTTCAACCCCTATGAAAACTGTGTGGCAGGCCAGGCTCGGTGGCTCAGCCTGTAATCCCGAGTTTTAGGAGGCCAAGGTGAGTGGATTGCATGAGTCCGCGGGTTCAAGACCCACCCGGGCAACTTGGTGAGACCTCATCTCTACAATAAATCAAAAAATTAGCCAGTCGTGGTAGCACACTACTTGGAAGGCTGTGAGGTGGAAGGACCTCCAGGGCCCAGCAGGTGGAGGCTGCGGTGGCCGGGAACATGCCAGTGCACTCCAGTCTGGGTGACAGAGTGAGACTCCAATTCAAAAAAAAAAAAAAGAAAGAAAGAAAACTGTGGCAATTCAATATGACCCAGGAATCCCCTACTGGGAATATACCCAGAGGAACTCAAATCATTCTACCAAAAAGATACCTGCACACGCATGTTTATTATGGCACTTTTCACAATAGCAACAACATGGAACCAATCGTGCTGCCCATTGAACCTGGACTGTATAAAAAAATGTGTTTAGAAAGTTTAGTCTGAATTTAGTTAGAATTTCATAAAAAGGAGGGCAAGAGGCTCTTTAGCTTTACAAAGGAGGAAATTGGCACTCACAATCAGCCCACTGCCCTAACTACAAACAATGAAAGCTGTGTAAAAGACACATGCAATGTTTCAGCCATGCTATGCCTCCAGGAAGCAATGCCTGACTACTCTGAAGTAGTGAACAGATTAAAAACAAACAAGCCAGGGTCGGTGGCTCAATCTGTAATCCTGTGCTTTGGGAGGCTAAGGTGAGTGGATTGCCTGAGCCCGCAGGTTCGAGACCCACCTGGGCAACTTGGCGAGGCTTCATCTCTACAATAAATCAAAAACTAGTCGGGCGAGGTAGCATGTGCCTGTAGTTCCAGCTACTTGGAAGGCTGAAGCAGAAGGATCGCCTGAGCCCAGTTGGAGGTTGTGGGGGCCGGGAGCGGCCACTGCACTCCAGTCTGGGCAACAGAGTGAGACTCCAACTAAAAAATAAAAATAAAATGTTTCATGTCTTCATCTCATTTTTTAATTTCTGTTCAGAAATAATCCTCTGCCAATCAAAAAGGCACATGTTTATCCTTACACTAAATGTTTTCTGCTTTAAACTATTTTGCAAGTTTACCTTCATATATTACAAAATTAATGACCGGTTTTTGTATAAGTATCATTAGTTCTACCATTAGTTTCACTGTTAGAGTAGTGATTTGCCATGAGAAAGTCTGTTTCTACATCCATTTCATAGTATGATCCCTCAATAAAATTAACAGGGGTGAAGAACTTTGAGCTCTGGTGGCACCTATCTTCTGAATCTTACTTCCCACAAATAATATAGGAGGGACTTGTTAGTATTTATTGAGGATTCTAATGTTTCACAAACTCTATTTGTTAAGCATGTTTGAGAGATTGATTCTAAAGGTAGGAGACTATCCAATTTGTTGAAATGGGCTACGAACCAAATAAATCAAATTAACACACCACTAGAAGAAGATTAGCGATAAGAATTTTATGAGACTCATATAATGGACCTTGAACATCCAATGTAATACTATAAGAAAATGACTGACGGTACTGGGAAACTATGGGGGGGAGGGGGATGGGATTAACAGTAGCAAATATCTGTCTGGGGATGGGGAGACACCTCTTATCAACAGGGTGCCTGAATGAAACGTAATTGTACACCTAACCCTTAACTGTACCCCACAAAACCATAATAAAAAATACTGATTAATAAAAAAAAGAATTTTGTGAGAAACAAAGTATACAAATACATACAAATATAGAATGTAGTAAATAAAACATTCTGAATACAGAGAGAGTAGAGAAATAGTTGGTGACTGTAAAACAACAAGCAAAAAATTTAAAAGAGAAAAGACTGAAATGAAAGATAGCATAAGATGATGGAGATAGGTGATAAAATTAATATTGAAATAGTTTTCAAATTAATGTTGGAAAACATTTGCACTGTTTTCTGAGGGTTAATAATGGTCTGTTTAACAAATGGCACTCAATAAGTTGTCATGTAGAAAAAAATATATCTTGGCCTTTACGTCACATCATATGCAAATGGTAGTTCAACTAGAATATAGATCTAAATGCAATAATAAAATATAAAGTTTTTAAAAGAAAATATAATTTTTTTATTACTCAGTGTTAAATACTTCTTCAACAGGATGCAAAAATATCTAAACATCAAAATTGGATGAATTTTAAGTATGGAGAATTAGAAGGGTAGCCAGCGAACAGAAAATATTGACCGCACATACATGGGAGGATCTCAGAAAACCCAGAATTATCTTTTGGCAGGCAGGCTCTTTGTAGTACAGGCTTTCCCCATAGGTAAGTGTTCTAGGAGCCCATCGACACCAATATACTAGGTAGTGTTATTGTGAGAGGCTCCATTTAGCTTCAGTGATTTTTTTTTTTTTTTTTGGTGGAGATTTTTTTCAATGTTTGCTCATTTAATGATGGGTGATTTAAAAGCTCACTTACCCACACTGCGCTGATTGTTCAGCAGCTTTTAACCAAAAATGTCATGACCCCTGTGCCCCATCCTCCTTATTCACCCCATCTTGCCTTGAGCAACTTTTTTTGTTGTTGTTTTTCCAAAGAAAAAAAATCCTCAAAAGGAAAAGTTTTGCCGATGTGGAAAAGGTGAAACAAAAAACGGCAGAAAGACTAATATAGAGAAAGGCATCAAAAAATTGGCATCAAAATTGATGAATTCAAAAACTCTTGAGAAGTGGAAAAAGTCTCTTTATAAGTGTATTGCATCAAACAGAGAGTATTTTGAAGACGACTGATGTTTAAGCATGTAAGAATAAATACACCATTTTTAATAGATAAATTACGGTTTCTTTTGGGTTCCCTTGTGAAAGAAACCATTTTGCTGAAAGAGAGAGAGATCTTCAAATCAATAAGAAAACAAGCTAATCAATGGAAAAGACAAAAGACTCAAGCAGTCTCTTCACAAAAGAAGATATTCAAATGGCCAATAAACATACCATTTCTACAAAGTACAAAAGAAGACATAATTAGTGTATACTGTTAGAAGTCTACACTGTTAGAGCATGTTACTTATAGTACAGAACAACTGGAAGAGTTTATAAATGGGGCTCTGAAGTGTTAATAATTTTCTATTTCTTGATCTAGATGCTGGTTACACGAGTGTGTTAAGATTGTGAACATTTATCAAACGGCACTTATAATAAATTTATATTTTCTTATATGTATATTGTACTTTTAAAAAACTTAAAAATAATGCAGTGGCC
Source organism: Cephalopachus bancanus (assembly GCA_027257055.1). Lineage (NCBI taxonomy): Eukaryota > Metazoa > Chordata > Mammalia > Primates > Tarsiidae > Cephalopachus > Cephalopachus bancanus. The sequence continues at coordinate 958,609 of JAPVLO010000476.1, read as the reverse complement.
TCATATTAAATACAAAGTAATCTGTTAACTAAAACTAAAATTTTAGGTGTCTTCATCCTAGTTTTCTTTTCTTGGTTCCTGGGCTATTATTTAAATAAGAACAAATCCATTTTATGAACATGACTTCAGATTTTGGGCACATGCCTTCATCTAAGACATTTCGAGTTTAGAGATAGTAACAGCATACTCTTTGTTCCCAATACAATCCAGGCTATTTTCTTTGTGTCTTTGAGGTCTATGCCTTTTGTCCTATTTTTCTCTACTCCTTTTGTTACTATCATCTTCATAAACAGCAAACACGTCTCCTCACATATTGAAAGGTTTTACACATCTTAGAAGTTTGAAAGGTTTTACACATCTTAGAAGTTTCCGTTGTAATTTAAATACTATGTGACCTAAATGTCCACATAGACCATTCAGTGAGAAGCCTGGACGCATCAGCTTTGAAGACCATTAATTAGAATCCCTTTAGCCTGTAACTACCATAGCCAGAAACTAGAAAGATCACATGATAATGTTCCATTTAGATTGTGTTCCACCTCAGAAATCTTACCTGCAGTCTAAAACCTCCCATTCTGAGATTCTCAGTTATTAGCACTGCACTTGTGTTTTGACTAGGTGTGGTCATTTAGTCCCTGATCCCTTTATTGTCATATTATTTCTCAGAGGCTTCTTATCTTTTATTGTCTTACCTATAATGCTTAAGCTTCATGACCCATTACTTTCAATCTTTAGTCATTAACCCCATTATGCTTATCAGAATTCCATGTGATAGCAGTAGATCACTACTGAGCAGATCAATACTGTTGAGCAGCAGACCAATTCCCAATCATGGATCCATTTCTTCCTTATTATAATGCATACATTGCCTGATAAGCAGAGTTCAAGATAATCACACAGGTGTGCAGACTGATGTCACTGAAACATGTTGTTATCCTCAACACTGACTAGGCCCACAGTGTTACCAGGAAAGTATTCTTTTTCTCTATAATCATCACCTAATGACATTTCCCATTGGAACTATTTCAAAACTTCTCACATACCTCAGACTTTTAACCCAGACCTTCCTCCATTAACTCTTTTGGAGACACTTATTTCTGTTTATAAGAACAAAAATGATCCCATTAAAAAGTAATCGATGTTACAAATTTCTTCACATCCCAAAGAATTACTTAAATATATACCAATCCTTTCCTTCTTCTTTCCAATAAAATTGGAAATATCTGTTCTTCCTCCCATCAAAACCTGGTCTTTCTATTTGTAAACCATATTCCAATCTTATCTATCCTCAGAACTTTTATTTATTTCTTATATATTCTTTCAAAAAACATATAAATATATCCCAATTTTTATAAACCCTACCATTATCACTTCAACATCTTTTCCAGTTACCACCATGTCTCTTTTCTCCTCTTCAGATGATCCAGAAATCTCAAGAAAGCGATTTCTATATTCAACTTTTTTTCTTCCCTGTCTCATTCCCATGCCTCATCCCACTGCAGTTTATCTTATGCTGAAAAGACAAAAATCCATTATCTTTAGGCTGTAAAAAAATCAACAGTTCAATAGCACAGTGTAATGATTATAGTTATTAGTAATTTATTGTGTATTTCAAAATATCTAGAAAAGAAGAAAGCACAAGAAATAATAAATGTTTAAGGTGATGAATATCCCAATTACCCTGATTTGATCACTACAGTTCTATAAATGTATCAAAATGACACATGTACCCCATAAATGTGTACAATCATTATGTATCAGTTGAAAAAAATCAATGGACATTGAAAAGTCAGCATCTTACTAGACATTTCTTTAGCACTCACTCTGTTAGCCATCTATTTCTTTTTTTCTTTTTTTGAGTTGGAGTCTCACTCTGTCACCCAGACTGGAGTGCAGTGGCCGCTCCCGGCCACCGCAGCCTCGACCTGCTGGGCTCCAGTGATCCTTACACCTCAGCCTTCCAAGTAGCTGGAATTACAGGCATGCGCTACCACACCCGGCTGATTTTTTTAATTTTTGTAGAGATGAGGTCTCACTGCCCAGGCAGGTCTCGAACCCACGGGCTCAGGCAATTTATTTCTTTTCAAAACTCCTTTTCCCTTCACTTTAAGAACACCAGCCGTTTCTGAATTGCCACTTGCATCTCTGAACTACCCCTTTCTATGGTACTTTCTCGCTACCTATCCATGTTTGGAGTTATTGAAGATTTTCTTTAGTTCCAATTCTTTTCTGAATTTTGCTTTAATCATTTGTCTTGATGAAACGGCATCTACTCTCATAGAGTAGTACTATATAACAGACAACGTTGTGGGCAAGGAAATAAGCTTGGAGTGGAAAAGAATGGAGTGGAAAAGAAGGATACACCAATCCTAGTGTATCCTTGAGCAAATTATGTAACTTCATAAAGACTTGGTTTCCTATCTGTTATGTAAAGACAATACCAAAAGGCTATAGACCAAAATCTGTAATGGTTACCAGTGGTTGATGATGTGGATTCTTAAATTACATTAATGAGACACACTCCATTTCTGTCATTTACTAGGATCTTGGACAAATTGCATATTTTCTTTCATGTTTCAGTTTCCTTATTTATAAAATGAAGATGATAATAATCACTTCATTTGACTAAATAATATTATTTATCGAGCCGGGCTCGGTGGCTCAGCCTGTAATCCCGCGCCTTTGGGAGGCTGAGGTGAGTGGATTGCCTGAGCCCGCGGGTTCGAGACCCGCCTGGGCAGCGAGACCTCATCTCTACAATAAATCAAAAAATCAGCTGGGCGTGGTAGCTCATGCCTGTAATTCCAGCTACTTGGAAGGCTGAGGCGGAAGGATCGCCGGAGCCCAGCAGGTCGAGGTTGTGGTGGCCGGAAGCAGCCACTGCACTCCAGTCTGGGCGACAGAGTGAGACTCCAACTCAAAAAATAAAAATAAAAAAAAATATTATTTATCATATTAAAATAGGTTCTTTAAGCAGACCCCTGAAAGCACTCTCACCAGATTACACTGCCAAGAAATGCAAACCTAGATAGGAGCATAAAAATGGAGCACAAAAATCATGACTCAGTTGGTCTCCATGTTTGACCTGCAGAGGGCGATGTCGCATAGACTGGAAATGTCTTAGCTAAAAAAGTTCCTTGTCACTCGTGAGCTTCTTTACCTCACAGCTCGCGGAGGTGCAGGTTCAGAATAGGATCAGCACCAGACCAGTTGCTGTCAAGGAAGCATCTCTTGCCAATAGTCTCTAGGCCTTGCCTAAACAAGAAACTCTTGAATCCCATATTTTTTCCATTACGAGGACTCCGGCACATTCCTTCCTAACAGAACTCTCAGCTTCCTCACTGCCTGGCCATGCTCTTAATGACCATTCTACTGCTTTGGATGCTCTTCACCTTGAGTAAGTAATATTGTTTTCCCTATTCCTGCTTCCATAGGTGGGACATTGTTTCAATTAGAACTGAACTAGAGATACTATCTCATTCCAAGTAGGTCTGTTCTGACACAGCATTAATGTTACAGGAGGAAGCAGAGCCCAGTTGGTGACCCAGCATGATGCTCACATCACTGTCTCTGAAAAAGCCCCTCTGGAGCTGAGATGCAACTATTCCTATAGCGGAACTCCTTATCTCTACTGGTATGTCCAACACCCTGGCCAAAGCCTCCAGTTTCTCTTGAAGTACGTAACAGGGGCCACCTTGGTTGAAGGCATCAAAGGTTTTGAGGCTGAATTTAAAAAGAGTGAAACATCTTTCCACCTGAGGAAGTCATCAGCCCATTGGAGTGATACAGCTGAGTACTTCTGTGCCGTGAGTGACACAGTGCCTGGGACTGCAGGGGGAGCTGAACACAAACCTCCTGAGACACTAGGATTTTCTGAGACTGAAGGGCACAGCCTGACCTTTCTATAACCAGATCTCTCATTTGTTGAAAGTGACGAGGGTGGAAGAGCAGAGCCATGGGGAATGCTTGGCTCCTGAGAAGAAACAGCAACTACATTTTCCTTCTTTTACTGCTGGTTCGTGTCACATTAAGACCTAGAAAAGAAGACCTGTATGAGTATTCTTCTACTTGGAGTAGGGCATTCAAGAGGGTCAGGATTCTAATACTGTACACCTGAGCTTTCCCCCACTCACCTCCAACATGCTTCTTGTACTGCTTTTATTTTTCAATTGACAGAAACTCCAATCTTTCAGAATTTCTGGCCATACCTCAGAGTTATCCTTGACTCTTATTTTTTCTCTCACTATTCACATCGAATTCATTAAGAAATCCAGTTGACCCTACCTTTAAATTGACCCATAATCTGACCACGACTAGCTCTCTGGTCAAACCACCCTCATCTCAATGAATTACTGTGATAACGTTCAATATTTGTTCTCTCTGTTTGTCCTCCTGTAGCATATTCTTAATACAGCAACCAGTGAAGTCATTTAAAACATGGATCAGGTCATTTTCCTGTTCGAATCCTTGCAATAGTTTTTCCATTTCTCTCAGAGTAAAAAGTTCTTATGTTGGCCTATAAGAACATATGATCTATCTCCCCTTACATTTTTTAAATGCCAGCAGAAGAAATAACTTTGTTGATCCTGAGTTCTATAGCCAGTGAAAATATTCTGCAAAAATTATAGTAAAATACAGACATTCTCCAATGAAGGAAAACAGATGATTCCTTGTGTGCAGACTTGCTATAAAAGACATTCTGAAGGAAGTTCTTCAGGCTGAAGGAAAATAATACCAGAGGAAAATTTAGAACTTCAAGAATGAAGGTAGAGCAACAAGAATAGTAAATATATGATAAAATACAAGAAACTAGTTCTATTCTATTGGAATTGAAAGTAACTTCATTGAGGTATGATTTATACACAAAACTACACATATTTAATACATACATTTGATGAGCTTGGACATATGTATATGAAGGGAGAAAAATCTGAAATTTATTTATAAAAAGTTATGTACTTATTCTTACATGTTTAAACTTCAGTCACCTTCAAAGTACTCTCCATTTGATGCAATACACTTATTTTTGTGGATGCTTTTTTCACTGCTCAAAATAGTTTTTAAACTTGTCAATTTTGATGCCTTTTAGTGCTTCTGTCATTTTTTGTTTCATGTCTTCCAAATTGGCAAAACTTTTCCTTTGAGGACATTTTTTTATCCTGGGAAACATAGCAAAACAAAAAAGTTGCTCAGGGAGAGATTGGTTAAATAGAGAGGGTGGGGCACAGCGGTCATGCCGTTTGGGGCCAAAAATTGCTGAATACTCAGCATGATGTGGGCAGGTGTGTTCATAAATCATCCATCGTGAAATGGGCAAACGTGTAGAAGGAATCTCCAAAAGAAATTCACTGAATCTGAATGCAGCCTCTCACAACAATGCTAACTGGTACACCAAAGCCGATGGGTTCCTACAACTCTTACCTAGCAGGGAAAGTCTGTACTACAAGGGGTCCACCCTCCAAAAGATAATTCCAGGTGTTTTGGGTCCCCTTCTCACATCCTTGAAACTATCATCACAATCAAAGCAGTAGACACATTCCATCACCTCCTAGTTTCCTTGTTTTTCTTTGTTTTTAATGTTCTTGCTGTTGCTGTTGTAAGAACACTTAACATGAGATCTACCCTCCTAACAATTTTGTACAGCAGATCTTTAGAACTTATTCTTACAAGTCAAAACCTTTATGCCCATTGAACAATGACTGCTCATTTCTCCCTTATTATCTGCTTTTATGAACTTGACTATTTTAAATACCTCATATATGTGGAATCATGTAGTATTTGTCCTTCTATGACTAGCTTATTTCATTTAGCATAATATCCTAAGGTTCAATCATATCTCAAATAGCAGAATATTTTTCCTTCTCAAGGTTGAATAATATTCAATTGTATGAATATCACATTTTTAAGTTCATTTATTGGTCACTAAAATTTTGCATTGTTTCCATGTCTTGGACACTGTGAATACCACAGGAAGAAGAATGAAATTGGACCCCTGTCTCACACTGTACACAAAAATCAACTCAGAATGGATTAAAAACGTAAACATAATACCTGAAAGTGTAAAACTCCTAGAAGAACATGTAGAGAAAAAGCTTCATGACATTAGACTTGACAGTGATTTCTTGGATATGACACCAAAAGCATAAGCCACAAAATCAATAAAAAACATGGGGGACTGCAGCAGATTAAAAAGCTTCTGCACAGCAAAGGAGCAACTTATGAAAAGGGAGAAATATTATATCTGATAAAAGCCTAATATCCAAAACATATAAGGAACTCTTAAAACTCAGTCGAAAACATTTTTTAAACATGTAAAAATTAGCAAAAGTAGACACTTCTCCAAAGATGTACAAATAGCCAACAGGTATATGACAGTGTGTTCAGTATCACTAATCATCAAGGAAATGCAAATCCAAACCACAGTGAGATATCACCTCACAAATGTTACGATGACTATTAGTAAAGATAAAAGAAAATAACTGTTGGTGTGGCTGTGGCAAAACTGGAACCCTTATACACTGTTTTGGGGAATGTAAAATGGTTTATCTGCTAAAAAAAAATTATGGAGTTTCCTCAAAAATTAAAAATAGAACTACCATATAATCCACTACTCCCCCTCTTGGTATATATCTAAGATAATTGAAATTAGGATCTCAGATATCTGTACGTCTGTGTCACTGCAGCATTATTCACAATAATTTACCTTCTTAATTTATTTAAAATGCATATGACTGTTGAAATCAATTGTTATAATTTTGCCTGTTGGGATTTTCAAAGTCTGAAAATGGAAGACATCTGACAACTATAGCATAAAGAAATGAGGGTAAATTAACCTATACAATTGTAACATTTTTAATATATTTTTCTTGAAGCAGTGAAATAAATCTAAATACACTGTGAAATATTAAGTAGTAGGCATAATGCAATTCTTAGAGGAACCACTACAAACACAATGCAAAAAGAAATAATCAAAAAGCAAATAGATAAATTCCAATAGAATACTAAGGTACAAAAATAGAGGGCAGAAACAGAAACTAAATAATAAAATGGTAGACCTATATCTAAACATAACAATAATTGCAGTACATGTAAATGATCTAAATACATATTTAAAGAGATCATCAGTATGAATTCTTTTTTTTTTTTTAAAGGTTCATCTATATACTATCTACATACACTTACCATTGTAAATATAGTAATATAGAGAGATTAAAAATAAAGGAATGAAAAAAGATATTTATGAAAACATTAATCAAAAGAGATCTGGAAGGGCTATATTAAGATCAGACAAATTTAACTTCAGAAAAAAAAGACTGAGCATAGTGGCTCACATCTATAATCTCAGCATTGGAGAGGCTGAGGCAGGAGGCTCACCTGAGCTCAGGAGTTCAAGACCAGCCTGGATAACATAGTGAGACCTCGTCTCTACAAAAAATAAAAAAATTAGCTGGGCATGGTGACATACACCTGTAGTCCCAGCTACTCAGGAGGCTGAGGCAGAAGGATTGCCTGAGCCCAGGAGGTCAAGGTTGTGGTGAGCTATGATTGTGACACTGCACTCTAGTCTGAGCAATAGAGTGAGATGGTTTTTTAAAAAAAGAAGAAAAGAAAAGAATTTTTTTAATTACAGAGATAAAGAAGGATATTACATAATTACAAAAGGGTTGATTCACACACACACACACACACACACACACACACACACACACACCCCAAAAGAAAGTAAACTATGTATGCACCTAACAAGAGCTTCAAAATAATTTAAGCTGAAACTGTTGGAACTAAAAGGAAAAGATACAAAACCACAATTACACTTGGAGACTTTAGCCCTTTGTGCTCAGTAAAAAGTAAAATAAGTAGTTAGAAAGTCAGCAAAGATATGGCAGACCTGCTCAACACAGTCAATCAACTTGATCTTATTAATATTTACGGAACACTTCACTCAACAACAATGGAAATCACACAAAGCACAAAAGCTTAGAAGAAAATTTATAACAATAAATGTTTAACTAGAAAAAGAAAAGAATCTCAAATCAATAATTTCATTCAGTCCTTGAGTGAGTCCCTGGTAATGATGTTCTAAATAGAAAACAACAATAACCACAACAGCCAGCAATCCAGGTAACTTGTTTTTTATTTTAGGCCAGCAAGAGTACTTTCTGTTGCTTCTGTACCTGTACCCAACGGTAAAATTGTATGCCCTTTACAATTTATATTGCTCTCCTATGTTCACAGATTAAGATGAGATCAATTCTATTCACACCAGATACCACAGTTCTGGAGCAGGTTATGGGCCTTCCTATTATAGTAGCAGTCTCAAAAGAGTACAGGAGGACTTCATTCCTTCATCTTTTTTTTTCTTCATTACCAGTTATGAAGATTATCTGCCACAAAATGAATTCTGTTATACACATGATGAATTATACTAGAACATAATAGAGTACCTTAAAATTCATCTGCATGTTTTCATACAAAGTGGAACATCACTAATTGCTAAATGGAACGATGTCATTATGTGTTTCCTTAACCTTTGAAGGGGCAATCACAAGAGTATTCAAGTTATGCATTAGGTCAAACCTAAGAGAAAAATGGCAAGGCAGACAGAGTAAGCCATGACTCCAGCTTTGGACTAGCTGGGGCCTATACATGATAAACAATGAAGTGGATGTGAGAAGAGTATAGGCCTTCCCCATGGCCATGTGCCCATCTTTCGCTTTACTTTTCACTGAATGCATTTCAATACAACAATACAACAAAATGCTGACATTTCATCGAACTGTCAGAAGCATTTATAGGGCATGACAAAAGAAAAAATCAGCTTTTCTGTATTCTGTTTGATCTTTGAGAGTGTTAAAATCTATTTTTTCCCCTATGAGCAGGTATAATGGTGGTATATGGGAACTCTCTGTACTTTCTACTCAATTTTTCTGTAAACCCAAAACTGCTCTAAAAAATATAGCCTATTAACTTTAAAAATCGATTTCAATATAGAAGCCAAAAAGAAAAAAATCAATTCTATGAGCTTCATCTCACAGAAAATATTTACTATAACCAACTCAGATTATTTTTTACTCCCCTGCCCTGCCTTCCCTCTTTAACCACTCTGTGTTGGTGCTTCTGTGGTTGTGTATTTGCCCTGCAGCATGTCTTATGCATAATCTTGTACATATTGTGTAATTTAATTCTAATAACATGAAAGTAGAAATAATTCCTGCTAAGTAAAGCAATATGATAAGTAATTTAAGAGAATGGGTTTATGCACTGTGTAGACATGTGTCCTACTCTCAACTCTGTTATCAACTGAATTACGGTAGAAAAGTTAAGCATTTTTAACCTCAGTTTTACCACCTGTGTACAGGACAGAATCATCATTTCATCATAAGCTGTCCCAATAATCAAATAGTAAAACATTTTTCAAGGGCTTAACTCATATCCTAACACAGTGTAAACATTTGATAAATTCTTTAAAAATAAAAAATAAATACAGGTAAAAATATGAAGACCCAGTCAACATAAATAATTTTGCTCATGATCCCCATCTAGTACATTATGGAGGGTAAACCAAGTTTTGAATCCCTGGCCGTAAAATTTAAGCCAAGTATTTTCAATTTATGGCATCACTGATGTATCCTCTTGTATACAAATGTTGAGAGTAAAGGATGAGAAGAATAGAAGAAGGTAAAGGGAAAGAGAGAAAGCAAGGGGAAACACTTTGAAACCACTGAACGCATATTATCTCTTCAGATATTCAATCACACAGAAAGATATACTCTCTGATGCCTATTTTTACTGAGGCTACAGACTTGATAAAAGAGAACATGGAAAAAAAAGAACCTGGCACAACATTCTCTAACCTTCAATTGATTTGTTACCCTAGATCTGGTTCACATCTCTCTACTAGCTTATAAAGTCATGTTCTTTTCAGCTACTTCTCCTTGTACTGATGAAATGGAAAATCATTTCTCTTCTGTCCTGTCACAGTCCTGATTATTAACTGAGGTCATAATAGCTTTCCTTATGTTGCCATACAAACTATTTGGAAATTTTTCTCTTTATTCCCAAGACTGCTGTTTAAGCCTATTGGTAAGAGAGAAGATGAGTCTAGTTAGCTAGATTTTTCCATTATTCAGCAGGTGAAACTTTATATAAATGAAGTGGGACACTGACAGTTTACTCCTGTACTGTGTGAGCATCCTTTCATTCAGGCCTCAGTCCACAACAGCTTCTCATGACTCCTCTCTCCCACTGTCACCCTCTATAGCAACAGCCTCTTTCTTGGCTGATCTTAATATGGGAATTAAAAAGGGACCGATGTGTACCACATATTACTACAGACGGATGATGGGGTCAGGCCAGGTAGAAAGACACAGAAAAACTCGGTGACAGGAGCAAAAATCATAAAGCCAGGCCTCTACTGTGCTCCCCTCCTGGGGATGAACACTCCCTGAGACTCCACAGTAACTCTCTGCCTCGAGTCCTGCAGTCAGCACTCAGCCCCACAGCCATCACCCAGGATCTCACATCAGCTCAGCAACTAGGGAAAACGTAGTCTGGGACTGATAGCATCCTTTCCAAAGTCCAGGTTTTCTGATTCGAGTATACAAGAGTTTCGTGACAGATTACATGAACAATTTGTCAATTGTTCAGACAGAAGGTCCAGTTGAACTTGAGAGATGCTGCCGTATAAAGGCATGAGAGTGACAAATGAGGTTGCTACCATGTGATATACCCAAGACAAAAATAAAAAGGATGGCATCCTTGGAACCCAGTTGAAGAAAATACGTACTAAACACTCTCCCAAGGACAGAATGCTCAGTTTTTGACAGGAAAGCTCATCTGAGATGTGCTACCAAGTCTAGTAATAATAGCAGTAAAATTTAATTAAATATATTTTATTTTATATTAATTTATAAAATCATATATATTTATTTTATAAATAAATAAAATGGTAATAATAATATAATAAAATAATGATGATATTAAAATCTAGCACTTAACATCATTTTCATTAGCAATCAAGAAAGTACAAAATAAGTAAGCATGAAATTCAACAAATTAGAAGATAAAACAAATCAAAGAAAAGCATGAGACTAGTATTGATAAATGTATGCATAACTTAATGATTAGAAAAAAGAAAAAGAAATTTAAAATTGGGCCATAAGAAATTAGATGAATGCTTTTTTAGTTAAAGTAACTGATCATAAAAGAAGACACAAATGGACATAATTTAAAATTTAAAAAATGAAATATATGATTAAGAAACTGTAAAATATCACTTTTAACATTACCGTATGATAAAAATTTTAAAACTTGATATAATAAAAAGTGTGTCTTTTGTGTGTGTGTATATATATCTATATATACTTAGATAAGTAGATGTCACTTATATATACATATGTGTGTATACATATACACATATATATATATACACACACACCTCTATATACATAAGTATAGTTTGCTATTATTTTCCATCTTAATTTATGTTTCTCCTTATGTTTCTCCTTCCTTTTCATCCCTTATCAGGCAGGTAGTGTCTGTGCTTCAACACATAAGTGATGATGCCCGGCCAGACAGAAAGCTGTGTTTGTTTACAGGGTCTTCTGACTTATTTTGAAAAATCTAATTTGATTTAGGAATGACAGGGTTTATGGTAGTAGTAGAGGTGGAAGAGAGATGTTGACAATGTATAAAAAGGAGAATATGGCTTTACCAGGAGAGAAGAAGGGACATTATGGGTCTAGAGCAATGAGAATCTGGTCATTTTTTCTGGACAACGCTCTAAGAATTATTAAGACCTATGAATTAGATGGCTGTTTGATGATTAGAAAGAGTTCCCAAACTTGTAAAAGAATTTTGGGGCCCCATAAACCTGGAAAACAGAATCCTTCTACTTGAAATACACACCTAATTTACATAGTTTACAACATATTAAATAATATTTTAATATTTATGAATCACCACAAGAAAGCCATGTTTGTGTTTCCACTCACGGACCATAGTGACTGTAATTTACAGTTAAGTTGATTTGTGAGAATTATTATTGAGCATTTTGCTCAATCTAAGACCTTGTCTTAGATTGTCTTTACAATCATACATATCATTCTGTTTCTTGAAGCATACAATCTCAACAGCTCTTAAGTTTGGATATTTGGTCAAGAAAAATGGAGAAAACCTGGGGTCCTCAGCTCAGCTCTTCTGGCTGCACATGAGGTGTGAGCACAGACACTGTCAAGGACTTTTCCCAAAGGGTAAGGCACACAGTTATTCTCATTGTAGGATATCCAGGGTTCCCTGTAAGAAAGGTATAAAAATTGAGTCAATTTTGTAATAATTCCAAATAAGGCTGTCTTGCCCATTCATAGGGAGCAGAGCTCTTGATCTCTGTATACCAAAGAGGGAAGAGAGATCGACGCTTCTATTCTAATTTCTTTTTATGCCTTAGGAGGTACAAGCGAAATTCCAGGAAAAGCATTGCCAATATCCTGTTTGTAATGAATTTAAATTGGAGTGAAAAAAAAAGAAAATGAAGAGCTATCTTACTAATAAAGAGGCAGAGCATCCTCCACCTTTCAGTCTGCCAGCCTAAGGCTCAATCACTTGCCTCTGTGTACTGTGGCTTTTTGGGGGGCACCTGCAGCCTGTCCCCAGTGGTGCTGCTGGGCTTATGGCATCCACAGTTAAGGCAACAAACTTGTTCTCAACGGGTGTTTTGGGAAGGACAAACTCAGTGAATCAAATATTTTTAATATTCTAAAAAAAGATCAGGAAATGCAAATATATAACATTCAATAAATATTATTCATATACTGGGTTATAATCGTTTCTTTTCATACTTTATGATTCCTTTTTTTTTGAGTTGGAGTCTCACTCTGTCACCCAGACTGGAGTGCAGTGGCCGCTCCCGGCCACCGCAGCCTCGACCTGCTGGGCTCCGGGGATCCTTCCGCCTCAGTCTTCCGAGTAGCTGGAACTACAGGCGCACGCTACCACGCCCGGCTGATTTTTTGATTTATTGTAGAGATGAGGTCTCGCTGCCCAGGCGGGTCTCGAACCCGCGGGCTCAGACAATCCACTCACCTCAGCCTCCCAAAGGCGCGGGATTACAGGCTGAGCCACCGAGCCCGGCTACTTTATGATTTCTATCCCCTGTTTCTATCCATGTTGGTTATATTACCTTATTTTCTGACCCTACTGAATGGGGCCTGCAATATAAGCACTCTCTACTTACACACACACACACACACACACACACTCAAATCTCAATAACACCTTCCAGTGAATGCTTTGATCTCTTTGATTTCTTTGATGTATACTTATTTCTTTCCTTTCTTCCATTCCATCAACATGTACATTTCATTCTTTATCCCATCCCACCATTTTCCTCCCCTCTGCGTTTCTCTGAGAAGATCAGGCAAGAAGATCAGTTGACTTATAACTCTCATCTATTCATAGCTACTCTGTAATCTTAGATAAGGCTTCCTCCTCTATTTTACAGAGAGAATTTTACCTACTGTATCTCTCACAGGATTATTTTAAATACACATTTAAAATGAAGATATATTTTATCAAATGTTATAAAGCTGGTAAAGAATGATATAAATGATGGGACAAGCCTCATTGTAAGGGTGAAGTAAAATGTAGACTATTTCTAAAATGGATTGTACACTAAATTGCAATATGGTCAGGGGTTTAAATCACTAAAGTGGTTCTTATTCTTACAAAACAGACTTAGATTTGCTTTGATGAACTAATCAGGAGTATAGACCAGTTAATTAATTTATAGCACCTGTTAGCATATCCAAGCAAATTAAACCTTTGATCTCAAAACTAAGCTCTACCCCTTTGCACTGTAGTCATTTTAATAACTTTAGTATTATATTAAGCTATTAATTGGCTTGACTATATTGACTAAAATAAAAGGTGTTTTTCCTGGAATAAGAAGATAAAAGCAGGTAGAACACATTTCCCTGGGTAGTGGTTGAAGAGATAAATAACAAGGTATCACCAACATCCACATTACATACTCAAATTAAAGGAATAAAAATATCTCAATAGTTGAATAGAGGAAGTGGATCAAGGAAATGAATATCCATAGCTGCCTATAAGGGAAGTATATGTTAAAATATCCATAAAATTTAAAGTAATTAAAATAGGTAAGTATGTATGCTTCTCTCTTGAATCCATTTACTTCTGACGCATATTTATTCTCCTCCAATTAACGTAATGATCTGAGACTGTTACCATACCTAATTTACATCTCAATCTTTGATGTGAATCATCTGGAGATCTCGTTAAAGTACAGATTAGGATTCAGTAGGGCCTGAAATCATGTATTTCTAACAAGCTCCCGGGTAATATTGATACTGCTAGTCTGTTGGTCTCTCAGAGTAAGGTCTACACGATCTGAGAGGCAGTATTCTAAGGTCATTAAGTGTGTCCATTCTTTATTCACACTGCCTAGATCAGAAGCCTGGCTCTGCCACTTACTGACTGTATGATCTTGGGAGATTAATTAACTTCTCTGTGTCTCGGTTTCCTCATCTGAAAAATGCTAATTATGTTAACACCTCTCAGTGTTGTTGTGAGGATTAATGAGTGGATTTATATAAAATTTTTTAAAGAGTTGATAGTACTGTTATCATATATACCAGGCTTGTATATATATCAAGCCTGTTATATCAAAAAGGCCTATGTGTTTTGACCTAATTGGATACATGTATTCTAGTTGTTTAAACAGGGACAAGATGACTAGTTGAATTTTGTGGAGTTGTGTTTTGTTTCACATAACCCTTGTCACAGAGCCATATATTCACATATTCTGGACGTTTTTTCACTTAGGATAGATGTGGCTGATCAGGGTGATATATTCTTGGATTTTTCTAGATAAGGTCCCATCTAGGCTAGGCCTTTTGCTACAGGCCTGCTGAGGAGGCATGGGAGTAGCAGGGTTGAGCTTCAGGGACTTGTTGAAGTAAATTAAAACACAGTTCTGGTTCATACACAAGATCTCTTTAAGACATTCCCATGTCATAAGTAATATAAATCCCATTCTATTAATTAGAAAACTATTGCAGGAGTGGTTTCATTAAATTGTTTACTATGATCTAGCCAGTAAATGGCAGTGATGAAATATTTATTTGTGTATGACTCCAACATTAAATTATTTAGGCAGAATTAATCAATTACCCTCCAAAATTTTCAGGTGTTAAAAATATTTGTGGCTCCATTGCTTTTGTTAAGCTCTGGCCCAGCTGTGCTTCCATTGAGCTGTGGCCGGACCATGCTTCTCTTAAAGCTCTGGGCCCCTCCCCAATCTGAGGGAGGTGGAGCCCCCTTTTCTCTCCCTCTCCAATCTACTTTCTAAATAAGCTATATTTTCCAATCTAAAAAAATTTGTGGAGGTTTTATTATTATATCCAAAATTGTTTATGTTCAGCATTCTATTTGTTCTGGTGAGTCCCGAGCTCCCTTGAGAATTTTTGTGGCACTTAGAAGAGGCTTACATAGCACTGGTGCTATGAACTCAGTTTCTCTTTACTACCCTTCATCAGCACTAGAGGCTACCCAGGGAGAATGTGGAGTGGAAAGAGAGTTGTCCATATAGGCTGAAGGCTCTCAACACTGACTGATTCTGAGGGACTTGATGTTGTGGTTGATGGTTCTACTTAAAACCTGGGAATTATGGGAACCATCCTAGGGGATCAACAGTTGGCCCGGGTCTTTTCCTCTCAAGTGCAGCCTCCAAAAGGCAATTCTATTACCCTTGCCTCTCATGAATCTCTACTTGATGAGTAAAAGCAAGTGACAAATTTTTGTTGGGCTGCTTCTCTAAACCTTGGATAAAGTCTTACACAGTGGCTCCATTGTTAGCAGTTTTTACATGTCAGATGTTTGCCTGTGATGCTGGTGCAGATATTTTTGACACGTTCGTTTTAAAAATTATTTTTGACAATAGCCCCTTAGGTCTGTGAGAACCTGGAAGGACTGTGTTTTGTCACATTTATATCACCAGAACTAATGCACTGGCCAAAATTGTGTTTACTGAAGGAAAAGTGAGTTGGAAAATCAGTTCCTGGAAAAACAGCTTTCTCAGATGTTTCCACCAAGAATGAATTTTGTGCTTTTTGGCCTGTGTTCCTATGGAGTCGCCTTTTTTTCTAATTATATACCAAGAGGAATAATTGCAATTTGAATGGAAGTGTTTTTGTTTTCTTTTTAATATATGATAACAAACAAATCCTTTTATAATGGACACTTTCATGAAAGAGATAAGTCAAACATTTCTTCAACAACTATCTAAAGATGATAGAGATTCCATTTTGCCTCAGAATATGAATAGCCAAATAGTGTGACTTAATTTTGCCATATGTCCTAAATAATATAATTCATGAGAAAATGGTAGGATAGCCATTAATAAAATAGTAATTGATAGAGAAGAACATGGCAGGGAAGGAGCAAAATCTCTTTCACCTGGACAATCATATCCAAAGCCAAATCATCATCAAACTCAAATGCAAAGGCAATTAGGAAAGCTCCTGGGAGTTTTCTTTATGATTTTGTGGCTTGGCTTCTGATGAACTATTAATTTGGAGAGTTCCCTAAGTGTAAATAAAATGGCCATAGGACAGTTCTCAAAAGCCTGAAGATGAAAGAATGCAACCAAATCTGGCTTGTTTGCAATTGCTTTGGTGCCTGAGGAAAGAAAATTAAAATCTGGAGTACAATGACTTTACAGCAAAATCCTAGATCATTTTCAATAGCTGTTAGCCAGAAAATATATGTATTATATTTTCAGTTGCTGAGTATTCTGGAAAGAAAAAGACTTCACTTCTGAATTCCAACTATTAGGTCACATATTTTGATGTGGTAGATTCTAGTCCCTTCATTTTGTTTATTATGTAGTCACACAAAGCTGAAAAAATTAAAAATAGTAAAAACAAAAAAAACCCACATTTCTCTTATATAGATTCCTGGGCCATGTATTTGAGTATAGGCCTGGGCATTAAGGAGCCACAGAGCCTTCATCACCAGGACAGAGCCGACTGCTCTGATAAAGGGAAACAAGATCTTACAAAGGGCATTGTTGGTGTAAACAGCTTGTTCATTGAAGACATGGCACAAAAAAGAAAGAACAACGAAGAGAGAAGGGACAAGCAAATTGTTTTCTTCTTGATTTATCTTGTCTTCCCCAAGACTTTTCTTAAAGATTTAAAATAAATTAATATGCCTGCTCTTCATATATCAGTTAATCTCAGCGTTTCTCTTACTCTCGTATAGTTCATTTCCATAAGTACTGTAGTAGATGATACCTTTTTTGTTGATAACTGTTTGTTATCTCCCACTCCTGCCATGTTTTAGTGAGAGCGTATGTCCTATATTTCTCTACATAGCTGACTTTGGACTTGGCCATATGACCAGCTATGACCAATGGGATGTGAGGTGATAGGAACTATGCCACATCAAAGCAGAAACTAAATATATTCACATAGTTTGGCCACTTTTATTTCTGCCCTGCATGTACCAGATAATAGTTACTCTTTTTTAACTATTAATTTTGTTATTTTAAAGATGTGGGGTACAATTCAGGGTTAGGTATACAAATGTTCATTATGCAGGTACCCTTGTTGATGAAGTGTGCCCCCCCTTCCCCAGTCAGACTCCCACTACTGCCAATCCCGCTTCCCCGCCCCTCTCCTGGCAGTTTCCCACTACTGCCAATCCTTTTCTTAAAGTATTATGATAAATTGTTCAAGTTCCGCTTATGAGTGAGAACATGTGATACTCAGTTCCTTGTTTCTGTGAAAGATCACTCAATGATAATAGTTATTCTTTCAGCTTCTATCTTGTAATGTCAAGTAGATCCACTTTTCATTGTCCAGAATGAAAAGACAACTCATAACAGACCTGCCATCCACTTGCAACCAGGAGGAGAGCTTTGGAGTGTCAGAACTGCAGCAGACTCATGATTAACATACCACAGATAACAAATTTGTCATTGTGAGCCACGGAGTTTTTAAGATTGTGTATCCTGCGCATTACCACAGTCAGAATCAATCTACCAAGTCATGTCAATTCTATCTTTTAAATATTTCTCATAATCAGCCAGTTTTTTTCAGTCTCCTTGTTGCTATATTGATCCAGGTGCTCATTCCTCTCACCTGGCTCATTGGAACAACTTCTTAAGTATATCCTATCTCTTTTCATACCTCTCCCACCTATCACTGCTTCTGAAGTTATCACGCTAAAACACATTTCTGACTAGATCACTGTCCTGTTTCAGGACCTTCCATAGGTCCCCATTACCCAGAGGTAAAAGTCAAAGTTTAAAAAAAATCAAAGTTAACTTCACTATTACTTCACTATTACTCCCAGTAACTTTTCATCCTCATTCCCATCATTACTCCCATGATTTCTGAACTTTGACCACATCAGATAAACTCACTCTAATACTTTCTTCAGGGCAAAATTATATTCAGTCATCAAAGCCCAGTAAATGTCACATCCTTTTAAAAAGCTTTCTCCAAGTTATCTGGATTAGTTATTTGCCCTCTCCCTCTTTTAGTGTACTGCAGTTTTGCAGTAGCACATATTCACCATATTATGACTATTTGGGGTTTGTATTTCCTTATTAACTCATGCTCCTCAAGGTTAGGGACCCTTTCATATTCATTTCTTTAATCTTAGCTATTATTATAGGAAGCACTCAGTAAATTGACCTACAACCTGGCCTCAGAGTACTTTGGCAAGAGTCCTGATTAAACAAGAGCTGGTTTATACTTTGGTGTGCTGGAAGCACTTTACTGGAGAGACACTTGAGGTCTCTAGTTCGTTATATCCTTCAAGCCAATCTATGGATTTCCTTTCTTATATCTGGCAATTCTTACTTAGGTCATAATCTCAGGAGAAAGATGTGACTCCAGACATGAGTCTCTGGATTCTATCCCCTTTTGTAAACTACAGCAGTACTTTTCTTCTGGATGAAGGGGTCTGGAAATTCAAGCACAAAAAAAAGATCATTCCAGATCCCAGATAGCATAATAGCTATAAAAGTTAGTCCCAGTGTCAAGTAAAACTTCTTTTCAATCCTGTCTTGAAATAAATCAGTGAGTCTATTTTGGCAAGAAATCAATACTATATCTAAAGATCTTGGGTTATGAGATACCTCAGAGCATCAGTCAGTAGTTTGTGATCTCATAGCAGCCCTTTTATTATTCTCAGCAGCCCAAAAGCCTGGCTCCTCTATTATGACACATCCCACTGAAAGGTAAAAAAAAATTTAAACTGCATACACATTAGTATTTTCCCATTTATGACATCAACAAACAGTCATATAACCAATGCTAACTATCTTTGCTAGTGTCTTTTTTATAGAGTGATTTGAGATCTTCAGGGTATATTCCCAGTAGGGGGATTGCGGGGTCATATGGAAGGTCGATTTTTAGAGCTTTTAGGAATCGCCACACTGCTTTCCACAGAGGTTGCACTAGTTTACACTCCCACCAACAGTGTAGAAGTGTTCCCTTTTCACCACACCCTCTCCAGTAGCTGTTATTTTTTGAGTTGTTGATAATTGCCATTCTGACTGGAGTTAGGTGGTATCTCACTGTGGTTTTGATTTGCATCTCCCTGATGATTAGTGAGGTTGAGCATTTCTTCATGTGTCTGTTGGCTGCTTGGATGTTTTCTTTTGTGAAGTGTCTGTTCATATCTTTTGCCCATTTGATAATCGGGTTGTTTGTTTTTTTCTTTTCAGCACGTTTGAGTTCCTTGTAGATCCAGGATGTTAAGCCTTTGTCAGACCTGGAGTTGGCAAATACTTTTTCCCAGTCTATAGGCTGTCTCCCTGCTCTCTTGATGGTTTCTTTGGCTTTGCAGAAGCTTGTCAGTTTAATAAGGTCCCACTTGTCTATTTTCTCTCTTATGACCTGTGGGTTTCGGGTTTTGTTCAGGAATTGGATGCCAGTTCCAATTTCCATGAGGGTATTTCCTTCCTTTTCTAAGGTTCTTATGGTTTGAGGTTTTACATTTAGGTCTCTGATCCATTTGGAGTTAACCTTTGTGCATGGGGATAGATAGGGGTCCTGTTTCAATCTTCTGCAGGTGGTCAGCCAATTTTGCTATATTTAAATACAAATTATACCCACACTTAAATCACTATACCAGTACACAAACACACAATTTTACACACTAACTCAGCATTCATTAACTATGCATTGATATTTTTCTGCCTGGTAATTGCTGGAGTCATGGGAGTTAGGGGGAAAATGCATAATCTTTTTCTCATAGAACTTGTAGATGAGTCCAACAAATATAGTGTGATAAAAACTTTGATAGGCATGAACCAAATATCTAATGACAGAGTAATGCCTAAGATATCAGAAAGTATTTTAAATAATATCTTTAATTTGTTAAAATAAGTGTGAGACACAGTACTTATGCATGCCACATGACCCTGAAAATATAATATTTCATATACCATACTCTTACTACAAATAGAATTACCCAGATGCTACATGGCTCAATATACTTGCTGAGGATATCAGAAATTATGAGATGACATGCGTGGGCACTAAATATTGGGCTAACACAATCACAAGGATGGGAACAACAGACACTGGGAACTGCTAAAGAAGGGAAGGAGGGAGAATAGAAATACAAAACCATCCATTGGGTACCATGCTCACTAGTGGGATGGAGGTGAGGGCTCATCAGAAGCCCAAACCTCGCCTTCATGCAATGTATACTTATGTAACAAATCCTCACATGCACCTCATGTTTCTAAAAGAAAAAGAAATGATGGAACGATATCTCCATTATCTTCTGTTATTCTTTTTTATTCTGGATTTTAAATGACTGATTTTTTAAAGAACATATTTTCTGTTTTTGAATAAGGTCACTAGACTCTTTCTACTTAAATTTTAACACTTATGCACACCAAATGAAATTAGGAGAATTAGAGAATTACTGAAAGTAAACCATTTTTCTGTCTCTCCACAGGAGGGTAGTATTTCAAAAGGCAACACAGAGAAGGGGAGGGTGGAGGGTGAATGAGTCCACTGGCTGCCACACAGGGGTTTCTACATTTTTACTGAGATCTAAGTGAGTGGCAACACGTGCTAGTTCGGCCCAGAAAAGCGTCTTTTGGGAGGGGCTCTTTTAAGAGCAGCTAAAGTCGGTGACTGTGTCCTCCATGTGACAGATGTACAAGATGATTCTGAAATCCTCTGTGTTAATCCTTTGGACTCAACTGGCATGTGAGTTTACAGGATTTCCCAATTGCATTAACAGAAAATTCTAAAGAGATGGAAAATTCCTGATGGCAGGTTATTTTATGGCAAAGTATGGTAGGAGAAATAAAAAAAGGAAGGAGGAAAGGGAGAGAATAAGAGAAGAAGGGAGAAAAGAGGGAGGAAAAATAATTTTAGGTTGGGAAAGAGAATCTAGTTTCCTTCCCTCATGTCTTCTGCTTTGCTTCTAAACAGGGGTGAACACTCAGCAGCTGGAGCAGAGTCCTCGGTTTCTAAGCATCCAGGAGGAAGAAGATTTCTCTGCGTACTGCAACTCCTCAAGCCTTTTTCCCAGCTTACAGTGGTACAGACAGGAGCCTGGAGAAAGTCTTATCCACCTCATGACATTAGTTAAGGGTGGAGAAGTGAAGGAGCAGAAGAGACTAACCTTTAAGTTTGGGGAGGCAAGAATGAGCAGCTCCCTACACATCACCAAGGCCCAGCCTGGGGATGCAGGCCTCTACCTCTGCGCAAGGGCACAGTGCTTTCTGGCACCTGCTGCCTGCACCTAAATCCTGCTGCCAACCCCAGTCACACTGCCACCCTGTGCCTCCAGCAGCTCCTTACCCAGCTTATGGCATGAGCAACGATAACAACTTCAGCTCCTAGTAGGACCATTTCTACTGTCTTTTCAGCAAACATTTCCCAAGACCCCTGTGTTTCAAAGTTTATTTTTCTTTTTCTTACCTTACACTACCCAGTAACCCATTTCAGAAGCATCCCTTAAAAATTGTGTTACATTGAACTCCTTCATTCTGAAGATTGTAAGGGCAGATGCAAATTAGAAATAAGAAAACGTTTTTCATTCTCTCTGGTAAAAAAACAGAAAGACGCTCTCCCCTCCCTTTTCTTAGAACATTCACTTTACAAAACTTGTAAGTTTTTTCTCTGTCCCCTTGAAATGCATTTCAATCTTTTTAAAAGCTTAATAAACCTCTTGCCAGTTTTACAACATAGACTGTCTTTCTCAAGGGCCTGGAAGCCACCTTTTGGAAATGTAATCATCAAGGGAGATAGTGCCCCAAGCTCCTGGTTTCTGTGGAAAATAGGAGCCTAACTTCAGCTGATACTTTTCTCCTAGCTGCAAACATACCTCCTGTCATAAAGACATGAGAATATTTTTCTTCACATAAAGGCAATTAGGTCACATAGGTGGCTACCTCAATTACCAGGTAAACTGAGGATTAACTCTATGTGACAAATAGTGCTATCAAGTCCTCTTTCTTCAGGACTAGTTCTTGTTTATATTAAGAAATTATACACAATTAGTTGCATCTGCCTGACTGTGGTAAAAGGATAAGATTTCTTTCTCCTTTATAATCTCTTTAGTTGCCTGTGATATGCATTACATTCTGGTTTAATGCGTATTCAATGATAAAACTGTTTTGTTTCTTTCTACCTTTGTGGAGGGGTGTTATTGATTGGCAGGAGATTTTGTTTTACTTCCACAAGACTGCCCAATGTCTCTCCATAATCACTGTGCGTGCATGTTTCTCCCTGAAAACCAACACAACACTGTGAAAAGAAAGAGGGTTTCTTATGGCCACTTAACGGCTATGTAACTTTGGGCAATTTATATTAACCTTATAAGCATCAGATTCTTCATAAGTACTTCAGAAAGTAAGTAAAAGTATTTAATTTACAGTGTTATTGTAAGGATTAGCAATGTTTTGAGAAACACCTAGCATAATGGATTTTAAAATTTAAAAATTGAAAGTAGGAACCACAGATTCCATAAGGTACACTCAAAACTTCATTTGTGTCTTGATAGGTCTTCTGTATCAGGAATATGGAAGGGACACACTCCCTGTTTCCAAAAATTCACTGTCATGGTGATAAAAGGCCATAGACTGGTTCCCACAACCGTTGTTCTCCAGGTGTTGTAACTTGAAGAACCTCGACCTACAACCTCCATTCAGAGCAATCATTTCTAAAAGCAAGGAACCATTCTGTGCCTTCCTAAAAACACACTGTTGAGGCCTAAAACAGACTCAAACCCTGGGTGGGTGGCTGCATTGCAGTAGAGGAAGCGGTGTTAGCTCTAGGGGGCACTCTAACCTGAGGAAAGTTTCTTTGGGTGTTCAGGAGGATTCATGGCTGAAGGGAGGATGAAAATCTCTGAAACATGAAGAGGGTTAATAACACATATGACCCTGCTTTCTTATCACCAATTCTATTTTCTTATCTCCAAGAGTCAAAATGAAACTTGAGGCTTATTTTTTTAATGAATACAATTTTTACCTAAAAATTTTTTTGTCTTTTAAATTTTCTTTATTTTAAAATTGTGGGGTACAATTCAGGGCTAGGTATACAAATGTTCATTATGCAGGTACCCTTGTTGATGAGGTGTGTCCCCCCTCCCCCAGTAGATTCCCACTACTGCCAATCCCTTTCTTATAGTATTATGATAATTGTTGAAGGTCTGCTTATGAGTGAGAACATGTGCTACTCAGTTTTCTGTTTCTGTGATAGACCACTGAGTATGATAGACTAAATCCATCCAAGTTGTTGTAAAGTCCATATGTTTGTCCTTCTTTATGACTGCATAGTAGTCGTCCATTGTGTATATGTATCACATTTTTTTATCCAGTCTAGTTTTGATAGGCAACACTGTTGGTTCCATGTTTTTGCTATTGTGAATAGAGCTGCAATAAACATGCGTGTGCAGGTATCTTTTTTGTAGGATGATTTGAGTTCCTCTGGGTATATTCCCAATAGGGGAACTACTGGGTCATATGGAAGTTCAATTTCTAGTGCTTTCAGAAATCGCCACACTGCTTTCCAAAAAGATTGCACTAGTTTGCATTCCCACCAGCAGTGCAGAAGCGTTCCTTTTTCTCCACATTCTCACCAGCATCTGTTGTTGTTTTATTAATGATGGCCATTCTTCCTGGGATTAGATAGTATCTCAATGTGATTTTGATTTGCATTTCTCTGATGATTAGTGAAGCTGAGCACTTTTTCATATGTCTGTTGGTTGCCTGTATGTCTTCTTTTGAGAAGACAATAGAATTCATGTCTTTATCCACTTTTTAACGGGGCTGTTTGGTTTTTTCCTTTTGGCACATTTGAGTTCTTTGTAGATCCTAGACGTTAGACCTTTGTCAGATATACAATTGGCAAATATTTTTCCCATTCTATGGGCTGTCTCCCCACTCTCTTGATGGTTCCTTTGACTTTGCAGAAGGTTTTCAGTTTGATAAGGCCCCACTTGTTTATATTATCTCTTATGGCATGGACACTTGGAGTTTTGAGCAGGAAATGTTGCCAGTTTCAATTTCCAAAAGGGTGTCTCCTGCATTTTCTAAGATTCTTATAGTTTGAGGTTTTACATTTAGGTCTTTGATCCATTTAGAAAACTTGAGATTTAAACAGGAAAATTTATTTCTTATTTATTTAACTCTAGTTTAATAAATCAATGTTTCTTGGTATCAGGAACCAATAAGATCTGTTATCAATTTGTTCAGAAATTATTTACAATTTCTGATTTCTGTTCTTTTCTAAACAAATGCTCATACCTCATGTATGATCAGAAACTCAAGAACAAGAAAAATAAAAGGAAAGAAAGAGGCAAATAGAGAAAGGGTAAGGTGTAGGTGGGAAGAAGAGGATGGAGAAATAAAGGTAAAAAGGAAATGGTAGAGGATTGTCTGAATTGGAAAGCATTTTCTCTTTGAGTTTCTCAATAGCAATCTTATTAACATTTGAGGTCAAGTATCTATTTGGGGGAAAGGGTCTTTCCTGTGCATCATAGAATGTTTAGTGTCGCCCCTGATCTCTATTCCTTATATATCAGTAACACTACCCCAGCTGTGGCAAACACAAGTCTCCAGACACTGCCAGATGTTCCTGAAGGGAATTAGTCCCTAGCTGAAAACCAACAGTCTATATGTCTATTTGTTGAATATTGAACTGACAGAGCAGAAACAAATTTTAGTGTGTGTGCATGTGTGTGTATAGAAAATATATACACAAAGGACTGAGGAAGTGAATTATTTTCTTTCATCCATTATGATACATTTTTATTCCTATGGTGGTCATATGTCCTGAATTACTATTGTATCATTTTACTTTAATAAATTAAGTAATTGAATACATGCAATACAAAAAGGGGAATTGGTCTACACACACACATACACACACATACACACACACACACACACACACACACACACACACAGTTTCTCTATTTTCTCTCTAAGTTACTGTGTCCCCATTCTTCACACAAATTATTTACCCTTCAATAACAATTCTTAAACCCTAATAAGAAAACCCCGCCTTTACCCCCAACACACACATACAGACACAAGCATTCACACCACGGGATATAGAAGGTTAACTAAACCACAGGTAGGTGGAGCTTCCCACTACAAAGCTGAGTGACAAGGCTTAGGAGTGGCTGCTGATGAATCTATCTCATGAAATCCATCAGCTACAAGGACAAAACTAGTTCCAAATTCAAGATATAATACATATCAATATTTTAAAGGACTTGACATCAAGGTATGTCCCTACAGGAAAAAAAGCAAAGAATCATGAAGGCAAAAGTAAGAGTCTTGCTGGGCCTCCTGTGGATACAGATTTGCTGTGAGCTAAGAACATTTCAGAGGGAATCTGGGAATATTACAAATTTGAAAAGAAATGGGAGAAAGTGGAGAGATGGGGAAAGAGAAAGAATACAATTCTGAGCTGTGTCCTCTACCATGAGGAAGAAAACTACAGAGAAATTCCCTGCACTTGAAAACAGCTCAGTGATTTTGCAGTGACCCTCACCTATGTCTATTTTTCTCTTTCTCAACAGGGGTAAGAGTGCAAATGAAGGTGGACCAGAGTCCTCATATCCTGATTGTTCAAGAAGGAAGAAATGTGTCTATGATGTGCAATTTTTCCATCTCTATAACCAGCATGCAGTGGTTCCAACAAAAATCTGGAGAACCCCTCATAGCCTTATTTTACATATCTTTAGGAATGCAGCAAAAAGGAAGACTAAAATCCACAGTCAACACCAAGGAACGTTATAGTCACCTATACATCAGAGACTCCCAGCCTGAGGACTCAGCCACTTACTTCTGTGCCGTGGAGGCACAGTGCTCTCCTTGCACCTGCAGCCTATGCATGAAACCATAGCTGAAAACCTAAACCACCCTCTGGAGTGGCAGTAGGAGTTCAATGTGATTAGAATTGCATTCCCATTGCCTTGAATCTACTGGTTCATGTACAAAGCATTTCTAAATGAGGTACAACTTGGCACTAATATACATGTGCTTACGTGGTTTCTCTGAAGATTTCTGTGGGGATAGTATTACTAGATAAAATCTGTTGCGTGATCAACTATCTTAAATATGATTATATCTTTCTGGACAGGAGTGAGCAGAGTCTTCAGTTCCTTCATATCTAACAAGTAAGAAAGCATCGGTCTCACCTGTACTTTCTTTTCTTCATCTCGTTATGGCATAGACAGAATCCTAGGAAAAGCTCCATGATACTTTTTCTAATTCATTTAAATGGGAAAGAAAAGGCAGAGGAAAAATAAAGGATCACTATTGGCATGAAAGATGGTCAGAGTTTTCTTCATACCTGACCAGAGACTTAGCCACCTACTTTCATACTGTAGAAGCACAGTGCTTCCCAGGCACTCCAAGCTGGAACTCGGACACGTGGCTGCAGTCCTAAATCCCAATGACATGGTAGACATGTCTGTATGTTTTTACTTTAACATGGTATGAGGAAGCACACACTTGAAAAATTGAAATAATTTTAACTGCAAAAAAAGTTGAAAATGCTGAATACTCAGTCTAGTAACATTCTTTGTCCTAACAGAACAACTACTAACAACCTAATCCACAAATCAGAAAATCAGTGAATCAGTGAATCAGCAATTATAGATCCAAATCCAGTGATAATGTGGTAAAAAGAATATTTTCACTCTGAGTGCTATTTATTCTTAACCCATATTATGTTTGCGTATAAAGGAAAATCATAAGAAAACTAAACCTTAGTGTATTTAAAAAGACATGCTATTCTCTGTAATCCTTCATTTATTTTTGTTCCAACTTCCTAAAGTACATTCAATTGTTCATTTTGTTCCTATTCAGTGGTATCTATGTATGTCATTTTTCTCTTTGTTACGTTTTGTAAAAGCATTAGATAAAAGTTAATTTCCAGTCATGAGTCTGTTGTATCATCTTCAGCAAGTGAGTTATTTTCTTTGTACTTCATCTCAGAATCTTTGTCTGTAATGTGAGGGCAATATTTCCAACTCACCATTGCCCACAAATTTCATACACTTAATCACTCAACAAATATTTATTGAATACTTATTAGGTGCTGGGTATGGTGCTTTGAATAAATAAAGAGTTACTTCCATCAATGAAAATATATGATAGTGGGGAGCACATTTTGGTTAACAGTACCTGTAAAATAAGTTAAGAACTAAATTGAGAGAATAAAGTGTATTATTTAAAAAATAGATGTCAGAGAAAGCTTCCTGGAGTATGTGATGCTTCAGCTTGAAATCTAGAGGTTTAACAGGAGTCAATCAGAATGAAGAAAAAGAGAGTACTCACTCATAATATGAACATTTATCATAATACCATAAGAAAGGGATTGGCAGTAGTGGAACACTGCCAAGAGAGGGGGTGGGCACTTAACATCAATAAGGGTACCCACACTTTACCTGTATGATGACCACATGCGTACCTAACCCTCATTTGTATCCCACATTTTAAAAATAAAATAAGTTTTTAAAAAAAGAGTGTGGGACCTTATTAAACTGACAAGCTTCTGCAAAGCCAAAGAAACCATCAAGAGAGCAGGGAGACAGCCTACAGACTGGGAAGAAGTATTTGCCAACTCTAGGTCTGATAAAGGCTTAATATCCTGGATCTACAAGGAACTGAAACGTTTTGAAAATAAGAAAACAAACAACCCCATTATAAAATGGGCAAAAGATATGAACAGACACTTCACAAAAGAAGACATCCGAGCAGCCATCAAACACATGAAGAAATGCTCAACCTCACTAATCATCAGGGAGATGCAAATCAAAACCACACTGAGATACCACCTAACTCCAGTCAGAATGGCAATTACCAACAACTCAAAAAATAACAGCTGCTGGAGAGGGTGTGGTGACAAGGGAACACTTCTACACTGTTGGTGGGAGTGTAAACTAGTGCAACCTCTGTGGAAAGCAGTGTGGCGATTCCTAAAAGCTCTAAAAATCGACCTTCCATATGACCCCGCAATCCCCCTACTGGGAATATACCCTGAAGAACTCAAATCACTCTATAAAAAAGATACCTGCACACGTATGTTTATCGCAGCGTTGTTCACAATAGAAAGAACCTGGAAACAACCATGCTGCTCATCGAAAGAGGACTGGATTAAAAAAATGTGGTATATAAACATGATGGAATACTATGCAGTCATAAAAAAGAACAAAATCATGAATTTCGCAACAACCTGGATGGAACTAGAGTCTATAATACTGAGTGACCTCTCACAGAAACAAAGATCCGAGTATCACATGTTCTCACTCATATAATGAACCTTGAACATCCAATGTAATACTATAAGAAAATGACTGATGGTACTGGGAAACTATGGGGGGGGATGGGATTAACAGTAGCAAATATCTGCCTGGGGATGGGAAAACACCTCTTATCAACAGGGTGCCTGAGTGAAACGTAATTGTACACCTAACCCTTAACTGTACCCCACAAAACCATAATAAAAAATATTGATTGAAAAAAAAATGAGTGTGGGGGAAAGTGTTCCGATTTGAGGAACAGCACACATATATAAGTAGGAAGCAAGGCAGACTATAGCAAAATTAAGACATTTAATTTGTAGGTTACTAAACAATATACATTGGTGACTCTCATTTTGTGGGATAATAACACAAGAACCTTGAAATAAATTGTCTGTAAATTATAACGTGGTAAGGTGAAGGATATGGGAAACAAAATTACTATACTTGTCTACATACTCACAGAGCACAGATAGGGATAACTGCATTGAGAACTATTAAAAATAATCATGCAATTAATTAATGATAAGATGTAAGTTCTCTAGAGACCTTGATTTATTTTAAATGTCGAAAACATTTCTAAGTAAGTGGCACAGGGTATGATAAATATGATACAGACATATGATACATTTTGACTTAGATGAAGCTAACAATTGCCTTTGAAAGAGAGAAAATAGGTGAGAAAGTGTTATCGTAAAGAAAAAAAAGTTCTGTTTTTTGCAGTGCCACTGATATTGAATTTGTCTTCTAACTATAAACTACTATAAAACTGATCAAACATATAAATCAACTCTTTTTTTTTTTCTGAGTTGGAGTCTCACTCTGTCACCCAGACTGGAGTGCAGTGGCCACTTCCAGCCACCGCAGCCTCAACCTGCTGGGCTCCGGCGATCCTTCCTTCTCAGCCTTCCGAGTAGCCGGAATTACAGGCATGCGCTACCACGCCCGGCTGATTTTTTGATTTATTGTAGAGATGAGGTCTCACCAAGTTGCCCAGGTGGGTCTCGAACCCGCGTGCTCAGGTGATCCATTCACCTCAGCCTCCCAAAGGCGCGGGATTACAGGCTGAGCCACCGAGCCCGGCTAAATCAACTCTTTTTAAGGAGAGGAGACAGTGAAAGTTTGCAATCCCTGGAAGAAGGAAAAACTACAAAGTGACTCCCACATTCAGCATTTCTCATTTGGGAGTATTTTCTGAACCTCAGCACAAAGACTTGGAGTCCTAAAAAAGAGTGGCAGCCTTACTAAGATCTCAGAGACAGAAAGAAACAGAAATAGAATCAAGGCTGTGAATATAACCGTGATTTGAAAAAAAAGGGTACTAGGGAAATTGAGCCTCGTATAAAAGGGCCTTAAAATCTGAGTAGAGTGTTTTCAGAGCCTATATGCACAGGGAGAGACTTTGGGATGCCTCACAGTAAATGGCTTCTGAGGACCTAAAAGTTCTAAGGCGATTTCAAAGGCTGCCCTGTGCAGGAAGACATGGAGCTATGGCCTGGCCAGAGTGAAGAAATCTTGGAAAACACATTGGGCTTCTAATTCATCAGAATAAGAACCACACAGTAGGAGTAAGGGCTATGTTCTAGGACAAAAGAGAATAGTTGGGGGTGGGGGGAAGGCTTACCCTCACAGAAATTAAAGTAAGTTTCAGCAGAATCAAAGTGATCTGGTAATTTAACAAAATTAACATTTTCAGAGAAAACAAAATAACCAAGATTCTTTTTGTTATTACCTTTATTGTACAATACACAAAAAAATTACTAAAAATGTAATGAAGCAGGAGCAAGGGCCAATAATCAAGTTATAAAATATTGAATGGGAAAAACATGGTTTATTCAAATTGGTTATTGACACACAAGGATTTCATTATTTTTTAATTTTTTATTTTAAAGATGTGGGGTACAATTCAGGGTTAGGTATGCAAATGTTCATTATACATGTACCCTTGTTGATGAGGTGTGCCCATCCTCCCCCGGAAAATTCTCACTACTGCCAATCCCACCCTTTCTCCCATCCCTGGCAGTTTCTCACTACTGCCAAACATTTTCTTATAGTATTATGATAATTGATCAAGGTTCACTTATGAGTGAGAACATGTGATACTCAGTTCTTTGCTTCTGTGATAGACCACTCAGTATTATAGACTCTAAGTCCATCCAAATTGCTGTGAAGTTCATAATTTTGTCCTTATTTCTGGCTGCATAATATTCCATCATGTTTATGTAACACATTTTTTAAATCCAGTCCTCTTTTGATGGGCAGCACGGTTGGTTCCATGTTTTTGCTATTGTGAACAATGCTAAAATAAACATACCTGTGCAGGTATATCTCTTTCATAGAGTGATTTGGGTTCCTCCGAGTATATTCCCAGCAGGGATTGCAGAGTGGTATGGAATGTCAATTTTTAGATCTTTTAGAAATCGCCAGACTGTTTTCTTTGCTTTTCTTTTTTTTTTGAGTTGGAGTCTCACTCTGTCGCCCAGACTGGAGTGCTGTGGCCACTCCCGGCCACCGCAGCCTCGACCTGCTGGGCTCTGGTGATCCTTCCACCTCAGCCTTCCAAGTAGCCGGAATTACAGGCATGCACTACCACGCCCGGCTGATTTTTTTGATTTATTGTAGAGATGAGGTCTCGCTGCCCAGGCGGGTCTTGAACCCGCGGGCTCAGGCAATCCACTCACCTCAGCCTCCCAAAGGCACGGGATTACAGGCTGAGCCACCGAGCCTGGCTCAGACCGTTTTCTACAGAGGCTGTATCAGTTTACACTTCTACCAACAGAGTAGAAATGTTCCCTTTTCCCCTCATCCTCTCCAGCATCTGTTGATTTTTGAGTTATTGATGATGGCCATCCTGACTGGACTTAGGCGGCATCTCAGTGTGGTTTTAATTTGCATTTCTTTGATGACTAGTGAGGCTGAGCATTTTTTCTTGTATCTGTTGACTGCTTGTATGTCTTCTTTTGAGAACTGTCTATTCATATCTTTTGCCCGCTTTGTAGTTTGTTTTTTTTCTTTTCAGCACATTTGAGTTCCTTGTGGATCCTAGATGTTACACCTTTGTCAGACATACAATTGGCAAATATTTTTTCCCAGTCTGTGGGCTGTCTCCCTGCTCTCTTGATGGTTTGTTTTTTTTTTTTTACTTTGCTGAAGCTACTCAGTTTGATGAGGTCTCGCTTGTCTATCTTATTTCTTATGGCATGGGCACTAGGGGTTTGATCAGCAATTGATTGCCAGTTCCAATTTCCATAAGGGTGTCTTCTGCATTTTCTAAGGTTCTTATAGTTTGAGATTTTACATTTAGGTCTTTGATTCATTTAAGTTGATTTTTGTGTTGTGATAGGTTGGGGTCTTTTTTTGATCTTCTGCATGTGGTCAGCCAGTTTTCCCAGCACCATTTACTGAATAGGTTCTCCTCTTCCCGGTGATTGGTGATAGAGGCTTTGCCAAAGTCAGTTGAGAAATTGAGATTTTGCTTCTGGAATCTCTACCCTGTTTCATTGGTCTATATGCTTGTTCTTGTACCAATACCAGGCTGTTTTGGTTATTGTGGCTTTATGATAAAGTTTAAACTCTGGGAGTTTGAGACCTCCCATTTTGTTTTATTTATTTGTTTGTTTGTTTATTGCTGAGGATTGTTTTGGCTATTTGTTCATGTTTCCATATGACTTCCTGAATTGTCATTTCCAGATCTGAGAAGAATGCTGTTGGCAATTTAACGGGTGTTGCATTAAATCTGTAGGTTGCCTTGAGTAGGATGGACATTTTAACAAGGTTGATTCTTCGAATCCATGAGCATGGAATATTTTTCCATTTGTTGGTGTCATCCTTGATTTCTTTGAGCAGTGTTTTGTAGTTTTCATTGTAAAGGGCTTTCACATCTCTGGTTAGGAAGAGGCCAAGGTATTTCCCTTTTTTGTGGCCATTGTGAATGGGATTAGGCTTTTTATTTGGGTTTCTGTTTGTTTATTGTTGGTGTTTAGAAATGCAAGTGTCTTGCACATTTATTTTATACCCTGAGGCTTTGCCAAAGGCCTTTATCAGTGCAAGGAGGTTTTTGACAGATTCTCTTGGGTTTTCGAGGTGTAGAATCATGTCATCTACAAGGAGAGATAAATTGACTTCCTCTTTTTCTGTTTGGATACCTCTGATCTCCTCCTCTTGTCTGATTGCTCTAGCTAGGATTTCCAAAATTATGTTGAAAAGGAGGGGCGAGAGTGGGCATCCTTGTCTTGTTCCAGTTTTCAGGGGAAATAGTTCCAATTTCTGTCTGTTTAGCAGTGTACTGGCTGTGGATTTCTCGTAGATGGTTCTTACCATTTTAAGGAATGTTCTATCTATGCCTAGATGTTCAAGGTTTTTATTAAGAAGGGATTCTGGATTTCATCAAAGGCTTTTTCCACATCTAATGATATAATCATGTGGTTTTTGTTTTTACATCTGTTGATGTATTTAATTATATTTATGGTCTTGCGAATGTTGAATCAGCCCTTCATCATGGGGATGAAACCTACTTGGTCGTAGTGGATGATTTTTGAGATGTATTGTTGGATCTAGTTTGCTAGGATATTGTTGAGAATTTTAGCATCGAGGATATTGGCCTGTAGTTCTCTTTGTCGAATCTTTACCTGGTTTGGATTTGGGGAGAATGCCATCTTTCTCAATTGCCTAGAATACTTTCAGTAGGATTGGTATCAGATCATCCTTGTATATTTTGTAGAATTCTGCTGGAAAGTCATGTGGTCCAGGGCTTTTTTTGTAGGCAGTTTTCTTATTATATAGTCAATTTCCTGGTTGTTATTGGTCTATTTAGGCTATCAATTTCTTCTTGTTTCAACCTGGGGAGGTTTTGTGATGTCAGAAACGCCTCCATTTCCTTTAGGTTTTAAGTTTGTTTCCATGCAAGTGTACATAGTAATCTCTGATAATCTTTTGTGTGACTTCATCTTTTGTATTTCTGATTGTGTTTATTTGGAATTTTTTCCCTCTTTTTCTTGGTCAGTCTAGTTAGTGGTCTATCAATCTTGTTTATCCTTTCAAAGAACAAGTTTTTTGTTTTGTTGTTTTTTTTATATTATATTTTTGTCTTCTATGCACCGAATTTGGGTTTTTATTTTGGTTTCTGGATTCTTCTGCTGAAGTTAGGGTTTTGGTGGTCTTGCTTTTTCAGCTTCCTTAAGGTAATTTGTTAGACTGTTAAGTTGTGATCTTTCCATTTTCTTCATGTGTATTCATAGAGATATGAATTCCCCTCTTAGGACTGATTTTTTTTTTTTAATTGTAGGGTACAATTCAGGGTTAGGTATACAAATATTTGTTGTGCAGTTACCCTTGTTGATGAGGTATGCCCCCCCTTCCCCAGGCAGTTTCCCACTACTGCCAATCCCACCTCCCTGTGCCCCATATCCCCAAGTTTCCTGCTACTCTCAATCCTTTTCTTACAGTATTACAATTGTCGTTCGAGGTCCACTTATGAGTGAGAACATGTTTTTATTTATGTGAAAGATCACTCAGTTTTATAGTCCATCCAGGTTGCTGTGAAGTTCATGATTTTGTTCTTTTTTATGTCTGCGTAATATTCCATTTTGTATATGTACCACATTTTTTTTAATCCTGTCCTCTTTTGACGGGCAGCATGGTTGGTTCCATGTTCTTGCTATTGTGAACAATGCTGCAATAAACATATGTGTGCAAGTATCTTTTTTATAGAGTGATTTGAGTTCTTCAGGGTATATTCCCAGTAGGGGGATTGTGGGGTCATATGGAAGGTCGATTTTTGGAAGTTTTAGGAATTGCTACACTGTTTTCCACAGAGGCTGTACAAGTTTACACTCCCACCAACAGTGTAGAAGTGTTCCCTTTTTGCCACATCCTCTCCAGGATCTGTTATTTTTTAAGTTATTGATGATGGCCATTCTGACTGCAGTTAGGTGGCATCTCAGTGTGGTTTTAATTTGCATTTCTTTGATGACTAGTGAGGCTGAACATTTTTTCATGTATTTGTTGACTACTGGTATGCCTTCTTTTGAGAACTGACTATTCATATCTTTTGCCCACTTTGTAGTGGGGCTGTTTGTTTTTTTGTTTTCAGCACGTTTGAGTTTCTTAAGACTGATTCCTTGGCATCCCAGAGGTTTTGGTAAGATTTTTCTTCATTTTCATTTGTTTCCAGGTATCTTTTATTCTCCGTTTTGATTTCCATGTTGACTCAGGAGTTGTTTAGCATCATGCTATTTAGTGTCCATGTCTTTGTGGGTTTTGGGGAAATTTTGTTGGTGTTGATATTTATTTTTGTTCCACTGTGGTCTGAGAAGGTGCATGGCAATATTTCAATCTTATGGAATTTGTTTATGCTTGATTTATTTCCGAGGAACTCACAAGAATTTTAAACTAACTCTCATTACTATTTTAAAAAATTAAGAAAAAAACAATTAAATCAAATTTTTCAACAAAAAACTATTTTAATAGCATATTTCAACAGAGTATAACAAGAGTAACTTTGCATACATTTTAAACATTACATGGGCATTCCAGAATTACAACATGCATCATCTAAAATTAAGAAGCCAACGAATAGGATTAATATCTGATTGGACTAGAGACTCGGGATTAGTGAATCTGAAGATAGATCAAGATAAAATGCCTTAAGTAAAATAAAGAACAAAATTTACGAACAGATTAGAGCATACAAATGATGTGAAGCAATTCAAGTGACCCAATGTATGTGTAATTGGTGTCACAATGAGAAGAGAGGAAAATGGTATTGAAACAATATTTGAAGAAATAATATCTGGGAATTTTCCAATTGTATAAAGGTCTTTACTGATTTAAGAAACTTGGCAAACCCCAAACAGGGTAAATGTAAAATGAATATACACACAAACGCACATACTCCAATCACAAGCAGGACAAAAGTATACTTGTATGCATCAGAGTAAATCTGCTGAAAACCAAAGAAAAGAGAAAAACCCTTCAAATCAGCTTCTGTTTGTTTCTTTTCGCAAAGGGTAAGTTGCATTTTCTTCCAGTTTTTTTTTTTTTAATCATGGATGAGTGGGCTTAACAAGTGCCCCAGCCCTCTTCAGAAGCCAAGAAGCATATGTGGTACTGCAAGTTTGGGGTCAGCCTATGGAAGCCCAGAGATCACTCCATATAGGTAGATGTCTGAAAGACTGTTCTGGGCAAAAATAACATATAGTAGAGGCAAGAGAATGAAATGGACTCCTCATGCCAGTCAACCACAAGCAAAGAAGGGAGTTATTCTCCTGGTTGAGGTGATTGATGCTGCCTTTCATGAAGAAATGGATTGATAATCTACAGTGGGGCAAAGAAGAGTATGTCTGGGGAATCTTTTAGTAATACCACAAAAGATGACAAAATGTAATGGAAAACAACAATAACCCAGTGTAGGAAGGACTGCTAAAGTCACAAATCCTGGGGTCATCACTCCACCAGACAAGGGAACATGCTTGTTGAATGCAAAAAGAATAATAAATGGCTATAGAAGGAAGAGTAGACACAAGCTACAACCTCAAGAGCAGTGACAAACATGAGAGCTAAAGTAGTTATGAAAGTCCTTACTCTGATATATGTGTTTGTGTCTTTTTCTTTCCTTTATTCTCCTACTCTCAAAATAGTATGTGTTTTTATTTGTTAGCCTTATAGCGGTGTAAAATCTGTAACATATTAATGAGAAGTGTAACTCAACTAGAAAAAATATAAACCTCACTCAAAGATATAAAAAGAGATATATGGAGACTGGCATTTTCTTTTAGAAAAAGGGCTAACACGCTTTAAATTTTGTGTAGGGTAATTGCATCATTTTAAGGTAGAAGAATTATTTTGCTATTGTCTTAGATGAAAGTTAAATGTTATTAAATGAAATTTAACTCAATGCAAAGTTTACAAGGGGGTGTAGACAATGGTGGTTTGTATGGCATTAAACTGGGAGCCAACTTTCCCAGCGTTCCTTTTTTGCCTAGTAACAGGTTAAAATTAGCTAAAGAGGAATGTGTGTGAAATGTGAAAGGCAAAAGTGAAACAGTAGCCACTGCTCTCTGAAGATTATCAGATGTGACAAGCAGACACAGAAATGCCCAGCAGGTTCCAGCTTGTCTTCGTTCTATTACACTCCATGTCTAGTGTATGTCCCTGTTGCTTACCTCCTGGCCAACACCATTATATGCCTAGCAATGAACCCATGGAGATGGTAGCGACACAAAGGCTTAAGCTTCTCTGTAAACGTTCCCTTCACATCACTCTTCAACAGGTGCAAATGCTTGGTTTCTCAGGTTGACTGGTTAGAGGTTTCTTCTCTGGCCCTCCAACAACATTTAGACCTTCCTTCCTCAGTTCCTTTCACAACTATGTAAGGCCAAATTTTCATAATTAGGTCCCTGTCCCATAGGTCTCATGGTGACTACGCTTCAGGACTATACTTTGACTGATGCACTAGGCAAATATAAGTTTATAGAATGAAAAGTTTTTGTCTTTAAAAAAATATGTGTCCAGATACTTATTAAAGGAAAGAACAATTTAAAAATCTAGTATGAGCAGGGCTTTTTTTTTTTTTTTTACTTTAAAGATGTGGGGTACAATTCAGGGTCAGATATACAAATGTTTACAATGCAGGTATCCTTGTTGATGAGTTGTGCCCCTCCTTCCCCCGGCAGTTTCCCTTGACCGCCAGTCCCACCCCTCCCTTCCCTAGCAGTTTCCCACCACCACCAATCCCTTTCCTACAGCACTACGATAATTATTAACATAACTTTCAAAGAATGAATTTAGAAATATGAGTTGCAAGGGAAAGAGGAGATGGAAAAAGGTAATATGGTCTGTGGTCTCCTACATTTCCATGAAACATTGGGAATAAATAAGGAGTCAAATTTATTGCTATGTGAGGATTTAGATTATTTTTAATTAAAATATTCTCATTGGGAAGACATTACTTAATATATAACTTTATGAAAAATCAAATTGAAATCTGATTTGTTACAGTAAAGATATCAAAGGAATAAACTCCTGTGCCCCCCAAATTCCTGGTAGTATAAATAAGTATTCTTTATTAGGGAAGAGAGACTTCTTTAAACATACCTAGTGGTTCAGTCCATTCTATGCAAATATGAATATGCATATGCTATAACAATTGTTATACCCCCTTCCCAAACTAAGTTTTTGTATCGAGATTGTGTCACCTATCTCCAGTGATTCTGTAAGGGACTTGTCATAAAAACTAAACAAGGCTGAGATCCAGGTTCTTAAGAGTGGCTACTTCCCTAGGAACATAAGTACCAACGTGACTTTTCATAGAATGTTTTGGGCAGTGATAGCCAGTCTTTGCATTAATATGAAAAGTAGTCCTTGATGGAGAATTAAGTATTTAATAAATGCTATGGACTCATCTTCTGCTCTCCCAGAAGCTCAAAGCACTTGGAATTTCTTCCACCTGCAGAAAGAAGCCTCCTGCTCTTGAGTGGCTGAGCCATCATCATTTATTATAATGACCTCTCTTCTCAGTAGGAAAAGTTCTATTTCAATCTAATTATTCTATGATACAATTTAGAATCATTTTAATGACACATATTCTCCAGTGTAAGAACCTCTCCTGGTTTCAGCATTGATATCCCAGAAGGAGCAGAGTCTCCTCAGCAAACACTCAGTCTAAATACGATGTCTCTGCTTCTGAGCTGTTGCAGGGCAGGTGAGGTGGAACTTCTCAGTTGCTCATACCATGAGGGCTCTGTTCTTTCTACTCTATCTAGTATCATATGCAAGACCCCTACTTCCTCCTGAGACACACCTCAGAAGAGAGTGCCAGCTGTTCTGGACTATGATGAGACACCCTTCTATGTAAAGAATGAGTTAGCTGTGGAGGAAGAGTCAGTCACATACTTCTGTGCTGTCCATGACAAGAACTGCTGAGATAGCAGGAATACTGTCATCTGACTTCTATATAAGGCCACAGACAAGGATCACTATTTTTTTTCTTTTTCAAGACATTGCAAAACTAATTCACCATGAATATAAAATTGTCAGCTGCCAATGAGCCACAATCAATTCCAAACCTTGCTGAAAAAACTTGTGACAACACTATTCCCAATTAAACCAATTTTCTGCAAAGACATGAAGTGTCATTCACATCCAATGATTCTACATGAGGCTTGTGGACTGTGCTTAAATTTGTGCATTGTGTATTTTGTCTTTTTGTCACCTAAATACATGTGTATCAGAGAGAGAGAGAGAGAGAGAGAGAGAGAGAGAGAGAGAGTGTGTGTGTGTGTGTGTGTGTGTGTGTGTGTGTGTGTGTTGGTAGAAAGAGTATATTACAACTCCACAGACTCCTGAACCTAGAAAGTCATCCTTATTATATGTGACTCATGCATGGCTCCTCATTTTGCATACAGCTGCCCTTGCTAAAATCAACTCATAAATTTCCTACACACATATACTAACCTCCCAAATACATTTCCTGAGTACTTGCGACTATAATTTGCCTGCGTGCTTTTGAACTTGCAGATAACTTTGCCTGGAATACCCTTTTCCTACATAGCCAATTAGTAAATCTTCCTTTATCTCTTAAGATCAAACTATAAATTTCTATTTTTGTGGGATCTTCCTTGCTCCACACTGCTAGCCTCCTTGGCAGAACTAATGGATCACCATTATCTTTTCCTCACTGAAGCACTCACGTCTCATGCCTGTTGTAAGTATGTAGTTATACATTAGTCTTTCTCTATAGACTAGCAGGTATATAAGAATGAAGACTGTCTCACAATCACATTTGAAACCCTAAACCAAGCACAGTACCAGGTACCTCATGAAAACTAAATAAACGTTGATTGAATATATAAATGCATATATAAATCAGTAAAAATTTCTTTTTTTTCTTGAACAGACTTTGTTCTATCCTGAAGGTCTTTTGCACTTGCCGTTTCTTTTTATTTTATTGTATGGATGTAGGATACAAGTCAGGAATAGCTACACAAGTAGGTTGCATGCAGGTGAAGTTTGGACCTCCAACTGGTCCTCACTGCACCTGGTTTAGGGCCAGGTACCCTTGTGTTGTTACATGCCCCTCCTCCCTCCCTCCCACCCTTGGCAGTGTACAGTGATTGCCTTGTGCTAATGTGATTAATGTTCAGGTCCCACTTATGAGTGAGAACATGGAGTATTCAGTTCTTTGTTTCTGTGATAGGTCACTAAGTATGATGGTCTCCAACTCTCTATCCAATTTTCTGTGAAGTCCATGATTTTGTTCTTCTTTATGGCTGTGTAATACTCCATCATGTATATGCAATACATTTTTAAAAATACAGTCCACTTTCCATGGGTAGCAGGACTGGTTCCATGTTTTTGCTGTTGTGAATAGAGCAGCTGTAAACACACACGTGCTTATTTGTAGAACTATTTATGTTCCTCCAACTATATTCCCAGGAGAGGGATAGCTGGATCGTATGGAAGGTCAATTTTTAGTTCTTTTAGGAATCACCACACTGCTTTCCATAGAGGTTGAACTAGCTTACACTTTCACCAAAAGCGAAGAAACATTTTCTTTTTCTTAGATTTGTCACTGCTCCCCTTTTCTCCCTCCAATTCAAGATCTTTGAACGATTTCTTCTTCTTTTTTGAGTTGGAGTCTCACTCTGTTGCCCAGACTGGAGTGCAGTGGCTGCTCCCAGCCACCACAGCCTCGACCTGCTAGGCTCTGGTGATCCTTCCGCCTCGGCCTTCCAGTAGCTGGAACTACAGGCGCGCGCTACCACACCTGGCTGATTTTTGATTTATTGTAGAGATGAGGTCTCGCTTCTTCTTATTCCGGTCTCCTGTCTCAGCTGCAGTGTCATCTTCACTTGTTTCAAAATGAGTGGTTAGTAACTTGACAAATATCACGTGTCTCACTCCAGAATCCACGCCCTCCAGTCTCAGTGCTGCTTTGCTTAATAAGAAGTAGACATTTTAGTTAAATAAAATATAGTTTTGCTGGTATAATAGGATACCTAGAGGTAGTAGTTTTCCATCTGAAGTCTCAGAAAGGTCAACCAAAAAGAAAGAGAATACCTGGATCCCACAAGCCATCACTAGAGGTATCTTAAAGAAAGCTTTAAGACATGGCAAAATGGATGGAGGTTCATAGGGGAGCCACAAGCTTATAAAATGTCAAATGGATGGGCTGAGTCTGAATTATATGAGTTTAAAGTATATAATATGCAACATGGACAATGTGTCAGATTCTCCTGAATTGGACAACTATTTTTAACAGGTTTAAAATATTAATAAACTTAATGTATTTTAATAGAGACACTGTGGCACCCCAAAATATTTGTTTCTTTATTATGCAAGTGAAAATTCAAAATATTTATTGCCACAATAAAATAAGCATCAGATATTATTTAATTATGTGATATCTGTGTCTTTGCTAAAAATAATTTTTAAAAAATTTTTGGAATTTACTTCTAGCTACAAAAACTAGTTGTGCTATTGATTTAGCATTGAAAGTACAATGGATTCTTCTTGCTTATTGGGTCATATAAAACCATAGAGAAATACAATACATGTGGAGCAAGAATGAAAATAAACAAGTATATTGACTTTTTAGCATCTTATGGTAACTGTTAAAATTATGACCTCATATTGTCTATAGACCTTACAGGATTAGTCATTGTTTTTGTCATTTGAAAACACAGAACATACTAAATAATTTCATTAAAGTTCCATGAAAGATAATTCAGTTCAGAGGGTGATCTAATACAGAGGATAAATTTTGTTGCAATGATTTGTATTTCTAAGAAAGGCATCCATAATATAAATGTAATTTAATTATTTTGTGCCACTTATTTAATCAGAGACAATATGAACTCATCTAAAGATCATTCAATTACATTAAAGACCAATCTACAAAACTTTCTCTGTGTTCTAAATCTGTAATCATTGTATTAAATAGAACATCATACCCAAATGTGTTCCCAATAAGCACCAATTCTTTTTAATGTGTTTAGGTGAAGTGTCGGTTTAATAATCCCTGTTGACAAAGTGCCAATCATTTGATTTAATATAATTCTCTATATTCTTGAAAAGCATTTCCTACTATCGCAAAATATATAGATATATATTTGCATACGTGTTGTCTGAAAGTCTTTCTCTCTCTTAAAATATCTTATTTCAGCTTTTTTTTAAATGAAGAAGGCATTGTAAATTTGTCTTTAGAATACACAGAAATATATTTTCAGAAATGTTCTACATTTGGACTGAAGGGGGCAGTGCTTCCTTCATAAAGACAAATAGCTAAAAGCAGGGCTGTTCCTATGTGAAACAGAAGGGTCTGTGGAAGGAAATGAATGAAGTGTAGGAAGTTGAAGTCAGGTTTGCAATTGCCTGGGCGAGAGACAAGACAACCTGTGTCTTCGCAGGAAGAATGGTCATGCTCCTGGGGGCATCACTGCTGATTCTGTGGCTTCAGCCAGACTGTGAGTTGTGGATGAGAGATTTGAATAGAACAGAAAAACTGCAAAGAACACTACAAGGATGAGATAATTGGAGAGTTTTTGTTTTGTTTTGTTTCTGAATCCTAGTGGCTTACTGTGGGGATGTTAAGAATAAAATTTACAAACTGTTCCTGTCTTTCCAAACAGGGGTAAATAGTCAACAGAAGAATGATGACCAGCAAGTTAAGCAAAATTCTCCATCTCTGAGTGTCCAAGAAGGACGAACTTCTATTCTGAGCTGTGACTATAAAAATAGCCTGTTTGATTATTTCCTATGGTACAAAAAATACCCTGCTAAAGATCTCACGTTCCTGGTATCTATCCGTTCAGTTGTGGATAAAAATGAAGATGGGAGATTCACAGTCTTCTTCAACAAAAGTGCCAAACACTTCTCTCTGCACATTGCGGACTCCCAGCTTGGAGACTCAGCCATGTACTTCTGTGCAGCAAATGCACAGTGTTCTCCAGGCACCTGCAGCCTGTACCCAAACCTGCTTTGGGGTCTCAGCCTTGGAGGCACACAGACTTGCTTCCATTTACACATGGCAATATGAGAG
Source organism: Cephalopachus bancanus (assembly GCA_027257055.1). Taxonomy (NCBI): domain Eukaryota; kingdom Metazoa; phylum Chordata; class Mammalia; order Primates; family Tarsiidae; genus Cephalopachus; species Cephalopachus bancanus. The sequence goes on along the minus strand of JAPVLO010000476.1, from coordinate 915,750 downwards.
GGTGCTTTGAAGTAGGTGAGGCAAGTTGAGCGTAAAGCAAGACTGATACGTGACAAGCTTTACAAATAAGTTAGTAAATTTCCCTGAGCTTTAGAGTGTCAGAGGGTCCAACCACTCTCCTTTTTTACTTTCAGAGAGAAGTTGCTGATTTAGCTAAAGCATCAATCTCTGGTGATGCTTTGTTCCCACTAGCTTCTGGAATGAGTGTGCTCTGTCTCCTTTGTGCATTAGGGGAAAAGAATGTGTGTTTGAAATGGGAAAACTAAGGTTCTCCAAGTTCTTCCAATGAAGAATATTTTCTGAGATGTTGTTTCTTTTGGGCTCCCTCAGCTTACAGTTCTCTCTCCACAAAGAAATAAGGTGTGAATACTATCCTGTGTATATCTGCATATCTATAAATATTTTCAAATGTAATATAACCATCTGTATCTACATGAGGTTAAACATCAGTTCTCATCAATGTCTCCAACTCTAAATCATTGCCACATTGATCACACTAGCCTCCTCTCTTGCTTATTCATAAATTCCCACTAAAGGAATGAGAAACTGGCTCTCACAATTAACAAAAACAATTATTCAATAACACAATTATTCAATAATAATACTTAAAGCATGATAAGGCAGAATTTATTTAGGACCATTGTGATAGGTGTAGTGACTGCTGCAATGGGATTTTGCAGTGGGGAAAAGAGAATGAACTCAGCTCGGAACACAGCATGCACAGGTGGAAGTATAGCCAAGAATTAGGGCAGGAATCAGTGGGCGAGAAATTTCTAAGAAGAAACACCAAGAGCAAGGCACATTCTCGCTAAGCCAGCCTAGCAGGATGACAGGCAAGATGACAGGCAAGGTGATCAGACATCATCCACACGTGGGATGATAGAAGACGAGAAACCCAATTAGATATCAATTATGATCAGTTATGGTGGGGGTGAGGTTCTTGCTAAGCTGACTTAGCAGGGTTATTGGTAAAAGTAGATTTTACAAGGAAATGCATCAATGGGCTTAGAAGAAGATTCAGGAGTCTGATGAAAACTTGGCCAAGCAAATAATTTTTGTCGTCATCACCCACCATTCATTCATGTAATAGTTCAATTACAGTATACATGCATAATGGTATAAGTATTGTTAAATTGCACTCCCATGGAAAATAATTTTATCACTTAGAGTGCACTGCTGAATAATAGCAATAATGCCTAGATTATATCGAACTTCTATTATACCACCTGTTTTGCACGCATTACCTTAACTAATCCTCCCAATAACTCTTCAAGACAGCTGTTGGAATAAACCAAATTTCAGTAGAGAAAACAGGCTGTGGGAGTTCAATAGTTTCAATAATTTGCTCAGCATCACTAACTTTGTAAGAAAATAGAGTCAAGCTTATACGGCTTGACTGTAGGACCCACTCCCCAAATCATTAGCTATGCTGCCTCCCTTTTAAAGTCATTAACAAGTCATGCATTCTTTTGATAAACTGTCAATTCCCCCAACTCTTAGCACACATATCTTCATAATTGACCTAGAAAAGAGTCTGATTATCACTCACAGACAATGCAAAGCTGAAATTATGTTTTTATGTATGTATATCATATTTGTAGATAAATGGTTGGAACTTGTCCCTCATGGGCTGACTTTATAAAACTGAAGGGCTTCACAGCGAGATGTAGAAATGCAGGATGCTTCACAAGAAGCACAGGGAAGCCTGAAAATCTCATCACTTGTGGCTTTATCTGAACAGTGACTTCAAGAGATGCTGAAGACATTTCTGAACAGAATAGGGGTAATATATAGCTTTATTAACTTGGTTAACTTGGTTCATAGGGATCCTTGTGGGGATGGTATAACTATAAGGTAAAATCTATAGACAGATCAGTTCTTTCATATTTGATGCTACCTTTCTGAATATGGATGTGAAGCCAACTCAACGTGGATAAGATTACTTACTCTTCCATAACCAGGAGCACCAGCCTCACATGCCGCATTTTTTTCCACCCTTTTTATGGCCTACATTGGCTTAGGCAGAAAAAGATTCAAGATCCTTTTGGTGATACATGTAAATGAGAATGAAAAAGAGGAAAGAATATTAAGTATCACTCTTCATACTTAGGATGGATTTGGTTCTGCACATTTCAGGCTCCCAATCCAGAGTTTCAGCTACTCTGAGTGGACATGCTGCTATGGATACGCATTGCTCACAGCCATCCAGAGCCTGGTCCCAAACTAAAAGCTGCAGTCACAGACCCCAGCAAAAGTGCAGAGACACATGGCAGTTGTTGCTGTCTTCTAGCAGGGTGTGTAGAAAAGCAGCTTTGATGACTCATTTCATTTTAACTTCAAAAATATGGAAATGTGGACTTCTGTACTAGACAGGGGTCCAGTCTCTTTCTTCCTCTCTCCCTCCCTCTCTCCCTCCCTCCCTCTCTCTCTCTCTCTCTCTCTCTCTCTCTCTTTCTCTCTTTCTTCTTCCCCCCAATCGCCAACACCGTCTCCACCCTTGGGGTACCCTGAACCCAGCTGGAGCTGGACTCCAGCAACAGCACCTACCTTTGAGACCCCTGGGCCCTGCCACGGGACTGTTAGGACTCACTGGTTCCTCCTATTCCCTTTAAAACTGCCCCCCCCAAAAATATGGAAATGCTGGTGAATAATGAGTCTAGTTATATCCCTGCTCTTAACAAAACTATTTCTAATACCCAAAGACAATAAATTAACTTTTCTTATTTTCAAATATATTTAACATGATTTATAAGTTATTCAAACCCAGTAATAAAGATCTGCTACAATGGACATTTTTCACTGTATTTGCTGTTATACTTACCCCAGTTCACATCTTTGTATGCTGGGAAGGAATATATCAATGCCTTCTCTATTTATTTAAGGAAACACAGAGTCATACCAGGAAAAGGAGTTTACATCCACTCTCATTCCTATTATTTTTATGCAAGTTTTTCACATGGCTTCAACTTCCACATTTCATCAACTCCCACAGTTATTTATTTATATTATTTTCTTACAGAGTATATTCGGGAGACCGCATTGGTAAAAAGTTACTTTCTAGCATTTGTGTAGTCATGAGTGTGCTCTGTCATGTGAGCAAGTGAATCAACTTCTTCTTAACATCTTATGTCAGGACCTTCATCTGTAAGGATAATAATTCCCAGCTAACATTACTCTCAAATATCTGCTAAATTCTACCTACATGTTACATGCTGGGAGAGAAGAGCTATGAAAAAATACATAGTGTTTTTTTTTTCACTACATTTGTAGTCTAGTTAGTAATATAGGCAGCTGATCAGACATAATAAAGAGATAGAGCCAAGTCTGGGAAAGCAATGGGTGGTATGAAGGCATATAGAGAGCTCTACCCCACCCACTTTAAAGGTGAGTCAGAGGCCAGGCTCGGTGGCTCAATCTGTAATCCCGCTCTTTGGGAGGCCGAGGTGAGTGAATTGCCTGAGCCCGTGGGTTCGAGACCCGCCTGGGCAACTTGACGAGCCCTCATCTCTACAATAAATCAAAAAATTAGCCGGGCATGGTAGCACGTGCCTATAGTTCCAGCTACTTGGAAGGCTGAGGTGGAAGGATCGCCGGAGCCCAGCAGGTCGAGGCTGTGGTGGCCGGGAGTGGCCACTGCACTCCAGTCTGGGCGACAGAGACTACAACTCAAAAAAGAAAGGTGAGTCAGAGACAACCTGGACTATGTGATGCCTATGCTGAGATCTGAAGATAATTTAGTAGGAGTCAATCAGGTTGAAAGTCAGAGGAGGTGGAACAGGTGACCTTAAAGACAGAAACAGCACTTATAACACAGCAGAGAACATAGTGAATCTGAGGACTGAAAGCCAGAGTTATGCTATGAAAACACATAGCTAAATACATGTCACAAAATTTTCAAACCATCCCTGCAAAGTAACCATATCTCAAGTTTCAACTGTATGAATGAGCAGCCATAATATTTGTGAATTTACCAAATATGCTCTCTATTTACTTGAGATTGCATTTAATACGTTTATTCATTTGACACTTAATATGTGTCTTGGACTTAAAAACAAGAGATGCAGCTGGGCAGAATAAGATATTATTTTTGCCTTCAGGGAGCAAATATTTTAGAGTATATTACAGTATAGTATAATAAAATCTATCACGGGAGAAGAGTAGACTATGACCACCTAACAGTGACATTTAAATTGGAAACAGAATATAAGGGAAAGCTACCTAGGGGAAGTGTTATCTAGGTTAGAATCTGAAAGAAGCCAAAAATTGAGTAGGAGTAAGGGTATTATAGAAAAAGAGAAATAGAATGTACAAAGACATGAAGATAAAATTTAGTTTAGGAGAATGACATTAAACTAATTCAGAATGGCTGACACAAACAACTCAAAATGGGTGACAGCAAATATAAAACTAAAGCACTAAGCAGAAACCATTTTGTGAAAATAATTAAAAGCCATTATAAGATGCTTGTACATTATCTTGAAGACAATGATGAGCACTGAAAAAAATCTGTTTAGCAAATGGTATAATGAAATGTCACTATTTGAAAGATTACTCTGATTTCATATATGCACATATATTTTTATATAATTATATATGTACTTATTGCTATATAACTGTATATATATAAATATTTCTGTGTATATATATTACATTTTCCCCTGATATTTCTTTTTTTCACTTATTTAATCCTGGAGTAATTATTTCTCTAACACAATATATTAATAAGATCTCCCTTATAGCAAGAAAAATACATCTTGGATGCAAAATTACTCAAGAAAAACACATCTTGGATGCAAAATTACTCAAGAAAAGCCAAAATTCACACAATAATCAACATTTCTCAGTTTGGCCACAGGTGAGCACTGTTTAAAAAGTATTTTAGATAGATGTACATAGTTCTGTGCAAACAGTGCAAGTGTTGTGATGTCTCTGATTGGTTGCCCCCAAAATTGCAGTATCCTGGGAACAATCGCAACAGGCCTCCTTCTGAGCTCAATGAAACTCCTGCTAAGGAAGCTTTATCAGAAGCTGATCTGGTCTACTGGATTTACCGCGGAGCCAAGGATGGAGATTCTACTCAAAGTGCTCTCAGGCACCTTGTTGTGGCAGTTGACCTGTGAATACACAGTTCAGTCTGGGAAAGGTTGATATGACAGAAACCTGAGGGCAGAAACTTTATGTTCTGGCAAGGGCCCTTTTGAGAGCAGGTTTAAGACAAAGTGTGGAAAATGTTCTGTAATTATGTGGGAATGCTTATGTTTTAAATAAGGAAGGAGGGGAGATCATCACCCTTTCTTTTATGAGATTGAGCATCTCATGAGAGTTTCATTTGTTCTTTCATTGTCTTTCTGATCAGGGGTGAGAAGCCAGAGACTGGAGCAGAGTCCTCAGGTCTTGATTATCCAAGAAGGGGAAGATGTTACCATCAACTGCAATTCCTCAGAGAGTTTATATTCTGTACACTGGTACAGGCAGAAGCATAGGGAAGGACTGATATTTCTGATGATGTTACTTAAGGGTGGAGAACAGAAGAACCATGACAAAATAGCTGCCACACTTAATTTAAAAAAGCAGCAAAGTTCTCTTCACATCATGACCACCCAGCCCAGTTACTCAGGCACCTACTTCTGTGCAGTGAAGACACAGTGATCCCCAGGTCTTCAACGGCTGTACTCAAACCTATAGCTAGGCCACAGGTGCTCAACTAGCTCATGGCTTTTAATGGGGTGCTTATCAGATGGCTCATTCGTGAAAATAGCAAAACACGAAGGAAATTCAATGGCTTCAACAGAGAGCACAAAAAGTGAACCATGTCCTTGCAGTCATATCTAATTTAACAGTATTTTCTTGATAATTACATAATTGCTTCTTATGTAATTACATGGTAGATAACTTGGACTGAGAAGAGAATCACATAAATTTCAGTTTCAAAAGCCAGAATGAATTACTGTATGACTTAAGCTACACATGCAAACTACTTTTGTATCTCTGCATTGCTATCTGAAAGTGAAAGGTAGCCTCTTTTTCTTCTGGTTCTCACAACTTGACAATAGTAATATAGTAAAAAAATAAAAATAAAAATTTGTCTGGTTCCTTGTTGGGCATCAGGATTGTTCATGACAGGTATTAGATTGTAATGTTAATCACCTGGAGAGGTCACTAGCACTATTTTTTCCAAGGTTTTAAATATCTGCCTTTGGGAAATGGCATTGAGAAACACTTTCATTTTTAGATTGGCCGCCATGCCTATTCTTATTGTAATTTATTCTGATTGATTTCCAGCTTTGCCCAGGGCATCTTGAGTTATCAACATGACACCTTCTTTTATCAGTTTGCCCAAATATGCAGTGGTCAAGATCCTTCCTCAGTTGTTCCTCTACATCCACCCATCACAGCACTGGCATGTGTAAACACACAACTGTGGGGGGCCAGCCCCCGCAGAGAGATTTAGGGGGTCCCTTGGAAGGTGTGGCAGCCTCGGCGATTATTCTGGAAAGATAAAAAGAAAGAGAAGAGGGGAGAAAGAAAGAGGCTGGACTCCTGCTCAAGTGACCAGAAGCCATTTATTGAATGCTGTTCCAGGGCTTTTGTCCCCAAACTCTGCAAAGTCATCATCACAGGAAACAAAGGTAGCATGTGCCTTTCACATGAACAGGTCCAGGTGCACAAAGGACACCCCCCACTCTCAAGCAAATGTTCTTTCATACATAAGGAAGAACAACCACAAATTGTCTTTTGGTATTTTATGCTAGCTTAATGTTCCCCAAACCAGTTTCTTGCGTGCCCTTAATTGTATTACAATTACATCATCTTGAATTAACATCACTCAATGTCTAAACCCAAAACCACCATAGTGAATTATTAACTTCCACTATTATGTACTAATTCAAACTAGTTTTTATTAAAACAATTGTTAGTATGGTTACAATCTCCTAGTACCAGCTGGCCTAATTGAAAGTTCACTGGCCCCCCTAAATCAAGCTGAACCAACCATACTTCTATAATAAAATGGTTACTTAAATTTTCTTAATCTATATAAACTATTTTCTAAAACCTATATTTATAAATTTCTAAAGGTCACATCAAGAGAACCTGTGACTGTACTAAGGCTCCTCAATGTGACTCAAAGCCAAACCTAAATTGTGGTAAAGCAAAAGACCATAAGCCGTGGGAATGGGAACAATAGACTCCTAGGTTAGCTGTGTACTTTCCGGTCTCAGAGTTTTCTGTTAGAGCCAGCTGGAGCTTTTCTTGGTAGTTTGTGCCAAATGGAAAAGGAGGGAGGGAATGGGTCAACAGCTCCCGAACACATCCTAGCGGTCTCGGGGTCTACGGCCCTTCCTGATCCCTAATGCTCAGTGGGCCTCCATGGCCAGCTCCCAACACACGACGAATTTTGACTAGCTAATTTATTGATAAAAATTTAGGATGACAATCAGGAAAATAATGTTTATTGCTATTAGAGAAGTTAAAATATATAAATGGAACTGTGGTCACTGATCTTTATTATGCAGTTGAAATTTGTTAGGAAAATATGAGTATATGGTCAAGAAGAAAGCAAGCAGAAACTGACTTTGAGATGGCTCAGATGTTGAATTTAGTACAATTTTTTTTTTACTTGGAGTCTCACTGTTGTTGCCAGGCTGGAGTGTAGTAGCATGCTCACGGCCACTGCAGCCTCAACCTGCTGGGCTTAGGCGATCCTTCCACTTCAGCCTTCCAAGACAAAATTTTTTTTAAAAAAACAGCAATAATAAATAGATGCCAAGAACTAAGTAAAAATATACTTGAAGAAAAAATATGTTAATAAATGAATAGAAATGAAATCTCATCAGAGATGGAAACCATAAAAAATGGAAATTTTAGAATCAGAGAGTATAACTGAAATGAAAAAATCATTGGATAGGTTCAACAGCTAATTGAAGATGACAGAAGAAAGAGTTCATAAATGAATCAACAAACTGTGGTATAGTCATGAGAGGGAGAAAAATGAACTGTGCTTTTTTTCTTTTGAATTCTCTCACTCAACAATAATAACCACAGAAAAGACTTCTGTGACCAAATGTGGGGGGGTTTTCCCCAAACTTCAAGCAAGCAGTTCTGCAGCAGACGCCAGCTGAGTGCTCTACAACTCAATTCTGACACTGTCTACCTAGAGACAGCATCAGATCCCACAGATTGGGGGCTCAGCCCCATAAAACTGCCCTCCTTTTAGACACTAGTGGCAAGTCTAGGCCTCCTGAACTTCTGACTGACTGGCTATGAATCTAGGTTTCCATGATCCCTTCTGTGGGTTCTATTAATTGGCTAGAGTAGCTCATACAACTCAGAGAAATATTTATTTACATTTACCCGTTTATTTAAAAGGTTATTACAAAACATACAGATGAAGAGATGTATAAGGTAGGGTATGGGGAAAGGGGCACAGAGCTTTCACACTCTCTTAAGGCACACCACCCTCCAGGAAACTCCATGAGCTTCAGCTATCTGGAAGCTCTCTGAACCCGGTCCTTTTGGGTTTTTAATGGAAGTTACATTGATCTAGGCATGTTTGATTAAATCGTTGTTTATTGATCAACCATTGAAGATCAACTTAACCTTCAGCCTCCTCTTCTTTCCCCCAGAGGCTGAGGATGGGCTGAAAGTTCACCCTTGTAATCATACCTTGGTTTTTCCCAGCCTTCATCCTGAAGCTCTCTAAGTGCTGCCAGTCATCAGTCAACCATTATCATGCAAAAAGACATCTCTTTGGAATGTCTAAGGATTTTAAGAGTCACAGCCCATATATATATACTTCACAAATCATAAGGCATAAAATTGATACGACTCAGCAACAAAAATAAACTAATGATTCATCCATCAATATGGATTAAAAAAAAAATTTTTTTTTGAGTTGTAGTCTTACTCCATCATCCAGACTGGAGTGCAGTAGCACACTCCCGGCCACCAGAGCCTCAACCTGCTGGGCTCCGGCGATCTTTCCACCTCAACCTTCCCAGTAGCTGGAACTACAGGCACGCGTTACCACGCCTGGCTAATTTTTGATTTATTGTAGAGATGAGGTCTCGCCAAGTTGCCCAGACGGGTCTTGAACCCATGGGCTCAGGCAATCTACTCCCCTCGGCCTCCCAAAGCGCTGGGATTACAGGCTGAGCCACCGAGCCCAGCCTATACGGATACATTTTTAAAACATTATTTTGAAAGAAACTAGACACAAAAGAATGCCTACCATATAATTTTATACATATGGAATTTTAGAAAAAAGAAAATCTGATCTATAGTGACACAAATGATACTGATGGTTGCTGGGGCTTGGGAACAGAAGGAGAACATTGACAACACATTGCAGATCACAAAGGAACTTATAAGGTGATAAAAATATTCTATATTGGTTGCACAGGTGTATACATAGTGGTTACATTGATGTGTGCATTTGTGGAAACACTTTAAATGTTATACTTGAAATGTAACTTATTATTTTGTGTAATCTATATTCAATAAAACTGATATAAAAATAAGGTTAATAAAATAATTTAGATTCTAGACCTCATGATAATCTGTAACAGTTCTTTTAACTCAATAGAAGTAATTCTTCTATTTTAATTTGGGGGAAAAAAATCAAAGAAGAAGCAGCAGAGGATAAGGTAACAAGAGAGAGGAAGGAAAAGGTAACAAGAAGTGTGCAGTGATTGAAACTCAGTCTCTTAAATTAGAGGGGCATGGAGACCATCATAATCAGCGATCTATAACAGAAAAAAGAACCGAATATCACATGATCTCACCATAAGTGGGACCTGAACACTAATCACAATAGTACAAAGAAAGGATTGGCAGTCGCGAATACCACATGTTCTCACTTATAAGTAGGACCTGAACATTAATCACAATAACACAAGGGAAGGATGGGCAGTCAAAGGACACCACCAGGGGAGGTAAAGGACACAAAGGGTACCTCGTCCTAAAACCAGGGAAAGTGAGGACCAGTTGGAGGCCCAAACTTCACCTACACATAGATTACTTATGTACCTAATCCTGACTTGTACCTTATATCTTTATAATAAAATAAAGTTTAAAAAATTGGAGAACCATTATATCTCAGGTCCTCCATTTAAGCAGTTCTGTGATCTTGAGCCTCCATTTCTTTTCCATAAAGTAGAAATGGAGAGGAGTAATAATCTCTCACAAGTTTCATCTGTCTCACAGGCAAGAATTAAGTAAGGTTATGTATATAAACTTCGTAGAACATGAGAAATGTTTAGTAAATTTTAGCTATCATTTTTATTATTAACCAAACGTGATCATATCAAGTGAGACTAGTACTCTAAATAAAATTGTGGAAAGTGGTCAACAAGGTTTGGCAGTTCCAGGGTTTTTTCTTTTAGATGAGCAATGTGAGTGGCTGGAGGTAAGAGCAGAGAAAAAAGACCGTTATCTTTTATATCTCAGATACTGTTCAGAGACTTGGAATCATGAGTGCTATAGTTTGAGTGTTTGTCCCTTCCAAATCTCATGTTAAAATTTGATCCTCGGTGTTGGAGGTGAGGACTAATGGGAGATGTTTGGATAGTGGGGACAGATCCCTCATGAATACATTAATGTCCTAGGGTGGGTGAGTAAGAAGCGGTTTTTTGTTTGTTTATTTTCCTCAGATAAGATTTTATTTTGAAAAATAAATGACTAGGATAAATGGTTTTTTATTGTTGCTATTTTACTTTTTGGTTGTTTTTTTTTTTTTAAGATGTGGGGTAGGGGAGGGAAGGAGGAAAAAGCAAAAAGATGTGGGGTATAAGTCAGGATTAGGTACATAAGTTGTCCATGTACAGATGAAGTTTGGACCTCCTACTGGTTCTCACTTTGCCTGATTTAGGATCAGGTACCCTTAGTGATGTTATGTGCCCCCCCTCCCCTGGCAGTATCCCACTACTGTCAATCCCTTTCTTGTAGTATTATGACAAATGTTCAGGATCCACTTAAGAGTGAGAACATGTGGCATTCAATTCGTTGTTTCTGTGATAGATCATTGACTATAATAGTCTCTAAATCTATCCAAGTTGCTGGAAAGTTCATAATTTTGTCCATCTCTATGGCTACATAATATCCCACAATGTATATGTACCACTTTTTTTAAAAATCCATTCCACTTTCAACGGGTAGCAAGGTTGGTTCCATGATTTTGGCATTGTGAATAGTGCTACAATAAGCATATGTGCGTAGGTGTCTTTTTTGTAGAATGATTTGAGTTCCTCTGGGTATATTCCCTGAAGGGAGATTGCTGGGTCATATGGAAGGTTAGATTTTAGATCTTTTTTAAATCGCCACACTGTTTCCCACAAGGTTGTACTAGTTTACACTCCCATCAAAAGTGTAGAAGGGTTCTCTTTTCTCCACGTCCTCTCCAGCATCTGTTGTTTTTTTGAATTATTAATGATGGCTATCCTAACTGGAGTTAGGAGGTATCTCAGTGCGGTCTTGATTTGCATTTCTCTGATGATTAGCGAGGCTAGGCATTTTTTTTTCATTTATCTGTTGGCTGTTCCTATGCCTTCTTTTGAGAAGTATCTATTCATATCTTTTGCCCACTTTTTAATAGGGCTGCTTGTTTTTTCTTTTGGCATGTCTGAGTTCCTGTTAAGATGTCCACCCTACCCAAAGCAATCTACAGAGTCAATGCAATACCCATTAAATTACCAACGTCATTCTTCTCAGGCCGAAAACAACAATACAAAAATTCATATGGAGACAAAAAAAGACCATAAATAGCTAAAACAATCCTCTGCAAAAGAAACAAAGCAGAAGGTATCACACTTCCATACTTTAAACTTTATTACAATGCTACAATAATCAAAACAGCTTGGTATTAGTACAAGAACTGTCATATAGACCAATGGAACAGGATAGAGATTCCAGAAGCAAAACCTCAATGTCTCAACCAACTCATCTTCAACAAAACCTCCACCAACAATCACTGGGGAGAAGAGACTCTGTTCCATAAATGATGCTGGGAAAACTGACTGACTTGCATGCAGAAGACTGAAACAGAGCCCCTACCTATCACCATACGCAAAAATCAGCTTTAAATAGGTCAAAGACCTAAACGCAAAACCTCAAACTGTGAGAATCTTAGAAAATGCAGGAGACACCCTTATAGACATTGGAATAGACAACCAATTCCTGATCATAATCCCAAAAGTCTATGCCATAAGATAAGTGGTTGTTTAAAAGAGCCCAACACCTCCCCTCTCACTCTTGCTTTCTTTCTTGAAATACGATCTGCACACACAGGTTCCCCTTCACTTTTCATCATTAGTGGAAGCCACATGAAGCTCTCATCAGAAGCAGACGCTGATGCCATGATCTTTGTGAAGTTTGAAGAACTGGGAGCCAAGAAAATCTCTTTCTTTATAAATTACCCAGTCTCAAGTATTCCTTTATAGCAACACAAAATAAACTAAGACAATCTTGGAGGTGATCTGTTGTAGCTGAGCCCAAGGAAAATTAAATGGAATAGAATGAAAATTGTTTTTGTCTTAATGAAATGTAGCTACCTAGCTCACACATTGGGGGGACAACCATAAGTCTAAGATAATCTAAGAAAAGAGAGTAGACGGTAACAGAAAGTGTTTGAAATCATGACTTGAGAAGGAAAGAAGACAAGGAAGAATGTCATAGGTTCCAGTATTACCATGAAGTTTTGTGTGTAAGAATATATATCTATCCACATCCAAGGATACAGAGCCACATTTGCATTTTAATTTAAAATATATTTTCTTTATTCGGAAAATAAGATGTAGGTATTATATTTTTTTAATGTCAATCTAAACTTGGGAATAAAATTTTGTGGCCCAAAAATCTCTGGAGAATAACTGAACAACTTTTATTAGTGGAAGGAGGCAATCTTGAACACATCTAGAGGTTCAGCTTAATCTATGTAAGTATGAGCAGGATATGATCTGACAACTTGGCCCCACCTTCCCTGTAGTGTCAGTTTCCTGTTCTGTGACAGCTGCATTGCCCACCTCCAATAATTCTACGTGGAACTGTACACATAGAATTACATGTAAACTTTATAAAACTTAATAAACTGAATCCAGGCATAGAGCAGGAGATATTATCTTAGAAACGGAGGTGCCAACATGACTCTTCTCAGGATATTTTGGGTGCTGACAGCCTCCGTCTTCCTTGGTAGGGAAAGTAGCTGATAGTGAGGATAAGGGGAGTCTATGATTGGGAAGAGATAGTATGGAGGGCAGAAGGGATGAACAATTGGCCATGTATGACAAACATCCAGGAGTAATAAGAAAAAGGGGGGAAGAACCAGATTCTGATTCATTCTGCTTTTACTGGTGATTTAACTCCTGCCCCAGAACTTCTTGGCAGCTCTCTTAAAGGTCAGCTCAGGGGGAGTCAATCTTGTTATTTTTTTCTTGCTTTCAGGATTCAGCATATCCCAGAAGGTCATTCAATCCCAACTGGCAACATCTAGACAGGGGGGCGAGAATGTGGAACTAGACTGTTCATATGACACAAATGTTTCATATTATATATTGTATTGGTACAAAAAGTATCCCCGTGGGGAGATTACTTTCCTCATTTTTCAGGACACAGATGCAAAAACCAATACAGCAGAGACTAAATATTCTGTGAGTATCCAGAAAGCAACTAAAACTATCCAACTCATCATATCATCAGCACAGCCAAAAGATTCTGCAACATATTTCTGTTGTCTCAAAGAGCCCACTGTGAAAAAAAATAATAGAAGAGCCTTACAAAAAGGTCAGAACTCAATCTGAGGCAATTGCCTATTCCCACATTCTCAGGGAAAACTCACAAAGCCTACTCAGCCATTTGTTAGCAGCTAGTGGTTAAGGTGCATAAGATAAGATCTAGAAAGAAAGTAATTGAGTTCATTCTAGGAAGCACTCCCTCACAGGTGGCTTAAAGAACACACAGGACCACATGTGAAAGTCATACTCCTCAGACAATATTGCAGTTCTATTTCTTCCCATAGAGTATGCCATTAAAAAAGCAACATATGACCATTGTTTCACTAAACTCTGGTGTGGCCATATAGTCATTGAGCTATGGCCCCTGCTGTATTTTCCAAGCTTTGGTCTCCTCTTGCTTCTCTCTCTAATTTACTTTCTAAATAAACTATATTTTCCAGTCTAAAAAAAAGCAACATATGAAGGGTAGAATTTAAAACTCTAACTGATTATCTCAGACTTTATACCTGTTCTTATATCAGTCTCTTAAGGAGGATAGTATGGAAGACACTAGGGGAAAAAAATCACACAAAATAAAAGTTTTTATACCAGGATGCCCAAAGATTGGGCAGAGATGTGCAATGTTGGTTAGATTATAGCCTGGAGTACATTGGACCACGCAGAGCAGCAACCTATTCTGGACCAGACACATTTTTCTATCTCCTTGCCTACACTTCACTCCAATCCTTGCCAGCTCCATCGTGGTTTATCATGCCTTTTGATTCTCATGCCTCCTGCAGCAAGGTCTGCTGGTTGGATCCTCCCTACAGCCACATGCCCATCACAAACTTTGGTTAACCACAACAGAGAAAAGAGGTAAGAAGATACTACTTACAGATACTAGGATCTCAAGAACCTGCCTAGTTCATAGAAGCACCAGAAATGAAACTGCAGCTTCTAAATCACAATATTTCTTTATTCAGTCATCTACTTCTCAGTTGTTTTAGTCAAGACTTATTTGTCCACTCTGATAAGTCATTGCCTTAGGAGCTCCCTAAAAATCCTTCTTAGGAATCCTCTGTTAAGGATGCTAAATGGACCCTATCACACATGATTGCAGACCTAACACAGTGCTCAACCCTTAACCTACCTCTCCTCTTAACTCTGTGCCCTCAACAACTTGCCAGGACCAAAAACGGAATACATAAAGTATCTGCTGTTTCCTGGTTGGTGCCTATTTCAGGGCAATTTGGAAACTTTTCCTCTAAAATTGTGTCTGTCTGAACTCAAACTAAGATTGTCATACTTTTTAGATACTTACTCTCATTGGTTAAGTCAATCACTTGTTCATTCAGGAGAAAAAAATATGTCCTATGCAAAGCCCTTTAGTTGCTTTTAATTGTTTAAAGAGAACTGTACAATTTCCTTTATATGGGTTATACAATGTTTCCCCTCATAATTTTTAAATCAAGCTCAATGTGGAGAATGTTCCCTGGATATCCATGATATCCATAATCTCTTCTTCAAAATTCATAAAGGTTCTAGAAAGAACTCATCTAGACAAAAATAAACTACGATCATCTAATTCCTCAGCTTTGCAACGTTCCTTAGGATTTCTCCTTACTTAGTCCAAGTTTACTCACAACCTAGCTGAAGCCACAAAATCTGTAAATATGCCATCAGGTGCTTGCCCATTCCTCCATCATCAAAGACCCACTAAAGACTCCAGTCTCCATAAAACCTTTGGCAATTAGATATAAAATTGGCTCTTTAAAAAAATATATTTTGGCTTCTTAGTTACCAATAGAAGCCAAAATATAGTTGGCAGAAGGAAAAGCAGTGCCTTCCTTCTTAGACTGAGTAGAAAGGAAGGGATTTCAATTATGACCTGTGGTTTACAATGATATCAAAGCTTGCAATGCTTCTTATGGTTCAGAGAGAATGCTGACAAAGATCTTGCATCTCTGATATCAATATTTTAGAATACATTCAATAGAAGATGGATAGAGTTCCAATTCCTCCAAGCATATATAAGCATGACAGAGTGTCGCTTCCACTTTAACAAGTAAAAGTAGATAAACAACACAATTGTAACTTTGTTTTAACCTATCAGAAGCTCGAGTTACAGGGAAAACAAGTAGGCTGAATTCCCATGAGGAAAAGTCTCCTCCAAGGAGAGACTGGTTTATGGACTGGCACAACTTCAGCAGGGCATAAAAGGAGAGATGCTTACTGCCATCTAAGCAAGAAAAAAAAATCAGGTAAAAGGCTATTGCCAGAATATAGAACTGCTGAAAGTCACAAACACAGGAGGAGTTTACATTCACTGGTAGGCCACTTTCACAAGGGTTCACAGAAATGACTAGGGGGGCAGGGTGGGACATAGAGGGAGCCCCACCAAAAGTGCAGGCTTGCAAGGCGTGATCAGTTGCCACTGCAGGAAAGCTCAAATCCCAGGACCCTTGCCTAGATCAGCCTCTTGAGTAGAGGAAAAAGTTCTGAGATGTTGGGATTAGGAATAAAGAGCTGTCAGCAAATTGTGTCACCCTCCAGCGGCACAGGTTAAAATCCATTGCAGCGAAGAGAAGAGTCAAGAAAAAAAAATTCCTAATTCTGCTACCTATGAGAAAGAGGCAGAGAACTCTTATCCAAGACCCACAGAGAAACAAGGCAGTATTTGGCTGCCACAAGGAGGAAAAGCATGATTGCCTAGAACACCCTAAATCCCAGATTCAAGCACATGGGGCCATTCTAAGATTGAAGGTGGACCAAGACAACAGAGATGTCCACCCACCCGCACAATGTGCCTAGTAAGCACTAAATAACAAGTTGGATAGGAGTGAGAGGAGAGAGGGAGAGGAGGAGAGAGAGAAAAGGGGGGAGGGAGAGGGAGAGAGATCTTCTTTTTTTTGAGTTGGAGTCTCACTCTGTCGCCCAGACTGGAGTGCAGTGGCCGCTCCCGGCCACCGCAGCCTCGACCTGCTGGGCTCCGGCGATCCTTCCGCCTCAGCCTTCCAAGTAGCCGGAATTACAGGCATGCGCTACCACGCCCGGCTGATTTTGTGATTTTATCGTTGAGATGAGGTCTCTCTGCCCAGGGGAGTCTCGAACCCGCAGGCTCAGGCAATCCACTCACCTCAGCCTCCCAAAGGCGCGGGATTACAGGCTGAGCCACCAAGCCCGGCTGAGATCTTCTTTATGTTGCAGAAATTCAGGGACAGCTAAAAGTTGAGGTGGTGTGCTCTAAAGGATATAGATTCTTTTAAATATAACAACAATGCCATTTTTAAATGTATATACATTAAGAGTAATTTGGAAGCCAGATTTTAAGTAGCTCTTGAACTAGTAAGATTGTTTCAGGAAAATGTTGATATTTAAGGGTAGTCTTATTATAGACCAGATCTATTTTCAGATCTTTCCACTTCCTATTTTCTATTCCTGGAAGCAACATGGTTAGACACTATCATCAGAGCCATATTAGACTTAGAGAACCACCATGCATACTTGTATGACATTATCTTCTCTCAATCCTTTCTCCATGAAGTTTCACCTTAAAAGATGTTTATTCATGTGCTTTTATTCATTAGGTATAATTCTGAGGAAACTGATGAAAAGGGGTATTTCTTATTCATCTTTTTATTTGTCTAAGATTTGTTATAACTGTTGATATAGAAGCAGAATAATATAATAAAAGAAACTTTGGTTTGTTTATCAGATCTATTTAGGTTCATATGATGTCTCTTTGTATTATTTAACTTCTTTGAGTCTTTTTCCTTCACTCTTAATTTATTATGAAGATTAAGTGAAAGGATGGATATAAAATTTAAAGTACAGTGATTAGCATGTGGTAAACGCCACTAAGCCACTAATGACAGCCCTTGAAATATGGCATATTCTTTTATTGCTGCATTATAACATCAAGTTTATAATGGAGAAATAATTTAAATATTATTGCACAGACATCCAGGAGACACTGGAATAGGACTCAAGTGCATAACATTTTTACTTTGCAATGTACATTGCAGAAACTTAAATCCCCAAACCTCTTGCATCTGCTTAGGCTTTTCAATCATGGAAGAACACCGAGTGCTGACAGGGAAAATGTCCAGATGCCTAAGTTGGAAAATAAACTAAATGAGGCCATTTTGGGAAATGGGTTATAGGTCTTTGGGGAGCAGCTTAACATATAGCATGTCTTCTGATGTGTTGAGTAAAGGTAGTTTAAATGAGACATCTGCTTTAGTATTTGGCATATGAATATAGGTGAACTCTCACCGTGTGGAAGTATATTCGAAGGAGATTACAAAGAATATGCTGCTAAAATACTTTGAAATTCATTTTCACTTCAAAGTGGATGATTTCAAAAATAAGTTTCAGAAATCTCGGGAGCTGGATCCTTCAAAAGTATGGTTGATAGCTATCTGATTGTGGAGACATGAGCACCCTTACTCTTTAACATTAAAAAAGAATCTTGGGCCGGGCTCGGTGGCTCAGCCTGTAATCCCGCGCCTTTGGGAGGCTGAGGTGAGTGGATTGCCTGAGCCCGCGGGTTCGCGACTCGCCTGGGCAGCAAGACCTCATCTCTACAATAAATCAAAAAATCAGCCGGGCGTGGTAGCACGTGCCTGTAATTCTGGCTACTCGGAAGACTGAGGTGGAAGGATCACGGGAGCCCAGCAGGTCGAGGCTGCGGTGGCCGGGAGCGGCCACTGCACTCCAGTCTGGGCGACAGAGTGAGACTCCAACTCAAAAAAAAAAAAAAAAGAATCTTGGAGATTGGAAGGAGACAGGTAAACTTGATTCTCATCAGTCAGTCAGAGGCACTGACATCAATCTGGGACCTCTTTATATTGGAAAACAAATGCAAGGAAAGAAGATGCAAATATTTTTGCCATAACAATACTGCTATTATGATTTCACAAGGAGTAGGTGTAAACATGTTTTGCTGATGTTCATTCCTCAGGTAAATAGAGTGATTGGACTATCAAAGGAAAATTAGCTTTTTAGTTACCAAATTGTGTGCTTTCATGTACACACATACACAGATCCTGTTTATAGTTCTTCTGGTAGAGAGAAAACAAACTGGAATTGAAGTATTGACAATTTTCACTTACTCTATACCTTTTTCAGTGATACCAGCACTGTTTGTCTTGCATCTTGTCATCTTGTCTTGCAAAGTTACTATATTTGCAAGACACTAAAAGGAACTTTAACCTGAGCTTTTTTTATCCTGTAGAAAAGAATGATGCATTCTGAGATACCATGAAGCTGGTATATCAGATACCATGGGCTTAAGAGTCAAGAGAGGGATAAAATTGGGAGGTAAGGGAAAAAATTGTGATTTATGATGACTTCTATAGGTCTATCTCTTAAAACCTTGCTATATAAAGACACCCTTTAAATTTATACTGTTCAAAAAACATATTGAAGATGTCAGTAAAAAAGATCTGTTTACTCTTCCATCAGAGTCCAGTGTGTATTTGGTTTAAGAAATACATGTAAATTTGCATCCCATCCTTTTGAGAACTACTAGGCAGGAAGGAATGCCAGTACATAATTGCCCAATGTGGATAATTTTTCCTGTTTTTAAATAGTGCTTCTACTTCAGAAAGCGGTTACTAAGAATCTCTTTGGGACAAAAATAGGCACACTGCTCCAGAGCCTTCATGAAATAATAATTTTTTCAAATTTCTTTCCAAATTAATTGTTTTGGTGCTACTAGATACTTAGTAAATGCTGCCCAAATTTGTCTAATTTGCAACCTAAAATGCTCTACTTTCTTTTTCCAAATAGTCATAAATCATGCCCCTAAGTTTTTCTAAATAAATCTATTCATAATAGATTTATGTGAAATATATGTGAAACTCTAATATTGCTTGCATGCCAATTTGTCCACTCACTCAACATAGGAAAGCCTTTATTGTATGCCTACTTTTGAACTTCTTTTCTTTAAGCATTTTGAGCATGTGAGACTTAGCCCTTCTTCTCTATTCTCATTTCCTTTCCTTCCAACTAAATTTATTGAGAGCCAAGAATAGAAAATTCAACACAGGCAGCCCTAAATTTCCAAAAGACAGTTTGCAACTAATGGTAGACCAGGAGAGTAACAATCTTTATAATGTTTGGTTAGAAACACCATCTATAAAATAAAGTTGATCAGAAAGAGAATAACCCAAGGTTAGCGGAGATAGCCAAATTCTACAAGCCACGAGTGTTACGTCTGTTTTATTGATTGTTGTCTAGCTGCTAGAGTTCAGCGAGAAAAATGAAATTAAAGGCTGTACATCATTTATTTTCTTTGACTGTGAATTTATTTTTCCTGCTGGATCTAAAATGTCTAATAAAATTAGAGATACAGTCAGTCTTAACTCTGAGATCAGGAAGAGTCTCAGGAGTTCAAATAAATAGCTCTAATGGTCTCTCTGAAGACTCTGAATTGTCCCTTCTTCAAACATAAGTGTTAAAATAAGGAATCTGTATCTGTAATGAAATATTTGTATTTCTTTCTAGACTTTACCGAGAGGAGTCCGGAGTGGCCATTTCATGGGATCAGACCTTCATTTGGGGCATTATTTTAGCACCAGTTCTCTCATATTTTTTTGTCAGTTCCTCAATCTTCCCATTCAATGTGTTTTATCTTAAGACTCAAAAAGATACATTGATAGAAATAACTTTCTCTATAGTTCAGAAGATTATCTCCAACACTGTTTGTCTTTGAATAGAGACTTTATCTTACCAGGACACAAAAGAAGACCATTACTGAATGGAATGACTATCTACTTGCTTCTGTATAAACAGGGAGCAGAAAACATCAATAGATAATATCCTCTATGTTTCATTTGAGTCTAGTAGTCTTTTGTTCTTTGTACTGTCAGATATTTGTTCTTTATATCTACTTTTAATCCTATAAAGAACTATTACAGAACAGAGATTTTAAATGCAAGGAATTTAATCACCAGAAATATAAACTTTATAATTTGCTGCTAATTTTCTATTTGTGAAATAAAAGGTGTTTCTAAAGGACAAGCAGACATGCCAGCTCTTATTCTAATGGCAGCGTGAATGAGAGTTGCAGAAGCTGCCTTGGCAATTAGAGATCTGCACACAAGATGGCAGCATTTCATTTTCACATGCAGAGAAATAGACTATTTAATCTGCTTAACTCTGTGTTGGGCAGAACAGAGCTTGTCTCCTATTGGCCTGTAGCCAGGTTAAAAAAGAGCAGGAACACACTGAGAATGGAATATGGTCTTTTTTCCAGATAGTATAGATCACTGGTGACTCTAATGGAAAGAACAGAGATGCCCTTGGGAGCTTTATTCACACTCCTCACTGTCTTCAGCACCTCTGTTTTCAGGGGCTTATGGAAGGATCCAGCACAAGTCTGTAGGAGGATAAGAGTCCTTCTGGGAAGGCTGAGGCAGAAGGATCGCCGGAGCCCAGCAGGTCGAGGCTGCGGTGGCCGGGAGCAGCCACTGCACTCCAGTCTGGGCAACAGAGAGAGACTCCAACTCAAAAAAAAAAAAAAAAAAAAGGAGTCCCTCTGGTTCTCCCTGTGTTTCCTTTAAATATGCTACAAAAAAAATGTAAGTTCAGAAAATTACCCAGTTACCCATCTTTCTTGGCTCAACAGTGCTGAGTGGCCAAGAAAAGGATGTGGTTCAATCTTAAATGTCTGGGAGAGAGAAACGGCTGTTACCAACCGCAGTTACACAGACAAGACTTTGAATTATTTCTTCTGGTACAAGAAGAAAACAGGAAAACATCCTACTCTCCTAACAGAAATTTGTTCAAATATGGATATAATACAGGATAGAAGATTCGCAAGACTGTTACATAAAAATGTTAAACATGTCTTCCTGCATATCACAGTCATCCAACCAGAAGACTCATCCTTATCCTTCTGTGCAGCAGAAACACAGAACTCTTTTTTTTTCTTTCATTTTTAATTTTAAAGATGTGGGATAGACGTGGTGGCTCAAGCCTGTAATCCCAGCACTTTGGGAGGCCAAGTTGAGGGGATTGCTTGAGCCCACGGGTTCGAGAATGGCCTGGGCAAGTTGGTAAGACCTCATCTCTACAATAAATCAAAAAATTAGATGGATGTGGTAGCACACACTTGTAGTTCTGGCTGCTTGGAAGGCTGAGGCGGAAGGACTGCCTGAGTCCAGTAGGTTGACTCTGGGGTGGCCGAGAGCATGCCACTGCACTCCAGCCTAGGCTACAAAGTGAGACTCCGGCTCAAAAAAAAAAAGATGTGGGGTACAATTCAGGGTTAGATATACAAATGTTCATTGTGCAGGTACCCTTGTTGATGGGGTGTGTCCCTCCTCCCCTGGCAGTTTCCCACTACTGCCAATCCTTTTCTTATAGTATTACGATAATTGTTCAAGGTCCACTTATGAGTGGGAACATAACACAGAACTCTTCGGGCACCTACAGCCTGTGCTCAAACCTGCAGCTTGGACTCCAGTGACATTCCTTGTTCTTGACCAGGTTTGGGATTGGAATGGTTTGCCATAATGTGCTTTTCTCTAAAGTGAAATGAATGCAGAGATGTAGCAATGGTGATGATAAAAAAATTACTTTTAAAATAATTCAAGGCAGGAAGGTACAATTTGTACTACCTTCCAATGTACCAACTTCCAATCATTCTGGAGAAGTAGTGGTGTTTTAAGTAGACATGTAAATCATAAAGATAACCTCATGGGAATAATTGGGGATCCTTCTTTTGAAATCCTATACTTCCCGTAACATACCAAAGATACCCCAAATTCTTCTGGGTGGCAATCTTCTGGCCTTTGGGGGAAAAAAAGATTGATTTTTGAAGCAAAGTATACTATAAAATATGCATATGCTCATTATAGACAATTTTGAAAATACAAACTTTAACGGAAATAATTAAAAATTCTACTACCCAAAGATACGCCTACAATATTCTTTTCTTGTAACATTGATGTCCATTCTCCTCTGTAGAGTTTGTCTTCATAATATGGGTGCTCAGCCCTAAAAATTAGGATTCAAAAAGCAACCAGAAGAATTCCTGCAAAGTTTTTTGCATTGCAACTGTTCTTCATTCAGAAAATATTTGCTGACTACCTACTATGTACCAGACCACTGTTCTTGGTGCTAAGGATTGAGCAGGATGAGCAGAAAGGAATAACAACATTCAACTCTATTCTGCCTCTCTCTTCCAATGAATGTCTGCTTACAAGAAATAACTGGGAAAATGTTTTGATGACAGTGTACTCCCCAGAGATCAATCACACTACTCAAGAGTTTTGGGATTTTGCCCAAATACACCAATTCTTTCATATCTCATAGGTCTGTATATACAGTAGCAAAAGTATGAACTTTCTCCGTTTTTTCCAATGTTCCCTCAAGAAAGGAAGATAACTATTTTAGTCCAACTGTTCAAAATAGAAGGATAAAAGTTCAGGGGAAAAAGTAAGCAAAAACTGTAAAGGCGTGTTAAGAGTAATGAAAGTAGCTGGGCTCGGTGGCTCAGCCTGTAATCCCGCGCCTTTGGGAGGCTGAGGTGAGTGAATTGCCTGAGCCCGCGGGTTCGAGACCCGCCTGGGCAGTGAGACCTCATCTCTACAATAAATCAAAAAATCAGCTGGGCATGGTAGCGTATGCCTGTAATTCCGGCTACTTGGAAGGCTGAGGCGGAAGGATTGCCGGAGCCCAGCAGGTTGAGGCTGCGGTGGCCGGAAGTGGCCACTGCACTCCAGTTTGGGCGACCGAGTGAGACTCCAACTCAAAAAAAAAAAAAGAGTAGTGAAAGTATTTTTAGTATTATTTATTTGGTATTATTTATTAAAATATTAACTAGTTTAATATTTTAAATTATTTTTGGATTTCTGAATAGGCAAGAAATATTCCTGTTATAAAATAAAAAGTACAAAAATGATATATAGTGAAAAGTAACTTTTCCTCCCACCACTATCTACAACAGCCTAGTAAAACCACTGTTGAAATTTTATCTGAATGTTGTATATAAGTTATATATGTACATATAAATGATTTTATGTGTATATATGTATATAACATATATATTAATATTGGCATACCATTCACATTGTTTGGTTACCATGTTTTTTCATTTAAACTATATCATGGGAAACCATCGTTGTCAATACATAAAGAAGACTACTTCATTATTTTTTATCTAAATTTTCAAACACATACAAACTAGGAAGACTAGTATAATGAACCTTCCTATATCTATCACTCAGCTTCCATGACCATCAACTAGCTAACTCATTCTCTTGAAAGATCATAAATTTTTTTCATTGTATGGTAGTATATTTTATTTAATCCATATTTTATTTAATCACTCCTAACTGATGGAGACAGATTGTGTCCAGATTATTCATTCTGTTTGTATTGCAGACTATTTGATAGACAGTAAGGTACACAGATCTTAAATGTATAGGTAAATGAATTTTTACAAATGTAGCTATCCATGCAACCATCATTGAAACTAAGGTATAGAACATTTCCTGTAACCCTGAAAAAAATCCCTCATTCTTCCTCCCAGTCAATACTTCCAATGAAGTTAGCATTGTTCTTATTTATACAAAACCATAGAATAGTTCTGTTTGTTCCATCCTGATAAATTGAGATATAATTCATATAGCATAAAATTCATGCTTTTAAAGTGTATGATTCAGTTATTTTTAATATCTTCTCAAGTCTATGCAACCATCACAACTATCTAATTGCACAACGTTATCATCACTCCAGAAAGAAACTTTGTACCCATGAGGAATCACCCTCGTCTCCTCCTCACCACACAACCCCTAACAACCACTTATCTGCTCTCTATCTCTATGGATATGCCTATTATAGATATTTCATACAAATGAAATCATACATATGTGACCTATTGTATCTGGCTTTTTTACTTAGCATAATGGTCTCAGGTTTGAACATTTGTGTCCAAGTTTTTATGTGGACATATGCTTTTAGTACTCTTGGTATATGGAAAGAAATGGAATTGTGAGTCATAGGATAACTTTATATTTCACTTTTTGAGGACCTGCCAAACTGTTTTCCAATACGACTTCCCCATTTTACATTTACTATCAGCAGTGTAGGAGGATTCCAATTTCCCTGCATTTTTACTTGTTATTGTCTTTTTTATTATAGCCATCCTAGTAAGTGTGAAGTAGTATCCCTCTATTGTTTTGATTTACATTTCCCTGATGACAAATAAGGTTGAGCAGCTCTTCACATGCTTCCTGGGCATTTGTATATCCACTTTAGAGAATGTCTGTTCAAATATTTGGACTCTTTTTAATTGGGTTATTTGTATTCTTATTGCTGAGTTTATAAGATTCCTTTAAATAGTCTGAATGCTAGAACTATATAAGATATACGATTTGTAAATAGAGTCTCCTGGTCTAGGAATTCTCCTTTTTACTTTTTTTATGGTGTCTTTTGAAGCAAAAGACTTTTAATTTTGATAGTCTTATTTATCTATTTTTTCTTTAGTTGTTTATGCTTTGTGTCTTATTTTTTTACAAGCATTGCCTAATTCAAGGTAACAAGGATTTAAACCTATGTTTTCTAAGAGTTTATAGTTTCAGCTCTTACATTGAGTTAATTAATCCACTTTGAGTTAATTTTTGAATATAGGGAGAGGTAAGTATCAAATTTCATTCTTTTGCATATGCATAATAAGACATTTGGAGTCTCCAACCAAAAGAAAGCTGATAGCTATACCAATATAAGATAAAGTAGACTTAAGCCAGAAATTATTACTTGAGATACAGTGCTACACTTCAAAATGATTCATTGCACTATCAACCAGAAAGATAGAACAATTCTATTTTTATATGCACATAATAGCATAGCTTCAAAATATATCAAACATAAATCAGTAGAGTTGATCAGTAGAATTAAACTAGTAGAATCTATTGATTAAAACATTAACAAATAAATATACAATCATCGTGGCAGGCATTAATGTACATCTCTCAAGAGACACATACAAAAAACAATATTTCTTACCTAATTCACATATATATAACTTTAACCAAAAACAACAGCATACATATTCTCTTCAAATGCACATGGAATATTTATCAAAAGTCACTACATTTTGGATCATAAAGTAAGACTTAATCAATTTGAAAGGATTTAAATCATTCAGAATATAGTCTCGGGCCACAATGGTATTAGGTGAAAATTAATTTCCTGGTTTTGAGGGGTCCGAGTCTTTCTCTGTTGCCCAGGCTAGAGTGTGGTTGGCGTGATCATGGCTCACTGCACCCTCAATCTCTTGGGCTCAGGTAATCCTTCTGTCTCAGCCTCACGAGTGGCTGGGACTACAGGTATGCACCCTCACTCCTAAGAAAAAGTTGTTTTAATTTTTATTTTTTGTAGAGACAAGGCCTCACTATGTTGCCTAAACTGGGATTGAACTCCAGGGTTCAAGTAATCCTACCAACTCAGCTTCCCAAAGTGCTGAGATTACAGGCATGAGCCACCATACCTGACCAATGAAGAATTATTAATAAATAGCAAATAGATCATTAAACTTCATTTCTGTACCTTGCTAGAGACACTGTCCATTTTTAAAATGTATAGCCACAGGAAAACACCCAGACAAAACAGAATTTGGGAGTGGAGTAGATTTTACAGTCTCTGGAAAGAGCAGTATAGCATACTACTTGTGAACTTCATTTCCTGTTTGGGGGCAGAAACATCTAGCATCCTCAAGAGCTCTGCACTCAGGCTCTAGGAGAAAGGCTTGAGTGAGAAGAAGACAAATTTCAGTCAGAAGAAGACTTTCTATCATGCTCTGCCTTGGTCTGCTGTGGGCATTTATGGCCTCCTTTGGCTTCGGTATGTACACGTGGCCTCAAACATGGAGCCTCAGCTCACTCTTAGAGTGTGGGATGGGACTGTGCAAGTTATAACTGGTGGAGTATTAAGAAGGAAGAGAAGTAGGGAAATGAACACTGTATAATTATTTTCTTTGTTCCTCTGCTGTATATTAATCTAGTCCTCATGACCTATCTGAGATATTTAAAGGCACTAACTCTATTTTCTTCTTTTTCCCATAGGATCCAGCAGGGCTAATACAGTAACTCAAGAACAGACCTCAGTAACAGTCCAGGAAGGGGAACCTGCGACCTTGAACTGCCTGTATGAAACCAAATGGACTTTTTATCTTTTGTACTGGTACAAACAGCCTCTCAGTGGAGGGATAATTTTCCTTATTTATCAGGATAGTTCTAAGGCAAATGCAAAGCAAGGTTGTTACTCTGTGAACTTTGAAAAGGCAAAAAAGTCCATCAAGCTCACCATATCTTCCTCACAACTGAAAGACTCAGCAAACTACTTCTGCTCTCTTAGAGTCCCACAGAAATAGAAATGGCAGCAGAAGATAAACAAAAACCTTAGCACTCCATAAAGGCAGCCACCTGCTCAGGGTCCTAGGGAAAATGCATGAACCACAGACAGGAAGAAGGCAGGCACAGTGGTGGAACAGTTTAGCCCTCATAGTGGAAATTTTCCTTCTGTGAAAAATGTTCTTATACTGAGTTTGTATATAAAACAACATTCTTCCTTGAGAGTTCCAGAAAATAAACAACAATTTCTGTTGTTTTTATCTTGGTTTATCTTATGTTTTTATCTTGGTTTAAGTAAATCGCAAAGTGTTTTTCAAATTGTTCCTAAACAATTAGATTAAATGAACCCATTTACTTCATGAAATTCGGGATAAGTTTGCTGATTCTTATCTTGAACTGTTGGATTTTCAGATCTGAAATAGCACTAAAGACCAGTCATTTTCTTTTCCAACCTCATGCTGATTTTAATAGTTCTTAAAATATTTTCATTTTATTTATTTATATATTTTATAAATACACAAATTTCATATATATAAACTTATTTTTGTGTATTTTAATTCATAAATACATGATTTTTACTGTAATCAAATAGATAATATGGCAATTAATCTTTTGAAAGAGGTAGACAACCAAAAGCAGCTTTGACTAAAACAAACTGAACTATTAAAAGATTCAAAATAATTCTGGGTTCTTCACAAACCAAACAGAAGATAGGCTGAGAAATAAATTTAACCCTCAAAGAAAACACATTCCATAATATGCAGCCAAAAAAGACAGTGGAAAAAAGAATATTCCAAAGGGCTGACCCAGGGCATATGAAAACAATGGGCAAAAGAGTTCCTTGCATAGAACACAATCAGAATCTCATCTAAACAGGGTAAGGGTCTTCATAATAATTCAAAATGAACTATGTATGTGCAGAAAATAAACAACCATTTCTGTAATACTCTGAGATTTTGAAGTGGATTATTATAGCAGGATAACCTGCCATAGAATGATTGGTATACTAAACTTATCTAAATATAAAGGAAAATGAGGAAACAGTTTCCCAATTTATTTTACAAGACTAGCAGGATTTTCTCACTAAACCTGAATAAACACATTTTTGTTGTTGTTGTTGTTTGTTTTTTAGGGGATTTTATCCTTTTTTTAAATTGATCAATATTTTTATTATGGTTTTGTGGGGTACAGTTAAGGGTTAGGTGTACAATTATGTTTCATTCAGGCACCCTGTTGATAAGAGGTGTTTTCCCATCCCCAGACAGACATTTGCTCCTATTAATCCCATCCCCTCCCCCCATAGTTTCCCAGTACTGTCAGTCATTTTCTTATAGTATTACATTGAATGTTCAAGGTTCATTATATGAGTGAGAACATGTGATACTCGGATCTTTGTTTCTGTGAGAGGTCACTCAGTATTATAGACTCTAGTTCCATCCAGGTTGCTGCGAAATTCATGATTTTGTTCTTTTTTTATGGCTGTGTAGTATTCCATTGTGCATATGTACCACATTTTTTAATCCAGTCCTCTTTTGATGGGCAGCATGGTTGTTTCCAGGTTCTTGCTATTGTGAACAACGCTGTGATAAACATACGTGTGCAGGTGTCTTTTTATAGAGTGATCTGAGGTCTTCAGGGTATATTCCCAGTAGGGGGATTGCAGGGTCATATGGACGGTCGATTTTTAGAGCTTTTAGGAATCGCCACACTGCTTTCCACAGAGGTTGCACTAGTTTACACTCCCACCAACAGTGTAGAAGTGTTCCCTTTTCACCACACCCTCTCCAGCAGCTGTTATTTTTTGAGTTCTTGATAATTGCCATTCTGACTGGAGTTAGGTGGTATCTCAGTGTGGTTTTGATTTGCGTCTCCCTGATGATTAGTGAGATTAAGCATTTCTTCATGTGTTTGATGGCTGCTCGGATGTCTTCTTTTGTGAAGTGTCTGTTCATATCTTTTGCCCATTTTATAATGGGGTT
Organism: Cephalopachus bancanus; assembly: GCA_027257055.1. NCBI lineage: Eukaryota > Metazoa > Chordata > Mammalia > Primates > Tarsiidae > Cephalopachus > Cephalopachus bancanus. Next base: position 886,704 of record JAPVLO010000476.1, on the reverse strand, counting down.
GTTTGTTTTCTTCTTTTCAGTATGTTTCAGTTCTTTGTAGATCCAGCATGTTAAGCCTTTGTCAGACCTAGAGTTGGCAAATACTTTTTCCCAGTCTGTAGGCTGTCTCCCTGTTCTCTCGATGGTTTCTTTGGCTTTGCAGAAACTTGTCAGTTTAATAAGGTCCCACTTGTCTATCTTCTCTCTTATGACCTGTGGGTCTCAGGTTTTGTTCAGGAATTGGATGCCACTTCCGATTTCCATGAGGGTATTTCCTTCCTTTTCTAAGGTTCTTATGGTTTGAGGTTTTACATTTAGGTCTCTGAGCCATTTGGAGTTAACCTTTGTGCATGGGGATAGATAGGGGTCCTGTTTCAATCTTCTGCATGTGGTCAGCCAGTTTTCCCAGCACCATTTACTGAATAGGTCCTCCTCTCCCCAGTGGTAGGTGGTGGAGTCTTTGTTGAAGATGAGTTGGTTGAGAAATTGAGGTTTTGCTTCTGGAATCTCAATTCTATTCCATTGATCTATATGCCTGTTCTTGTACCAATACCAAGCTGTTTTGATGATTGTAGCTTTATAGTAAAGTTTGAAGTCTGGTAACGTGATACCACCTGCATTGTTTTTTTTTTGCTGAGGATTGTTCTGGCTATTCTTGGACGTTTGTGTTTCCATATGAATTCCTGTGTTGTTTTTTCTAGGTCTGAGAAGAATGTTGTTGGTAATTTAATGGGTATTGCATTGAATGTGTAGATTGCCTTAGGTAAGATGGTCATCTTCACAATGTTGATTCTTCCAATCCATGAGCATGGGATACTTTTCCACTTGTTCATGTCATCTTTGATTTCTTTGAGCAGTGTTTTGTAATTTTCATTGTAAAGGTCTTTCACATCTCTGGTTAGGAAGATTCCAAGGTATTTCATTTTTTTTGTGGCTATTGTGAATGGAATTGTGTTTTTTATTTGGGTTTCTGTTTGTTTATTATTGGTATAGAGAAATGCGATTGTCTTTTGTACATTTATATTGTATCCCGAGACTTTGCCAAAGGATTTTATCAATGTAAGGAGGCTTTTGACAGATTCTCTTCGGTTTTCAAGGTACACAATCATATCATCTGCAAAGAGAGATAACTTGACTTCCTCTTTTCCTATTTGAATATCTCTGATTGCATTCTCTTCCCTGATTGCTCTAGCCAGGACTTCCAATACTATGTTGAACAGGAGGGGTGAGAGTGGTCATCCTTGTCTTGTTCCAGTTTTCAGGAGAATTGGTTCCAATTTTTGTCCATTTAGGAGTATGCTGGCTGTGGGTTTCTCGTAGATGGCTTTTACTATTTTGAGGTATGTTCCCCGTATGCCTAGATTTTCAAGGGTTTTTATCAAGAAGGGATGCTGGATTTTATCAAAAGCTTTTTCTGCATCTAATGATATGATTATGTGGTGTTTGTTTTGACATCTGTTGACGTATTTAATTACATTTATGGTTTTACGAATGTTGAACCAGCTTTGCATCCCAGGAATGAAGCCTACTTGGTCATGGTGGATGATTTTTGAGATGTATTGCTGAATCCGGTTTGCTAGGATCTTCTTGAGAATTTTAGCATCTATGTTCATCAAAGATATTGGCCTGTAGTTCTCTTTCTTTGTTGGATCTTTACCTGGCTTGGGTATCAATATGATGTTGGCTTCGTAAAATGATTTGGGGAGAGTTCCATCTTTTTCAATCATTTGGAATACCTTAAGTAGGATTGGTATCAGCTCCTCCTTAAATGTCTTGTAGAATTCTGCTGGAAAGCAATCTGGACCAGGGTTTTTTTTTGTAGGAAGTTTTCTTATTACGTAGTCAATTTCCTTGATTGTTATTGGTCTATTATACGTTATAGGGTCTCAATTTCTTCTTGTTCCAACCTAGGTAGGTTGTGTGATGTCAGAAAGTCCTCCATTTCCTTAAGGTTTTCAAGTTTGGTTCCATACTAATGTACGTAGTAGTCTCTAATGATCTTTTGTATTTCTTCGGGGTCAGATGTGACTTCATCTTTTGTGTTTCTGATTGTGCTTATTTGATTTTTTTCTCATTTTTTTCTTGGTCAGTCTAGCTAGGGGACCATCGATCTTGTTTATCCTTTTGAAGAACCAGCTTTTTGTTTCATTGATTTTTTGTATTATCATTTTGCCTTCTGTGTCCTGGATTTGGGCTTTTATTTTGGTGATCTGGATTCTTCTGCTGAAGTTAGGGTTTTCGTGGTCTTGCTTTTCCAGCTTCTTTAGATGGCTTGTTAGGTTGTGAATTTCTGTTCCTTTCATTTTCTTCATGTGCGTTTGTAGGGATATAAATTCCCCTCTTACTACAGCTTTCATGGCGTCCCAGAGATTTTGGTAAGATGTTTCTTCATTTTCATCTGTTTCCAGGTATCTTTTGATCTCTGTTTTGATTTCGTCGTTGACCCAGGGGTTGTTTAGCATCATGCTGTTTAGTGTCCGTGTCTTTGTGGGTTTTGGGGGGACTTTGTTGGTGTCAATGTTTATTTTTATTCCACTGTGGTCCGAGAAGGAGCATGGTAGAATTTCAGTCCTTTTAAATTTGCTTATGCTTGGCCGAGTATGTGGTCGATCTTAAAATATGTTCCATGTGGTGATGAGTAGAATGTGTATTCTGTGGTCTTTGGATGGAGTGTTCTGTAGGTATCAATTAAGTCCATTTGGTCCAAAGTCGCATTGAGGTTCCAGATCTCCTTGCTGATTTTTTGTCCTGATGATGTCTAGGGTTGTAAGTGGGGTATTAAAGTCCCCATTTATGACAGTTTTAGAGTCAATATCTTTCTTTAGTTTTCCAAGAAGTTGCTTTATGAAAGTTGGTGCACCTATGTTGGGTGCATATATGTTTAGGATAGATATTTCTTGTTGATGGATTGAGCCTTTTATCATTATAGTGGCCTTCTGTATCTTTTATGATTTTTAATGGCTTGAAGGGTATTTTGTCTGAAATTAAGATCGCTACTCCTTTGTTTTGTATTCCGTTTGCCTGAAAGTTTGTTTCCTATCCTCTTACTTTGAGTCTGTGGGTGTCCTTTCTAGTGAGGTGAGTCTCTTGAAGGCAATAAATTGTTGCCTGATCATATTTTATCCATTTTACCATTCTATGTCTTTTCCGTGGTGCATTTAGTCCATTCACATTTAGGCTAATCATTGCAATGCAAGAGTTGATCCCTGTCATAAGGTTCTTACAGAGTTGTTCCTGTTTGTTTGTTGTCTTTCTTTGGGTTTTGGAGTTGGTTCATGTGTGTTTTTAATCTTTTGCCTGTACTCTTGTGAAGAATGTTGTTGTTCTTTTTTCTTTTTCTTCTGTGTTCAGTACTTTCTTAAGTGTTTCTTGTAGAGGTGATCTTGTGGCAGCATAGGTTCTTAAGGATTGGATATCTGGAAAAGATTTCAATTCTCCCTCACTAATGAAGCTTAGTTTGGCAGGGTAGGTTAATCTTGGTTGAAATTGTTTCTCTTTTAGAACTTTGAAGATAGGGCTCCAGGCTCTCCTGGCCTGAAGGGTTTCTGTGGATAAATCTGCTGCTATTCAAATTGGTTTTCCCTGGTAGGTAGTCTGGCCTTTTTCTCTTGCTTCCTTTAGGATTTTTCCTTTTACTGCTACTTTTACTTTGTTTAGGCGAATTATTATGTCTGGGAGTTGGTCTTCTCATTTGTTGTCTTGCAGGGGTTCTCTGAATCTCTTGTGATTGAATTTTTTCATCCTTAATGAGATGAGGGAAGTTTTCTTGAATGATTTCATGAAATGTTTGTTCCAGTGTGGCTTCTGTTTCTTTCTCTGCCTCAGGAAGCCCAATTACTCTTAGGTTTGGTCTCTTGAAGTGATCATTCATCTCTTGCAGGTTTTGTTCTGTCTTTTTGAGCTTCTTTTCCATGCTTTTGACAGTTTGGGTTAGTTCTGTGTTTTGGTCTTCGAGCTCTGAGATTCTTTCTTCTGCTTGGCTGATTCTGCTTTCTATGCTTATTAGTCTGTTGTTCATTTCCATCACAGTATTCTTTACTGCTGTCATTTCTGACATCAGCTCCTGCCTATTTTCCTCTTGTCTGTCCTCAATATTTTAAATTCTCTCCATTAATGTCTTGATGCCTAGGTTTGTTGCATGTAACCAGTCATTCTGGAGGCTCTTCATTGTTTGTGTTCCAGAATCTGTTTTCTCAGTGTCTGATTTCCCAGGGGTCTGTGTGAGACCTATATTCTTCTTTTGGTTTTTCTTCATTTGTGCGGTTTTTTCCCCCTCCCTACTTTTTCCTTCCCTCCACATCACCATCTTCTTTAATTCTGTTATTCAGGGGTAAAGGGATTGGTTTTACTTCTGTTTGTTCAATCTCCTATTCTTCATGTATGCCCTCTTACTTGTTCAATTCTGGAGTTGCACTGTAGGTTGGGGGTGGTCCTTTTTGCAGTTCTGACATTTACTTAAGGGGGGGCTGTGATTCAAAATCTATCTGCAGGTCCTGGTATTCGCTGACAGGTGTGTAGATAATGTGGAACCCACTTCCCACTGCCCTGGAATCTGTCCATGCAGTGGGGCTGTAGGTTTACTCCCTGAAATAAAATGTGGTTAGCAGAGGGGAGAGAATGGAGCAGATAGTGGGTTGAAGAGGGAAGTGGGCAGATAGAGGAGTAAGGGGGGAAACAGACAAGTGTGCCAACAAATAGAGAGAGAGGCCTATACTGAAACAGATAAAAACAGTAGACCACAGCTACAGATGAACCAACTGTCATACAAAAATAAAAAATAAAAATAAAACATATAGTGATGCTAACATACAAGCTAACCAACCACCTTATTAGTGTGCTGTTCCTGTATACAAAGATATGGTTTGCAGAGAGAAGAAAAGAGAAGAAAAGGAAAAGGAAAAAAGAAAAAAGGGAACAATACAGTAGCAATAGAATTAAGTCATTAAACTAATAGAATCAATGAAGCACACTCTGAGACATTTCATTTAAGTCCAATGTCCTTTCAGGTCTGATTTCTAGTTTTCTTCTCAAGCTGGTAAATTAGTTTGCAGTTAGGGTCAGTTGCCCCTGGTCTGCTGTGAAGGACAGTTCAGATTACCCTCCGTTCAGCACTCTGGTCTATGTCTTTATCAAGCTTGTTTCTCCCATTTCAGTGTTGATACCTTGAATCACCAGTAGGTGGTGCTATCTCAGCTGCTTGCCCCAGAGGGGGTGGGGCTGGACAGGAACAAAATGACTGCCTGCCTCAGGGCAGTCAACAGGAGACTTATGGTGGGCAGGCAGGACTTCTCGGTTGCAGGAGAGGTGGCAGCGATCCCAGCAGATCTTCCCTGAATGGGTTTGAAGTGGATCGCCTCCAGCCCGGGTGGTTCCGTCATGGAGGCTGTGGCAGTGGCAGCAGGGGGGGGCGGTTGCTGCACCGGTGGTGGCACCATTTGTGCGGCAGTGACTGTCCAGTTCGTTGGGATTCCCCAGCGGTGGCAACGGCCGAGCTCCATATGAAGAGCAGGCTGCAATGTTGGGGTCCGCAGCCCCCTGGGGCGAGAGTCAGAGACCCACTGCAGATCTCCTTTGCAGAGGGCTTCCCAGACCGAGTTGCCCCTTCGCCATCTTGCCACTTCCCCCAAGAGATAAGCACATTTTTTGAAAAAATTACAGGACAACCACATTCAATGAACATAAGTTCAAAAATTCTAAGCAATACATTAACAAAAAGAATTAGCAATTTATTTGAAAAAAGATAACATATTACAACCAAGTTGAGTTTTATGCAATGTTCTTTAACATTTTAAATGAATCAAAGTACTAGTTCTCATTAGTGAAAACATGACAATCATTTCAACAGTATACATTCATTTATAATAAATAAATACATTCCTAGCAAATTAGGAATAAAGGAAACTTGCTCATTTTGATAAAGGATATGTACAACAAAGTAAACATAAAACTTGAAACATTAAATGTTTTATTTTATGGAAGCCAAAAAACACTATTTTTACTAAAAAGCACACCCTGGTCCTAGCCAGTATTTTTTTTTAAAGAAAAAGAAATAAAGTTTTAATAACTAAAAATAAAGGCTGTAAGCCAGGTACAGTGCTCATGCCTATAATCCCAGCATTTTGGGAGGCCAAGGCAGGAGACCCTTTGAACCCAGGAATTTGAGACCAGCCTAAGCAACATACTGAGACCTCATTTCTACAAAAAATCTTAAAAAATTAGCTGAGCATGGTGGTGCATGTCTGTAGTACCATCTACTCGGGAGACTAAGACAGAAGGACAGCCTGAGCCCAGGAGACTGAGGCTGCAGTTCACTATGATTGTGCCACTGCATTCCAGCCTGGGCAACAGAGTGAGCCCTGAATTCAAAAATAAAAAATAAAAAAGAACTATAAATAACATTCGTCTTAGATGATATGGCATGACTCATATATACAGGATAGACACAATCTAAAATAATCTACAAATAAACTGAGTTTAGCAATATAATGATAAAAATTACATTTTATGTTCAAGCAACTGGAAATTTAAAATGAACTTTAAAAAAATTCTTAAAATAGCACAAAAATGCAAAATATTTAAGAATACTTAAAAAAATTTGCAAAGCCTCTGCACAAAAGCTATAGAAAATTAATAAAAGGAAATCCATCATGTTCATGACTTAGAAAATAGATAATGCAAAGGCATCAACATGAAGTATCTCATATTGGGTAAAAGAATTCAATGAAATTCCCATCAGTGTCAACTGTATGTGCATGTGTGTTCATGTGCATATATAAATGGACAAATCAATCCTAAAATACATAGTTTTAAAAGTCAAGAATATTCAAACACTCTGAGATAAGAACAAGGTAGGAAAACTTTCTCCACCTAGTAATAAGTCTGTGAAATGAAAACAATGTGGTATGAGGAAACAGACAACTAGACACAGATCCCAGCAGCTTTGTGTGTTCCATTCGCCTCTCATATCTACTCTCCAGGTTTCTCTTCCCTGCTGTTTGCCTCAGGAGGCTGATCTGAATGGATCACATCAATGAGGCTCCTTTGCCCTTTGGATTCTATTGGATTTTTGCCAGTGAGGTGCCCCCTGCAGGAATCTGAAAGAGATAACAGATTGAGATCAGGGTGTTTATCCCTCGGTTCCTTCTGTGAAAAATCTTTTTAAGCAGGTTGTATCATTTGTTCAAAGATCACAGCTGCTTTAAGCTTGACTCTCGCTACAAAACTGGGTCTATTCATGCTTTGATATTCCTTTCTGCTCTTTAGACATAGAAATAGTAAGAACTCCGCCATCCTACAGCTAATGAAAGTGAAATGCAGATACTTCTCAAGTACCTTATAAAAGAAGTCTGAAGGCTGAGATATTTGGGAATGTGAGAATGGAATTATTAAGTGCAACTTCATCAGTTGCTTATTAACCATACTCCCTGGGAATCCCAGAGGACACTCCCTTCACCAAGAAATCAGGAAATTCATTGATGAGTAGGTCACCAAAATCCTTAAAATACTGCTTGGAGGTCATCTTCTACATAGTGAAGATGATGGGAATAAAGTGGACACAGATGGAGGGTATTGCCATGCAAATTGCCATCCTGTATTTCAATGGGCATAATGAGATCCTGTAGTGATAGGTGGTGGAATTTAACAGAGGCAAAGTAAGTGATATTATAACAAGAAACCACAGGGGAAGAGTGTTGAGCAGAGTATTTTAACATTCAAAGATCTTCAGAGTAGCTAATTAATCAAGGAGTATCTAGAAATGAAAGAGAGCAGCAACTTCCTAAGGTTCTACTTTCTATCATCTACTTTATATCATCTAGATTTCCTGAGGGGGAAAAAATGTAGCTTTAGTTGCCATAATGGGGATTAATATCCCCCTTAATTAATCCCAGACATAAACCAATTGAGATACCTAGAATCTCTCAACTGAGGGAAAAGTCAGGACCATTTGAGAAAGATTCTACAGGACGATACCAAGTGTTGGCAAGGACAGATAGTGACTGAAGCTCTTATATGTGTATTATGTTGTAATAGTGTAAAAAGCGCTACCACTTTGGAAAATGGTTTAACAATTTTTATAAAGTTAAATACATATATATTATATACATATATAATATATATATGCCATATGACCGGATAATGTCGCTCTTAGATTGTTATCCAAGAAAAATAAAGATGTATATTCACAGAAATATTTATGTAGAATATATTTGTAAATAAAAAATAGTCACAGAATGCATTTTTATTTATCTGAAAAAATATTTTTAGCAGCTTTATTCATTATAGGCCAGAACTGAAAAAAACCCAAATGTCCATCAGCAAACAAATTGAATGCTACTTAACAATAAATAAGAATAGATAACTTATAAACAAAATAACATGGATGCATTCTAAAAACATCACATGGAGAAAAAGAAACCAAATGAAGAGAGTTCATCCTGCATTATTCCATTTATTTGAAACTCTAGAAAAAGATAAATTTAATCCATGTTGGGAGAAAGCAGATCAGTGGTTGTTTGGGTTCTATAATTGGGGAAGATAGATGGGCAAACGACAAAGGAACAATTTAGGCTGAAATAACTGTTTTGTGTCTTGATTTATACAATAGTTGCATAAATCTATAAATATTTCAAAACACTTAAAATGAGTTCATTTTACTACATGTAATTTATACCTCAATAATGTTGATATTTAAAATATGAAATAATAGAAACACTGAGATATTGTAGCACACCAACAAAAAAGTCTAAAATTAAAAAGAAAGACAATATCAAGTAATGGAGAAAATTTGGATCCAGTGGGACAAATAAGGGTGTAAATTGGTAATAATATTTGGAAAGCTGTTTAGAACTATCTTCTCAATTTGAAGCTATTCATATTTAATGACTCAGCAACTTCACTTCTCTATTAATATTCAACAAAAGGAGCTGAGGAAAGATAGCAGTGGAGTCAGACTATGTGAATCCCTGTGTGAGTGAGTGAATGTGTGGACAATTTTGTGTATGTGTCTGTGACTAAGTGGGCATGTGAGTGGCTGAGTGGGGACTCGGGAGCAAGTGGTCAGGGCTCTCCTGGTGAAGCAGCTGGGACTGCAGCTGCTCTGCTTGGTCCCTAGCACTGCCTGGGGCTCAGAAATCAAGTGCCACTTTTCAAAACCAGTAAAGCCCTTCCCAGGAATAAGCCACCGAGAGTGGTTGCCAGCTCAAGGCTCTGCCTCACCATGCAGCACCTGACTGGAAACTGGCAGCAAGAATCACAGAGGGAGTGCACCGAGGGAGTCAGAGGCAGAGCCCTGCTGGAGAAGACAAAAAAGGCACCCTACCACCATCTTGAAAATGGGGCAGAGAAGTGGTCCAACTTGCTCACCACAGAGTAACGGACTCAATCTCTGTGACCAGTGGGTTAATTACTCAGGAACTGATCATGACCCAGAGGGAATATCCTGAAAACACAAACTTTGGAGTGACAGGACAAGTCTAAGTCTCAGACACCCCACCCCCTACCCAGATTCAGCTGTGGGATAAAGGGTGTGACCACAAAAGGACAAGGAAGACCCCCAAAGAGATCAGCAGTGAGTCCGGGGCTGACCCAACCCCCTCTTCCTCAGAAATCCTCAAACGTCAGACCCACACTGCTGGAGCACGACTGAGAGGGACGAACCTAGGTGGAGCCTGGACGTCAACTGTGATAGAATTCTACTCCAGGATAAGCCTGGCTGAGGTGCCCACACCGGTACTGGAGGGGATCCCCATAACCATACAAGAGTGGGAGGGGAGGACTGAAGCTCCAGCCACCTCCACCTCCCCCTCCTCCTTCCCTGGGCTGCACACTGGGAAGATTGTGAATGAAGCCACAACCCTAGAGAAGACAGCAGAGGAGCTTACCTGTGAGCAGCTGAAAGGAACAATTACAGAATCTGCCACAAGAGAGCACTTGGTGACCAGAATTTTTTTTTCTTTGTACGTGAATGTGTGCATGCATGTGAGGGTTTGATGTGCATTCCCCTACTTTTCACGTTTTCTTTTTTTCTTCCTTTTATCTCTTTTACTTTTTCATTTTTTGTTTTCTGTTTATGTGTGTGTGTGACTGATTGAGTGTTCATCTTTCAGTTTCTTTTTATGTTCTCTTTTTTTAGTTTAATTTGTGTCTGAATGTAATGTGTGAGGGTTCAATTTGCATTCCCCAATTTCTATTATTTTTTTCTCGCTTATTTTTTCTTTTTTCCTTTCGTGTTGTGTGTGTGTGTGTGTGTGTGTGTGTGTGTGTGTGTGTGTGTGTGTGTGTGTTCAGTTTTTCTGTTTGGGGATTTTTTTCTGTTTGTTTTGAGATGGTGTGTTTGTGTGTGCATCTATGTGTGTGTGGGTGTGCGTTTTTTTGTTTTGTTTTGTTTTTTGCTTTGGTTTCTGCTTTTGTTTTTCTGTGTTTTTCCTTTGTTTGTTTTGTTTTCATTTTTTTATTTTTGCCTATCTTATTTCATTCTACTTTTCTCTGTTCTCCTCATTGTTGTTGCTGTGTTTTTGACTCAGGGAATTGACACACATACCAATTGCATCATTATATATAGTGGTGGTGGGGAGTGGGTCTCAGGGAACCCATACCCCAATGAGTGAACATTGTGATTTGCAAGTAGTTGCTGAATCCTAGCTCTGCATCCTCCACTGTATTAGACTCACAAAACTACAAGAGACAGCAAAGCTTCCCCTCCACAGCCCCATTCCAAAATAGAAGGAATTCAGAGACCTGATCAGGGAAGAATAGAGGGCTGAGCAAACAACAGAAGTGAAAGCCCCTCTCACTGCTACTGAATAATAGAACCAAAGAGAACTGTCATAAATGAAGAAAAATCAACAGAAGAACACAGGTAATTGCCAGTGTACCAAACAAACAACACCTGAAAAATCAGACCTCAGAATCCAAACAGTGGAAGTCACCAATGACTTTTTCCAGAATACAACAGGAATTAGTGAATGGATGGAAAGAGTGAATAAGACTCAAGAAAGACAAGATGCAACACTGAAAGAACTTGTAACAGAGATTTTGGCCATAAAAAAATTTCATCCAGGAAATAAATAACAAGATGACATGCATGGAAAGCAGAATTAATCAAGCAGAAGAAAGAATCTCAGAACTTGAAGACTAAAACAGGGAATTAGCATGATCTGTAAAAAGCATAGAAAGATCTATCATTAAAAAAATCAACAAAAGAAAAAGCTAGTTCTTTGAAAGAATTAACAAGATTGAGGGGCCCCAAACCAGAATGGCCAAGAAAAAGAGACAAAAAGCCCAAATAAACACAATCAGAAATACAAAAGATCAAATCACAACTCACCCAAGAAATACAAAAGATTATCAGGGATTACTATGCATATCTGTATGGAAACAAACTTGATAACCTAAACGAAATGGAAGATTTTCTAACATCACACAACCTTCCAAGATTGAAACAAGGAGAAAATGAGACACTAAATAGACCAATAGCAACCCAGGAAATTGACTCTGTTATAAGAAAACTATCTACAAAAAAAGTGCTGAACTGGATGACTTTCCAGCAGACTTCTTCAAAAAGTACAAGGAGAAGCTGATACCAATCCTGTTGAAAGTATTCCAAGCAATTGAGAAAGACAGAAGTCTCCTCAAATCACTTTGCAAAGCTAACATCACACTGATACACAAACCAGATAAAGATCCAACAAGAAAAAAGAGAACTACAGACCAATATCCCTAATGAACATACATGCAAAAATTCTCAACAAAATTCTAGCAAGTCAGATCCAACAATCCAACTCAAAAATCATCCACCATGACCAAGTAGGCTTCATCCTCAGGATGCAGGGCTAGCTCAGCATCAACAAGACCATAAGTGTAATTAAATACACTAACAAATGTAAAAACAAGAACCATATGATTATCTCATTAGATGCAGAAAAGGCTTTTGATAAAATCCAGCATCTCTTCTTGATAAAAATCCTCAAACACCTAGATACAGAAGGAACATACCTTAAAATAGTAAGCACCATCTATGATAAACCCACAGCCAGCATATTGCTAAATGAAGAGAAACTGGAAACAATTCCCATGCTAAACAGAACAAGACAAGCCTGCCCATTCTTGACCCTTTTGTTCAACACTGTTTTGGAAGTTCCAGCTAGAATGATTACACAAGAGAAGGAAATTGGAAGTACTCAAATAAGAAAAGAGGAAGTTAAGCCATCCCACTTTGCTGATGATATTATCTTATACCTTGAAAATCCAAGAGAATCTATCAAAAACCTCCTTGCACTGATAAAGGACTTTGGCAAAGTCTTGGGGTACCAAATAAATGTACAAAAGACACTAGCATTCTTATACATCAACAAGTAGGCAGATAATCTAATAGAAAGCACAATCCCATCCAAAATCATCACAGAAAAATTAAATACCTCAGCATCTTCCTAACTAGAGAAGTGTAAGACCTTTAGAATGAAAATTACAAAATACTGCTCAAAGAAATCCAAGAAGACACAAACAAATGGAAAATATCCCACACTCATGGACAGGAAGAATCAACACTGTTAAGATGTCTATCCTATCAAAGGCAATTTACAGATTCAATGCAATACCCACTAAATTACCAATATCATTCTTCTCAGACCTGGAAATGACAATAAAGAAATTTATATGGAAACATAAATGAGCACAAATAGACAAAGCAACCTTAGTAAAAAGAAACAAAGCAGGAGGTATCACACTTCAAGACTTCAAACTCTACTATAAGGCTACAATAATCAAAATAGCCTGATATTGGTATTTCAGCCATATGAACCAATGGAACAGGGTAGATATTCTAGAAGCAAAACCTCAATTTCTCATCCAATTCATCTTTGACAAAGCCTCCAACAACAATCACTGGGGAGAGGATAACTTAATCAGTAAATGGTGCTGGGAAAACTGACTACCACATGTAGAATATTAAAACAGGACCCCTATCTATCATCATACACAAAAATCAACTCTAAATGGATCAGAGGCCTAAATGAAAAAGCTCAAACTATAAGAACGTTAGAAAATGCAGGAGACATCCTTATGGAAGTTGGAACTAACCAATTCCTGATCAAAACCCTAAATGACCATGCCATAAGAGATAAGATAGAAAAGTGGAACCTCATCAAACTGAAAAGCTTCTGCAAAGCAAAAGAAGCCATCAAGAGAGGAGGGAGACAGCCCACAGAGTGGGAAAAAATATTTGCCAACTGTATATCTGACAAAGATCTAATATCTAGGATCTACAAAGAACTCAAAAATGCCAAAAGGAAAAAAAATAGCCCCATGAAAAACCGAGCAAAAGACATGAATAGACACTTCTCAAAGAAGATAAGAACAACCAACAGACATATGAAAAAGTACTCAGCCTCACCAATCATCAGAGAAATGCAAATCAAAACCACATTGAGATACCACCTAACCCCAGTAAGAATGGCCATCATTAATAAAACAAACAACAGCAGATGCTGATAAGAAAAAAGGAATACTTCTACACTGCTGGTAGTAATGAAAAGTAGTGCAACCTCTTTGGAAAATAGTGTGACAACTTCTGAAAGAACTAGACATTGACCTTCCATATGATCCAATAATTCCCCTGTTGTGAATATACCTAGAGGAACTCAAATCATTCTACAAAAAAGATACCTGTACTTGCATGTTTAGTGCAGCATGTTCACAATAGCAAAAACATGGAACCAACTATGCTGCTCATTGAAACTGGGCAGGATTAAAAAAAAACATAGTACATATACAAAATGGAATATTATACAGTCATAAAAAAGGACAACATACGGGTTTCACAAAAACTTGGATGAATTTAGAGTCTATCATACTCAGTGATCTATCACAGAAACAAAGAACAGAGTACTATATGTTCTCATTCATAAGCAGACCTTGAACAACTATCATAATACTATAAGAAAGGGATTGGCAGTCATGGGAAACTGCAAGAGGAGGGGGGCACACTTCATCAACAAGGGTACTTGCATAATGAACATTGTACCTAACTCTGAATTGTAACCCACATCTTTTTTTATAGTTTCAATTTTTTTATTATTGTTATAAAGATGTGGGGTACAATTCAGGGTTAGTTATACAAACGCTGATTATGCAAGTACCCTTGTTAATGAGATGTGCCCCTGCCTCCCCTAGCAGTTTCCTTCAACTGCCAATCCCACCCCCCATCCCCTGACAGTTTCCCACTACTGCCAGTTCCTTTCTTATAGTATTATAATTGTGCAAGGTCCGCCTATGAGTGAGAACATATGGTACTCTGTTTTTTGTTTCTGAGTATGATCTAACCCTAACCCTAACCAGAATAAGACAAAGTTGTCCACTCTCACACTTCCTGTTCAACATTGTGTTGCAAGTCCTAGCTAGAGCATTAGACAAGAGAAAGGATTCAGGAGTATCCAAATAGGAAAAGAGGAAGTTGTTATACCTCTTTGCTGATGATATAATCCTATAACTTGAAAATCCAAGAGAATCTGTCAAAAATCTCCTTGCACTGATAAAGGACTTTGGCAAAGTGTCAGTGTACAGAATAACAGTGCACAAGACAGTCACATTCTCATACACCAACAACAGTCAGAAAACCAAATAAAATGCACATTCCCATTCATAATTGCCACAAAAAAATGAAATACCTTGGCATCTTCCTAACCAGAGAAATGAAAGAACTTTAAAAAGGAAAACTACAAAACACTGCTCAAAAAAATCCAAGAAGACACAAACAAATGAAAAAATATTCCATGCTCATGGATAAGAAGAATCAACATTAAGATGCCAATCCTACAAAAGACAATCTACAGATTCAATGCAATACCCATTAAATTACCAGCAGCATTCTTCTCAGACTGGGAAACAAACAATACAGAAATTCATATGGAAATATAAACACTTGAGAGCAAATAGCAAGGAATTTCCTGGTGAAGTGCTGATGACGCAGCTGCTCTGCTTGGTCCCTAGTGCTTTCCAGGGTGCAGAAGCCGTGTCTTTTTTTTTTGGAGTCGGAGTCTCACTTTGTCACCCAGGCTGGAATGCCTCAGCCTTCCAAGTAGCCAGAACTACAGGCATGCACTACCATGCTTGGCTGATTTTTGTTGTTGTTGTTGTTGTTGTTGTTTTGCTTATTTATTGGAGAGACAAGGTTTCGCCAAGTTGCCTGGACTGGTCTTGAAGTCGCAGGCTCAGACAATTCACTCACCTTGGCCTACCAAAATGCTGGGATTACAGGGTGAGTCACCAAACCCGGCCCAAAAGTCATTTTTTAAAAAATCTGCAAAGTCCTTGGGAAGAAGCTACCGGGAGAGACTGATGGCTCCAGGCTCTGCTGAACCACTGTAGTGCCTGGCCGGACACACTCGTAAGGAATGCAGAGAGATTCCAGGGGCAAAGCCCCACTAGAAAAGATGAAAGTGGCACCCTGCCACCATCTTGAAAATTGGGCAGGAAATTGCTGTGCCTTGCTCACCACAGAGCAACAAATCCAACCCAATCTCTTTGACTAACAGATTAACTACTCAGAGATTGATTGTGACCCACAGGCAATATCCTAAAAGCACAAACTCTGGAGAGACAGGACGAATGCTGAGTCTCAGGGGCCCCATCCCCTACCCTGATTCAGTCACAGGACAAGGGGTGTGGCCAGAAAAGGATGAGGACGACCTCCAAAGATATCAGAGGTGAGTCAAGGGCTGATCTAACCTCCTCCCCAGCAATCCTCTGAACACACACAGCTGGGGAGTGACTGAGAGGGACAAACTCAGGCAGAGTCAGGATGTCAGCTGCAATAGGAGGACTCCACTCCAGGATAAACTTGGCTGAGGTGCCCCCCACCACTACCTGGGGAAGAGACAATCCTGCACCTACCCACCAAAGGGTATACCCTTGACCATACTAGAGTGGGAGGTAGGACTGTAGTTCCATCCACCCCCACTGCCTCCTCCTCCTTCCCTGGGCCCAACACTGGGGAGATTGTGAATTAGGCCAAAGCTCTGCAGGAGACAACAGAGGGGAATCTGTGAGGAACAACTACAGAATATGAGACAAGAGATCAGTTTCTTTCTGTTCGATTTATAATTTTTAAATATTTTTCCTCTGTGCATGAATGTGTATGTGAGGGTTCGATCTACATCCCCCCACCCATTCTTTTTTTCCCCTTTTTTCTTTCTTCTTTTTTTTCTTTCATCTTTCATTTTTTGTTTTCTGTTTGCATGTGTAAATGAAGGATTGCATGCTCATCTTTCAGTTTTTTCTGTCTGTTTTTGCTTTTTTGTTCTTCTCATTTTTTAGTTTAATGTGTATGTAAATACACGTGTGAGGGTTCAAATTGAAATCCTTATTTTTTTCATTTTTCTTCTCCTTCATTTTGGATTGTGTGTGTGTGTGTGTGTGTGTGTGTGTGTGTGTGTGTGTGTGTGATTGGCTTTCATGTTTTTGTTGTTGTTTGTTTTGCTTTGTTATTATTTCAGTTTGTTTTGGGGTGCATGTGTATTAAATTGTTTTGGGATGTTTTTTTTTGAGTTGGAGTCTTACTCAGTCACCCAGACTGGAGTGCAGTGGCCACTCCTGGCCACTGCAGCCTTGACCTGCTGGGCTCCAGCAATCCTTCTGCCTCAGCCTTCCAAGTAACTGGAACTACAGGCGCATGCTGCCACACCCAGCTAATTTTTTTATTTTTATTGTAGCGATGAGGTCTCACCAAGTTGCCCAGGTGGGTCTCAAACCCGCAGGCTCATGCAATTCACTCACCTCAGCCTCCCAAAGGTGCGGGATTATAGGCTGAGCCACCGAGCCCGACAAATTGTTTTTTAATTTGGTTTCTGCTCTTGTTGTTCTGGTTTGTTTGTTGCTTTTTTAAAATTTGTGTCTGTCTTATTTCATTCTGCTTTTCTCTGTTCTCCTCATTGTTGTTACTTTGACATCGACTCCAGGGGTGCACACGTGTCCCCATTGCACCATCATATAGAGTGGTGGTGGGGAGTGGATCTCAGGGAACCCATACCCCAGTGAGTGAACATAGTGATTTGAAAGTAGTTTCTGAATCTTAGTTCCCTCTCATCCTCCACTGTATTAGACTCACAAAACTACAAGAGACAGCAAAGTTTCCCACCCACAGCCCTGTTTCAAAATAGAACAAACTCAGAGCCCTGATCAGGGAAGAATAGAAGGCTGGGCAAACATCTGAAGTGAAAGTCTCTCCCACTGCAAATGAATAATGGGACCAATGAGAAAAGAAAGAGATCTGTCACAAATGAGGAAAAGCCAACAGAAGAACACAGGTAATTCCCAGTGTAACCAAGAGAAAAAAACTGAAAAAGCAGACCTCAAAGCTGAAACAGTGGAAGTCACCAATGACTGGTCCTCCAAATACAACAGGGGTTAGTGAGAAGATGGAAAGAGTGACTAAGACTCAAGAAAGACAGAATGCAACACTGAAAGAACTTGTAGCAGAGATTTTGGCCATAAAATTTCATCCAGGAAATAAATAATGAGATGACAGGCATGGAAAGCAGAATTTTTTTTAGTTGAAACTTATTGATTTATTTGTTTATTTTTATTATAAAGAAGTGGGGTATATAAACATTGATCACACAGGTACCCTTCATGATAAGGTATGCCCCTCCCTCCCCTAGCAGTTTCCCTCAACTGCCAATTCCGCATCCCTCCGACAGTTTCCCACTACTGCCAATCACTTTCATATAGCATTATAATTGTTCAAGGCCCATTTATGAGTGAGAACATATGGAACTCTGTTCTTTGTTTCTGTGATAAATCACCGAGTATGATCAACTCCAAATCCATCCAAGTTGCAGCAAAGTCCATATATTTGTCCTTCTTTATGGCTGCATGATATTCTATCTTGTATACATACCACATTTTTTTTATCCAGTCCAGTTTCAGTGGTCAACACAGTAGGTTCCATGTTTTTGCTATTGTGGATAGAGCTGCAACAAACATACATGTGCAGGCATCTTTTTGGTAGAATGATTTGAGTTCCTCCAGGTATATTCCCAATAGGGGAAGTGCTGGGTCATATGGAAGGTGAATTTCTATTTCTTTCAGGAATCACCACATTGTCTTCCAGAGAGGCTCCACCAGTTTGCATTCCCACCAGAGTGTAGAAGCATTCCTTTTTCTCCACATCCTCCCCAACATCTTTTGTTGTTTGTTTTATTAATGATGGCCATTCTTACAGGTGCTAGGTGGTATCTCAATGTAGTTTTGATTTGCGTTTCTCTAATGATGAGTGAGGTTGAGCACTTTTCCATGTGTCTGTTGGCTGCCCATATATCTTCTTTTGAGCAGTGTCTATTCATGTCTTTTGCCCACTTTTTAAAGGGGCTGTTTGCTTTTTTCCTTTTGGCACATTTGAGTTCCTTATAGATCTTAAATGCTAGGCTTTTGTCGGATAAACTGTTGACATATATATTTTCCCATTCTGTGGGCTGTCTCCCTGCTCTCTTGATGGTGTCTTTTGCTTTGCAGAAGCTTTTCAGTTTTATGAGGTCCCACTTGTCTATGTTATATCTTAAGGTATTGGCCTTTAGTGTTCTGAATAGGAATTGGTTCCCAGTTCCAATTTTCATAAGGGTGTCTCCTGTGTTTCCTAAGATTCTTACAGTTTGAGGTTTTACATTCAGGTCTTTGATCTATTTGGAGTTAATTTTTGTGTATGGTGATAGGTAGAGGTCCTGTTTCAGTCTTCTCCATGTGGTCAGCAAGTTTTCCGAGTGCCATTAACTGAACAGGTTCTCCTCTCCCCAGTGGTTGTTGTTGGAAGCTTTGTCAAAGATGAGTTGGTTGAGGAATTGAGGCTTTGCTTCCAGAATCTCTATCCTGTTCCACTGGTCTATGTGCCTGCTCTTGTACGAATACCAGACTGTTTTGATTACTGTAGTCTTATAGTAAAGTTTGAAGTCTGGAAGTGTGATATCTCCTGCTTTGTTTCTTTTGCTAAGGATTGTTTTTGTTATTCGTGGTTGTTTATGTTTCCATATGAATTTCTGTATTGTCATTTCCAGGTCTGAGAAGAATGATGTTGGTAGCTTAATGGGTATTGTGTTGAATCTTTAGATTGCCTTTGGTAGGATGGACATCTTAATGGGAAGCAGAATTAATCAAGCAGAAGAAGGAATCTCAGAACTAGAAGACCAGAAAATAGAATTAACCTGATCTGTAAAAAAAAGAAAGAAAACTCAGAAAGAAATAACAAAGCCCCCAGAGATGTGTCATTATATCAAGAGGTTGAACCTACACCTGATTTTTATCCCAGAAGAAAATAGGTAAAGAAAAACACTTTGGAGCAAGTATTCCAGGAAGTTATCCAAAAACACTTTCCCCATCTCACCAGAGATATGACCATCCAAACACAAGATAGAGATAGCCCCCCAAGACATCAAATGAGAAGATCAACCCCCAGACACATAGTAATTCACCTACACAAAAGTAGATTCAAAATAAAAATACTAAAAGCAGCAAGACAGAAAGGCCAGACTAACTACTGGGGGAAAACAAATAAGAATAGCAGCAGACGTATGGCAGAAACACTTCAAGCTCGAAGGGACTGGAGTCAGAAAGTCCTCAAAGTTAAGCAATTGCAACCAAGAATTTCCTACCCTGCCATGCTCAGCTTCATCAGCAATGGAGAATTAAAATCCTTCCCAGAAATTCAATCCCTAAGAGTTTATGCAGTCTCCAGACAAGCTCTACAGGAGACACTTGAAAAGGTATTAAGCACAGAAGAAAGAAAAAAAAGAATGACCATACACTTTCCAAAAGAACAGGAGAACATAGGATCAAAGGAGAATGCATCATGACCACAAACTTGAAGACACACACAGTCATTAACCCAAAAGTTAAAAGAAAACAAAGAAAGAAAAAAAAACTTTATCTGAACTTCATGACAAGGATAAGTAATCACATTTCAAGAATCAGCCTGAATGTGAATAGACTACTGCACCACTGAAAAGACACAGAATGACAAACTGGATAAAAAATTATGACCCAATAATTTACTGCATCCAGGAAACTCATCTCATCACAAAGGATGCACACAGACTCAAAGCTAGAGTATGGAAAACAAATTTCCAGACAAAGGGACCACAAAAGAAGACAGGAGTTGTAATCTTAATATCAGACAAACAAATTCTTAAGCTATCAAAAAATTATAAAGATATGAAAGGACACTACATAATGATAAAAAAAAAAACTCAATCCATCCACAAGATTTATCCATCCTAAATATGTCCACACCCAACATAGGAGCACCAGCATTTATAAAGCAACTACTAAGTATACTAAAAAAAAGATACTGACTCCAATGCTATTATAGCTGGGGACTTAAATACCCTGATAACAATCCTAGATAGATCATCAAGTCAAAAAATCAGCAAAGAGATCTGGAACTTCAACTTTATAATTGGCCAAATAGACTTAATAGATACCTACAGAACACTTCATGCAATAACCACAGAATATACATTTTACGCATCACCACATGGAACATACTCCAAGATCAGTCACATTCTCAGTCATAAATCAAGTATAAACAAATTTCATAAGATCAAAATACTGCCATGACCTTCTCAGACCATAGTGGAATAAAAATAAATATCAACACCAACAAAATTCCCTCAAAACCGACAAAAACATGGACACTAAATAGCATGATGTAGAACAATTACTAGTTCAACACAGAAATCAAAACAGAAATTAAAAGATTACTGGAAAAAAAATGAAAATGAAGAAGCATCTTACCAAAACCTCTGGTATGCCATGAAATCAGTTCTAAGTGGAGAATTTATATCTCTATGAACACACATCAAGAAAATGGAAAGATCACAGGTTAACAGCCTGAGAAATCACCTAAGGGAGCTGGAAAGGCAAGACCACCAAAACCCTAATGTTAACAGAAAAATCCAGATCAATAAAGTAAAAGCCCAAATACAGGACATAGAAGACAAAAATATCATAGAAATAATCAACAAAACAAAAAGTTGGTTCTTTGAAAGGATAAACAAGATTGATGAACCCCTAGCCAGAATGACCAAGAATAAGAGAGAAAAAGCTCAAATAAATACAAATAGAAATGCAAAAGATCAAATCACCATTGACACTGAAGAACTACAAAAGATTTTCAGAGATTACTATACACACCTGTATGGAGAAAAACTTGATAACCTAAATAAAATGGAGGACTTTCTGACATCACAAAACTTCCCAAGGTTGAAACAAAAAGATATTGAGAAACTAAATAGACAAATAACAACCCAGAAATTGACTGCATCATAAGAAAACTACCTACAAGAAAAAGTCCTGGACCAGATAGCTTTCCAGCAGAATTCTACAAAACATACAAGGAGGAGCTGATACCAATTCTATTGAAAGTATTGAGAAAGACAAAAGCCTCCTCAAATCACTTTACGAAGCTAACATCCCTCTGATTCCCAAACCAGGTAAAGATTCAACAAAAAAAGAGAACTACAGGCCAATATCCCTAATAACATACATGCAAAAATTCTCAACAGGATTCTAGCAAATCAGATCCAGTAACACACAACACTTCTCAAAAATCATCTAGCATGACAAAGTAGGCTTTATCCCCAGGTTGCAGGGCTGGTTCAACGTTCACAAGACCATAAATATAATTCAATACATCAAAAATGTCATGATTATATCATTAGACACAGAAAAAACTTTTGATAAAATCCAATATGCCTTCTTAATAAAAACCCTCAAACACCTAGGCATAGAAGGAAAATACCTTAAAAGAGTAAGTGCCATCTATGATAAATCCACAGAGAGCATATTGTTAAATGAACAGAAACTGGAAACATATCCCTCGAAAACCGGAAAAAGACAAGGCTGCTCAGTCTCACCCCTCTTTTTCAGCATTGTGTTGGAAGTCCTAGCTAGAGCAATTAGACAAGATAAGAAAGTCAGGGTTATCCAAATAGGAAAAGAGGAAATTAAGTTATTCCTCTTTGCCAATGCTATGATTCTATACCTCAAAAATAAGAGTATTTGTCAAAAACCTGCTTTCACTAATAAAGGACTTTGGCAAAGACTTAGGGTATAGAATAAATGTTCAAAAGACAGTTGCTTTCTTATACACCAACAACAACAGGCAGAGAACCAAATTAAAAACACAATCCCATTCACAATAGCCACAAAATAAAATAAAATATCTTGGCATCTTCCTAACCAGAGAAGTGAAACACCTTTACAATGAAAACTACAAAACACTGCTCAAAGAAATCCAAGAAGACTCTGAACACAGTGGCTCAAGCCTGTAATCCCAGGACTTTGAAAGGTGGAGGCAAGAAGATTGTCTGAGCTCAGGTGTTCGAGACCAGAATGAGCAACATGGTGAGATCTCATCTCTACAATAAATCCAAAAATTAACCAGTCATGGTGGCACATTCTTGTGGCTCCAGCTACTTAGAAGGCTGAGATGGAAGAATTGCCTGAGCCAGCAGGTCAAGGCTACAGTGGCCATGAGTGTACCAGTGTGCTCCAGCCTTGGCAACAGAGTGAGATTCTGACTCAAAAAAAAGAAAAGAAAAGAAAAGAAAGAAATCCAAGAAGACACAAACAAATGGAAGAATATTCCATGCCTATGAATAAGAAGAATCACTATTGTTAAGATGGCCATCCTACCAAGGGCAATCTACAGATTCGATGTCATACCTATTAAATTACCAACATCATTCTTCTCAGACCTGGAAATGACAATACAGAAATTCATATGGAAACATAAATGACCACAATTAGCCAAAATAGCCATCACAAAAGAAACAAAGAAAGAGGTATCACACTTCAAGACTTCAAATTTTACTATAAATCTACCATAATCAAAGCAACCTGGTACTGGTACAAAAAGAAGCTTATGGACCAATGGAACAAAACAGAGATTCTGGATGCAAAACCTCAATTTCTCAGCAAACACATCTTCAACAAAACCTCTACTAACAACCACTGGGAAGAGGAGAACCTATTCAGTAAATGGTGCTGAGAAAACTGGCTGACCACATGCAGAAGATTGAAACAGGATCCCTACCTATCACTATACAAAAATCAATTCTAAATGAGTTGAAGATCTAAACATAAACCTCAAACTATAAGAATCTTAGAAAAGGCAGGAGACACTTGTGGCAATCGGAGTAGGCAACCAATTCCCCAGATGCTAATTCCATCAGAGATAAGATAGACAAGTGGGACCTCATAAAACTGAAAAGCTTCTGCAAAGCAAAAGAAACCATCAAGAGAGCAGAGAGACAGTCAACAGAATGGAAAAAAAATTGTCAGCTGCATATCTGACAAAGGCCTAACATCCAGGATCTTCAAGGAACTCAAACATGCTGAAAGGAAGATAACCAAATAGTCCCATTAAAAAGTGGACAAAAAAGATGAATAGACACTTCTCAAAAGAAGATATATGGACAACCAATAGACACATGAAAAAGTGCTGAGTCTCACTAATCATCAGAGAAATGCAAATCAAAACCACAATGAGATACCACATAACCGCAGTAAGAATGGCATCATTAATAAAACATAAAACACATGCTGGCTAGGAAGTGTAGAAAAAGAAATGCTTCTACACTGCTGGTGGCAATGCAAACTAGTGCAACTGCTTTTGAAAAGAGTGTGGCGATTTCTGAAAGAATTAGACACTGACCTTCTATATGACCCAGCAATCCCCCTCCTGGATATATCCAAAGGAACTCAAATCATCCTACAAAAAAGATATGTGCACACAACACGCGTGTTTAATGCAGCACTATTCACAATAGCAAAAACATGGAACCAACTGTGTTTTCCTTCAAAACTGGACTGGATTTTTTTAATGTGGTACATATACACAATGGAATACTACATAGCCATAAAAAAGGACAAACATATGGACTTCGCAACAGCTTGGATGGATTCAGAGTTTAACATATTCAGTGATCTATCACAGAAACAAAGAACAGAGTATCACATGTTCTCACTCATAAGCAGACCCTGAACACTTACCATAATCCTATAAGACAGGAATTTTCAGGAGCAAGACACTGCTGGGGTATGAGGGAGGAGGGCACAACATCAATAAGCGTACTTGATCTCAAACCAGGCAAAGTGGGGACCAAAGAGTGGTCCAAACTTTACCTGTACAATGACCACTTGTATACCTAATTCTGAATTGTACCTCAATCTTTAAAATAAAATTTTAAAAGGAAATAATATTTGATAGCAAGCAGAAACACTCAAATCTTGAAATAGGAAACTCTGACAGAGATCGTGTTTCAAAGCAAAAGACATGTGAGATACCTTGAAGTAGTCTAATTATACTTTCCTTCCATAAGTTTTTTCTTACTTTTACAGAAAGTAAGGTGATATCTGTATCTTCCTACAAAATACTAACTCCATTAGACTTAAAGGAGTGGTAACCTAATTGAACCCTTCATTTCCCCACAGACAAAAAACCAGCTCTGTTTTCTAGATGGCTCTCAAGACCAAAGGATTTGAATTTGCTGCTCATAGTACAGCAAGAAAAATAAAGAATGCCCTGATTTGGGGCTACAGTGTCTGTGTGGTACTTACAAACTATTTTTAAAATTTTGAAAATTCCCTCTTGCTTTATTGAGATTAAATTGAAGCCCTCACATATGTTTTCAGCAACTAGTTTGGTCAACTAAATATTCTATATCTCATACTAGAGAAAAAACTATATGTTTACAATAAGAACATTTGAATACCATTTGAAAAACACAAAAGAAATGAGCAAAATTCTATATTGCCATTTTAAAAAGCAGTCTTCAATGCTTTCTCCTCCATTAGAAACAATCAAAAAAGTTCTGGTTTCTCCAGAATGACAACGTAAGGAGCTCCACATACCTGCTCCCTAGCAAACAACCGTAACTGATAACCATAACTGAAACATGTTTTTTAAATAGCCAACATATTAGAAATTTCCCTGGACTTCTGGCAAGATGGCGACGGGGCAATCTGGTCTGTGAAACCCTCTGCAAAGGAGAACTGCAGTGGGTTGCTGACTCTCGCCCCGGGGGCTGCGGACCCCAAAATCGCAGCCTGCTCTTCATATGGAGCTCAGCCGTTGCTACCGCTGGGGCATCGCAGCGGACTGGACAGCCACTGCAGCGCAGACGCCACCGCTGCCGCCACCACAGCCACAGCCGCCACCGGTAGCACATCGCACCACCCGGGCCGGAGGCGATCCACGACTTCAGTTCTTGAAGCCCCTTCAGGGAAGATCTGCTGGGATCACTGCCACCTCTCCTGCGACCAAGATGTCCTGCCCACCATGAGTCTCCTGCCTGTGCCCTGAGTCAGGCACCATCTTCAGTCTCTGCCAGTTCCTGTCCAGCCCCACCCCCTCAGGGGTGAGCAGCTGAGATAGCACCACCTGCTGGTGATTCAAGGTAACAACACTGAAGTGGGAGAAACAAGCTTGAAAAAGACATAGGCCAGAGTAGTGAACAGAGGGTGATCTGAACTGTCCTTCACAGCAGACCAGGGGCAACTGACCCTAACTGAAAACTAATTTACCAGCTTGAAAATAAAGCTAGAAATCAGAACTGAAAGGACATTGGACTTAAACAAAAAGTCTCAGAGTGTGCTTCATTGATTCTGTTAGTTTAATGACTTAATTCTATTCCTACTGTATTGTTCCTTTTTTTCCTCTTCCTTTTCTTCTCTTTTCTTCTCTCTGTAAACCATATCTTTGTATAAAGGAACAGCACACTAATAAGGTGGTTGGTTAGCTTGTATGTTAGCATCACTATATGTTTTATTTTTTGTGTATGGGAGTTGGTTCATTAGTAGCTGTGGTCTATTGTTTTTATCTGTTTCAGTATAGGTCTCTCTCTCCATTTGTTGGCACACGTTTGTTTCCCCCCTTACTACTCTATCTCTCTACCCCCCTCTTCAACCCACTGTCTGCTCCATTCTCTTCCCTCTGCTAACCACATTTTATTTCAGGGAGTAACCCTACAGCCCCACTGCATGGACAGATTCCAAGGCAGTGGGAAGTGGGTTCCAGATTATCCACACACCTGTCAGAAAATACCAAGACCTGGAGATAGATTTTGAATCACAGCTCCCCCTTAAGTAAATCTCAAGACTGCAAAAAGGACCACCCCCAACCTACAGTGCAACTCCAGAATTGAACAAAGTAAGAGGGCATACATAAAGAATAGGAGATTGAACAAACAGAAGTAAAACCAATCCCTTTACCCCTGTATAACAAATTAAAGAAGATGGTGAGGTGGAGGGAAGGAAAAAGTAGGAAGGGGGAAAAACTGCATAAATGAAGAAAAATCAAAAGAAGAATATAGGTCTCACACAGATCTCTGGGAGATCAGACACTGAGAAAACAGATTCTGAAACACAAACAATGAAGAGCCCCCAGAATGACTGGTCACATGCAACAAACCCAAACATCAAAACATTAATGGAGAGATTTTAAAAATTGAGGAGAGACAAGAAGAAAATTGGAAGGAGCTGATGTCAGAAATAACAGCAGTAAAGAATACTGTGATGGAAATGAATAACAGACTAATAAGCATGGAAAGCAGAATTAGCCAAGCAGAAGAAAGAATCTCAGAGCTCGAAGACCAAAACACAGAACTAACCCAAACTGTCAAAAGCATAGGAAAGAAGCTCAAAAAGACAGAACAAAACCTGCAAGAGATGAATGATCACTTCAAGACACCAAATCTTAGAGTAATTGGGCTTCCTGAGGCAGAGAGAGAAACAGAAGCCACACTGGAACAAACATTTCATGAAATCATTCAAGAAAACTTCCCTCATCTCATCAAGGATGAAAAAATTCAAACACAAGAGATTCAGAGAACCCCTGCAAACATCAAATGAGAAGACCAACTCCAAGACACATAATAATTCGCCTAAACAAAGTAGCTATAAAAGAAAAAATCCTAAAGGCAGCAAGAGAAAAAGGCCAGACTACCTACCAGGGAAAACCAATTCAAATAGCAGCAGATTTATCCACAGAAACCCTTCAGGCCAGGAGAGCCTGGAGCCCTATCTTCAAAGTTCTAAAAGAGAAACAATTTCAACCAAGAATAACCTTCCCAGCCAAACTAAGCTTCATCAGTGAGGGAGAATTGAAATCTTTTCCAGATATCCAATCCCTAAGAACCTACGCTGCCACCAGACAACCTCTACAAGAAACACTTAAGAAAGTACTGAACACAGAAGAAAAAGAAAAAAGAACAACAACATTCTTCACAAGAGTACAGGCAAAAGATTAAAAACACACATGAGCCAACTCCAGAACCCAAAGAAAGACAACAAGCAAACAGGAACAACTCTGTAAGAACTTTATGCCAGGGATCAACTCTTGCATTTCAATTATTAGCCTAAATGTGAATGGACTAAATGCACCACTGAAAAGACATAGAATGACAAAATGGATAAAATCATCATGCAACAATCTATTGCCTTCGAGAGACTCACCTCACTAGAAAGGGCATCCACAGACTCAAAGTAAGAGGATAGGAAACAAATTTTCAGGCAAACGGAATACAAAGAAAGGAGGAGTAGTGATCTTGATTTCAGAGAAAATACCCTTCAAACTATTAAAAATCAAAAAAGATACAGAAGACCACTATATAATGATAAAAGGCTTAATCCATCAACAAGAAATATCTATCCTAAACAGATATGCACCCAACATAGGTGCACCAACTTTCATAAAGCAAATTCTAGAAAATCTAAAGAAAGATATTGACTGATGCCATCATAACTGGGGACTTTAATATTACACTCACAACCCTAGAGAGATCATCAGGACAAAAAAATCAGCAAGGAGATCCGGAACCTCAATGTGACTTTGAACCAAATGGACTTAATTGATACCAACAGAACACTCCATCCAAAGACCACAGAATATACATTCTACTCATCACCACATGGAACATATTCTAAGATCGACCACATAATTGGCCATAAATCAGCATTAGTAAATTTAAAAGGACCGAAATTCTACTATGCACCTTCTCAGACCACAGTGGAATAAAAATAAGCATTGACACCAACTAAGTCCACCCAAAACCCACAAAGACATGGACACTAAACAGATGATACTAAACACCTCCTGGGTCAATGATGAAATCAAAACAGAGATTAAAAGGTATCTGGAAACAAATGAAAATGAAGAAACATCTTACCAAAATCTCTGGGACGCCTTGAAAGCTGTAGTAAGAGGGTAATTTATATCCCTACAAACACACATGAAGAAAATGGAAGGAACACAAATTAACAACCTAACAACTCACACAAAGAAGCTGGAAAAGCAAGACCACAAAAACCCTAATTTCAGCAGAAGAATCCAGATCACCAAAATAAAAGCCCAAATCCAGGACATAGAAGACAAAAAGGTAATACAAAAAAATCAAAGAGCCAGGCTCGGTGGATCAGCCTGTAATCCTGCGCCTTTGGGAGACTGAGGTGAGTGGATTAGCTGAGCCCGTGGGTTCGAGACCCGCCTGGGCAATGAGACCTCATCTCTACAATTAAAAAAAAAAACAGCTTGGTGTGGTAGCGCATGCCTGTAATTCCAACTACTTGGAAGGCTGAGGCGGAAGGATTGCCGGAGCCCAGCAGGTCGAGGCTGCAGTGGCCAGGAGCGGCCACTGCACTCCAGTATGGGCGACAGAGTGAGACTCCAACTCAAAAAAAAAAAAAAAAAAGAGTCAAAAGGTATAAAAAGACATTTGACACACACAAAATAGATGATCAATAAAGGCCTGAAAAAAATCTTAAAAAAAAAAAAAAAATCAATGAAACAAAAAGCTGGTTCTTCAAAAGAATAAACAAGATTGATGGTCCCCTAGCTAGACTGACCAAGAAAAAATGAGAAAAAAATCAAATAAGCACAATCAGAAACACAAAAGATGAAGTCACATCTGACCTTGAAGAAATACAAAAGATCATTAGAGACTACTACGTACACTTGTATGGAAACAAACTTGAATACCTTAAGGAAATGGAGGACTTTCTGACATCACACAACCTACCTAGGTTGGAACAAGAAGAAATTGAGACCCTAAATAACCAATAACAATCAAGGAAATCAACTACGTAATAAGAAAACTTCCTACAAAAAAAGCCCTGGTCCAGATTGCTTTCCAGCAGAATTCTACAAGACATTTAAGGAGGAGCTGATACCAATCCTACTGAAGGTATTCCAGGCAATTAAAAAAGATGGAACTCTCCCCAAATCATTTTACGAAGCCAACATCATATTGATACCCAAGCCAGGTAAAGATCCAACAAAGAAAGAGAACTACAGGCCAATATCTTTGATGAAAATAGATGTTAAAATTCTCAACAAGATCCTAGCAAACTGAATTCAGCAATACATCTCAAAAATCATCCATCATGACCAAGTAGGTTTCATTCCTGGGATGCAAGGCTGGTTCAACATTCATAAAACCATAAATGTAATTAAATACATCAACAGATGTCAAAACAAAAACCACATGATTATATCATTAGATGCAGAAAAAGCTTTTGATAAAATCCAGAACCCCTTCTTGATAAAAACCCTTGAACATCTAGGCATACGGGGAACATACCTCAAAATAGTAAAAGCCATCTACGAGAAACCCACAGCCAGCATACTCCTAAATGGACAAAAATGGGAACCATTTCCCCTGAAAACTGGAACTAGACAAGGATGACCACTCTCACCCCTCCTGTTCAACATAGTATTGGAAGTCCTGGCTCGAGCAATCAGAGAAGAGGAGGCAATCAGGGGTATCCAAATAGGAAAAGAGGAAGTCAAGTTATCTCTCTTTGCAGATGATGTGATTGTGTACCTTGAAAACCCAAGAGAAACTGTCAAAAGCTTCCTTACACTGATAAAGGCCTTTGGCAAAGTCTCAGGATACAAAATAAATGTACAAAAGACAATCGCATTTCTCTACACCAATAATAAACAAACAGAAACCCAAATAAAAGACACAATTCCATTCACAATAGCCACAAAAAAAATGAAATACCTTGGCATCTTCCTAACCAGAGACATGAAAGACCTTTACAATGAAAACTACAAAACACTGCTCAAAGAAATCAAAGATGATACAAACAAGTGAAAAAATATCCCATGCTCATGGATTGGGAGAATCAACATTGTGAAGATATCCATCTTACCTAAGGCAATCTACAAATTCAATGCAATACCCATCAAATTACCAGCAACATTCTTCTCAGACCTGGAAAAAACAACACAGGAATTCATAGGGAAACACAAATGTCCAAGAATAGCCAGAACAATCCTCAGCAAAAAAAAAAAAAGCAGATGGTATCACATTACCAGACTTCAAACTTTACTATAAAGCTACAATCATCAAAACAGCTTGGTATTGGTACAGGAACAGGCATATAGATCAATGGAATAGAATTGAGATTCCAGAAGCAAAACCTCAATTTCTCAACCAACTCATCTTCGACAAGGCCTCCACCACCTACCACTGGGGAGAGGAGAACCTATTCAGTAAATGGTGCTGGGAAAACTCGCCAACCACATGCAGAAGATTGAAACAGGACCCCTATCTATCCCCATGCACAAAGGTTAACTCCAAATGGATCAGAGACCTAAATGTAAAACTTCAAACCATAAGAACCTTAGAAAAGGAAGGAAATACCCTCATGGAAATTGGAACTGGCATCCAATTCCTAAACAAAACCCGAAACCCACAGGTCATAAGAGAGAAGATAGACAAGTGAGACCTTATTAAACTGACAGACTTCTGCAAGGCCAAAGAAACCATCAAGAGAGCAGGGAGACAGCCTACAGACTGGGAAAAAATATTTGCCAACACCAGGTCTGACAAAGGCTCAACATCCTGGATCCCAAGGAACTAAAATGTGCCAAAAAGAAAAAAAAAGCAACCCTATTATAAAATGGGCAAAAGATATGGACAGACACTTCACAAAAGAGGACATCTGAGCAGCCAACAAACACATGATGAAATGTTCAACCTCACTAATCATCAGGGAGATGCAAATCAAAACCACACTGAGATACCACCTAACTCCAGTCAGAATGGCAATATCAACAACTCAAAAAATAACAGCTGCTGGAGGAGGGTATGGCGAAAAGGGAACACTTCTACACTGTTGGTGGGAGTGTAAACTAGTGCAACCTCTGTGGAAAGCAGTGTGGCGATTCCTAAAAGCTCTAAATATCAACCTCCCATATGACCCCAAAATCCCCCTACTGGGAATATACCCTGAAGAACTCAAATCACTCTATAAAAAAAGATACCTGCACACGTATGTTTATCACAGCGTTGTTCACAATAGCAAGAACCTGGAAACAACCATGCTGCCCATCAAAAGAGGACTGGATTAAAAAAATGTGGTACATATACACGATGGAATACTACGCAGCCATAAAAAAGAACAAAATCATGAATTTCGCAGCAACCTGGATGGAACTAGAGTCTGTAATACTGAGTGACCTCTCACAGAAACAAAGATCCGTGTATCACATGTTCTCACTCATATAATGGACCATGAACATCCAATGTAATACTATAAGAAAATGACTGATGGTTCTTGGAAACTATGCGGGGGGATGGGATTAATAGTAGCAAATATCTGTCTGGGGATGAGGAAACACCTCTTATCAACAGGGTGCCTGAATGAAATGTAATTGTACACCTAAACCTTAAGTGTACCCCCAAAACCACAATGAAAAATACTGATTTAAAAAAAAAAAAAGAAAGAAATTTCCTTAGGGCATACCAAAAATGAAGAAGCATTTATTCAAGAAATCCTACTAAATCTCAGTAAATAAAAATAAACAGGATGTGACGTACACAGTGGAATATTTTTCAGCCCTAAAAGGGAAAAAAATTATGACACATGGTACAACATATATAAACCTTGAAATCCTTATTTTAAGTAGTAATAAACCAGTCACAAAGAACAAGTACATTATGATCTCTCTTATAAAAGCTACCTAAATGTCAAATCCACAGAGCCTTAAAGTAGAATGTTGGTTGTCAAACGTTGGGGAGAGGGAAGAATGGAAGCTGCTGTTTAATGGGAAAAGAGTTTCGGTTTTGGACAATAAATGTTCTGTAGACAGATAATGGTAATGGTTATGCAATAATGTGAATGTTCTTAATGTCACTGAATGGTACACTTTAAAATATTTGCAAAGGTAAATTTATTTTATGTATACATATTATTTCAATTTTTAAAAAATCAATTAAAAATATATATAGTAATCCCTAGAACAACCACTAAGCAAATAACTCAAAAAATATAGTGAAGGCTGAGGCGGAAGTATCGCCAGAGCCCAGCAGGTCAAGGCTGCGGTGGCCAGGAGCGGCCACTGCACTCCATTCTGGGTGACAGAGTGAGACTCCAACTCAAAAAAAAAAATATATATATATATATAGTGAAAAAATTACATAAATTAAAATGTTACAAGAAAAAATATTCATCTGATGCAAAAATAAAGTGGTAGAGAAAGAATAGGAGAACAGAAAGGATATGAGACACAGAAAATCAAAAAGAAAAATGAGAGACTAGTATGATTTGAATGTGTCTCCCAAGGTTTATGTTTTGGAAACCTAATCCCCAACATAACAGTGTTGAGAAATGAGACCTATAAGAGGTGATTATGCAGTGCCTTCATGAATGGATTTATGTCATTATCATGGGAGTGGGTTTGTTATCTTGGGAATGAACTCATGATAAAAGAATGGGTTTGACCCTCTTCCTCGCTCTCTCATGGGTACTTTCTTACCCTTCTGTCTTCTACCATGAAATGATGTTCAAGAATACCCTTGCCAGTACCTCAGCTTTGGACTTTCCAGCTTTCAGAATTGTATGAAAAAAAATCTCTGTTCTTTATAAATTTACCCAGTCTCAGGTATTATGTTACAGTAGCATAAATTGACTAAGACAGAGGTACAATTTCAATTGCATGAATTATATGTTTAATGTGAATGGATTAAGCAATCCATTGAAAAAGCAAGGATGATCAGACAAGATCCAACTTTATGTCTACTAGATATATATTTTAGATTAAAAGATACAAACAGGTTGAAACTAAAAGGATGGAGAAACATACTATATAATACAAATGGCAACCACATGAAAGCTAGAGTGCAACTAAAAGGATGGAGAAACATACTATATAATACAAATGGCAACCACATGAAAGCTAGAGTGCCTATACTTGGGTTAAACAACAACAACAAAAAGACTTAAACTCCCTAAATATTGTTAGAGATAAAGAGGAATATTTTGCAATGATAAAAAACTCACACCATTGGAAGCATATAACAATTTTAAGAATATATGTCTCTGATAAGAGATCACTAGAAATGGACAAACTGCCGGGCTCAGTGGCTCAGCCTATAATCCCACGCCTTTGGGAGGCGAGGTGAGTGGATTGCCTGAGCCCGCGGGTTCGAGACCCGCCTGGGCAGCGAGACCTCATCTCTACAATAAATCAAAAAATCAGCTGGTCGTGGTAGCGCGCGCCTGTAGTCCAGCTACTCGGAAGGCTGAGGCGGAAGGATCGCCGGAGCCCAGCAGGTGGAGGCTGCACTCCAGTCTGGGTGACAGAGTGAGACTCCAACTCAAAAAAAAAAAAAAAAGAAATGGACAAACTGACTCTAGAGTCCATATGGAAATTAAAGGGACCAAGAATGGTCAAAATAGTCTTGAGAAAGAACAAAATTAGAGGACTTATGGTTCCCAATTTTAAAACTCAAGACTAAGCTACAGTAAGATTAGATATATAGATCAATGGGATAGAGTTGAGAATTCAAAAATAAGCCCATACATTTACAGTCAATTGTTTTTTACAATGGTGCCAAGACAATCCAGTGGAGAAAGTATAGTACTTTCAACAAAGGGTGCTGGGACAAATGGAAACCACACACAAAAGAATAAAGTTGGACTCTTTATTACACACACAAAAATGAGCCCAAAATGTATCAAAGAACTAGACATAAAAACTAAAACTACAAAACTCTTAGAAGAAAACATAGGAGTAAATCTTTGTGACCTGTGGTTAGACAAAGTCTTCTTAGATATGATAACAAAAGCACAAGTTGTGACAAAAAATAAAATAGATAAATTGAACTTCATGAAAATTAAAACTTTTGTGCTACAGAGGATACATTCAAGAAAATGAAAAGAGGGTTTATGTCATGCACTCTCTGCTGTCCATGCTCTGCTCACCATCCCCACTGTGCTGTCTCTAGACTGCTTGGACGACATGTGGCAGATGAACCAAGGGGACGCTCTTTTATCAAGCCTCAAATTTTGGAATCATTGTCTTCTCACAACAATGATTGGGTTAATGGTAATAACTAGGAATGAAAGTTCAATTGTAGTGGTGCTCAGTGGCAACATGAAATCTACATTTTATAGAGGTGATCTCTTCCTAACAAATCAAGTTGAAGATCCCATAGGAGTGGAAGAAATTGTTTTTAGGACAGAAGGAAGAGAGGGTCCTATAGTTCACTAAGCCTTGAGGATTCATAAAAAGAAGGAATAGGTATATCAAGTTTTTGACAAAGGAAATAATAATGCAATTGGTGACTGAGGCCTCTGCAAACAAGGATGAGATTGGTTAGATTTTAAAAAATGATGTCATGGGGAGAGCCAGGGAATTTGTTCTTATATTGAAATTGTGATGATCCTTATGAATGACTATCCTAAATTTAAGTATATAGCACACTTTTTTAAGGGCTGAGTTTATTTGTGGTGGTTCAACCTGAGTAAAAAGTCTGCCTTGCTGTTCCTGGGAAGATGCTATACTTTTTGTTACTGAATGTTTGGAGTAGCTGTTGGTCTGTAATTGGAGGAATGTAGAACATATATGTTGACACTTCTTGGTAGCACTAGTTTGCCTTAATTAGTTTATATTTCCATGCCAGATGTGTGGGTGGGTGCATATGCACCACAGAGTACACACAAAGGGACTTTCAATCACAGAATTTCATAGATTTCATTGTTAAATTTTTACATTTCTGTATGTAAGTGGATATTTTATATTAAAACGTTTAGTCAAAGTCCCTAGTGTTTGCATTGCATTTTAAAGCCAAACTTCACTTTTTTTTTTAACTTTTAAAAAATTTTTATTGTAAAGATGTGGGGTACAATTCAGGGTTAGGTATACAAACATTGATCATGCAGGTACCCCTGTTAATGAAGTATGCCCCTCCCTCCCCTAGCAGTTTCCCTCAACTGCCAATTCACCCCCCCAACAGTTTCCCATTACTGCCAATCACTTTCTTATAGCATTATAATCGTTCAAGATCATCTTATGAGTGACAACATATGGAACTCTGTTCTTTGTTTCTGTGATAAATCACTGAGTATGATAGACTCCAAATCCATCCAGGTTGCTGCAAAGTCCATATATTTGTCGTTCTTTATCATCCACTTGTTTTCCTTTTTTTTTTTATAATTGATATTTTTTATTTTGATATTGTGGGGTACAGTTAAGGGTTAGGTATACAAATATGCTTCATTCAGGCCCCCTTGTTGATAATTGGTGTCTCCCCGTCTCCAGACAGATGTTTACTACCATTAGTCCCATCTCCCCCCCATAGTTTCCCAACACTGTCAGTCATTTTCTTATAGTCGTGCATTGGATGATCAAGGTCCACTATATGAGTGAGAATATGTGGTACTCAGATCTTTGTTTCTGTGAGAGGTCACTTAGTATTATAGACTCTAGCTCCATCCAGGTTGCTGCAAAATTCATGATTTTGTTCTTTTTTATGGTTGCATAGTATTCCATCGTGTATATGTACCACATTTTTTTAATCCAGTCCTCTTTTGATGGACAGCGTGGTTGGTTCCAGGTTCTTGCTGTTGTGAACAATGCTGCAATAAACATTCGCATGCAGGTATCTTTTTTATAGAGTGATTTGAGTTCTTCAGGGTATATTCTCAGTAGGGGGATTGCAGGGTCATATGGGAGGTTGATGTTTAGAGCTTTTAGGAATCGCCACACTGCTTTCCACACTGCTTTCCACACTGCTTTGCACTAGTTTACACACCCACCAACAGTGTAGAAGTGTTCCCTTTTCACCACACCCTCTCCAGTAGCTGTTATTTTTTGAGTTGTTGATAATTGCCATTCTGACTGGGGTTAGTTGGTATCTCAGTGTGGTTTTGATTTGCATCTCCCTGATGATTAGTGAGGTTGAGCATTTCTTCATGTGTCTGTTGGCTGCTTGGATGTCTTCCTTTGTGAAGTGTCTGTTCATATCTTTTGCCCACTTTATAATGGGGTTGTTTTTTTTTTCTTTTCAGCATGTTTAAGTTCCTTGTAGATCCAGGATGTTAAGCCTTTGTCAGATCTGGAGTTGGCAAATACTTTTTCCCAGTCTGTAGGCTGTCTCCCTGCTCTCTTTTTTTTTTTTTTTTTTTTTTTTTTGAGTTGGAGTCTCACTCTGTCGCCCAGACTGGAGTGCAGTGGCCGCTCCTGGCCACCACAGCCTCGCCTGCTGGACTCCGGCGATCCTTCCACCTCAGCCTTCCGAGTAGCTGAATTACAGGCATGCGCTACCACGCCCGGCTGATTTTTTGATTTATTGTAGAGATGAGGTCTCGCTGCCCAGGCGGGTCTCGAACCCACGGGCTCAGGCAATCCACTCACCTCAGCCTCCCAAAGGCGCGGGATTACAGGCTGAGCCACCGAGCCCAGCTTGTTTTGATGATTGTAGCTATATAGTAAAGTTTGAAGTCTGGTGATGTTATTCCACCTGCTTTGGTTTTTTTTTTTGCTGAGGATTGTTCTGGCTATTCTTGGTCGTTTGTGCTTCCATATGAATTCCTGTGTTTTTTTTTTCTAGGTCTGAGAAGAATGTTGCCGTAATTTGATAGGTATTGCATTAAATCTGTAGATTGCCTTAGGTAAGATGAACATCTTCACAACGTTGATTCTTCCACTCCATGAGCATGCGATATTTTTCCACTTGTTTGTGTCATCTTTGATTTCTTTGAGCAGAGTTTTGTAGTTTTCATTGTAAAGGTCTTTCACGTCTCTGGTTAGGAAGATGCCAAGGTATTTCATATTTTTTGTGGCTATTTTGAATGGAATTGTGCTTCTTATTTGGGTTTCTGTTTGTTTATTATTGGTGTAAAGAAATGTGATTGTCTTTTGCACACTTATTTTATATACTGAGACTTTGCCAAAGGCCTTTATCAGTGTAAGGAGGCTTTTGACAGATTCTCTTGGGTTTTCAAGGTATGCAATCATGTCATATGCAAAGAGAGATAATTTGACTTCCTCTTTTCCTATTTGGATACCCTGATTGCCTTCTCTTCTCTGATCGCTTTAGCCATAACTTCCAATACTATATTGAACAGGAGGGGTGAGAGTGGGCATCCTTGTCTTGTTCCAGTTTTCAGGGAAAATGGTTCCAATTTTTGTCCATTTAGGAGTATGCTGGCTGTGGGTTTCTCGTAGATGGCTTTTACTACTTTGAGGTATGTTCTTTGTATGCCTAGATGTTCAAGGGTTTTTATCAAGAAGGGTGCTGGATTTTATCAAAAGTTTTTTCTGCATCTAATGATATAATCATGTGGTTTTTGTTTTGACATCTGTTGATGTATTTAATTACATTTATGGTTTTACGAATGTTGAACCAGCCTTGCGTCCCAGGGATGAATCCTACTTGGTCATAATCAAACTTCACTTTTAAAGTGCCTACAGAGTTCTGAAAATGCAGCTCTTACAGAAGTTTGAAATCATCATACCTCCTTATAATGGGAATGGCATATCCTAAGATAGTTGTAAGTCTTAATTTTTCAATTTTTTAAATAAAAGATTTTTTTACATTAAAAAAAGAAAATGAAAAGATAACCCACAGAATGTGGGGTGGAGGAAAGTTAGCAAATTATATATCTGGTAATAACTTGCATCTGAAATATATAAATAATTCTTACCACTCAACAATGAAGATCAAATAATCCAATTACAAAACAGGCCAAATGTTTAAACAGACATTTTTCCCAAAGAAGATATATATATGAGGCTGGGCGTGCTGGCTCACACCTATAATTCCAGCACTTTGGGAGGTTGAGGCAAGAGGATTGCTTGAGCTCGAGAGTTCAAGACCAGCCTCAATGATACAGCAAGACCTTGTCTCCACAAAAAAAAAAATAAAGAAATATTAACCAGGCTGTGTGGCGTGTGGCATGTGCCCATAGTCCCAGCTACTGCGGTGGAAGGATTGCCTGAACCCAGGAGGTCAAGTCTGTGGTAAGCCATGTTCATTCCACTGTACTCTAACTGGGGTGAAAAAGTGACACCCAGACTCAAAAAAAAGATCAAAACACATATATATGGCTGATATGATATGAAAAGGTGTTTGAAATAATTAGTTATCAAGAAAATGCTAATCAAAACCACAGGAATGGCTTATTCAAAAAGACAGAGAGTAGGCAAACTCCTTGGGTCCCCTTCCATTGTGGGAGATTTTCAGTCCTCTCAATAAATCCTGTTTTCTCAAAAATAATAATAATAATAATAATAAGACAGAGAGTAACAAGTGTTGTCAAGAAGATGGAGAAATGTGCACCTCATATACTTTTGAGAGTACAAACGGTGTAACCACTTTGGAAAATGATCTGGAAATTCCTCAAACAAAATTATCATATAATCCAGCAATTCTGCTGCTAGAAATATACCTAAAAGAAATGAAAATATGCATCCATACAAAAACTACTACACAAATGTTCATAGCAGCATTGTTCATGATAGCCAAAAGGCAGAAACAACCCAAATGTCTATCAACTGATGACTTTATAAGTAAAATATGGTATATCCATACAATGAAATATCATTGGGCAATAATGTCGGGGTTCCAGCCCCGACCAAAAGGGGAAAGGGTTAGGACCCGCTCCAGAGAATCCGGACGGAGAGAAGAAATGACTCTGAGGCCATTCTTCTGGGAACAGTCTGATCAGGACTGAAGCCAAATTTTATTCGGACTCCTTCCAACTTATATACCATTTTTCATATCCTCCAGCAGTGTGATAATCACTTGCTGGGGGCGTACAAACTCCATGATGTATATTGCGATTTACAAACTATGCATCACAAGACCATCACGAGACTTGCAAGCTCCAAGCAGGCGTGCCTTACAAATCTCACATCAAGGTCACAGGTGCACAAATACAGTTCGTTTAAAAGTGTCTTCCATAGTGTTCAACAAATCATTCATATTATATTCTTTGTTCTAAACCCTGATTAATACAAAAACTTTCTTAGTTAACTCTAGGTTCAATCCAAGTTCACTGACTCCTAATGTCTTTTAACGATTGAATTTATCAACTTAACACTATACTATAATCTATTAGTTTACCTAAATGACTTAATTTTTTATTTATTCCATTAACCTATTACGATTCAACATAGTGGCCTGTAATTCTATAACAATTAATTCAAAACTTATTCCTTACCATGACTTATATGAGTTTCATGATCTAGTGTTTGGACTTTAATACTATGCTATATCTCATTAAGCTAATACCTTATCATTAAATCTTATAATTATCATTGATTTTAGAATCATAATACTATAATTCTCATTCTGTTTTAATAAAACTACGACTTTAACCCAAAACTTAAATCTTTTTTCCTAGTATATTAATACATGGCTACGTGTAAAATTTCCTATTGTCATATTAGAAGCAAAAACTACAGCGTTGGGAAAGTTTCGGTATACTAATCAAAGGATCTTAAAATTGGCCTACAGGAACAGGAACTAAAGTCATAATCTGAGAAAAGAAACTTAAAAAGCTTAAACAAAAGCTAAAAGTTTTCTACGAATGCTTATTACTGTTTAAATCTTTCCGATGGAAATTATATCGTCTTAAATGAATGTTTTATCCGAACAAGTCTATTCTAAAAATCAAATAGTGTCTGCCACACTCTTGGATAATGGACTGCGCAGTTACTAAGGAAATGGCCACGGGCTGAAGCAAACAGTTTCGGCATGTAACGAAACTAGAAAAACGTCCTGAAGAAAAACGCCCTGCCCGGCTAAAAGGTGGGGCAATAAAACTATTATGATAATTTAGTTTCTAATCTTAATCCTAGGAGAAACTGCCTTTTGGGAACAAGAGCTGACTCACCAGTCTACCAGGAAATAGAAGTTAAAAATTATCTAGAAAGAAGTAAGATTTAGAAAGGACAAGGTCATTCTGCTGTATAACCTTTCATCAAGTGTACAGAGATTTTACTTATAAGTTTTACTGCCATGTATGCACACTGGTCACTAATCACACGCCAATATTATAGGTATAACTGATATCCTATGTCAGAGGCGATCTTCCAGATGGGCCTTTACAGGCCTCAACCATGTAGCTATAGATGTTGGCTCCCAACACAATAAAAAATAATGAAATACTAACTCATGCTACAAAATGAATGAACCTTGAAAATTACATTAAATGAAAGAAGCCAGTCTCAAGAGGTCACATATTGTATAATTTCCTTTATATGAAATGTCCAGAATGAGAAATCTCATGGAGAAAAAATATAGACTAGTAGTTGCCTAGAGGGAGTTCTATGGAGAGAAATGGTTTGTGACTGCTAATGGGTAGAGGGTTGCTCTTTGGGGATGATAAAGGTGTTCTAAAACTGACTGTGGTGATGGTTGCACAACTCTGAGTATACTAAAAGCCATTGAATTGTACACTTAAAAGGTATGAAATCTACGGTATGTGAATTATATCTAAATGAAGTTGTTCCATAAAAACAAACAACACAGCCGGGCTTGGTGGCTCAGCCTGTAATCCCGCGCCTTTGGGAGGCTGAGGTGAGTGAATTGCCTGAGCCCACAGGTTCGAGACCCTCCTGGGCAGCGAGACCTCATCTCTACAATAAATCAAAAAATCAGCCGGGCGTGGTGGCAATGCCGGTAATTCCGGCTACTTGGAAGGCTGAGGCGGAAGGATCACCGGAACCCAGCAGGTCGAAGCTACGGTGGCCAGGAGCGGCCACTGCACTCCAGTCTGGGCGACAGAGTGAGACTCCAACTCAAAAAAAAAAACAAAAAAAAAACCACACAAAACAGACCATATTTACTGTTCTTCTCTGGACTCAGTCTGGATTCTTCGCACCATTTAGATATGGCAGTAATGACCATTAGATAAAAAGTTCTAATGCTGGTCTGACTTTTGTAATAATGACAACTAGATGACTTAAGGACTCTACATTTCATATTTCCTTTGTCGATTACATTGTTTTTATTTATATATTTATAACAGCACTGAATTTTTATCATCATTTTATAATAGCACATTTATAATCTGACATAATGAAAAGTCATCAAATTCATTAAGTATGACTATATGACTGTCATGTTATATGCTGCTAAATTCTCATAATCAGGCTTTCCCTATTTTAGATTTATGAATTTTTCTTTTTGGAAGATGAGAATAAGGGTTAATGTGCTATTTGAATTTTGCCCACAGGTCAAATCTTGCATTTATATTTACTTTTAGGTACTTTTGTTCAATTTGTTTTTCAAAAAATTAGAAGCTTGTATTTGGAATAATTTCAAAAGTCATTGCATATATCTTCTAGCAATGTTATGAGTGAACATTAATTAATATATTCACCTGACAAATTAAGTGCTCAGTCTGTGCTAAATCTTAGGGTACACAATGAAAACAGTGGGCTCTGGGAACTTCCTTCAAGCATGGGAAGAACAAGACAGCATGGAAAGTAAAAGGAATACAATAATTGAGAAAACATCATTAAAATAATGTTTAAATCCCAAGGTGACTCAAAATAACTCAATCTTTTTTAGAATATTGTTGTAAGAACCTCTTCACTGAAGCTTGCCACTAGAGGGAGGTACCACATCCAAAATATGTATCTTTAGATCTAAACACAAACCTTAAAAGAGTTCTGACTTGGTTTCTAGTTCTGAGTTAAAAAATATTCATATGTACAGTCACAAGAGGGGGTTGTTACAGTAGAAAACCCAAACTCTTTCCAAGATAGGGAGAGGCTTTAACTGAGTTGTGCAAATAATTTACATCCA
Organism: Cephalopachus bancanus; assembly: GCA_027257055.1. Lineage (NCBI taxonomy): Eukaryota > Metazoa > Chordata > Mammalia > Primates > Tarsiidae > Cephalopachus > Cephalopachus bancanus. The sequence goes on along the minus strand of JAPVLO010000476.1, from coordinate 844,627 downwards.
TCCCTTTTGTCACCTTGTACTTTATAATCTCTTCTAGAGTATGTGCACAGCTTCAAGGGCATAGGTAAGCCTCTTCACAAATGCAGAGTAAGCTGACTCCCTATAGGCAGAAAAGAAAGAGGTGGTTAATACATAAATCAATTTTAAATGGAGAAACATTTGTTGCTGTAATGGACTGACAAGCTTAGCTATTGTAGCAGGGAAAATGAGTAATTTTAATTTTATTTCTTCCCGTTTCTTTAATAACCACTTTGGAGAATAACTAGAAAAGTTCCTTCATGTTTTCTTTTACTTCTCTTGTCAAGTGGCACCATTTCATCTCCCTCTCCCTCTCCAAATCATCTCTTCTCATTTCTTTCTTTCTCCTTAGTGTCCTCAACACATGCCACTCCTAGGCATGGGCATGGAAAAGAGAAAACATGCATTAGAGAGGGGCTCAGGGGGGATAAAAATTGGTGCCAAGCCATTAGTGCTGTCTCAAAACCACAGGCACCCAGCAACGTCTACCTAGAAGACACTTAGGACATCGTTTCAGAAGCCAGTGCAGGAGACCTGAGTACCAGGAGTCATGACTTTTAACCTAGGTTCTAACCTTATTTTTTCCTGTCACACTGAGGACAGCAATACTACACAGCTATGAGATCATTTTTGTTCTGCGTATGTTGCAAATATTTTCTCTCATAGAGTCCTTTGATTTTTAATTTAATTTTTTGACCAGAAAGAAGTTTCTAACTTTTGAAATTAAATTCTATATTTCTTCTTCTAAGACTTACTTGCTCTGGAGATGTGAATAGAAATGTTCTTCTTCCCTTTATAGCACAGGTCTCACACAGATTTCTTGGAATAAAGAATATTTTCTACCAGTCCAATGGAGCATCAAACCACAAATTAGTGGTGGGGTTTGCCTTTACCATAAATAAGGGATGGATAATCTCACTGTGAATGGTTTTACTTCCTCAGACATGGCTTCCTTTGATTTAAACCTTGAAAATGATCTCAGTATGAACCTTCTGAATTAGAACAGGTCATTGAGAAAACATTCTTGTGTGTGTGTGTGTGTGTGTGTGTGTGTGTGTGTGCGCGCACGCGCTATCTTTTATTATCATCTACTAAAAAGATTTGAAAAAAATGTAAAACAGTATCATTTTTTTCATACTAATTTAGGGAGATAAAGCTGTTTTTTTTTAAAGATTTTGTGTACAATCGAGGATTTGGTGTACAAATGGTCATTATGCAGGTACCTTTGTTAATGAGGTGTGCTCTCCCTCCCCTGACAGTTTCCCACAATTGCCACTCCCACCCACCCCCCGACCCTGCAGTTTTCCACCACTGCCGATCCCTTTCTTGTCTTATCCTCTTTTTAAGTTTTATTTCATTTTTAGTCAGCAAATAATAATTGTATCTTGCTCTCTTTTCAAATTAATGTTTAAACCTGGGGAACAAGATTGGCCTAACCAGGGGCTACTCTGTCTTTAGCTGCCTCTTGAAAGGAAACCTGCCTCTTGTGGGGATGTGCTAGTGGCTGCAGCTTTGTTGCTTGAGACCTCCCCCAACCTAGGTTCAGACACAGATTCAGAGCTCTGGGGCCTGGAACCCTAGTGTACTCTTGAGATATGAAGTTGGTGGCAAGAATTACTGTGCTCCTAACTTTGGGTAAGTGTCTGGGCCTAAGAAAGGGTGGCTTTTGTGACTAAAGACAAAGAGATATCTGTTGTCTCCACTTCTCCCACTGTGATTTACCAACTGCTGAAAAGAATTTGTGACCATGTGTTTCTCTAGGAAGTCAGGCATCAGTGTGAGGGACTTACATCCTCTACTCACAGAAGATCCCTCAAATCTCACAGCTCTCAGGCTGTAAAGAGTGTGGAGTTGGTTGAGCTCAAGGGTCAATTTCAAGATGGGAAATTTATCTTTGGCCTGTTGCTCTGGGTAGCTCAGAAATAAATACCAGTAATATTTCTAGTATCCTGTGCAGCATGCTTGAAAATAATCAAGTATACGATAGGGTGGGAAAGAGAGTTCTGGAGTGCCTATGAACTTGACCTTCGACTGCGTGAACTTGGCCTTCGGCTGCATCAAGAGTTGACAGTCCAGAGCTAATCTATTGTTTCTCAACCCCTCAGGTATTATGGGAGATGCTAAGACTACACAGCCAAATTCAATGGAGACTACTGAAGGAGAAACCGTACACTTGCCTTGTAACCACTCCACAATCAGTGGAAGCGAGTACATACTTTGGTATCGACAGATCCCCTCTCAGGGTCCAGAGTATGTGGTTCATGGTCTAAAAGGCAATGTGACCGTCGAAATGGCCTCCCTCATCATCTCTGCTGACAGAAAGTCCAGTAGCTTGATCCTGCCCCATGTTGCCCTGAGAGACACTGCTGTGTACTACTGCATCGTGAGAGACCACGGTGGGACAGATGCGGCTGCACCTGTGCAATATCTCCCTGGTGGGGAAGGGAAGTTGAAGCAACCATCGATAGAGGCCACTGCATAAGAATGAGCAGAAGCTCAACAGAGGAAAAGAAAATAAAGGATGAAAGGAAAAAGAAAAGAAAAAGAGACGGTGAGGAAGTCAAGGAGGGGTGAATTAAAGGAACACAGAGATTGAGGAGGAAAAGCTGGATAAGTCAGGAATAAATCCTGAGGAACAGACTGAGAAGCTTACGAGGAGACTAAGAATCACAATTGCAATTCTGCAATCAAGAGGAAAGGAAATGAGAATTTGCTAGTGTCCTTTCTTTTAATCAAATGTTGCTTCTGTGTGGGTCTCATTATAAAAAGTGAGAACAGCCATTAGGCTGCCCAAAGGCTTTCTTCATCTGGACCCAGAAAAGAGTCCGAGCTCTAGATGTGACATCATATTAGTCTTTCCAACCTGTCTAACATGAAAATGAATTTCAGCAGTTGATTTATTTGCCCTTGAGAAAAATTTGACACTTTCTTTGTTGCTCATCCATAGCACACAACCTTGGGATACAGATGATTTTCAGAAGAGAGTAAAAAGGGACATATGTGGATATTGATTTTATTTTTCAATCAATGTTGAAATACTTTTATGATTACCTAAAATACTCAAATCTCTTTTTCACTGTGAAAAGCTCAAGCTATTACATAAGTGTGTAGAGTAAAACCTGAAAGTCTCTAACTGACTCATTCCCTTCCTTCCCATTTTATTTTCAACTCTACAATAACCCATTTTGAAAGTTTGGAGTGTCTTGACAATTATATTTCTTTTCATTTATATGAATACTCACATAAATATCTACTCAAATTCATGATTTTTAAATTACATAAATTGTATCATACACCATGTGTATTTGGCTCTAATTTTTTTTTTTATTTAAAATGCTTTTGGGGGTGTGATAATACCAAGATACGTGTGTGTGTGTGTGTGTGTGTGTGTGTGTGTGAATTGACTTTTTTTCAATACCTACAAAAAGCTTCATAGTATAGTTGCATAATAATTTAACTTGTTCACCTCTTAATAATATTTAAATTTTGCTTCTCTTAGTTGTCATACCAGAATCATATACATATAAGCTTTCTAAGGCACACTTTCTTAATTCCAACTTGATAAATATAAACTTTAACATTTTCTTCTAATCAAGAGCATTCATTTAGTTGGCCTGAACTGGCAGGGACTTTAGCTATGGCTTACATATTTCACAGGGGAAGATAGGGCTCTTGGATAAAATAACAGACTCCACAATTCCACATTTCACCTGTAGAAGAGATGCTATATAGGATGAATGTAATAATAGACTAATGGATCAAAAATAAAAAACAATAATATTTGTTATGGTTAAATTGGGTTACACATACAAATACATTAAGTTAGATTCCCTAACTTGGTAACATACATTGGTACTTGTATGTGATTTGATAAACACATTAATCCAGTAGTTCACTGGCTGCCATTTTTACTCCTTTTATGTAAAAACTGTGCATATTTACAGAAGTTACTTTAAAACACTTCTTTATTCAACCTAGTGACTATAGTCATAGGATAACAGGTACCAAAAATGATGTACATAATTTTGGACATCTGGTGGGTATAGGAGAGCGTTATTGGGTCTTGAAATATTCCTTAAAATAGTCTGTAATTACCTAAGTACAAAGACCACAGAACATAAAGTCTTCAAAATGATGGGTTGTTATGAACGGAATTGTGCCCCTCTCCCCCCAAAATGCATATTTTGCAGTCCTAACTCCAAGTACCTCTGAATATAACTTTATTTGAATTAAGGTCTTCACAGTGTTAATCAACCTAAAATGAGGTTGGTGGGGTGGACCTTAATCCAAATGGCTAACATCTTCATATAAAAGGGAAATTTAGAGACAGACATACCATGGGGAGAGTGCCATGTGAACGAGAAGGAGGAAATCAGCATGATATGTCTACTCGCACAAGATTCTTCCCTCACAGCCCTCTAAAGAAACAATCCAGCTGGCACCTTGATTTCTAACCTCCAGAATTGTGAGACAATGAATTTTTGTTTGTTAAGCCACAAACAAAAGTTTGTGGTACTTTGTAACGGCAGCTCCAACAAACTAATACACTATTAGAATTTTTTCCACTGCTTCCCCATCACTCAGCAAATCTGCTTCCCCATCAGTCAGTTATGCCTCCTTATCACAGCCTAACATCCCATCTTAGTGTCTGTGATGTTCTTCACTCTAAGTGACACATTCCTTTTTTTTTTCAATTTGTTCTTTGCCTAAACGAGAAGCTGCTCAGGAAAATGTTCCCCTCAGAAGGTAAAAAAAAGTTGTTCTCATATAAATAAAGACTGGAATCCATTGCAAAATTTGTTTTGCAAGAAATTCTAGAAGAAGTTCTTCAAATGAAAGGAAATAACACCAGCTGGTAAACTTAATCTACATAAAGAAATAAATAACACAAGCAAAGGTAAATTATATTGGTAAATATAAACAGAACTATAAGCATATTTTCTCTTTTATTTTCTTAAATGATTTAAAAGAACATTGCATAAAACAATAATTTTTAAATTGTGATGTTAGGTTTGTACTCTATAAAAATATAATATATATGACAATAAAAGTACAAAGAAGGGAGCAGAGAATGGAACTATTTTGGAAAAAGGAAATGACACCAGACAGTAACCAAAATCCACAGAAGCAGCAATGGAAGTGGTAAATATTTGTATTAATATAAAAGTATATTTTCCTTTATCTTAATTTTTTAAAAGACATAAGCTTGCATAAAGCAAAAATTAATACACTCCGTTACTGAGTTTACAACATCTATAGACATAATATTAATATGTATGCCAGTAATAACTCAAAGGAAGGGAAAAGAAACAAAGCTATATTAGACCACAGTTTCTGTATTTTATTGCAATTAAGCCAACGTTAATATGAAATAGATGGTGATATATTTAGATGTAATTGCTAATGCAACTACCAAGAAAATAACTCAAAAATTTCAAGCAAAAAAATTAAAACAACAAATGGGTTAAAAAGATACATGGGTAAATATCAAACACAATAAAAAATGGAAAAGGAAGAGCAAGAGAACAAAAATGACAAAAGAGAATATAATATTTATAAACATATGCTCCCCTAAAAATAGAACTTCAAAATTCATGGAGGGAAACTGGCAGAACTGCAGGGAGAAAATAGTCAATTCAACAATACTAGTTAGAGATTTTAATAACCTAATCCTAGTAATTCATAGAGTAACCAGAAAGAAAATCAGCAAGGACATAGAAGATAGAACATTATCAACCAACTTGACCTAACTGATATCTATAGAACTCTTCCCCCAACAACAGAAGAATAAACACTCTTTTCAAGGGCATATGGAACATTCTCAATATAGAGACACATGTGGGACACAGAACAAGTAGATAAACTTTAAAAGATTAAATTACAGAGTGTATTTTCTCTGACCATGGTGGAATTAGAGATGTACAACAGGAAGAAATCTATGACATCTCTAAACACTTAGAAATTAAACAACACACTTTTAAATAACCAATAGGTCTAAAAAGAAATCACAAGGGAACTTAAAAAAATGTTTTGAACTGTATTAAAATAAAAACGCAACATAGCAAAATTAATTGGATGTAGCAAAAACACTGTTTAAACATAAATTTAAAGTACGAGATGCTTATATTTGAAATGAAGAAAGGTTTCAAACTAATGAAAGGTTTCAAGCTAAGGAAATAGTAATGATTAAGTTAGAGAAATATTGAAGATTTAATGTCTACTAAAATTAGACATTAATGAAATGGTAAAAAGAAAGCAATATAACATGTCGATGAAATAAAAAATTGATTCCTTGAAGAAAAAAAAAATAGACCTTAGCTAGACTAACCAAGAAAGTAAAGGGAAAAAAACTAATTACCAAGAATCAGGAATGAGAGAGGTGATATCATTACAGATTCTATATATATGAAAGGATAACTGAATGTTATGTATAACTTTAAACCCATCAATTTGACAGCTTAGATGACATGACTAAATTGTTGAAAGATACAACTACCAAACCTGGGTCATGAAGAAAGAGATAATCTGAATAGCCTTGTATATATTAAATAAATTGAATTTGTAATTAGAAACGATCTCAGGGATTGGCAGTAGCAGGATACTGCCAAGGTGAGGAGTGGGCACATAACATCAATAAGGGTAACTGATCTCAAGCTAGGTGAAGTGGGGACTAAAGGAGGGCCCAAGCTGTACCTGTATGATGACCAATTGTATACCTAACCCTAAATTGTACCTCACATCTTTAAAATTAAATTTTAAAAACTTTCTCGCAAAGAGGACTTCCTGCTGAAATTGCTTCACTGATTATTTCAACCAAACTTCTAAAATATGAAATAATAACACAAAAAGTTGAAGAGGTGAGATTATTTCCCAATTTAATCTCTTAAGCCACCATTTCCAGTATGCCAAAACCAGACCACAGCATCATGAAAAAAGAAAATTTTATTAAATAAATCTCATGAACATAGATGCATTAAAAAATTTTAACAAAATTTTAGCAAATGAAATCTAACAATATGTAAAAAGAAAATTAGGGATAAGATGGCCAATTAGAAGGCAGCGAGAGTGTGTTCCTTCTACAGAGTAAGGCAACATACAGAGAGTTTCCTCATACCCAGAGAGAAACAGAACCAACAGCACATCCCATAGCTCATCAGAGAAGCAATAATAATAACCACATAGTGCAAAGAGGAAAACAAGTTGATAAACCTGGATTGGAACGAGCCAGACTTTTGCTTAAATCACAACACAGACCATGAAACCATGAGCAGCCTCCAGATGCAGGAGGAAAGGTGAGTGAGGAGAATTCAGGAGTCCTGGCTCCTGCCCCAGACATGGAAGGTCCCCTCAGCCTTGCAGAACCTCAGTCCCTCACAGAATCCTGCATTGCCTACAGCCATTCTCTGCCAAAGCCCACTTGGAGTGGTTGAGGGAAAAAAGCCCTAAGCAGCTACAGCCACCATATCCCAGGAACTCAACCCTTGCTGCTAGCTTCTTTCTAGTTGACCTGGAACGTAATGGGCCCCAAGAATAAACTCCACCGTGGCAGTCAGTTCTTAGCTGGGGTGATCTGCTGTGAGAACACCTGAGGCTGGCTGCACTTTGACATTCTAAATGCAGACTGCCTGAGGCCAAGGTGGGGGAGCTAGATGGGACTCATTGCTCTTAGCAACCTCTCACTTCCAAGAGTAAACTCTTTAGTGCAGCCTCTGCACGACAGTATTATTTTAGTGGCCAAAGACTCCCTCCCAGTCTCACTGGGGCAGCCAAGTGTGCCCACAGGTGAGGAGCTTAAGCTCTTCCCAGCCACTCCTCTCCCAATACTTTCCTTGAAAGCACAAAATAGAGAGCTTGTGTAATCCCCACAGCCCCACCCACTGCCTAGGTTGGCTAGGCACTTTCTTGGAGATGCACAGACCAAGCAGAAAGTCCAACACCCTTGTAGCTGGCTCTCTCCCACAAGCACCGCCTCCTGGCTCAAGGTCAACAGCACAGTTCGTTACATCTGTTATAATACCTCTGCTTTGGGGAAAGTCTGATCCCAGACTCCAGCTAACACACAGTCTAAGCCACCCCACGACGCAGAATACTTTGAGCCTGTGCAGGTACCTAGCACAGGGCTGCCACAGCTGGCAGTTGAGAAATTCACCTTACCAAGAATATCTATAACCAAGAGAACCCTACAGTGCCTATATCAGCTCCTGCCAACCTCAAATAAGAAGAAATAGTCTACCCAAATAAGAAGGAATTAGAAAAGTACTGACAGTACAAAAAAACAGAATTCTTCAACACCCTCAGAAGATCACAATAACTTTTCAGCAATGGATACTAATCAAAAAGAAATATTTGAAATTCCAGACATAGAATTTAAAGGTTGATTATAAAATTGCTTAATGAGATTCAAGGGAAAGTCGAAAACCAACACAAAGAAATTAAAAAAAAAAAACCTTTAAGGACATAAATTTAAAAATCTTCAAAGAATTAGACACCAAAAAAAAAAAAAAAAGGAATAAAAGCTGAAATTCCAAAATAAAAGAATCATTTAGGGAAGTACAACACTCAATGGAAAGTTTTAACAGTAGACTAGAACAAGTAGAAGAAAGGATCTTAAGACAAGTCTTTTGAGTTAACCCAATTAGACAATGATAAAGAAAAAAGGATCAAGAGAATGGAACAAAGTCTCCAAGAACTGTAGGATTATGTAAAACATTCAAACTTAAGAATCTTAGATGTTTCTGAGGAAAAAGAGAAAACAATAGATTTGGAAAACTTATTTGAGGGAATAATGGAGGAAAACGTCCTGTGTATCGCCAGATATTTAAACATCCAGATGCAAGAATCCCAAAGAACCCCAGAAGATTCATTGCAAAAAGTTAATCTCCAAGGTAAAAGCATCAAGTAACTTACAAAGGTAAGCCTATCAGACGAACAGCAGGCTTCTCCAAAGAAAATATACAAACCAGAAGGGATTGCTGCCCTACCATTTAACCCAGTAATCCCACTACTGGGTATCCACCCAAAGAAGCAGAAGTCATTATATTTTAGAAAGGCACCTGCACTCATATGGTCATTGTAGCACAATTCATGATTTCAAAGATGTGGAATCAGCCTAAATGCCCATCGACTGATGAATGAATAATGAAAATGTGGTATATATATATATTCGGTCATCAAAAAGTGAAACAATGTCTTTGCAGTAACTTGGGTGGAATTGGAGAACACCTTCCCAAGTGAATTAATGCAGGAACAGAAAACCAAAAACCACACTTATAAGTGGGAGATAAACTAAGGATCTGCAAAGTCATAGAGAATGATATAATGGATATTAAAGACTCAGAAGAGTGGGGGAAGGAGTGGATGGAAAAAAAATACCTATTGGGTACAGTGTGCACAGGTGGGAGTGGTGGGTGTACACTTAAAGCCCAAACTTCTTCTTTGCTACTGTACAGTGCAACCATGTAACCAAAAACTATTTGTACCATCTAAAACTATTGGAAAAAGGCATATATATATGTTATATATAAAAAGGACATTGCATAATGATGAAATGAGGCTCATCTCAAGAATGCTGAGTTAAACATTTGAAAAACTGTAATTCACTATATTACCAGACAACAAAAGAAAGAAAGAAACACGATTATCTCAATAAATGCAGAAAAAGCCTTTGACAAAACCCAGTGTCAACTAGTCATAAGAACTGTCAACAGACTAAGAATAGAAGGGAATTTGTTCTAACCTAATATAGGGCATCTTCCCAGATCCTATTTAGTGGTGAAAGTCTTAATGCTTCCCCTCAAGATCAGGAACATGGCAAGAATGTTTGCTCCCACCACTCTATTCAGCATTGTCCAAGAGAATCTATAAAATGCAATGAGACTTAAAGAAAAAGGAAACCATACTTAATTTTTATAAAGTACCTATCATGTTGCAAACAACATAATTATGTTGCAAATTCTATAGAATCTACCAAAGATACTGTAGCCAATAAACATTTGACAAAATTGCAAGATACAAGCTAAGTATAGAAAATAATATGGTTTCCATATAGTATCGCAAATTAAGCATAATTGAAATTTAATTATATATATGCCACATATAATAGCATTATGATTTGACAAATATGATATTTAGGAATAAATTTAACAAAAGATGTAGAAGGTCTATACACTGCTTTCAGTGGACAAAAAAATTTTCTGAGAGAAATTTAACAACTAAATAAGTAGGAAAGAGTTATTGTGTTGTGGATTGGAAGACTCATTTAAGATGCTAATTCTTTCTAAATTTATTTATAGACCCAATGCAATCGCAATCAAAATCCCAGCAGATTCCCAGACATCCAATCCCTAAGAGATTATGCAGCTTCCAGGAAAAAAAAAAAAATCCCAGCAGAAATTTTATAGAAATTGACAGATGGATCTAACATATATATGAAAGTGCAAAGGGACTATAATAGCCAAAATTTATTGAAAATAAATAACACATTTGAGGAATTTACACTACCGATATTAACTATTTTTATACTTACCAAGAACATGTGGTTCTTATATAAACAAATATAGCATTGTGGCAGAATAAAGCATTCAATAATACATATATGTTCAGTTGAGTTTCAGCAAAAATATCACAATTTGTTTATGAACTGAATATTTTTATCCTCCCCTGTTATGCCTTAAAATCCTAACACCCAGTGTGATATTATTAGGAGACAGGTCCCATGGGAAGTTATTAGGTCATGAGAATGATGCTCTCATGAGTGAGATTAATACCCTTATAAAAGAGACCCTGGCGAGTGCTCTCCCTCTTTCTACCATGTGAGAACACAGCAAAAAGACTGTCACTTATAAAACAGGAAGCAATCCCTCACTAGACATTGGATCAGGCAGCATCTTGATCTTGTACTTCCCAGCCTCCAGAACTGTGAGAAATACCTTTTGGTTTAAAAGTGAGCCAGTCTATGGTACTTTGTTATAGTAACTCAAACTAAGACACAATTCAATGAGGAAAAAAAATAGTATTTTCAACAATCATGAAACAGTTGTACAGTCATATTAAAAATATAAACCACAGCACTTAGCTTATGCCATTTTTTAAAAATTAACTCCAAAAGAATAGTAAATGAAAGAGCTAAAATTTTAAAATTTATAAAATAAAACATTGGAGAAAATCTTAGATACCCTGGGTTTGTCAAAGATTTAATTACAACACAAAGAATACAAAACACTAATATTAGCACCAGAGTTCATAAAAATGAAACAATTTATTTCTCAAGAGACACTGTTAGGAAATGGAAACAAAACACTGGGAGAAAATATTCCCAGCCAAATGCCAGGGCTCACGCCTGTAATCCCAGCACTTTGGGAGGCCAAGGCAAGAAAATCACTTGAGCCCAGGAGTTTGAGACCAGTCTGAACAACAGAGCAAGACCTCATCTCTAAAAAACAAAAACAAAAGAGAGAGAAAGGAAGGAGGGAGGGAAGAAAGGAGAAAATCTTTGCAAAACATATATCTAACAAAGGAATTATATCTAGAGCACACAAAGAATTCTTATAACGTAACAATAAAACAAACATTAAATCTTTTAAAAACACATCAATGATTTGAATAGAAACTTCCCCCAAAGAAGGCCTATATGGTAAATGAGCACACACAAAAAGATGCTCAACATCATTAGTCTTAAGGGAAGTGTGAATCAAAACAATAAGATACCACTACAAACCGAATAGAATGGCTGAAAAAAAATAGCTAACAATGCCATGTACTAGAGAGGTTGTAGAGCAACTGAAACTCTCATACAGTGCTGTTGAGAATGTAAATGATACTACTTCAGAAAATAGTTCCACTGTTTCTTAAAACGTCAAACATGCACCTACCATATAACTCAGCAATTCTACTCCCAGATATTAACCCAAAAGAAATAAAAAGCCGGGCTCGGTGGCTCAGCCTGTAATCCCGCGCCTTTGGGAGGCTGAGATGAGTGGATTGCCTGAGCCCGCGCGTTCAAGACCTGCCTGGGCAGCGAGACCTCATCTCTACAATAAAATCAGCCGGGGGTGGTAGCGCGCGCCTGTAATTCCGGCTACTCGGAAGGCTGAGGCGGAAGGATCGCCGGAACCCGGCAGGTCGAGGCTGCGGTGGCCGGGAGCGGCCACTGCACTCCAGTCTGAGCGACAGAGTGAGACTCCAACTCAAAAAAAAAAAAAAAAAAAAAGAAATAAAAGCTTTTGTTCTACAAAAATATTTCTATAGTAGTTTAGAAATAGTTGGAAATAACTGAAATGTCCATCGACCGATGAATCTACACAATGGAATACTGTTTAACAATTAAAAGGAAAGAACTACTGATAAATGCAACAATGAATGAATCTCTGTTATAGACTGAATATGGTCCCCCCTAGTTTATATGTTGAAGCTCTAACTTCCAATGTGATGATGCTTGAGATAGTGCCTCCTTTTGGAGGTAAACAAGATTAGATGAGATCATGAGGGTGGGGCCTTCATGATGGGATTACTGTCATTTTAATAAGAGGCATCAGAGAGCATGCTCAACCGCTTTGCCATGTGAGGACACAGTATGACGCTGACCTTTGATAAGGCAGCAATAGAACCCTCACCAATAACCAGATTGCCTGATGCCCTGATTTTGGACTTTCTAGCCTCCAGAACTGTGAGAAATAAATTTCTGTTGTTTAAGCTACTCAATCTACGGTATATTGTTTTAACAGAGTAGGCTAAGTATCACAATCTTAAATATACTGAAAAAAACCAGATGACAGAGAATATCCTATATGATTCTATTTACATAAAACTGTAGAAGATGCAAAGTAACCTATAGTAAGAGAAGGCAGGCAAGAGATTGCCTGGGTCATAATGGGCATTGGGGAGATGTGTTAGAAAGATATTCAGGAAGGATTTAAAAAGACCTCAAGGGATAGGACCACAAGGGAACTTTGGGAGGTCCTGCAGATGTTCAATATCTTAATTGTGATAATGATTCCACATTTGTGTCAAAATTATCAAATTGTACCTTGTAAATATATACAATATTATTATATGTGAAGCATACCTAAATAAAGTACTTCTTCAAAAGGGTGAAATCAAAAAGCAGGCAGCACTAAATGTTGAAAAACAATTATTCTGTACTAAGAGAATAAAATATTTTACTTTATCAATTATAAAGCGGAAACTTTCTCAAGGATACAAGGATAACAAGATATTTTCTATATTTTGTAATAAATGGCATACTTTATTGCAATAAATAGATGTATCTCACATAAATTAACTCCAGTAAAATCATTCATTATTCAATATTTCTTAGTTTAGCCAAAGGGTGGCAGTGTTTAGAAAAATATTTGAGTTAGTTTTGTGTAGTACTGAAGAAAGAGATTCAGGTCTGATCTCTGATTGGTGCAGTCTCCTGCACCAATGAGCAAAGTAACCTCTGCTGGGAAAGCCCTTTCAGGAAAACCTGATTTTGCTGTGTTTTCTGAGAAGCCAAGTGATGGAGACTATTCTGCAATTACTCGTTGGACTATTGGGGCTACAAGCAGCCTGTGAGTACGTATGTGGTTAGTCTGGGAGAGCTGTGAGATGATGACAGCATCTGAGGGCAGCAATTTAATATCTTTTGCCCTGGGAAGACCCTTTTGAAAATCAGATATGTATTGAAAAAATGGACAATATTTTGTGTTGACGTGATGATGATGCTACCTGGGGGATGTGGGTGTAGAAAGAAACACCATTCTACTATGACCATGAATATTTTACAAGGGCCTTCTAATGGTTTTTTATTATCTTTTTGAACAGGGGTCAGTAGCCAAGAAGTGGAGCAGAGTCCTCGGTCGTTGACCATCCAAGAGGGAGAGGCTCTCACGATAAACTGCAACTCATCCAAAATTTTTTATGGCTTTCACTGGTACTGGCAGAAGTATGGTGAAGGTCTCATTTTCTTGATGAAGCTACAGAAAGGTGGAGAAGAGAAAAGCCATAAAAAAATAACTTTCAAGTTGGATGAGAAAAAGCAACAAAGTTCCCTGCATATCACAACTGCCCAGCCCAGCCACTCAGGCATCTACTTCTGTGCAGTAGATGCACAGTGATCTCCAGGCTTCTACAGGTTGACCCAAAACTTGCAGCTGGGACAAAGATGCTTCCTGACACAGGCTCCTGAGAAGAGGTAGGGGCAGATGTCAAGACAAGAAGCCTGAGAATGATGCAATGGTCTCATTGCAAAAAAAAGGGTGGCAGAGGAATGATACAAGAAGAAGCTCTATCATCAACTCCAAATTAAATTTAACTTTATTGTCTGGGTAATTATGTTAATTTTTAGTAGGCAGAATATCAAACTGGGATAAGAAGGCATGGATTTCAATAATTTGTGCAATAACTGTGCACAAATACTGTATCTCTGTTGTGCCAAGGATCTTCTTTCCCTTTTGCTACTTACCCATCTTGTTAATAGAAAGATCTTCTGAGTTGTTTATTGGGTTTTTTGTCACATATTAAAACTTTGCCACAAAAATTAGAATAACAAAGATGTCACACCTTGGGAGGAGTCATGGCAATGCTTTTTTCTAAGTTTGGATTATAGATATGGAAATAGACAAATGGATAGATAGACAGATAGACAGAAATAGATATCTAATTCAGTCTAAGACTGGCCTCCACTTTTCACTGTGCTTTCATTCAAATTCTTTTCTAAATATTTCCCTGGTACTCTGATTTATCAGCCTGAAAAATTGTTTTCCAGTTTTTTTCCCCAGTATGAGATAGTCAAGATCTTACCTTCATCTTCCACTTCCACACCCAGTATAGTGCTAGCCCAAAGCAAGCATTTAAAAGTATAGATTGAATAACTGATAAGATTGTAGGCTAGAGAGAAATAATTTACATGTTTCTTAGAGAAACTAAAACACTCCAGAGCATAAATAGCCAATGTATAAGTCCCAGTTCTGCTTCTCACAATCTATGTGATGTTGAGCCAGTACCTTTAACTTTCTAAATCTCTATTTACCCTCAGTAAAACTGATACAACCATACCGTTTTATTCATAAGGTTCTTGTTAGAATGAAGGTTATAGATTACATATATTAAGTATGTGGTATATTGTAAGCACTCAACATTTGAAATAATAGTTTCACGATTAATCACATAATGGTACTCTCAAATAAGTCAAAATTCTCTAGATAAAACCAGAGGAGCTGATCAGCAATGATATGGTGCCAATCTAATTAGGGGATATTCTATTCTTTAAACTTAGGGAAGAAAGGAGACTGTAATGTTCTCATATCCTCAGAAACTTCCTAGCGACCTTGTATTGAGATAAATTTTGTGTAAAATTAAGATAATCATTTATTTGGTTAAGGTCAGGGAAAATTTTTAAAAATCAAGTAGAATTAAAATATTTTCTCTCTTAGAGAAGTGTGTTTCTTATACCACTCACTGGGAGAAAAACTTAATAAAATAACCAGGAAGCAGAAAAGAAAGAAGTCCTTGAAAGAAAATGTTTGGCAATGTGATAAGAGAAAAAGCAGATAGGAAAGAAGAATATAAAGTTTGGATTTTATGAACTATTGTGGGTAAAGTGAAACTTTTCTATGTATGTATATACATATATTAACCTAGAAATATAGAATACACATTTGAATTTTTGCCTAAAACCTAATTTTTCTAATTGGAAAATAATGTAAAGGTATTATCTGCAATAGATGCTAAGAATACTAATATTGCACATATAAAGGTGAGTAGTCATAAGGATGCTTAAAAATTAACCTGTCATGTCCCACAAGACTGGTAAACTATTTTTATCAGTAGAAAAAAATGTTAAATCTACATCAGTGTCTTAGTTCAAACTAAGCAAATGGGTGGTATGACATGCAACTTACCCTTCCTCTCCTCCTTTCTCCCCTATTAAAAGACAATTCCCTGCTCTGAGAAAAGCATTCACCTTCTCTTGCAATGCTACCTCAGAATGTCTAACAAATTGAGCAAGGTTGAGCCCCATACTTTGGTTTCAACTCTGAGCAGCAAAATTTTCCCTAAGGTAGAAGAATCCAGCATGACTTATCTTAGCAGCAATGAGCAGTAACCAACTCTGTCTCCTCCTTAGGGAAACCTCCTGTTGGGGAGGCTGGGATCGGATAAGTGGGGAGAGTTAGTGATTAGAAGAAAGAATGCAGGAACTAAGTTTTCATTTCTTCTGCCTGAAGTACAAAATTGAGCTCTTGTTCCAGCAGTTCTTGGCAATCTCATGACAAATAATGTAATGGGACTAGTCTAGTTTCCTCCATTGCTTATAGGGTCTATCACAAAGTCCCAGAAAGTCAGTTAATTCTAACCAGAAATATATGGATAGTGAGGAAGATTGTGAACCTAATTTCTTCAGTAGACATAATGTCATAGGTATTATTGTTACAAAAATGGCCTAGCAAAAAGGAAATAATTTTCCTTGTGCTTTGGAAATCAGCTGCAAGAACCAATGCTTTCTGAAAAGCAGCTAAATGTATCATGCTTGTCTATTCACCCTCATAGCTAGAACCTTTACCATATATGTCTAGAGTGCTCTTATAGATACAACAATCAGAAAAAAGGGGACGTGGAAGAACAATCTGGCCACTTGAACCAGGGAACTCTTAGCCAATGTTCTCTGCTTCCAGCTGGTGGTGGCTGGGCCTCAGGATGGGCCACCAGGGTCCCTGCGCTGCAGGTGCAGGGGAAGGTTGGGAGAACGCCTACCCACAGGGGGGTGCATCCTGGCAACCCACACCTGCTCCTCCTCCCCCTCTGGGACTTCGTCCATATGTGCCGTGTGTACTGAATTCCCAGGACCTGGATGGGGAGGTGGCATCTCACCTGTTGACAAAAAAGGCCTGTGTGCCCATCATCGTTGGAACTTCTGTTCCCACCCTCACCTGTCACCTGTGTCGCAGCCAGGACCCTGACCTGTGACCAGGTGCCAGCTAGCTGCCGCCCAGAGTGACAGAATCAAGGCAGAGCTGAAATGGAGTCCAGCAGACCACAGGCCAGGCCACCAACTTTTGTCCTCAATTACCGTACATTCCTGCTCCCGGACTTGAACTCTACTGTATTGTAACTTTTTTTTTTTTTAAAGAAAATGAGCTGTATAGGATGATTCACTGCCACACCAAACAGGTGGGCTTGCCATGTTCTGTGAATCTCGAGTGAGTGGTGCCGCCCACCCCGATACCTCTGCCCCGGCCTGCTGTTGGGGATGCCCACAGCCCAGCCAGGTCCTCAGCCAGATGTGAGCTCGGTGTTGTGAAGGGGCTGCCTCACTGGCCTCATCGTTGTTCAGGGCCGTGTCTGGTGCTGTGGTTGTAAAGCTGTAGGACCCTTTTTAATAAAGAAATTATTAATTACAAAAAAAGGAAAAAAGGGGATGGATTAAAGCAAACAGAAATATTTTCTTACATTTCAAGATAGTTTTATCTAACCCCATATTAACTCTGTCTTATAAGTGGATCTGTTGAATGGGCTATCCATATTCACAGCCTATCATTTTTCAAGTCAATGTTAAAAATATAAGATCTTCATCAGAAAACATGTCCCCAACTTCTGGAGCTGATTGTTAATCTTGCTGTTACCTCACTAGGACTCTGGTATGACATATATGAGCCTGCTAGTTTTAAGTCGAAAAAGCATTTATTCTTTTGCCCATGTCTCAACTGTGTTAGTCAAGTTCATAAAACAAACGTAAGCTTAAATTCTTTACTTAACACTTTCCTTTTTCTGGAAACTAATCTATTATGCTACAACCTTGACAACTTGCCAAAACAAGGTTAGGAGTTACAATAAAAAGAAGAAGAGCTACAGAGAATAAATAAAATGAATAGAATTAAAAAGTATAAACGAAGGTTAAATAGAGTTCTAGAAAGAGACGAGAGAGGTGAATGAGGCAGAAGCAATATACAAAAGGATGAATGGTTTTCAAAAATGAATGAAATATATCAATTCACAGATTCAACAAGACAAAAAAATCCTAGGCAATTTTTTTAAGGAAAGTGTGTGTATGGGGGGGGGGTATTCAGAGCAAAACAGCAGAAACTCTAAGTCAAAAAGAAAATCTTAAAGGTCAGAGGGAAAAGTTAAAAAAAAAAGTCTAACTGCCTTCAAAGAAAAAAAAGGCATAAGTTGACAGCTGACTTCTCAACAATAACAATGGAAACCAAAAGAGAATGAGATTATATCTTGTGTCCAGAGAGAAAAAATTGCTAACATCAAATTTTGTATAAAGCAAATATGTTCTTCAAAACAGAGATTTTAATTTAAAAATCCACAGAAAAAAGATAAAGAAGAAAAAAGAAGAAAAATAAAAACATATAAAATATAAAAATATGGGAAAAGGATGAAAGCAAATAAATGGAAAAATATATCACAAAAAACATATTCAAATAGAGCTTAAATAAACATGTTAATATCAAAGTAGATTATAAGATGAAAAGAATTATTGGAACAACCAGAATTGTTTCATAATTATTGAAGTTTTAAATTACCAGTAGGATGAAATATACTCCTAAAAACATGACCTTAGCCTAAATGAGATTTGACAGAATTTTCAGAAGAAATAGACAAATTCAAAAGCATACAATGAAATTTAAAATCTATATCTCAGTGAGTGATGAATAAATAATTGGAAATCCTAAATAGATAGCCACAAGCCCAGATTTAAACAGTCTTTCATAGTTTTAGGCTTAAAGTCAATCCTAGACCTCAATCTTCCATAACCAGGAAGTGAACCTTGAAGGGTATGAGGCCCCAAAAAGGGAATACTCTCCAAAACCCATTTTAGATAAGATCTAAGAAAGATAGTGAACATGGAAGAAGCTTCTAGAAGCATATTTAGGGACTACTGATAACAATGGACAGGAACTTTCCTTCTAGACACTATAATAAGCCTATTAAAGAATTTTCTTCCACCTTCTAGAGTAGGAAATATTCACAATTCCCGTTCTACATCGTTCTAAAATGGCTATGGACAAGTACCCAGAGGTCCTACTTCTGAAGGGAATTATTCCTGTGGCTAACTTATCCTTTTTCCTCCTTTGTGTACAGGAGGAAAAGGAAGAGACAAATATCTTCAGTTTATAAGTCTCCAGACCAAAATAAACTACATTCCAACCTGGTGAAATGAATTGTGTATCACCTGGAACATGGGATATGGACCTGGATTTGGTGACTGGAATGACTTGAGGTTGTCTCCCTCAGAAAAGGAGTGAGCGTCATTTTTAGGAAATAGAAAAACAGATTGAATATTTATTTGGTGGATAAAAGAACAGATTATGTCAGAGACTGGCTAGACACTCACAAATTAGAACCTAACTCTTGCTTGGAAAGAGAAAACTGTCCTCATGAACTGTAATTTCTTAATTACTTTCTTGCCTTGAGTTTGGGGTAAGAGTCTAGGGAAGAGTCTACCATCTTCTGGTGGGTTAACTAAACTAAGAAAAGGAGGGGGAAATTAATTCCAAGTTTGATCAGGAAAAGACAGTCCAGCTCCCTGTACTTCATAGCTTCTGACTTTTAGTCAGGCGGGGGGCACACTAGAGTTGTTATTTAACAGGCACTGCCTGACTTGGATGTTTTGTGAGAAGCAAAGATCCAGATTAACAATTATTCTTTTGAGAGGCTGCCAGGGGGAGTAGAAAGCAAGCAGGACCAGGAACAAGCATTGGATTTATTGCTCCCACCACCTGTGTGGTTGCACTCAAATAACAGAACCTCTTTGAGCCAATTTCTCTATTACAAAATAAAGATGGTAATGTTTTCCTAGCCAGTCTCACTGTGCTATTTTATTAACTGGAATATCACATTTGAAACAGAAGAATCCATTGCAAATGTAAAGGAATTTTTTTTTAAAGCTTTATACACCAAGCTTTGGGTGCCTTAGAAGAGCAATTGGGGGAATGAGAATACAGAAGATACTCTAAACTCAGTGAGTAGCAGGACTTAGAGAAAGCTCAAGTGCTGCCCTACATTTTAGCATGACCTGAGAAATTTTAAACTCTCCTGACTGTGTTGGATCATTCCATTCTGATGCCTCCAGCAGCTTGTGGGCCCTCAATGGGTGGGGTGGACACATCGGGAGTGAACAGAGGGTTTCCCACTCTCACCAACAACAGGACTCATCTGTTCTCATTGTCCGCAGGCTGTAACCACCCCCAGCTGTCCTGTCACCTCATGGTTAAGATATTCAAGTCACATTCAACAGTGTTTGTGGCAGTGCTTATCCTGTACACCATTTTTAAAATGTTTTGTTTTATTGTCCTTGATTTAAGACCTGCATTCAGGGCCAGCTGAGGCAGAACTAAGATATACCGAGACTTTGTCTTTCGTCCTTTGCCATTCCTGTACCTTTGTCTCCCTCCTATTCTGTTGCTCTGATTTTCATCCAGCTCCTCAGTGGTCCTCTGTGACCTTTTAATACACCATTAGCTCACTCAAAGCCTAACGTTTCTAGTCACTGAATTTCTTTCCAGAATCTTCTCCTGTGCTATTGATTTCATATCTAACTCCAGGCTCAATCTCTAAAATGAAGTGATTATAACCTAACTTACATTTCAATGTAGTGTTCTAGGTTAGCTCTCTCTGAACTGTTTGCATTTTTAAAAATATGTTAGCAAAGGAGATTTAAAGGAAGTTAGTTACCTCAAATGATAGGTTTTCAGTTACTGGTACAGGAGGATTTTTTGAAAAATTTATCCTAAAATTCTGCTTCCAACTCTTCTAAACCATAGTGTGGGCTGCCAGTGTGTAAGGCAGTTCCCACTGGCACCGGTGCACGCACCACAGTGGAAGCAACTTTAAAAATCTATGTTTTCATTCAAGTTCATTTAGAAGGATAACATAATTCAGAAAGGAAAAAGAATGAAGATTCTATTGTTGGACAAAACGTAGAATAATATGCCACGTCTGTTATCAGATAGATGTAATTTACATAACCATCATTGCAATTAAGTGTATATAACATTTAAAGAACCCTATACATTTACATTTAATAGAGTAACATGCAATAGGGTGGCAGGTTTTTTTTTAATTTTGTTATGAAAAAATTGAAGTTCAGAGGTTATGTGACAGAGATCCTGGGGCAAGTGACAATCTTGGCTCCTTTCTTTGTATCATCCTATATGCAGAGAACAAAACCAGGATATGATGGGCCACCATCTGCTAAAAGGAAATCCAGGGGCCATTCATATTAGGAAGATAGCATTATACAACTGATCCTGTGTCCCCATGAGGCTTAGTACCCTTTGTGAGAACGAAGGGAAAGAAACCAAAAATAGTTTAAAGAAACACCTAAACACAGACTTGCTGAAGGACAGAGAAGTGAGCGAATTCTTAAGGAGTATCATATTTCTGCCACTTCTTAATTGTATGACTTTAAGCAAGTTGCTTCTCTGAAGATCAATTTCCTCACCAGGATAAGGAAAATAATAAAACCTCAATCAAAAGTATATTTCAAAGATTATAAAAGGCCCCGAGAGTAGATATTGCTCTTTAATTTACATAATGTATGTTAAATATATTATGTTAATATATGACAGATAGTATATATTGTTTATCTCATACACTATTCACCACCCTAGGAAATAGACATTATTCATTTTTCAGATGAATCTGAGTTCAAAGAGATTCAGTCACATGCCCTAAGTCATCTGGTTTGAAAGTAAAGTATTTGTATTTGCATAATATCTAAGATTCCAAACCTTTACTCTCTTTACCATGCTGCCTCTGAAGCAGTTAAATTTTCACCAGTTTTCTGAGAGACAAACTAAATTCCCTGCCTATTCGTTCATGTAGAACTTTTGCTAATAGAGTCAAGCATCACTTAATGACAGAGTTTCTGAGAAATGGGTCATTAGATGATTTTATCATTATATGAATATCATATAGAGTGTGCCTCCACAAACCTAGATGGTATAGCCTACCATACACCTAGACTATATGGTAGAGACTCTGGTTCCTAAGCTAAAAACCTGTGCAGCATGTTACTGTACCAAACACTGTAGGCAATCTTAATGCAGTGTTAAGTATTTGTGTATCTAAACATAAAAAAGGCACTGCAAAAATGTGCTAGGACAGATAAAAAATGGTACACCTGTAGAGGGCACTTACCATGAATGGAGCTTGCATCACCACGAATGGAAGTTGCTCTGAGAGAGTGAGAGAATGGTGCCTAGATGTGAAGGCCTAGGACATTCCTGTACACTGCTGTAGACTTTATAAACACTATCATCTGAATAATTATGTTAGAATATATAGTAGCTATATTTCTTAGGTTTACTGTTGTTTGCAGACAAATGACATACACGTGTTTTCCTAGTAACCTCAGTGTTTATTAAAATTTCTCTCCAAATTACTGCTCACAGTCTGGAGAGTGAAGCTATATTCTTTGAGGCCTGGGGGATATAGTCCTCTGTATATGTTTATATAAAATTTATTTAAATCTTATGTTCTATATTTGAAATTCATATGGTACTTTCTATTCTGCAATGCATTCTTATTTGTTTTAATATACAAATGATAGATTAATGATTCAGAAATGCATTTCATGTTTATATTTTTCTTTATACTTTCCTAGCATGCAGTGAGTACTCAGTATATGTGTTCATCAAATGAATGGGAGAAATAGGATTATTAAAACAAACGGAAAGAGTGGCGTGAGAGGACAACAAGGGTGTGTCTTTCCATATGGGGGCAGTGTCTCTATTCATAGCTAACCTTGAAGGTTAGCTCAAAACTCAGGGGAAACATCTGAAAGAGATCTGATTGGCTGATATACAGAACAGATATTTTAACTTCATGATAGTGAATATGAGAGTGTTTATAGTGTCACTCAGCCCAAAGGAGCTTCTTGAAACAACAACAAAAAATTCAGGAAATAATTCTTTGGTGATGAGGATGTTCCTTGAAAGTGTATTAATAATTCTATGGATGCAGCTGACATGTGAGTCTTGGGAATTTCTGATTCTTCCACAGATAACTCTAAAGGGGTAGAAATTCTGTGAGGACATGAGGAGAAAAGCTAGAGTAGAAGGAAAGAAAGGAAAAACACAGAGGTAGGACTGGGAAATTCAGGGATAGAGTGACCATCACAACTCTGAGAAAGGTGATCTAAAGGTAATCTTAACCATCTTCTTTTGTCTTTCTAAACAGGGGCAAGTGGTCAACAACTGAATCAAAGTCCTCAGTCTATCTCTATTCAGCAAGGAGAGGACATCTCCATGAACTGCACTTCTTCAAGCACATTTAACACCTGGCTATGGTACAAGCAGGATCCTGGGAAAGGTCCTGTCCTTTTGATAACCTTATATAAAAGTGGTGCGTTGACTAGAAATGGGAAACTGACTGCTCAGCTTGGTAGAACCAGAAAGGACAGCTTCCTGAATATCTCAGATTCCGAGCCTGCTGATGCAGGCACCTACTTCTGTGCCGGGCAGCACAGTGCTCCCCACGCACCTGCAGCCCATCTCAAACTTGCAGCTGGGACTCCAGTCACTACACTGCCTTCAGCTCCCGCTCCTCTTGACATGAAATGTTATGCATGCAACTTATGCCCCTGCCGTTTTGTGTCTGAAAACTCTCATATATTCAAGGATTTATCTTTCAAAGACATTCAAAGATTTATCTTCCAAAGCTCTTTGCTTGATGAACTTCCCCTTCTCAATCCCTTTTTAATGTGTGTAATATAGTTACCTACTTATTTTTGTCAGGCTATAAAGAGAATGAATCAACTACAATCACAGTAGAAAGTTTTAATATATCTGTCTCTTAAAAATGGGCAAATATCAATGGAATAAAATTAAGATTCCAGAAACAAGCCCATGCATACATGGCCAATTGATTTTCAACAATGCTGTCAAGACCATTCAATGGAAAAATAATAGTCTTTTCAACAAGTAGTTCTGGGGCCACTGGAAAGCCACATGTAAAATAATTAGTTGGATTTCTACCTCACCCATGTACAAAAACTAACTCAAATGAATCAAAGACCTAAACGTAAGAGCTAGAAATACAAATGCTTAGAAGAAAACATAAGTATAAATTTCAATGACCTTGGACAATGCAACAGTCTCTTAGATAAAGCCCCAAAAAATAACAGCCAAAGAAAAAAATAGATAAATTGGACTTTATTTTAATTTTTTTTATTTTTTTGAGTTGGAGTCTCACTCTGTCGCCCAGACTGGAGTGCAGTGGCCACTCCCGGCCACGCAGCCTCGACCTGCTGGGCTCCAGAGATCCTTCCGCCTCAGTCTTTCGAGTAGCCAGAATTACAGGCATGCGCTACCACACCCGGCTGATTTTTTGATTTATTGTAGAGATGAGGTCTCGCTGCCCAGGCGGGTCTTGAACCCACGGGCTCAGGCAATCCACTCACCTCGGCCTCCCAAAGGCACGGGATTACAGGCTGAGCCACCGAGCCCGGCTATTTGGACTTTATTAAAATTAAAATATTTGTGCATCAAAATTCACAAAGTCCTCCACAAATGAAAGTGCAAAGCTAACCTACATAATGAAAGAACATATTTGCAAGTCATGTATCTGATAAGGTCTAGAATCAAGAATATATATTTTTTAAATCTTACAAATTAGCAAAAAGAAAAATACTAATTTTAAAATGGTCAAGTGGTTTGAACAGTCATTGCTCCGAAGAAGATATACAAATGACCAAAAAGCACATGAAAGAATACTCAACATAATTATTCATTAGGGAAATGTAAACCAAAACCGCAGTGAGATACCACATCAGACCCACTAGAATGTTCACAATTTTTTTTCTTTTAGAAAAAGGAGAAATGGAAAATAATGCTTAGTGAGGATATGGGAAAACTGGAATACTCATCCACCACTGGTAGGAATGTAAAATGGCATAGACACATTGGAAAACAGTTCGGCAGTTCCTCAAATGGTTAAACATAGAGTCACCATTTGACTCAGCAGTTACCTCCTAGATATCTACCTAAGAGGTCTAAGACATGATAAATTTCATTGGCCAGAACCATGTCATATGGTCAGCACTAATTGTAAGGGAAGTTGGGAAAGTGAGCATTTAACTTGTCTAGCCTCTAGAAGGGAGATGACCATGAAAGATAGTGACTGGGGATAAATGTTGGACTAACTATCCAAAAACATCTGCCACATCATTCCGTGTCCTCATTCTTGAGAAGAAACACTGATGATACTTCTTGATATCCTTATTTCTGTTATTACCCTAACAGCAGGTGCCAAAGAAAGCTGAAGTCTGTAAAAAGCTAAACAGAACTATCTCAAATAGTTTAGCTCTGAATAATATACTGGTTTTCTTTCTTGCAGACATCCTAAGAAAAAATCAATATCTCTCAAAAGGAATCAGCTGATGTTTATGAAGAAAGATGGTCCACTGCCACTGATGGTGATATGGGCTGTTCTTTAAAAAATAGTGGCTTTAATGACTCACAGAGATCATCATGTTCTCAAATATCAATAAGAAATTCACTTCCCTGAAGAACCAGCTCAATATTGCTATGGGTCCCACAAATGTTTATGACATAACCCTCAAAATCCTGGGATTATTTAAATTGTGAAAAAAATGCTTTCACATCTATTTATAGGGTCCTAGGCACCATTCTGTTCTCAGGAACTTAAAAAAAAATGTGTTTTAACTGACAATGGATAATCATATTTTTTCTTCCTTTCCCCATTCCCATTCATCTGTAGGTAGGCATATCTACTATGCTAGCCTTCTCAGTGCTGAAGCTCTAGATTATTTTTTAGCAAACTTTTTAAAGTATGTCTTGATATTGAAGGTAAAAATTGCCTTATTCACATCTGTATGTTCCTTAGTTCCTGGCACAAAGAAGATAGTGAATTTAAAATGTTAAATGAATTAAAGAGCAAGATGTTAATTCATTCTCACATCTGTGCCTCTGTGCCACCTAGAAACGAAGAAGGAAACTTATAACAAAGAAATGGGTAAAATGATCTGAACTTCATGGGAACAGTACACACTATAGTCACAAGCAATAACAGAACATGTTATTATTTACTTTATTGTTGCATTGTCATATCTGTTAGTCCTTTACTTCATGCCTCTGGGATTTATTTCTTGCTTAAGATCTGGAGAGTTAGGCTTATTGCCATTGTCACAAAAAGATTGGTTCAGAAACCAAGTAATCCATCACTTTACTTCCTGTGCAATTCAGCTTTTCTTAAATGCAAATATGTTTGTCTTCACCTTGGAATTTGCACTTCCTAGTAAGCAATTTTTTTCCTAGTGATCATGAAGTTCAAGTAATAAATTATTAATCTTAGGCTAAAACACTCCCTAGATGTATTATAAGCATTTTCCTAAAAATAGACATTCCTAGACAATAACAACTAGACAACTACATAATAATAATAATACTGGAATGGAATGCGGCAAAAGTCATACTCCAAGTGTCTTAGTGAAGTGGGCCAAACTATTTTTACACAGATATGCCAAACATTCAGAGGTTTAAAGAACAAAATTATTTGTCTTTCTCATGAAAGTCTAGAGTGAATATTCCAGGTCAGCAGATGTCTCTTCCTTACATGATCTTTGAGAGATTATTTCCATTCTGGGACTCTGCTATTCCTCAGGGACTTGCCATCACGTGCAGGGTTATGGCGTGACCCCACCATGCCAGGTTCCCATTAGCAAGAAGATTAAAGAGAGAGAATGGAGCAGGCATGCCCACTCCCTTAAGGATTCTGGACAAAAAAATATAGATTCATAGAGCTACGGGTAGCTTTGGGTACTCTGTCCTTCGACAGTGAGACAATTTTAGAAGAACCTACCATGGTTGGTAAAACATGTGGACACAAGTTTCCAGCTATTCTGCATCAGCTCACAAGATGGCAGTGTTCTATTTTGAATGACTCCCATGGGTGCTTGAGTAGGAGGCATTTAAATTTGAGTTATAACAAAATGATACTCTTTTTCCTTGTTGGCTGAGTAGCCAAATTGTGGTTTCCCATTCAGGTGGTGGTGGTGGTTTGTGTGTGTGTGTGTGTGTGTGTGTGTGTGTGTGTGCGCGCGCGCGCGCGCTTTGGAGAAGGGGGTGATGGTTCAAAAAAGAAAAGGAAACGCTTAGGGTAGTGAATCACATTTTGCCCAGAAAATACACTTGATAATTGAAGGATGAAGAAGTGTCCACTGGCTTCACTAATGATCTCTTGGCTTCAACTGAGTTGTAAGTAGGGTGACTACAAAGGGTCATGGGCAACCAGGAAACTTGAGGTTGCACCTCAGAAAACTAAGAAGGAAAAATGGAATTTATTCTGACTATTCTTGGAGCCTTATTGTTCCAGTGGCAAATAATGATTACTTTTATCTACACAGGGGTGAGCAGTGAAGACAAGGTGGTACAGAGTCCCCCATATCTGGTTGTCCGTGAGGGAGACAGTGCAACTCTTAAGTGTAATTATGAAGTGACTAACTTTCAAAATCTACAGTGGTACAAGCAGGAAAAGAAAGCTCCCACATTTCTGCTTATACTGATTTCAAGTGGGGTTCAGAAGAAGTCAGGAAGATTAAGTAGCATATTGGATAAAAAAGAACTTCTCAGCATCCTGAACATCACAGCCACCCAGATCGGAGACTCAGCCACCTACCTCTGCGCTCTGGAGGCACAGTGCTCCCTAGTCACCTGCGCCCTGTACCCAAATGTTACAGCCTGTACTCAAATGCAGAGGCTCTGCAACTGTAAGGTAGGGAACTTACTAAACTGGGCAACCCCTCAAAAATAAACTAGAAGGAAAAGCAGCTGTTGGTCGAGATTCTTGTACGCAGGTTGGCAGTTACTTGTAAAATTTACTGAGTTCTAACTCAAACTGAGTCCTATCTCATTCACTACTTTCTCTGTGCTTTCTATGGGATTCAGCATAGCTCGTATTTCTAGCGAGTCCCTGTAGGATACCAACTCTTTCATCCTGATTGAACTGGCAACTGGTGTGTGCACCACCCATCAGGGACTCTGCCAAACAGCTATGAATGCTTTATCCTCCTGACCAGAACTGGTACATTTATTGGTAGAGTTCCTCCTTAGAACTGTTTATGCCTGACCTATTAGCAAAAAACAGAGGGTGGAAACAAGCAGGTATCATTACTTGATTCAAATGAAAGTTTTTCTTTTCTACTAGCAGTATTCTTATTCTCTTCATTTTAGGATTGATACCCATGCTAGGCACTTCGTGAAATTGGTAATAAAATTTTTTCAAGATGTTACATATTAAATTTAATGCTTAGCACCTTAAGCGGCCTAGCAAAAGAAACAAGCTAGCTAAGGTTATGCAAAACTAATATAAACTTAACTTAGTTATGTTATGAAATATTCTTTCAATGAATTATATAATCATATATATTAATATTATCTGTACAAAGAGTTTGCAATAGTACTTTGTACAATACTTGCTCACTTAATTTTCACAATAGCACTGATGGATCATTAATATTATTTTCAGCTAACATATTGGAAAATTTTCACAAACTCAGAAACATTAAGCCCCTCCGCAACCCCTGTCCCAGATAAATTGCTAACCGAATGTGAAATTAGGTCTATTGACTCCAAACACTGTTCTTTCTCCATTACATGCCCCATATTAAATATCAAATGAGGGGAAAATTTACCCAAAGGGTAACCACAATCATGAACAAAAAAAGTATACAAAACACTAAAATAACATGTGAATAAAATAACATGTTTACAATAACATGTGAATCAAATAACATCAAAATGTTTGCAGCAGTATTAGTTGTCTTTGGGTACTGGGTTAAGACAATTTATTGTTTTCCTGCTTTATAATACTCTTTATTTTTCAAGTTATCAACTATGAATTAAATACTAAGCATTACCTTATACACAGAAAAAAATCAATATACTTCATTTTAAAATACCAAAATCCAAGTAGTCTGAAACTGTGTTAAATGGCACAGTCTGAAACTGTGTTATCTGACACTCACAGTTTAGGTGAATTATAATGAGTAGACATGACCATACACAACCAAATGACACAGCATTAAAACAAGATTTTTTTGATTGCTAGCTCTTCAAATCACTATAGACTAATGTTCTCTCAAATCAGGAATGTGTTAAAGTTACAAGAAGACCTATTATTCCTAATTATTTTAATGACTGTCCTATGAGTAGAGCACTTTAATACCCCGTCTCTGTGTAGGAGAGTCCAGACAGTAAAGGCTACTCTGGCTTGTGAGTCTATTAAGAAATTCATAGCAAATTAAGCACAATTTGGGTTTCACAGCCCAGGAAATATGGAGATGGTATAAGAAAGGGGCAGATCATTGTTAAAAGAGAAGGAGATAAAAATTAATAGAATGTGTGCTACCATATTTAGCCTACAAAGACCTCTTCATTTTATTGTCTTCCCTCCTATCTATCTACACAAAAACCCAGAAACCAGGTAGTGAATATGGGAGGAGAATCTAGCTTTCATTTATTTAAAGCTCTATTTTTTTTAAAGTGTAAAATTTTTAAGATACCCCACTGTTTCTGGGTCTGCAATATAAGAGTTTACAATTTAAAAGCCAGAAGTTTCACTGTTTTTAGGATGATATGCATGCAGCTGAAAGGAGGAAAGTTTCTTTTTTTCTCTTTCCCATTTCCTGTCATAACAAGACCCAAATAATTTACATCTCAAAAGATCAATCTCTCACCAAAATGAGATTTATTCTAATTCTAAAGCTAAGTAACCATTTGTTGTAAAAAATAAAAATAGAAAATTAAAGGAATATTTATAATCTCAACTACAGAAATTACCATTGCTAACTGTTCCATATTTTATCTTTCATCTCACCGTTGTCAATGAACATGAAAAAAATGAGTCCAGAGAGATGTGAGGAATTCAACTTATTTTAAACCAAGACTTTCTCAAAGTCACTGCAAAAGGAGGTGTTTCTACTTCTTCAAAAAATCTGTATGGTTAAGTTAAGCTCCTCCCATTTTTGACCTGTGAGTCATGATAAGAAGCCCCCAGGAAATTCGTCTCAGTGACTTAATGATGAAATACAATCAGTTTGAAGCAGCCTCTGAATAATGCAAGGTCACAAATCAGGAATCAAGAAATAATGAATAGCAAGTTCATCTTCGCTTCACTTCTAGCACTGACCCTTCCAGGTAGCAGTCCTGTCCTGATCCCAGAGCTGCCCTCCTGGAGGAGGCAACTGATTTGACACTGTGGTTGATGAGCATTTTATGTTGCAGGGCATGGGAGAGCATCCTGGATAACATCCCAGGAGACAGAAGTATATGGAACAGAAGGGAAGACTGTGAACCTGTACTGCAACTACAGCACATCATCTCAGAGCTATGCTGATCTCTACTGGTTTCGGCAGTATCCAAACCAGGCACCAGAATATATTCTCTATAGAGGGTGGGGATACTCTGGAAAAGGAGATGCCAATTTTGCCATAGAAAGGTTTTATTCAATGACTACAGCATATACAACAAATTTGTACATCAGAAATCTAGTTCCTGCAGACACTGCCCTGTATTACTGTGCACTGAGAGAGGCACAAAAAGAACCCTTCCTAGGGGCGCTGTACAAGAACACCAGGGCACAGGAGGAAGGCAAGTGTGACACACACATAACCACACTGATTTATTTCTTTTCTTTTTTTGGCAAGAGACATCATGGTAGTTGAGAGGCACTGGATCAGGAGAATTCCGCTCTAATAATAGCTGTATAATAGTAGGCAAATTCCTTAAGCTTTTAAAATTTAGCAGCTCTACTTTGTAAGCTGCTATGAGACGTGGCTTTAACACTTAAGTGCCTAGCATGTCCTAGAGTCTCATCAAAAACAGCTCACTCGCTCACTCTTTCTCCCTCCTTTCCTCCCTCCTCCCTCTTCCCTCCTTTGACCTCAAAGTACTGTTCTATTATTATCTACCAATCTTCTATATACCCCTCTGGCAAAAACACCAAAAAATTAAAACTCTAAAAACACACATCCCTGGTCGCTATGCCAGGCTTTGAGATACATGCTCAGCAAGGCCAACAGTCAGAGGACAAAGGGGCTCTGAAGCACCACCTCCTAAGCTCATGACCCTGGGCAGTTGGGAATTTATCATGATGTGAGCAAGAACAGGGGAGAGTTCCTCACAAGATTAAAGGGAAGAGAAAGCCATTCAGCACTAGGTGGGTGGCAGGTGAGGAAAGAGAGAAAATTCTGGGAGGACTTCAACCATGCTCCTGTGTCAGCTCTTACCTCCCCAGGTGGAGGTGAGAAGCCAAGTGGGGTAGTGAGTCCTTGGACTGCCTGCTGGAGCAGGAGGACACCTGCTACCTCCTGCATGGGCCCAAACCACACTTCTAACTGACTCCCACCATTGTTGGGCAAAGCCTAACATTTTTGTTTGGACTGGTAAGAGATGAAATGTAAAAGAGGAAGGAAGACTTTGATCCATATTCAGTACAATGCAAAGCACCAGCACCTTACTGCTTGCAGGCTGGAAATCTCAGGATCCAGCAGTGCACAGCGTAGCCAACACCACATTGCCTGCTGAGTCACTACATCAGTCATTAAAGGGGTTTAGAAATCAGACAGCAAATGAGAACTTAAACAATATTTTCTTTAAAAAAAAAGTCAAAGCGCCTGTGATTAGAAAATAATTTTCTAAGGTCTGCTTAAAGCTAACTTTAAAAAAAAATGGACCATGGGAGATTTGTTCATGAACATATAGAATCATTTAAGGAAAGTCATATGTAACCTTCCTCAGTTTCAGTTTGTGAGAAGTTGTTATTTTAATACCATATTGGCAGCAACACAATATATTTGTACAACCCTTTTCACAGTGAATGGTGTGGAAAGGGATTTTAAAATTCATTAAACTGTTCATATCTTTGAGCTGTTTGGAACTGGGTAGATAC
Source organism: Cephalopachus bancanus (assembly GCA_027257055.1). Taxonomy (NCBI): domain Eukaryota; kingdom Metazoa; phylum Chordata; class Mammalia; order Primates; family Tarsiidae; genus Cephalopachus; species Cephalopachus bancanus. The sequence goes on along the minus strand of JAPVLO010000476.1, from coordinate 812,710 downwards.
CTTTTACCCATTCCTCAGAATTTATATTAAGCACTAATTTTAAGTAGAAAAAAAACCTTCTAGGCAAAAAAAATACTCTAGTAAAAAATTTTCAGCAGCTTGGAAGAATCTGGATAGCAACTGGACTGAATGCTCTACAATCATTTAATGAGCTAATTAAGACTCATAACATGGAAAAGTTCATGACATATAGTTAAGTAAAATAGACAATCCGTATCATAACCATGCTAGGTTCAAATTAATGTCAAACAACTGAAGCACATAAATACAAACTGGAAGGTTTGATACATAAATGAAAAAATAAACTTATTTAGAATATTGTATTTCTCAGCATTTTAGTTTGGGTTTTTTTCATGAAAATATTATGAACTTGTTTCTGCAATAAATACATTTTCAAAAGTCTCTTAGCTTCAAACTTTGTAGCTAGACAACCAAGGACTTGTCATAATCCCAGCTCTGTGTCCCCAGCTGTTCCTAGTTTCTTAGACCCGAGAGCACCAGCTTTCTGTTTCACTGTCCCCCTAACTTCTCTTCCTTCGTTCCTCTTCAAGACCCACTGACAGAACCTCCACTGAAATATTCTTTGTGCCTCAAACTTATCTTTGATATGGGCAAATGAGAAAGAACTACCTTCAGTTCTTTTCTCTTTTCTCTGCAGTAGACTATATAAATGGAAGATTGAGCCAGTCATTCTAAAAGTTCAGAATTCTCCATTGACCTTTCATGGGAACACATACTCAGTTTCAAAGAAGGAAGATTAGATAAAGCTATATCCTCACACTGAGTTTTGTCTTGCAATTATTTAAAAACAACTAGGTATATACTTGCTATTTTAATTATATGTATTAAAGATGAACGTCTTATCATTTTTTAAAAGTCAGAACATTGCAGATAAAGCTTAAAATTTTTTTGCTCATGCCTTCATCTGGTCTTTTTTCCCACAGCTAAATATTGCTTTGGGCTTGTAATTTATAACTTAGACCCTTTATCATAATTAATATGAATATATATGCATATTCATGGAATATATAGATAGACTATTGTAAGTGGCATTTTTACATAACACATAAGTTTTTCTCCACATGTTTTTTTCATTCTACTCAACAAAATGTACTTGAAGACTAACTAGTTTATTAATAAAGATCATCTCATTTCCTTTTAATTCATATAAAGTAAATTATTCTATCAATATGCTACATTATATTTAATAATGCTAATAGTAACAATACTATTTCTCCATAAGGTGGAAACTAAGGCTCAGGAAGCTTAACTTACCAATTAGTAAGTGGCAGAACGAAACATAAATCAAGTCCTTTGACTTGAAGGTTCTTCTGACTTCAACCGAGAATTTTTGTGTTTCTCATTTCCAACATGCTTACTGGCCAAGAAAAAGGTTTTCTTTACAGAAACCTAATTTCTCAAGAAAATTTGACTATGTGGATTGTTATCCAAATTATCTCTCATTTGGCTCTGTTTTTGTAGCTATTGGACAAAAGAAAAAGCAGAAGCTCCTCTCCTCCATAACTGAAACTTTCCAATAATGCAACACTATGGTTGATGTTGCTCATTTTTCCTTCACTCCTTTCTCTCTAACCAGGGAAACATATCTTTATTTAAAATACTAAATGGTGGGAAATCAAACCTGATCTTTTTGCTCCAATAGGAAACAAACAGGCATTAGCTTGAGACAACAATGAAGAGTCTGAACATGATGGGGAGTTCCACCCAGAAACCCCATTTCCAGCTCTGTGACTGCAGCATCACTCAACTCCAGGGCTCTGCACGACTTTGATTTTGCACTCAGAGCTGAGCCCTGAGCTTTGGCAAAGCCAACATATCTTACTCAGAGAGATGGGAAGCCCTATCTACATGTGCTGCCCAATCTGCTGTGAGTAACTGTGGCTTCCATCTTCTCTATTAGGCATTGATGGGCTGAGAGAGGATGGACACCTGGAGAGCATCTGAAAGATACTTTGGACCAGTGAGATAAAAGGAGTGGCAGAAACCAGGCTGTGCTTTCTTTTGCTGCCAGCACTATCTTCTTAGGACATGGAGGTTTCTAAGCAAGGCTGTTCGGGACTATCTCACTGTGAGTCGTATATCAGATCCATCAGGTTCTCTGTTGTGATGTTGTTATTGTTGCTTCCTCTGTAAAATTCAGCAGTACTCAAAGGTGTCATTCAGTCTTAACCCAAGACTTTACACAAGAATGGGAATTTGTGGCTCTGGACTACAAATACTTTGCAAATAATCCAACTTATTTTCTATCTTGGTTTGGGTTGTGTTCCAGTGGGGAGATGTTTCACATGATTTCTAAAAGTTCAAGAGCCAGAAAGAATGCAAGGAATGGACAATTTTCTGTGAACTTGCAGAAAGCAGCAAACACTCTCTCACCATCTCAACTGTGAGGTCAAGAGGTTCAAGAGAATATTTATGTGCACTCAGAATACCTACACTAAGAGGAACAATAAGAAGTGTAGAACAAAAACCTCAGAGTTTGTACCCCAGACTCATCTGCTGCAGGGACCAGGGAAGACACACAGACCCTAAACTGAAAAGATTAGAAACTGTGGGCAGCATGATGACATATTAAGAGGAAACCATCTCAAATTATTTTCATTGAGCAAGTTTTCAATCAGCAGTTCTTAAACACTCACTCGCCTTCGATTTTTAGCAGATAAAAGAATGGTATTTTCTTTTAATCGAATTATTTTTTCTTTGTTCTTTAAAATGTGTATTTTATATACTTCAAATTATTTTTAAAAATAGTTTATTGCAATAAGTGAAATAATTAAAAGATTTATAAAGAGGAAGTTAATCCTCACTCACCTGCTCTCTTCCACCTCTACTGAGCTAAACAATTTTGATAACCGAATGAGAGTCCTTTCTGCCGTTCTTCCTGCTTATATAAATATAGGTGAACAAAATACCCCAGTGAGATCAAACATCTGTTCATATGTTTATGGCCAATTGGATTTTTTGTTCTGTGAATTGCCTTTTATAACTTTATCCAGCTTTCTTTTAGGTTATTTATTTCTCATTTTAAAATGTATACTAGAGATGTCAAAATGTTCTGCCATTACCCCAGCCAATTGTTTATCTTCTGACTTGGTTTATAGTATGTAGCATGGTATCTCTGCCTGTGAATGTATTCTAATTTTTTTTTTTTTTTTTTGAGTTGGAGTCTCACTCTGTCGCCCAGACTAGAGTGCAGTGGCCGCTCCCGGCCACCGTAGCCTCGACCTGCTGGGCTCCGGCGATCCTTCAGCCTCAGCCTTCCGAGTAGCCGGAATTACAGGTGCGCGCTACCACGCCCGGCTGATTTTTTGATTTATTGTAGAGATGAGGTCTCGCCTGCCCAGGCGGGTCTCGAACCCGTGGGCTCAGGCAATCCACTCACCTCAGCCTCCCAAAGGCGCGGGATTACAGGTTGAGCCACCAAGCCCGGCTCGTATTCTAAATTTTATATACTGTAGTCAAATAAGCCTCTTTTCTTTATAGCTTCTGCATTTTCACCTTACTTAAGAAGATTTCTCATAATCCAAGTTGATATAAATATTTCCAGATTCTTAGCCAATAGTTTTTATTATTTTGTTTTTACAATAAAATCTTCCAACCATTTGGAAATTGTTTTTAAATGTGCGATTTATTTTTCACTATCGCAATGTCTTTGTCATATTTTATGTTCCATAAACATATTCAAATGATATAAATCCACATTAAGAACTTTACCTGCCTTCAAATATTACCAAATACTGTAAGAATCACGACAGAATTGGGCGCAGGTAAGAACAATCACTATATTCTCCAGTGCCAATCTGAAAGGAGAAATTATTGGCCATTCCACTAGGGTGAGAGGCAATCAGTTTGACTGATGTTAACAAAAGAAATATTAGAGGGGGGACTAGGAGCATCAAGAGATGACCTCTTAGGGATATGCAAATCTTGTGCAGAAGGGAGGGAGGTGTTTAAATTATCCTACCCAGCTCCTTCCTATATGACTGGAGGTGCCTAGACCAGCCTCCACCCACCCCGCTAAGTTGAGAGTTGGCTATCATGTGTTTGGAAGTTAACTAGCTTCTGAATATTTCAGAGCATTTCAGGCACAGAGATAAAATACAGAAGAAAGAACAGCGAAAAAGAAGGTGGAGCAACTTATTCCCCATCTTTTATTAGGGCAATTTTCCATGAATTTCCTGCAGGTTCAATAAATCTGTCTGGAAATTCTGTCTGAACCCATTCCCACTGCCAAAGAGTTGCCACTCAGGGAGGGTGGGGGAGATTTCTAGCAGTAAGAAGATGTAGATTGATTCAATATGAGCTTGGTGAGGAGGAGGAGTTTGAGCCTAAGAAGGATCGCCCATTGCAGGGAATTGTGCAGGTAGAGGACTCTATAGCCCCTAAAGGAACCACTAGCACACTATCGTGAGAAAGCAAGCATTTGGATATCTGCCACGGAGACAAGATCCATGGCCAGAGATTTAAAAACAAAAAAAAAGCAAAAAGGGGAAGGAACCTCTCCACCACAACATGGAGCAGTTCACATAAGGAGACAACTGTGTGAACAGCCAAAAAGACAAGGCTACTCAACCCAGGAAATAGTGAGAGTCACTTATTCTCCCCCACCTCTATGCTCAACATCTGGGAGTTAACGTGGGGTGAAAAACCAGGGTATCCACCTGTCACTGGAGCTGGTGAAACCTTCCTGCTGGGTGTGGGCGGAGGGCAGAGCTTTGACTCTAAACTGCTAATTAAGATTCAGAATATATACGTAAGTACCTGGAACAAAACTGCTTTGCTAACTAAATGAAACAGAAAGGAAAACCTGTTTCCCAGTGGAAGGAGATAATTGATAAGGCAAAACAGAGTATTAGCAAATGGTGAGAAAAATGATGACTTGAAATGTTCCAGTCAAACCGGTAATATTTGGATCTCTTCTGATTTTATTGTGCTCCACTTAGTGGATTAATCTTGGATCTATATCATATTTAGAGTAGTTTAGAATAAGTTTTTATGTCACAAAAAAATCCAATCTTAATATTCTTTTGCAAGGTGTAGTTGGCAATCCCCAAATATTTGTTCTCTCTTAAGCATTTTGTCACGTTCAAACAAATGAAATTTTGATTGGAGCTATATTGGAAAGTTTGACATTTTAGAATACTGTTTTTCTACACAGGAATGTTATATGCCTGTCCTTTTATTCAGGTCTTATTTTAGTCTTCAGTTTTATTACTTTGTTTCTTAAAGATCTTTTGTTTCTTATATTAAATAAATTGCTAAATATTGTGTGATCTATGTTTGTATTATGACTGGAATTTTTCTTCATTTAGAGAAATGTATTTCATATAGGGAAATGTTACTGAGTATTTATATTTGCTTAATAGTCAACAATTTGCTACTTGTTGACTTTTAAAAGTACCAAGACCAAAGTGACAAATGCACTTTTTAAAAATCCTAAATAGCACAGAAAAGTTTGCCTTGCAAATCTAGTTTCCTGTGTTACCCTAGTTTTCAATCTCTGTTCATAAAATATATCCACTTTTTACTTTAGATCTTCAGGTAGTGAGTGCCACATTTCTAAATAATATACTTTAAAAACGACTTCTTGCATTGTGAATTTTAGATGTTATCTATTGACTGTTTTATCGTATTTATTATTATTATTATTATTTTGAGTGGGTCCCACTCCTTTACCTAGGCTGGAGTGCAGTGGCATGCACGCTCACAGCCATCTCAGCGTTGACCTCCTGGGCTCCGGTGATCCTTCTGCCTCAGCCTTTTGTTTTATTTTTTAAGTATACTATATTTTTTAGAGCAGTTCCAGGTTCACAGAAAAATTAGCAGAAGGCACACAGCGTTGCCATGTACTCCCAGGCCCCATACCCACAGCCTCCTGTACTGTAGACATCCCTCCTGCAGAGTGGTACATTTGTTACAACTGATAAATCTACACTGGCACATCATTATCAACTGCAGTCCACAGATTGCATTAGGGTTCACTCTTGGTCTAGTACATTCTGTGGGTTTGGACAAATGTATAATGACATGTATCCACCATAGTGTCATAGCATCATACAGAGTAGTCTCACTGCCTTAAAAATCCTCTGTGCTCTGCCTGTTCACTCCTCCCTCCCCACTAATTCTTGACAATCATTCATCTTTCTACTGTTTCCATGGTTTTGCCCTTTCCAAAATGTCATATAGTTAGAATAATATAGTAGGTAGTCTTTTCAGATTGACTTCTTTCACTTAGTTTATGCATGTAAGTTTCCTCCATGTTTTTTCACGGCTTGGTTTCTTTATAGTGCTAAATAACATTCCATTGTCCAGAGTCCCACCGTTTATTTTTATTTATTTATTTATTTTTATTTTAAAGATGTGGGTTTTTATTCAGCGTTAAGTATACAAATGTTCATTATACAGGTACCGTTGATGAGACATGCTCCCTACCTTCCCTGGCAGAATCACACTACTGCCAATCCCACCCCATCCCCTTGGCAGTTTCCCACTACTGACAATCCTTTTCCTATAGTATTATGATAATAGTTCAAGGTCCACTTATGAGTGAGAATATGTGAGACTTAGTTCTTTGCTTCTGTGATAGATCACTCAGTATTATAGACTCTAAGTTCACCCACGTTGCTATGAAGCTCATAATTTTGTCCTTCTTTAACTGTGTAATATTCCATTGTGTATATGTACCACATTTTTTTATCCAATCCTCTTCTGATGGGCAGCACTGTTGGTTCCATGTTTTTGCTATTGAGAACAGTGCTGCAATAAACATGTATGTGCAGGTATCTTTTTCATAAAATGATTTGAGTTCTTCTGGGTATATTTTCAGTAGGGGGATTGCGGGGTCATATGTAAGGTCGATTTTTAGACCTTTTAGGAGTCATCAAACTGTTTTCCACAGAGGTTGTACTAGTTTACACTCCCACCAACAGTGTAGAAGTGTTCCCTTTTCCCCACAACCTCTCCAGCATCTGTTATTTTTTGAGTTATTGATGATGGTCATCCTGACTGGAGTTAGATGGTATCTCAGTGTGGTTTTGATTTGCATTTCTTTGAACTAGTGAGGCTGAACACTTTTTCATATATCTATTGACTGTTTCTGTCTTCTTTTGAGAAATGTCTATTCATATCTTTTGCCCACTTTGTAATGGGGCTGTCTGTTTTTTTCATTTCAGCACATTTGAGTTCCTTGTAGATCCTAGGTTAGGTCTTTGTCAGATATATAGTTGACAAATATTTTTTTCCCAGTTGATTGTGGACTGTCTTCCTGCTCTCTTGAGGGTTTCTTTGGCTTTGCAGCAGCTTGTCAGTTTGATGAGGTCCCACTTGTCTATCTTATCTAGCATGGCATGAGCACTTACGGTTTTGATCAGGAATTGGTTGCCAGTTCCAATTTCCATAAGGGTGTCTCCTGAATTTTCTAGGTTCTTATAGTTTTAGGTTTTACATTTAGGTCTTTGATCCATTTACAGTTGACTTTTGTGTATGGTGATATGTAGGGGTCTTGTTTTAATCTTCTGCATGTGATTAGCCAGTTTTTCCAGCACCATTTACTGAATAGGTTCTCCTTTCCCAGCGGTTGGTGGAGGAGGCTTTGTCAAAGATGAGATGGTGGAGAAATTGAGGTTTTGCTTCTGTTATCTCTATCCTGATCCATTGGTCTATATGCCTGTTCTTGTACCAATACAATATATTGAACAGGAGGGGTGAGAGTGGGCATCCTTGTCTTGTTATGGTTTTCAGAGAAAATGGTTCCAATTTCTGTCTGTTTAACAGCATGTTGGAGTGGGTTTCTCAGAGTTGGGCTCTTACTATTTTGAGGTATGTTTCATCTATGCTTAGATGTTCGAAGGTTTTTATCAAGAATGGGTGCTGGATTTTATCAAAAGCTTTTTCCACATGTAATGACATAATCATGCGGTTTTTGTCTTTACATCTGTTGATGCATTTAATTACATTTATGGTCTTGTGGATGTTGAACCAGCCCTGCATCCTGTGGATAAAGCCTAGTTGGTCATGGTGGATGATTTTTGAGATGTGTTGTTGGATCCGGTTTGCTAGAATCTTGTTGAGAATTTTAGCATCTATGTTCATCAGGGATATCAGCCTGTAGTTCTCTTTGTTGGATCTTTACCCAGTCTAGGTATCAATATGATGTTATCTTCATAAATTGATTTGGGGAGAGTTCCATCTTTTTCAATTGCCTGAAATACTTTCAATATGATTGATATCAGCTCCTCCTTGTATGTTTTGTAGACTTCTGCTGGAACGCTATCTGGTCCAGGGCTTTTTTTTTTTGTAGGTCTTTTTTGTATGACATAGTCAATTTCCTGGGTTGCTATTGGTCTATTTAGGGTCTCGTGTCTTCTCGTTTCAACCTGGGAAAGTTGTGTGATGTAAGACAGTCCTCCATTTCATTTAGGTTTTCAAGTTTGTTTCCATACAGGTGTATATAGTATTTTGAAAAATCCATCTTTTGTTTCACTGATTTTTTGTGTGTGTGTGTGTATTTTATTTTTGTCTTCTATGTCCCGAATTTGGGCTTTTATTTTGGTGATCTGGATTCTTCTGCTGAAGTTAAGGTTTTGGTGGTCTTGTTTTCCAGCTTCCTTAGGTGATTTGTTAAGCTATTAACTTGCGATCTTTCCATTTTCTTCATGTGTGTTCATAGAGATATGAATATCCCCTCTTAGGACTGTTTTCATGGCATCCCAGAGATTTTGGTAAGATGTTTCTTGATTTTCATTTGTTTTCAGGTATCTTTTAATCTCTATTTTGATTTCTGTGTTGACCCAGGAGTTGTTTAACATCATGGTGTTTAGAGTCTATATCTTTGCGGGCTTGGGGGGAATTTTGTTGGTGTTGAAATTTATTTTTATTCCACTGTGGTCTACAAAGATGCATGACAGAATTTCAATCTTATGGAATTTGTTTATGCTTGATTTATGGCCAAGGATGTGGTCAATCTTAGAGTACATTACATGTGATGATGAGTAGTAGAATGTATAATTTGTGATTGTTGGGTGGACTGTTCTGTAGGTATCAATTAAGACCATTTGATCAAGCGTTACATTGAGGTTTTGGATCTCCTTGTTGATTTTTTTGTCTTGATGATCTGTCTAGGATTGTTAGTGGGGTGTTTAAGGCCCTAGCTATGATGATGTTAGAGTCAATATCTTTTTTTAGTTTACCTAGAAGCTGCTTTACGAAAGTTGGTGCTCCAATGTCGGGTGTATATATGTTTAGGATAGACATGTCTTGCTGATGGATTGAACCTTTTATCATTATATAGTGACCTTTCATAACTTTTTTAATTTTTGATAGTTAACAGGTATTTTATCTGATATTAAGATTGCAACTCCTAGCCGGGCTCGGTGGCTCAGCCTGTAATCCCGCGCCTTTGGGAGGCTGAAGTGAGTGGATTGCCTGAGCCCGCGGGTTCGAGACCCGCCTGGGCAGCAAGACTTCATCTCTACAATAAATCAAAAAAATCAGCCGGGCTTGGTAGCGCATGCCTGTAATTCCGGCTACTGGGAAGGTGGAAGGATCGCCGGAGCCCAGCAGGTCGAGGCTGCGGTGGCCGGGAGTGGCCACTGCACTCCAGTCTGGGCGACAGAGTAAGACTCCAACTCAAAAAAAAAAAAAGATTGCAACTCCTGCCTTTCATTCACCTGAAGTTTTATTTCCCATACTCTTACTTTGAATCAGTGAGTGTCCTTTCTAGTGAGATGAGTCTCTTAGAGACAATATATCACAACCTCATGATATTTTATCCAATTTGCCATTCTTTGTCTTTTCAGTGGTGCATTTAGACCATTCACATTCAAACTAATTATTGAGATGTGAGAGTTTATCTCTGTCATGAAGTTCTTATAGAGTTTGTTGTTGTTTCTGCTGTTTGTTTATTTGTTTGCTGTCTTTTTTTAATTTGGAGGTTGATTCATGTGTGTTTTCAATCTTTTTCCTGCATTCTTATGAAGGGCATTGTCATTCTTTTTTTTTCTTTCTTCTGTACTTAATACTTTCTTAAATGTTTCTTACAGAGTTGGTCTGGAGGCAGCATAAACTCTTAGGGATTGAATTCCTGAAAAGGATTTTAATTCTCCATCACTGATGAAACTTAGCTGGGTACGCAATTCTTGGCTGAAATTGTTTGAATTTTGAAGATTGGGCTCCAAGTTCTGCCAGCCTGAAATCTTTCTGTAGATAAGTCTGCTGCTATACTAATTGGTTTCCTCCAGTAGGTAGCCTGACCTTTCTCTCTTGTTGCCTTTAGGACTTTTTCTTTTACACCTACTTTGTGTAGGCAAATTACTCTGTGTCTGGGAATTGGTTTTCTCATTTGTTGTCTTGCAGGGGTTCTCTGAATCACTTGTGTTTAAATGGTCATGTCAGTGATGAGATGAGAGAAGTTTTCTGGGATAATTTCATGGAATGTTTGTTCCGGGGTTGTCTCTCTCTATATCTGCCTCAGGGATTCCAATTAATCTTAGGTCTGACCTCTTGAAATAATCACTCAACTCCTGGAGGTTTTGTTCTGTCTTTTTAAGCTTCTTTTCTATGTTTTTAACAATTTGGCTTAGTTCCATATTTTGGTCCTCAAGCTCTGAGATTCTTTCTTTTTCTTGGTTAATTCTGTTTTCCATGCTTATCAGATTGTTGTTTACTTCATTCACTGTTTTCTTTATTGCTGTTATCTCAGTTATCAACTCCTTCATTCTTTCTTCTCATCTCTCCTCATTTCTATTTTTTCTCTCTATTAATATCTTTATATCAATGTTTGTGGTTTGAGATCAATCATTCTGGGGGCTCTTCACTGTTTGAGTTCCAGAGTCTGTATTCTCAGTGGCTGACCTCCCTCTGGGTGAGACTCATAGTCTTCCTTTAGTTTTTCTTCGTTTGCATAGGTTTTTCTCCCTGCCCCCCTCCACTTTTTTTTTTTAACCTCTCCTTTAATTCTGTCATTCAGTGATGGGGGATAGCTTTTATTTCTGTTTGCTCAATCTCCTATTCTTTCTTATGAAGATCTTCTGGTTTTATTCAATTTTGAAGTTGGACTGGGGGTGGGAGCCTGTGCCTTTTGCAATTTTGAGATTTAATTAAGAGGGGAGCTGGGATTCAGAAGCTATCTGCAGATCCCAGTATCTGCTGATGGATGTGTGGGCCCCCTGGAACCCACTTCCCACTGCCTTGCAATCTTTCCATGCAGTGAGAGTGTCTGTTTGCCCCATGAAGGCAAAATGAGATAAGAAAAGGAAAAATAATGGAAAAAGGAAAGAGGAAGATGAAAGGAAGGTTGAGAGGGAAAAGAAGAGAGAAAACAGACAGGAGTACCAACTAACAAATAAACACAGAGAGACAAAGACAGAAAAAGCAAAAAAAAATGCAGACAATCATACAAACAAATAAACAAAAACCCCTGTTAGAGCACTCTTTCTCAAAAAATACCTATACATAAACAGAGAATCAAAAAAAATTTATTTTAAATAACAGAAACAAAGCAAGTACAAAAACATAAACAAAAACAGAAAGAAAGTGAGAAAAAAAGAGCTAAAACTAAAACAAAAAACAAACAAACAAACTCATTCTCTGGCAGTTCCTGTGAGTCCAGGTTCCTTTCAGGCCTCTGCCTTAGGCACCAGCTCTGATCCCCAGACCATCCCCTCCACTCTCAACACAAGCTGATAGGGTTGCTCTCAGTGTGGGTCAGGTGCCCCATGGACTACTGTGGAAGAAGAATGGATCAGATCCGGACTCACTCTACTTGTTGCCTCTGGTGTCAATTCTCCCACCCAGATCTGAGGCGTCTGTGCCTGTTCCAGTGTGGGGGAAGTGTGTCTGTCTTTCTGAGTCTGATGAGATAATAGCCTCTGGGTCCCAAGATGAAGGCTGGGAGAGCTGGACAGGGCAATGCAAGTCTCTGACCCAGGTCTGAGAAGATGGTGCCTCTGGATGTCCTATCACTTGTGTTGGAGCTTTATTCCAAATTTCCACTACCTGCCTTCTCGTACCAGGTCTGCTGCTGGAGGTGATGGCACGGGCTTGGCACTGGTGCTGAGGGGCAACTGTTCTCTGCTGCTTCCTTTCAAGAGAGCCCCGAGAATGGTAGATGATCAGGCATGCCCAGGTCTCCAATCTCAGGATGGTAGGGGTTTGCAGTCAACTCCAGAGGAGAGTCCCAGGTGCATGAACCCAAGTCTTCCCTCAGACGGACTTTCACTCACCCACTAGCACATGTAGAGAGTCTTTATGGACACTTACGTTAGCGGAAATTCTCACAGCCCGATATCTTTTGTCACCATCTTGTCCACAGCACCCCCTGAAACAGTTCATTTACCTACTGGAGGGTATTTTGGTTGCTTCCAAGTTTTGTAAATTATGAGAAAAGCTGCTATACATATGTGCACTTTTTGTATATTTTAAAGCTGTGAGGTACAATTCAGGGTTAGTTATATAAATGTTCATTATGCAGGTAACCTTGTTGATGAGGTGTCCCCTTCCCTCTCCTGGCAGTTTCCCTCAACTGTTAATCCTGCCCCCCCCTCCCCTGGCAGTTTCCCACTACTGCCAATCTCTTTCTTATAGTATTATGATAATTGTTCAAGGTCCAATTATGAGTAAGAATATATGGTGCTCTGTTCTTTGATTCTGTGATAGATCACTGAGTATGACAGGCTCTAAATCCATCGAAGTTGCTGCGAAGTCCATATGTTTGTCCTTCTTTATGGCTGCATAATACTCCATTGTGTATATGTACCGCATTTTTCTTATCTAGTCCAGTTTCGACAGACAGCATAGTTGGTTCAATGTTTTTGCTATTGTGAATAGAGCTGCAACAAACGTGCATGTGCAGTTATTTTTCTTGTAGAATGACTTGAGTATCGGGTATATTCCCAATAGGGGAATTGCTGGGTCACATGGAAGGTCAATTTCTAGTTCTTTCATAAATTGCCACACTGCCTTCCAAAGAGTTTGTACTAGTTTGCATTCCCATCAGCAGCATAGAAGCATTTCTTTTTCTCCACATTCTTGCCAGCATCTGTTGTTGTTTGTTTTATTAATGATGTCCATTCTTACTGGGGTTAGGTGGTATCTCAATGTGGTTTTGATTTTCATTTCTCTGATGATGGGTGAGGCTGAGCACTTTTTCTTCTTTTCTTTTTTTAAAGAAGACTCAAATATATTTTTGATGACAATCAAATAAATACGCCTTAAACCCCTTTTGAAAACTTTTTTATATTTTAGAAGGATTAAAATTAGGACATATCCTCTAAAGCATTAAATAAATCTTAAAAAGAAAAATAATCATCAGACAAAATGAGAAAAAATTATAAGCAACATGCATCTGTATGTACTGAGAATATAAAAGATTAACATAAGTAAAGGTATATTGCTGAAATTATAAATGAAACTGAACTTCATTTACTAAATAGATTCTTTTTGTCATTTTGACATTTTTTTATTTTTAAATTGTGGGGTACAGTTAAGGGTTAGGTATACAAATATGCATGTGAAGGCACCCTTGCTGATGAGGTGTGTACCCCTGTCTCCTGACAGATATTGACTACCCTTAATTCCCTTCCCCTCCCTGCCCCCTCCCATAGTTTCTTGCCACTGTCAATTTTTTTCTTATAGTATTACGATAGTTGTTCAAGGTCAACTTATGAGTGAGAACATGTGATACTCAGATCTTTGTTTCTGTGAGAGATCACTCAGTATTATAAACTCTAATTCTATCTGGGTTGCTGTGAAATTCATGATTTTGTTCTTTTTTATGGCTGCGTAATATTCCATTGTGTATATGTACCACATTTTTTAAATCTAGTCCTCTTTTGATGAACAGCTTGATTGGTTCCATGATTCTGCTATTGTGAACAATGCTGCGATAAACATACATGTGCAGGTATCTTTTTTATAGAGTGATTTGAGTTCTTCAGGGTATATTGCCAGTAGGGGGATTGCAGGGTCATATGGAAGGTCGATTTTTAGAGCTTTTAGGAATCACCACACTGATTTACACAGAGGCTACACTAGTTTACACTCCCACCAACAGTGTAGAAGTATTCCCTTTTCACCACATCCTCTCCAGCATCTGTTATTTTTTAAGTTATTGATAATGGCCATTCTAACTGGAGTTAGGTGGTATCTCAGTGTAGTTTTAATTTGCATCTCTTTGATGACTAGTGAGGTTGAACATTTCTTCATGTATCTGTTGGCCATTCGTATGTCTTCTTTTGAGAATTGTCTGTTCATATCTTTTGCCCACTTTGTAATGGGGTAGTTTGTTTTTCTCTTTTCAGCACATTTGAGTTCCTTGTAGATCCTAGATGTTAGACCTTTATCAGATATGCAGTTGGCAAACATTTTTTCCCATTCTGTGGACTGCCTCTCTGCTCTCTTGATGGTTTCTTTTGCTTTGCAGAAGTTTATCGGTTTGATAAGGTCCCACTTGTATCATTCTTCTCAGACCTGGAAATGACAATACAGAAATTCATATGAAAACATAAATGACCATGAATAGCCAAAACAATCCTTAGCAAAAGAAACAGAGCAGGAGGTATCACATTTCCAGACTTCAAACTTTACTATAAGACTACAGTAATCAAAACAGCCTGGTATTGGTACAAGAACAGCTATATAGACCAATGGAACAGGATAGAGATTCTGGAAGCAAAGTCTCAATTGCTCAACCAACTCATCTTTGACAAACCCTCAAACAACAACCACTGGGGAGAGGAGAACCTCCTCAGTAAATGGTGCTGGGGAAACTGGCTGACCACATGCAGAAGATTGAAACAGGACCCCTACCTATCACCATACATAAAAATTAACTTTAAATGGATCAAAGATGTAAACATAAAACTTCAAACTATAAAAATCTTAGAAAATGCAAGAGACACCCTATGGAAATTGGAACTGGCAGCCAATTCCTGATCAAAACCCTAAGTGCCCATACCATATGTGCACATTTTAAAATTTAATTTGTGTAATTGCCAAAGAGTGTGATTTCTGGATCTTATACTAAAAGTATGTTTAGTTTTATAAGAAACTGCCAAACTGTCTTCCAAAGTGACTGTACCATTTCTGCACTCCACTTCAAAGAATAAGAGTTTCTCTTTCTCCACATCCTCGCCAGCATTTGGTATTGTCAGTGTTTGGGATTTTTGCCATTCTCATAGATGTGTAGTAGTATCTCGTTGTGGTAATTTGTAGTTGCCTAATGACATATGATGTAAAGGGCTTCTTTTCATGTGCTTATTTGCCATCTTTTAAATAGGTTGCACTTTAGGAATAATTTAGCTTTCACCTGGCAAAACAAACAAATGAAAATTTACACACAATTCTATGAATTTTTTTTTTAAATTCACAAACCTCTTATCCATCTCCTTTTGTTCTTACTTATATTTACCTAAAGTCAGCCTTTTAAGAAGTTCTTCCAAGTTGGTTTAGGACATGTTTAAAATAATAAAATTAAATGGGAATATTTGCCTGTCACCTCTGCTCTTCTTGCTTTTCCTTCTTCTATTCCCACACCTTTTCTTCTTTAGTTTCCTTATTCAATCATTTCTAACACTCATTATCCTCAAGCCTCTTTGGACACGTCCATCAGAATTCCCTTCATGTCATCTGGAAGAATGTACTCAAGGACTCTAAGTTGACCTGCCTCCCATGTTCTTTCACATTCCCCACTTGTGTCTGGACTGAGTACATTGAGTAACACAGAACCACAGAACACCGGAGACCACTGGATACCAGGATCTGAGGGCCAATGACCTCAGGTAAACATGGACCTGAACTTCCACACACACCCCATCCCACCTTCTCAAAGGAACTACCCTCAGTGCTCCACAAGTTCTGCAGGGTAGTGACCTCAGAGTGAGCATCTTTATATTTTGCTGGTGCCTAGTTTCTCCACACTGATGAGGGATAGTTTACATTTCAGTGTACGACTGCAAGTGTGTATATTTATGTGAATGTCTGTATGTTGTTTGGGTAGCAGGTAAGGAAGGAGCAGGGAAAAAAGCGAGAAACAGCTGTTATTGACTGGTTGTTTTGAATGCAAATAACTCTACACTTTCCCTCCGTGAAATATTATTGTCTCAGGGTGGGAAGAAGAATGAATAATCCCCAAAGAATTTCCTTAGTGAGCCTGTTGTTTCATTTAAAGTATAAATTGAAACGTCTCTGAACAGAGGAAAAGTCAAATATAATTGGCATTCCCAAAAATACGGAAGAAAGAGTAAATGCAAGTTTACTTTTCTGGGGTTCCCAGGAAAGTTGGGGAAATTAAATGAATCATTTAATAAGTGGAGATCTAGCCGGGCTCGGTGGCTCAGCCTGTAATCCTGCGCCTTTGGGAGGCTGAGATGAGTGGATTGCCTGAGCCCCCGGGTTCGAGACCCACCTGGGCAGTGAGACCTCATCTCTACAATAAATCAAAAAATCAGCTGGGTGTGGTAGCACATGCCTGTAATTCCGGCTACCTGGAAGGCTGAGGCGGAAGGATCTCTGGAGCCCGCAGGTCGAGGCTGCGGTGGCTGGGAGTGGCCACTGCACTCCAGTCTGGGTGACAGAGTGAGACTCCAACTCAAAAAAATAAATAAATAAATAAGTGGAGAGCTGATACCTATTTCTCTCTCTGAGGTCGAAAGAAAACCAACAGAAAGTGCAGCAGTGTCCCCAGCCCACGAGTGTCCAGGAAAGAGTTCCTTTTTTTAACTGCAGTTTTACAAGACTATTGGTTTTTATGTTTCAGACACAGAGCCATGAAAGACTTTGTCCTTGTAGTTTTCAATATTTCAGAGATAAAGCAGAAAGTGAAAGTAAGAACCCCAGTCATTAAGAAGAACATGGCACTGCAGGTCACAGACTCAACCACCCACTTCTGTCCTATAACCATGGGGACGCCCCAGCACTTTCTGTCTGTACAACCCCAGGAGAGGAACCACTCACTCACTTTCTCTTCTAATCAGCACAGCTTGCTGTTTCTTAACATCCATATCTGAGACTTTTCTGTTTCCTTCTCTCTACGCACTTTGTGAGGCAACATAAGAGTATATTAGGCATGATGCATACATACAAAGAGCTTATTATCTAATAGACATGAGAATATCTCTCTCACTAGATTTAAGCTTTATGAAGACATTAATTTTTTCTGCCTTTAAGCAAAACTTACCAAACAATGGTTGAATAAATAAATGACTGGCTATATTTACACCCATGTGTTGAGAAAAATTTATGACCAATGGTTAGAATTTATATGAAAACAAATTTTGGACTGGTAGGGAGGTTGTGCCTATAATCCCAGCAATTTGGGAGGCTGAGGCGAGAGGATTGCCTGAGCTCAGGGATTCAAGACCAGCCTGGGAATCTTGGCGAGACCTCATCTGTACAATAAATCAAGAAATACTAGCCACGCATGGTGTCATATGCCTGTAGTTCCAACTATTTGGAAGCCCGAGGTGGAAGTTGAGGATGCAATGGCCATGAGCCTGCCACTGCACTCCAGCCTGGTTGACAGAGTGAGACTCTGACTTTAAAAAAAAAAGAAATGAAAAGAAAGAAAATAAAACAGCCAATAAACTTTTTTAAAAAGGGGGACTTTTTTTTTAAAGATGGTGATGGGGCAACCCGGTCTGTGAAAACCTCTGCAAAGGAGAACTGCAGTGGGTCTCTGACTCTCGCCCCGGGGGCTACGGACCCCAGCATCGCAGCCTGCTCTTCATACAGAGCTCGACCGTTGCCACCACTGGGGCATCACAGGGGTCTGGACTGCCACTGCAGCGCAGACGCCCGCCACTGCCGCCGCACCCACTGCATCCACTGCCAACACCACTGGTAGCACATCGCACCACCCGGGCCAGAGGCAATCCACAACTTCAGTCCTTGAAGCCCCTTCAGAGAGGATCTGCTGGGATCGCTGTCACCTCTCCTGTGACCAAGACGTCCTGCCCGCCGATAGTCTCCTGCCGTCTGCCCTGAGGCAGGCAGCCATCTTGCCATCTTCAGCCTCTGCCATCCCTGTCCAGCTGCACCCTCTGGGGCGAGCAGCTGAGATAGCACCACCTGCTGGCGATTCAAGGTAACAACACCGAAACGGGAGAAACAAGCTTGATAAAAACATAGGCCAGAGTGGTGAACAGAGGGTGATCTGAACTGTCCTTCACAGCAGACCAGGGGCAACTGACCCTAACTGCAAACTAATTTACCAGCTTGAAAAGAAAACTAGAAATCAGCCTGAAAGGACATTGGACTTAAACGAAATGTCTCAGAGTGTGCTTCATTGATTCTGTTAGTTTAATGACTTAATTCTATTCCTACTGTATTGTTCCTTTTGTTGTTTTCTCCTCTTCCTTTTCTTCTCTTTTCTTCTCTCTGTAAACCATATCTTTGTATAGAGGAACAGCACACTAATAAGGTGGTTGGATAGCTGGTATGTTAGCATCACTATATGTTTTATTTTTATTTGTATGAGAGTTGGTTCGTCTGTAGCTGTGGTCTATTGTTTTTATCTGTTTCAGTATAGGCCTCTCTCTCTATTTGTTGGCACACTCGTTTGTTTCCCCCCTTACTCCGCTATTTCTCCACCCCCCTTTTCACCCAATGTCTGCTCCACTCTCTCCCCTCTGCTAACCACATTTTATTTCAGGGAGTAAACCTACAGCCCCACTGCACAGACAGATTCCAAGGCAGTGGGAAGTGGGTTCCAGATTATTCACACACCTGTCAGCGAATACCAGGACCCGCAGATAGATTTTGAATCACAGCTCCCCCCTTAAGTAAATCTCAAAACTGCAAAAAGGACAACCCCCAACCTACAGTGCAACTCCAGAATTGAACAAAGTAAGAAGACATACATAAAGAATAGGAGATTGAACAAACAGAAGTAAAACCAATCCCTTTACCCCTGAATAACAGAATTAAAGAAGACGGTGACGTGGAGGGAAGGAAAAAGTAGGGAGGGGGAAAAACCGCACAAATGAAGAAAACCCAAAAGAAGAATATAGTCTCACACAGACCCCTGGGAAAGCAGACACTGAGAAAACAGATTCTGGAACACAAACAATGAAGAGCACCAAGAATGACTGGTTACATGCAACAAACCCAGACATCAAGACATTAATGGAGAGAATTTGAAAAATTGAGGAGAGACAAGAGGGTAATAGGAAGGAGCTGATGTCAGAAATGACAGCAGTAAAGAATACTGTGATGGAAATAAATAACAGACTAATAAGCATGGAAAGCAGAATCAGCCAAGCAGAAAAAAGAATCTCAGAGCTCGAAGATCAAAACACAGAACTAACTCAAACTGTCAAAAGCATAGAAAAGAAGCTCAAAAAGACAAAAAAAACCTGCAGAAGATGAATGATCACTTCAAGAGACAAAACCTAAGAGTAATTGGGCTTCCTGAGGCAGAGAGAGAAACAGAAGCCACACTGGAACAAACATTTCATGAAATCATTCAAGAAAACTTCTCTCATCTTATCAAGGATGAAAAAATTCAATCACAAGAGATTCAGAGAACCCCTACAAGACAACAAATGAGAACACCAACTCCCAGACACATAATAATTCACCTAAACAAAGTAACTATAAAAGAAAAAATCCTAAAGGCAGCAAGAGAAAAAGGCCAGACTACCTACCAGGGAAAACCAATTCGAATAGCAGCAGATTTATACACAAAAACCATTCAGGCCAGGAGAACCTGGAGCCCTATCTTCAAAGTTCTAAAAGAGAAACAATTTCAACCAAGAATAACCTACTCAGCCAAACTAAGCTTCATTAGTGAGGGAGAATTGAAATCTTTTCCAGATATCCAAACCCTGAGAATCTACGCTGCCACTAGATCACCTCTACCAGAAACACTTAAGAAAGTACTGAACACAGAAGAAAAAGAAAACAGAACAACAACATTCTTCACAAGAGTACAGGCAAAAGATTAAAAACACACATGAACCAACTCCAAAACCCAAAGAAAGACAACAAACAAAAAGGAACAACTCTGTAAGAACCTTATGACAGGGATCAACTCTTGAATTTCAATGATTAGCCTAAATGTGAATGGACTAAATGCACCACGGAAAATACATAGAATGGCAAAATGGATAAAATATCATCAGGCAACAATCTATTGCCTTCGAGAGACTCACCTTACTAGAAAGGACACCCACAGACTCAAAGTAAGAGGATGGGAAACAAACTTTTGGGCGAACGGAATACAAAATAAAGGAGGAGTAGCGATCTTAATTTCAGACAAAATACCCTTCAAGCTATTAAAAATAAAAAAAAAAATACAGAAGGCCACTACATAATGATAAAAGGCTCAATCCATCAACAAGAAATATCTATCCTAAACATATATGCACCCGACATAGGTGCACCAACTTTCATAAAGCAACTTCTAGGAAAACTAAAGAAAGATAATGACTCTAACACCATCATAAGTGGAGACTTTAATACCCACTCGCACCCTAGACAGATCATCAGGACAAAAAATAAGCAAGGAGATCCGGAACCTCAATGTGACTTTGGACCAAATGAACTTAATTGATACCTACAGAACACTCCATCCAAAGACCACAGAAGACACATTCTACTCATTACCACATGGAACATATTCTAAGATCAACCACGTACTCGACCATAAATCAAGCATAAGCAAACTTAAAAGGACAGAAATTCTACCATGTACCTTCTTGGACCACAGTGGAATAAAAATAAACATTGACACCAACAAAGTCCCCCCAAAATCCACAAAGACATGGACACTAAACAGCATGATGCTAAACAACTCCTGGGTCAACGATGAAATCAAAACAGAGATCAAAAGATACCTGGAAACAAATGAAAATGAAGAAACATCTTACCAAAATCTCTGGGATGCCCTGTAGCTGTGGAAAGAGGGGAATTTATATCCCTACAAATGCACATGAAGAAAATGGAAGGAATAGAAATTCACAACCTAACAAGCCACCTAAATAAGCTGGAAAAGCAAGACCATGAAAACCCTAATTTCAACAGAAGAATCCAGATCACCAACATAAAAGCCCAAATCCGGAACATAGAGGACAAAAAGATAATACAAAAAAGTCAATGAAATAAAAAGCTGGTTCTTCAAAAGAATAAACAAGATCGATGGTCTCCTAGCTAGACTGACCAAGAAAAAATGAGAAAAAAGCCAAATAAGCACAATCAGAAACACAAAAGATGAAATCACATCTGACCCCGAAGAAATACAAAAGATCATTAGAGACTACTATGTACACCTGTATGGAAACAAACTTGAAAACCTTAAGAAATGGAGAACTTTCTGACATCACACAACCTACCTAGGTTGGAACAAGAAGAAATTGAGACCCTAAATAGACCAATAACAATAAAGGAAATTGACTACGTAATATGAAAACTTCCTACAAAAAAAAGCCCTAGTCCAGATGGCTTTCCAGCAGAATTCTATAAGACATTTAAGGAGGAGCTGATACCAATCCTACTGAAGGTATTCCAGGCGATTGAAAAAGATGGAACTCTCCCCAAATCATTTTACGAAGCCAACATCACATTGATACCCAAGCCAGGTAAAGATCCAACAAAGAAAGAGAACTACAGGCCAATATCTTTGATGAACATAGATGCTAAAATTCTCAACAAGATCTTAGCAAACTGGATTCAGCAATACATCTCAAAAAATCATCCACCATGACCAAGTAGGCTTCATTCCTGGGATGCAAGGCTGGTTCGACATTCGTAAAACCATAAATGTAATTAAATACATCAACAGATGTCAAAACAAAAACCACATGATCATATCATTAGATGCAGAAAAAGCTTTTGATAAAATCCAGAACCCCTTCTTGATAAAAACCCTTGAACATCTAGGCATACGCGGAACATACCTCAAAATAGTAAAAGCCATCTATGAGAAACCCACAGCCAGCATACTCCTAAATGGACAAAAATTGGAACCAATTCCCCTGAAAACTGGAACTAGACAAGGATGCCCACTCTCACCCCTCCTGTTCAATATAGTATTGGAAGTCCTGGCTAGAGCAATCAGAGAAGAGGAGGCAATCAAGGGTATCCAAATAGGAAAAGAGGAAGTCAATTTATCTCTCTTTGCAGATGATATGATTGTGTACCTTGAAAACCCAAGAGAATCTGTCAAAAGCCTCCTTACATTGATAAAGGCCTTTGGCAAAGTCTCAGGATACAAAATAAATGTACAAAACACAATTGCATTTCTCTACACCAATAATAAACAAACAGAAACCCAAATAAAAAACACAATTCCATTCACAATAGCCACAAAAAAATGAAATACCTTGGCATCTTCCTAACCAGAGACGTGAAAGACCTTTACAATGAAAATTACAAAACACTGCTCAAAGAAATCAAAGATGATACAAACAAGTGGAAAAATATCCCATGTTCATGAATTGGAAGAATTAAAATTGTGAAGATGTTCATCTTACCCAAGGCAATCTACAAATTCAATGCAATACCCATCAAATTACCAGCAACATTCTTCTCAGACCTGGAAAAAACAACACAGGAAATCATATGGAAACACAAACGTCCAAGAATAGTCAGAACAATCCTCAGCAATAAAAACAAAGCAGGTGGTATCACATTACCAGACTTCAAACTTTACTATAAAGCTACAATCATCAAAACAGCTTGGTATTGGTACAGGAACAGGCATATAGATCAATGGAATAGAATTGAGATTCCAGAAGCAAAACCTCAATTTCTCAACCAACTCATCTTTGACAAAGCCCCCACCACCTACCACTGGGGAGAGGAGAACCTCTTCAGTAAATGGTGCTGGGAAAACTCACCAACCACATGCAGAAGATTGAAACAGGACCCCTATCTATCCCCATGCACAAAGGTTAACTCCAAATGAATCAGAGACCTAAATGTAAAACCTCAAACCATAAGGACCTTTGAAAAGGAAGGAAATACCCCCATGGAAATCAGAACTGGCATCCAATTCCTGAACAAAACCTGAAACCCACAGGTCATAAGAGAGAAGATAGACAAGTCAGTTATTAAACTGACAAGCTTCTGCAAAGCCAAAGCAACCATCAAGAGAGCAGGGAGACAGCCTACAGACTGGGAAAAAGTATTTGCCAACTCCAGGTCTGACAAAGGTTTAACATCCTGGATCTACAAGGAACTCAAACGTGCTGAAAAGAAAAAAACAATCCCATTATAAAATGAGCAAAAGATATGAACAGACACTTCACAAAAGAAGACATCCGAGCAGCCAACAAACACATGAAGAAATGCTCAGCCTCACTAATCATCAGGGAGATGCAAATCAAAACCACACTGAGATACCACCTAACTCCAGTCAGAATGGCAATTATCAACAACTCAAAAAATAACAGCTGCTAGAGAGGGTGTAGTGAAAAGGGAACACTTCTACACTGTTGGTGGGAGTATAAACTAGTGCAACCTCTGTGGAAAGCAGTGTGGCAATTCCTAAAAGCTGTAAAAATCGACCTTCCATATGACCCCGCAATCCCCCTACTGGGAATATACCCTGAAGACCTCAAATCACTCTATGAAAAAGATACCTGCACACGTATGTTTATCACAGCGTTGTTCACAATAGCAAGAACCTGGAAACAACCATGCTGCCCATCAAAAGAGGACTGGATTAAAAAAATGTGGTACATATACACGATGGAATACTATGCAGCCATAAAAAAGAACAAAATCATGAATGTCGCAGCAACCTGGATGGAACTAGAGTCTATAATACTGAGTGACCTCTCACAGAAACAAAGATCCGTGTATCACATGTTCTCACTCATATAATGGACCTCGAACATCCAATGTAATACTATAAGAAAATGACTGACAGTACTGGGAAACTATAGGGTCGAGGGGGATGGGATTAACAGTCGCAAATATCTGTCTGGGGATGAGGAAACACCTCTTATCAACAGGGTGCCTGAATGAAACGTAATTGTACACCTAACCCTTAACTGTACCCCACAAAATCATAATAAAAAATATTGATTAAAAAAAAAAAGCTGGACTCGGTGGCTCTGCCTGTAATCCCGCACCTTTGTGAGGCTGAGGTGAGTGGATTGCCTGAGCCCGCAGGTTTGAAACCCACCTGGGCAGCAAGACCTCATCTCTACAATAAATCAACACTCCAGTCTGGGCGACAGAGTGAGACTCCAATTCAAAAAAAAAAAAAAAACTTTAAAAAAAAGAAAGAAAGAAAACAAAGTTTAGCCTACTATAAGGAGGAACTAGCATAGAGGCTTCCTAAAATGAAACAAATGATTAAATGGCTAAAATATTTCTTACTACAGGAAATATTCAAAGAAAAGTAGAATGTCCATTTTCCAGTGATGTCCCACATGATACCATTTTGTGCAAAACTAAAAATTTTAAGTTTTGTGTGGGTAAAATAGCATAAAAGAACTGAACAACCAAAGAGCTTATGAAATATATTATGAATAAAATAACCACTTCTAGCTTAATGGAAATTGGATTTGGATTTGTACTTGAAGCATGTATTACATAGGATTTTACATGAGCGAGATGGTAAGAGAACACATTCCAGGCAGGATAAACTTATCAAGGGTAATGATCAAGAGACAATACCCAAGAAGGCTTTAGGAAATTAAAAGTTTTCAATATGACTGAAAGGGATGGCAGCGCACGCCTGTAGCTCCAGCTACTTGGAAGGCTGAGGCGGAAGGATCGCCGGAGCCCAGCAGGTTGAGGCTGTGGTGGCTGGGAGCGTGCCACTGCACTCCAGTCTGGGCGACAGAGTGAGACGCCAACAAGAAAAAAAGACAATTTGTATTGAAAAGTACTGTGAGATAAGATGGAATATGGGCTTGAGACAATTGTTCGTGGTAAGAGGACAAGCACATAGCCCAGAACCGAACTTCTTCCCAAAGAAAAAACAAGGTATGGGATTATCTATCTTTACCATAAACAACATAAAAGAATGTCTTTAGATTGTGTTTCAGAAAGAGCTATTAACCTAAATTTAAGTTGTTAAGTGACATCAAAAATTTATTATTACAAACATATTTCTAAATGCAATTTTTAAAAAACCCTGTATTTCCATAATGATTGATTTAATAGATAGATACATTTCCTTTTCCCTGAGCCACTCTACCACTAATAGCATGTACTGGAGGAAAGGAAAGATCGAAATATTTTCCCAAATGTGTCACAATTTTGCAATCACTTGCTAGCATGAATTTTCATTAGGAGTGGGGGAACACTGATAGCTTCTCTGTACTCATTAACCTCCTAAAGGATAAAGTTTTAAATCAAATAATACAGGCCAAAAAAATAAAATAGAGCTACATTCTGTTTTGCTTAATACTTTATTCTCTTTCTGATTTGGCTACAAAAACCCTTTATATGATTTTCACTGACAATAACTCCTTAATTGATGTGAGATTTTATTTGCCCAGGGACTTGCATAGGCCTGGTTTGGAAATGTTCCCATATTCTTCCCCATTCTTCAGGGTTATGAGATAGCATAAGGATAAACCAGGGAGGCAGACCGTCCCTAGACATTGAGGTTAATTTCTAATTTAGTCCCCTGTGTCTTTCTTTTATCATCACAAACATGTCTGGTATCTAATTTGGCTTACTCTTAGAAAGCCATGGCTTGGGGTACGTAAAACAGAATGGTTCTTCACACAGCAGTATGTTAAACTTTTAGGGATCTTGCAGCTCTGTTTTGAGAATCAAACAAACACATAGAAATAGACATCAACACTACAGTAAAACTAAAACAATTATTGCCTTTTTTTGTTACTCCCACACCATTTAGAAAGAGAAAGTTACTATTTAAAATTAGAAACTGAGGATAAAAAGGAAAGGAAACGCATTTTATTTTTTAAAAGATTTTCTGTAATACTATTCAGTAACAAATGAAGTGACAGATATGGAAACTTCTAGTCAAAGTATGCACTTTTAATTAGCATCAAATATCTATCCAAGATGAATCATGCTGGAAAAACAGCCGGTGGGTTTAGAATAATCCCAGTCACCACTGTATTTGCCAAGGAAAGATTTTCTTGGTGCAGAATGTTGGGAAACTCTATATTCATTTGGGGTCTGGAATGGGTAGAAGAGACAAAGAACAATTTAAGAGAAAGGGAGGAGGAGGAGGAGGAACGGATTGGAAAAGATTTGTCTCAAAAGTCACATTCAAGATTTGCTTCAATCTGTCAATTGAAATTTGAAAGAATCATTAACATAGCTTCACAGCATTTCAAAACTAAAAGATCATTGTGGAAAACAGACTAAATGCAAAAATGCTAGCAATAAATGAATAGAACTACTTTGCAGACAGATTCATTTTAGTGGACATCTGCAGTTTTCTTGTGTTTTGGGGTTTTTTTCCTGCCCAGTAGAGCTGCCACATATTATTTAATGCACAACTTTAAGGACATCATTCATATCTCAGTCTAAAAAACAGAGAAAGATAATACTGAGATGAAAGACAAATTTCTAAGAGCATCAGAGTCTATAAATCCAGATCTGCCTGGAGCTGCAAAAGTCAAAATGCTCTCACTGGGGGGATCAAGTCAGCATGAGCTGAGATTCTGTCATTTACAACCAATAGATCCATAATTATTGCAGCAGGGATACTTTTAGTTTTGAACTATTTTATGAATGTATAGTGTATAGATGCATTTTCCAGGCACAATAGCTAGAGTTATGTAAAGGCACTTCTGTAAAGTTATGCAATCATTGGTCCCCGTTTATTATGGGAAATAGTCATGCCAACTCTATATATGTTTTATGAATTTTGGATTGGAAAAATTTCAAAAAATCCTAACAATTTATTACTCTATCACATATATATGTGAACTCATTATTTTTACTTTTTTCTCTTTATTTTTTGTTTCCATTTTTGTTTCTATTTTTACTTATTTTATTTGTTTCACATTTTTATGTTATATTGTAGGGAAATTGTTTGTCCTTTTATTAGCAGTCTCATTTTTAGTACTAAAAATATCTTGCATTTATAGTTTGAATTGATTGCCTTCTATTCCACACCAATAAGTATGCCATACTAATTCTACTGTTTTTTGTATATTTTCATTATTTACTTCCAATTTTAATCATTTTTAAATTTTTATTTGTTTTTTAAGTTGTAGGGTACAAATCAGGATTGGGTACCAAAGTGGTTTAAGTACAGGTAAAGTTTTGGGCCTCCCATTGGACCTCACTTTGCCTAGATTAGGATTAATTTTAATCATTTTAAATAGGATTATGCCAAACATCACTAGGTGGCTCAGCCTGTAATCCCGCGCCTTTGGGTGGCTGAGGTGAGTGGATTGCCTGAGCCCGTGGGTTCGAGACCCGCCTGGGCAGCGAGACCTCATCTCTACAATAAATCAAAAAATCAGCCAGGCGTGGTAGTGCACGCCTGTAATTCCGGCTACTCGGAAGGCTGAGGCAGAAGGATCGCCGGAGCCCAACAGGTCAAGGCTGCGGTGGCCGGGAGTGGCCACTGCCCTCCAGTCTGGGCGACAGAATGAGACTCCAACTCTAAATAAATAAATAAATAAAAATTTTAATTCAAATTTCTTATCATTTCTTTGGACAACAATCTCGAACGAAATTAGTGAATCAATGGGTAAAATCATTTAAAGTCCTTTTTGTTCCTTGTCTATTTTAACAACTCCTTTTAAAAGTTTTCTAAATTCATTATATCTACTTCCTAACCCCTTTCTAATACTAAGTGATCTTACCAGGAACATGGTTTTATTACCATCTACACATTGATGACTTCCAAATTTACACTTCACCTCCTTCCCAGCCCTCCCTGTTGAATGCCAGGCTCATATGTACAATAACCTATATAACATCTATGCTGGATATCTAATTGGCATCTAAAGTTTAAGATATCCGAAACATAATCGCTGAATCCCTCACATAGGCTCTTCCGTCACTCCTCCCCATCTCAAGAAAAGAGCCATATAAGTCATCTAGTTACAACACCTGAAAATTTTGAAATTTTCTTTAACTCTTCTCTTTTTACCACACTCCACACTGTCAACAAACTGGCCACATAAGATTTATTTTCTGTCAGAAAAAGTCTGGCTTCATTTTTCAATTCAAATAAGAATGTTACATGATGGGTTCCAGTGACAACCAACTCATTTTATAATTCTAATTCTAAGGTAGATAGATGGATAAGGTAAGGACCTTACATTGAGGTTGTCACCAGCTGAAATATATCCCTGTCTTGCAATATTTCTTAGCTGTTAAGGGCTCTCCCTCAGGAGCCAGATGCTAATAAATTGTCTCTTTATTTGGTACCTTGGAGAAGTTTTAGCACCCCAGAGCTGTTAAATTAACTTAGCCTCTATTGAGCTAATCCTTGCACATTTGGAGTTTGACTTACAAGTTTCTTTGTAACCTTTCACATAGTACACTGTAACATAACTGGTTATATAGACAGCCTAACCCCCTCTTCTTCCAATCACCAAGTTTTGGTGAATCAAAAGTGGCCAGCTACTCAAACCAGGTTCAAATGAGGCAAATGCTGAGTTGAAACCAATCTGGCTGTTTCTGTACCTCATTTCCTTTTTCTGTAAGTCACTTTCCTTAATCTGTCCACAGATTTTCTTCTGCCACATGGGTGCACTGGGTTGAGAAAGATGCCTGATTAACGAATTGACTTTGCTCAATTTAACTCTGCTAAATTTAATGTGGCTTAAGATTTCTTTCTTTTAGCAGAGTAACGCAACATTCAAAATGTATGCCTTTTCTTGAAGGCATAGGAGGGAAGGGGGATATTGGAAAGAGAAATGGGAAAGAAGCAGTAGCATGGTGATTGAACCTCAAGCATGGTCTAGAACAGACCAGTTTTAGTACAGTCTTCATCTACCTCTAAAAGTACATGGCCCCAGATTGACGATACAATCACATTTGTCACCAGAAAATTCATATCTAGGAAGAATACAAGTTATTCCAACATATTTACTGAAAAGCTATTTCCCACCAGTCATTTCAGATGCAGCTTTTCTCATAAACGAAATTGCCATATACAGTTGGGCCTAATGATGGATTTGCTATTCCTTTCAATTGACCTGTCTGCCCAACCTTAATTTTCACTTAAGAATTTTCTTTCTTTTAACTTTTGTGCAACAGAAAATGTGTTTTCTTTCACCGTTTTTTTAACCGTTTTTGTTTTGTTTTGTTTTGTTTTAGCATAAAATAGTATTTGTTCTCTTTTAGGTTTTCTGATACACAATTATTTCATCTATTAACATACAGATGATGTTTACCTCTTTCTTGACAATGCTTACACTTCTAATTGTTTTTCTCTTAACTGACTGCATTAGCAAGTATCTCCAACACAACGTTAAATAGTAGTAGAAATAAAACATATTTTGCTTTCTCCTACTTTAAAAAGAAAGTTTCTTGTGCTTCCCCATAAGTAGGTGCTGGTTTGAGGTTGTGACATATGCAAATTTTATGCTAAGGAATTAGTTATTAATTTTTACTTTTGAGTGTTTTAACAAAAAGTTGTGTTATATTGTATCAAGTGCCTTTTCTGCATCAATAGAGATAATCATCGTGATTTTTCTTCTTAGCTCTTGTGCCAGATATCAAGCTACTGACTCTAAGTGACAAATACTTTGCTCCTATACCCTGCTTCTATAGTAAAAACTGCTGATGTCAATCATGCACTGCCTCCTAGAGTTAGTTAAGTTTTTAAGTATGTTTTTCTGATCTCTCTGCTGGTACTTACCTAGAATATTGAAATCACCATACACCTGAGACAGGAGAGAAGAAAAGTTCAAGGGAAAGTCTCATGTAACTGTTACTTCTTCCAAGCAACTAGCACAGCTCCATCTATTGTTTCCAGACTAAAAATCCTTTTCTTTGAGAACATTCCTGGTAAGTATCCTCATCAACAGAAAGAAAAATCTTAAAAAGAAAACTAGAAGTTTTGCTAGCATATCTGTGGTTTCAGACTTGATGTGATTTGGGAATGCTCTGATCAGGAAAAAGAACAAGCATACGGCTTCTAGGGAACCGTAACAATTTACTATCGCCAGATTCTTCAGTGACCACTTCATGTGTCTATTGATTTCTTCCCAAATGTAAGGACAGGGGAAGGAAGAGTAGTCTTACACAGACCCTGCATCTGGGGAAAAATTAACCCCAGTCTGAGGTACAAAATTGTGCTTCAAAAAAATATGCTAAGAGAAGCAGAGTCCCCCTGTTTTATGTAAATTCATACATGAAGAAGAATGGAAGAGGAATACTCACAATTAACATCAAAGATCTTTTTACTCTTCACAGAGTCTCAGTATGGAGGCTCAGTCACTTACGTCATGACCACAGTAAAAAATGAAGGAGGAAAAGAATGGGGCTAGGTTTGCCAGGGTCAGGGTTTTATCCAGGGACTATAGCTGAGAACATGTGGGTGGGTAAGTGAGAGGCACCTAGACTCAGCAGTGCGAGAACTGGGTGCAAAGAATAGGAGACAACTTTCTTCCCTACCTTCTCCTCATCTTGAGTCTCTAATCATTGATGTAAACAATTTCCTTGAGTCTTTAATCATTGATGTAAACAATTTAATATATATGACCATAGAACAGAGTCTTAGAAAACAAATATGCAGAACACAAGAAATCACCAGAGTCTGCCCGGGTGCCCAGATCTAAACATAGGAAGCACTTATATGTGTTCAGAGTTAGCTAGATACCAGGCTGCTTTGTCACACCTGAGAACATTTTTTTTTTTTTTGAGTTGTAGTCTCACTCTGTCACCCAGACTGGAGTGCAGTGGCCGCTCCCGGCCACCGCAGCCTCGACCTGCTGGGCTCCGGCAATCCTTCCGCCTCAGCCTTCCAAGTAGCTGGAGCTACAGGCGCGCGCTACCATGCCCAGCTAATTTTTGATTTTATTGTAGAGATTGTCTCACCAAGTTGCCCAGGCGGGGAGAACATATTTTTTAAAAAGGATATTCCTTTGTCTTTTTAGCAAGAATTTGGAAAAGGTCTAACTCGTTGAATTAAGTTAAAGTTATTCATATCGAGAGATAGACTAATACTCTGGCAGGAAAATAATTAATTGAGAGAAATAATCTTTCAACATTTTATAACCCTCAGAATGTAGTTGTGTCACAAAGGCAAAGGGCCAGCATAGATTTCCATTAAAGGTGAAGAAAGTGAGGAAGGGAGTTTCCGGTATTAAGAATATTCATAGTCTTCACTGGAGAATATTTTAACACTATGTTTGTTTTCTTTCCTTTTTGTTTGCATTTGTCGCTCTGTGTGTTTTGTCTACCTTTAATTTAACATAGTGAGCAACTTTGTGTTAAGGGAGAAATGAAAATATATATTTATTTATTTATTTATTTATTTATTTATTTTATTTCATTTTATTTTATTTTGAACTGGAGTCTCACTCTGTCACCCAGACTGGAGTGCAGTGGCATGCTCCTGGCCATCGCAGCCTCGACTTGCTGGGCTCCAGCGATCCTTCTGCCTCAGCCTTCCAAGTAGCTGGGACTACAGGCGCGTGCTACCACACCCGGCTAATTTTTTGATTTATCATAGAGATGAGGTCTCGCCAAGTTGCCCGGGCGGGTCTCGAACCTGTGGGCTCAGGCTATTTATTTTTATTTTAAAGATGTGGGGTACAATTCAGGGTTTTAAAAAAAAATTAATAAACAGTTCAGACCACATGGGGGCAGTGCTTCCACTGACAAAGGCACTACCAGAAACTAGAACAAGGTGAAGGGAGCAGAGCAGGAGGCAGGGCATTTAACAATGTGTTGAATGTGACAGTGATGTTTTGATTGGCTGTGAAAACAGAATGAAGATCTCTGGGGGGGGGCTTCCAAACCAAAAGAACCAGAAGAATCTAGAACAGTGAACTAGGACCATTGAGCATGGTCAATTCCACATTTCCAAACTGAATCTGCAGAGGATCCAGGAGAAAGAAAGAATGGAAACTCTCCTGAGCCCTTCACTGTTGCTCCTGTGTGTGCAGCTGACCTGTGAGTGGGGGAGTAGGGAGGAGGGGAGGAAGGGAGCAAGCAACAGAGAGTAGGGACAGCCCCAGCATGGAAATCTAGAGGGATCTACTCCAAGCAATGTAAAACAATTTTTTAATTTTTAAAATTCTAAGCAAAAATACAATAAGCAAACAGTATGTATATGACAACATTCTATTCCTCCTGAGCAGGGTCGAATGGACAGCCACCAGTGGAACAGAGCCCTTCTTCTCTGAAAGTCAAGGAAGGCGACAGCTTCACACTGAACTGCAGTTACAGAGACAGCGCTTCAGATTTCTTCCAGTGGTTTAGGCAAGATCCTCAGGAAGGCCTCATCTCCCTGATACAAATGAGATCAAATGTGAAAGAGAAAATCAGCGGAAGATTGACAGCCAGGCTTAATAAAGGAGCCCAGCACTTTTCCCTGCACGCTCAGGATTCCCAGCTCCATGACTCAAGAGTCTTCTTCTGTGCAGCGAGTACACAGTGCCCCTCAGGCACCTGCACCCTGTACCTAAACCTCGCTGAAGAGCCCAAACACATTTTTTTGTAAGGGACCTGGGGCGCCTACTCTAACTTTGATGTGAGCAAAGGGAAATGTGAAACGCTTTTTTATAACATAATGTCAAACATTTCATTTGAAGACCATATGCAGAGAGATATTCCCAAATATTTCTGAAGTATTTTGTTTCTCAGTGTGAGGCCCTTACTGTGTTCAAACTAGTTTAAAAACTTGAGGCATAATATCAGAAAGGAGAGAGCACAAAGAACAAAGACAGAACAGAGTAAAATTCTTGCTTTTGAGCTCCTTTGTAGACTTTTACAGAAATATAGGAAATACTAAACCTTGAAAGCCATGGCCATCAAAATTCAGTAGTGAAGAAAATGGATTTTAACATTCCAAGAAGATTGGCTTAGAAGATCAAATATCAAAATCTGAGGGAAAATGGTGCACAGTTTATAAAGGAAGAGTAAAAAGAATACACAATATGACAGAAAACTTGGTTCTTCCATACAGAGGTAAAAACAAAGACAAGGAGTATGACCAGAGGTTATAAACAGTGAGTCCAGCATCCTGCTCTTTTCTAGGGTCAGAACCCTGAGCAGGCAGGGTTGGAGGAGGGCGAGTCACATTTAGAGATGACCATGAACTGAAGGAGCAGTGAGTGTAGGCACAAGCTGTTTTGAGCATTGTGCCTCATGTCAATGCCCACAAAAGAGCACCCACTACAGAGGAAGTGCTGAAACAAGATGATCATGCAGAGGACATCAACCTGGCAGAGGATGTCCTTCCTTGTCCATTTCAGTGCTTGAACTACAGATCTATGAATGGATAAGCCTAGGTGACAGAATCAAGTTTTTCCATAAGCCCAGAAGCATGTATTTTCTCTTGCTAAGTGACAAATAGCACTCTGTCAGCAGTAGATACAACTATGAGCTACCAATATGGAATCATCCCTCAAGGAAACCCACACACACTTGGCAAGTTGATTACACTGTATCACTTCCATCCAGGAGGTATCAGGAATTTTTTCTTATTAATTCATATTCTGTGGGTGTGTCTTCTCTTTTGTGGCGTCACACACAGCCACATGAACTGAGGGCTCAGAGTCATTGCTCATTATGATCATCAATGGATCTCACACTCCTTGCATGTAAAGACTCACTTTATAGAAAGAAGGTATGACAATGGGCATGTGACCACGGGGTAGACTGATCCTACCGCATATTCAACACAAACCACTAGCCTGCTAGTACTTTGGGATGACCACTTAAAGCTCAGGTAAAGCACCAGTATAGGGAGTTATCCCAAATACTACTTGCTAAAAATCCTAGCAACCCTGAAGATTACTTTCTGGTCATGGGAGCAATGTGGAGGATGTGCAAAGCAAGCCAGGAATGACGAAGGTTAGTGCCCCCAAAGCAGTCCTCCATCAGTGGTGAATGATGAGTTATGGATGATAACTCATTTGGGTTTCTCCGTGTCTCATTTGGGATAACTCCCTATACTGGTGCACTCTGAGACTCTGAAAAGCTATTCTTCAAGATAGCACTCTGTCCCTGTCACATAAAATATATGAGCCAGGGAACCAAGGGGTGGAAAAGAAGGACTAACTCCCACTTTTAGTGATCCACTTTTGTGCTTTCTTGTTCTTATGACTGTAGGTTCCCCTTGAGGGGAAAACATACTAGGGAAACAGTAACTTCTTTACCAAACCTAAAGTTACATATACTACCTAGGAATTTGGGGATCCTCATGCCAGTAAACCAGGAGGCTAAGAAAGAAGTGAACTGCACTGGCAGGGACAATTGATCCTAACTATCAGGAAACTTTAGAGCTGTGTCTACCTAATGAGAGCTTGGGAAATATGTCTTAAACTCAGGGGATTCACTGGCATGACTTTTAACACTTTTATGTCAGTAATTACCATAAACAGATAATCGTCCAACAGTGGCCTGATAAGAGCAGAATATCCAGGGGCTTAGATTCCTCGGGGATAAAGGTCTAGGTTATCTCCCTCCTGGAAAAGAATCTAGACCAGTAGAAATATTAGCCTAAGGTGAGGAGAATCAAGAAAGGATGGTACAGAAGGCAGAGGGAGGAAGATAATAAGTATAAATCATACTGTGGAATCAACTACAGCAAGTGTTACTTGTCCCACTAACTCTCTTGTCTTAAAAATAAAACTAGAGATCTGAGTGGACTTAACACAGAGCACAAGTGGATCTGAGTAAGGCAAGGAATGAATTATAAAGATGCTGTAGGTGCCTCACCCATATTCCCTTGGAAGTCACAGCAACACATTAATACTACTTGCTAAAAATCCTAGCAACCCTGAAGACTACTTTCTGGTCATTGGAGCAATGTGGAGGGTGTGCAAAGCAAGCCAGGAATGACAAAGGTTTGTGCCCCCAAAGCAGTCCTCCATCAGTGATGAAGGATGAGTTATAGATGATAACTCTAGTTTCTCCGTGTCTCATTTGGGATAACTCCAAAGGGTACACTATTTCATTTCCCAGAGTTACCCAGCTGGAGTAAGCTTCAATTGCCCATGGTGGTGACTGTCCTGACTGCACACCTTGTACTGGCTTCTTTCCTTCACTGATGAACTTTCTATCAGTGTTTCCTAGAATCACCTGCAATAAACAACTTACATACAAATCTTTGTGTTAAAGTTGACTTTAAGGAATCCAAAACCAAGTTCAAATCATGAGACAAGGATGAAAATGATCTAGAAGAAATTTTGGTGTTCCTTCTTCCATCACTACCAAACTGAGCTTTGCCACAAAGGAA
Source organism: Cephalopachus bancanus (assembly GCA_027257055.1). Lineage (NCBI taxonomy): Eukaryota > Metazoa > Chordata > Mammalia > Primates > Tarsiidae > Cephalopachus > Cephalopachus bancanus. Next base: position 777,381 of record JAPVLO010000476.1, on the reverse strand, counting down.
TTTTAGCAGCCTCACTCAGGGCTGGCCCCAATGCTCACAGCTCCCTGCACATCTCTCTGAGTAGGGACACTCAGTCACCCACCTCTGTTACAGAGAACCCATGCTCCTCAGACAGCACCCAATATGTAACAGGGACCTCATTCATACACTCAGCTTGGGGACTACAACTCTGGAATTGCATAAGGATCCTTATCACTCCCTCTGGAAATGCAAAATTCTAAGAAATCAGAGTAACGTTTTTATTTTTATTATTTCTATTTTTAAAAAAATCTTTGAATTGCAGTACCGCTCTGTCACCCAGCCTGGAATGCAGTGGCACAATCACAGCCTACCACAGCCTCAACCTCCTGGGCTCAGGCAATCCTTCTGCCTCAGCCTCCCAAGTAGCTGGGACTACAGGCATGTGCCACCATGCCCATCTGATTTCTTTATTTTTTGTAAGATGAGGTTTTGCTATGTTGCCTGGCTGGTCTAGAATGCTTGGGCTCAAGCAGTCCTCCTTCCCTGGCCTCTCAGAGAGCTGAGATTACAGGCATGAGCCAATGCGCTGGCCTCTCCAGAGTAAAGTGTTTACTTTTTCTTTGCTCACAATATTTTTCCAAAGTGGAATAAGAGTGATGAGACCAATTTTAATGTAAATCTAAATCTAAATTGTTTGAGGCAATTTAGTATTGATGAGAGCTTCTGCAATAGTTATTTCTGATCTTCTTGACATAGCATAAACAAAGGATTTTAAAATCCTTTAAAAATCCATCTGGCATCTTTGGGAGGCTGAGGTGAGTGGATTGCCTGAGCCCACAGGTTCGAGACCCGCCTGGGCAGGGAGACCTCATCTCTACAATAAATCAAAAAATCAGCCGGGCGTGGTAGCCCATGCCTGTAATTTCGGCTACTTGGAAGGCTGAGACGGAAGGATCGCCGGAGTCCAGCAGGTCAAGGCTGCGGTGGCCAGGAGCGGCCACTGCACTCCAGTCTGGGCGACAGAGTGAGACTCCAACTCAAAAAAAAAAAAAAAAATCCATGTAAAAGATAAGCACAAGTAGACACTATGTGTTCTTTTACTTATCTTTAAATTCAGTCAGTGCTCTTTCCAGTCACAAACATATCTTTTTCTAATTCTTTGAAAATTTGTAAAAATGCAAAAAAAAAAAAGGATGGCATTGATATAACAGGGATATTCTTATTACCCACAATTAAGTGTTTACATTTTATCAAATTTGCTTTGTCATTTTTATTTAAAGAAGAAAAGGGAAATCACAGAGTTTGCCATGGTTGTGAATGGAATCAGCTGCTTCTGCTCACCATTCTGGGTCGCACTCTCCTCTCCAAGATCAGGTCTTATCAAAAACAAACTTGCCAGTTCTGTTTTCTCTTTAATTTCATCTTACACTAAAAACACTCAGAAAACATTTTTTATTTCCATTTGAAATTATAACCAAAGACCCATTTTCTGAAAAAGAGACCAAGAAGTATTGGAAAAGCTTTGCTCACTGAGACACAGTTGCCTACCCACCTGCCATAGCATTTCCTGCCTTGAAGGAGAGTTGTCACCGTGCACAGAGGAGAACCCAGATCAGAAGCAGGAGACGTTTCACCCTGCAGGGTAGTGCTGACAGCATGACACTTGTGAGCTGGCTGTGGGCAATCGCGGTTTCCACCTGTTTGGGTAAGAAACACGTAGGTCTTTATTTACAGAGGCATCTAATGGGGCTGGGAAGCAATGGAGAATAATCGAAAAGGAACTGCATTGCCTCTTAAAGTCCAGCTATTGGAGGTAGAAAGTTCGAATACGCTGCCTGGGGCTTGAATCAAAAAGAAAGGTGGGTGGGAAACCAACCTGTGAGTTTGTCTGTCTGTCTGTCTCTCTCTCTCTCTCTCTCTCTCTCTCTCTCTCTCTCTCTGACATGATACTCCACTGAAGTCCCTTCTCTTCTCTTTCCCACAGAATCCAGCATAGCCCAGACAGTCTCTCAGTCTCAACCAGAGATGTCTGTGCAGGAGGCAGAGACTGTGACCCTGAATTGCATATACGACACTAGCGACAGTAATTATTATTTGTTCTGGTACAAACAGCCTCCCAGCAGGCAGATGATTCCCATTATTCGCCAAGACGCTTATAAGCAGCAAAATGCAACGGAGAATCGCTTCTCTGTGAACTTCCAGAAAGCAGCCAAATCCTTCAGTCTCAAGATCTCAGAGTTACAGCTAGGGGATGCTGCGATGTACTTCTGTGCTTATTTGAGCACACAGTGAGCAGAGCAACAGGGAGAGGCTTACAGAAACCTCAGACCTCAGAACCTGTGCAAAGGTTGGGGAATGGTGTGGGGCAGGGGAAGTGATGGGGTAACAGGTATAGAAAATCACTATGAGAAACAGAGACATGAGCAAGGCTTGATGGTTTATGCATGTAATCCCAGTACTTTGGGAGGCTGAGGTGGGAGGATTGCTTGAGCCCAGGAGTTCAAGACAAGCCTGGACAACATAACAATGGGTCTCCACAAAAAAAAAAAAAAGCCAGACATGGTGGCATGTGCCTGTAGTTCCAGCTACTTGAGAGGCTGAGGCAAAAGGATCACTTGAGCCTGGGAGTTTAAGGCTATAGTGGGTGAGCCATGATCATGCCACAGTACTCCAACTTGGGCAACAGAGTGAGACCCTGGCTCAAAAAAAAAAAAAAAAAAAGAAAAAGAAATAGAAGATTGAAGTCTGCAAGTTTCAATCCTTAAACTAACAGTAAAGATAACGGCATGTGCAGTGATTTCCAGTTTTACAAAGGGCCTTCATGGGTTCTATTGCATTTGACCCTCAGAGCTAAGGTACACATGACAGGCCAGACTTCCTAAGAATTTTCTCAATACAGAGAATCTTTACAATTTGCCTGGGAACTCAGACCATGAATTTTCATCTTTTTCCATTTTATTATTGCTTTTATTTTAATTGTCCATCCAGTCCAAAACTGCATCTCCTCATTCACAAGGCACCCATTTTAAAACACAGCAGGTGTAACAGTAAGGGCATAACCAGGAAGGAAATGCACTGGGCCCGTCATACACTTAGATGAGTTAGGACCACAGTATTAGGTCAGAGGACCTAGAAGAAGAATGGAACAGCCTGTGAAAGGTTCCACTGAAGAGCCAGCTCAAGGGTAAACACCTCAGTGATTGGAATGCTGTCCTTCAAGAAGTGATAACATTCGTTAAACGACGGGGGCTGATACATGATACTGTGGGAAGTTTAGACACCAAGGGATGGAAGTAGAATAGAGTCTCATTACACCCTGTAACTCATTTTCAGAATTTGTGTTTCCCTTTCCCACAACCCTAGGCTCTCCTGGATTCGAGGTCCTGGTTCCCAGAGGAAGGATGCTACCAACAGGGATTCTAACCTGAAGTTGTGACTGCTACCTGGGTCACTCTGAACTCCTTGTGCCAATGGTTCAGCAGCAAAGAGAGGAGTTATTAGACTGGGAGGGGTAATTGACCCTGATTATCACAAAGCACCAGGTTGTAATGACACAATGAATGTGGGGAGGAATGTGTCTGGAACTTAAGTGCTTCATATTGGTATCTCCTGGTGTTTTCATGCCCAATAAAAGCAGCAGATGGCAGTTATAGCAACAAGGTCTGAAAAGGGAAAAGTGGTCAAGAAATGAGACCCCCAGCAAGGAGGGTGTGAAGAACTGAAGGTTGTGTTTTGCAACCTTCCTGTATCAAGTGTTTTAAAGAGATTGCAGTCAGCCACAACCTTGAAGACTCAGTGACACGGAGGAAATTATATAGGGTGAGCAGGCATCTGAGTAGTACAAAGAGAGGACTGTGAAAAATATCACTTGTTCCTTGTTGTCTCATCCAAATACCTAGCTCTGACTTCAGCCAGAGCTGTGGTAGACAGTTCTAGGGGATCTCATACTCACCTCAAGCTGATAACATGCAACATTAAGCATACTCTGTGTATTTTTTAAAAATACCTACCTCGGGGCCTTCTCTGACACCTCGGGCTGTGGGCATCTCAGCCTGAAAGTATAGGGGAATTACCACTACTGCTGGCAAGCACCAAACAATGGGGAAAGAGAGCCAGTGGATAAATGCATTCTCTTTGTGTCTTTTAAGCAGATAATTCTGGGAAGCATCCTGCATTCTTCTGGGAGATCCTGGCAGAATCAAACTCCAGCATCACTCTATCTGCTTCCTCACTTCCACTTCCTAAGAGCTCTTCCTAAATAACAACCTTCACCTGAGTCCTAGCTTCAGGCTCTACTTTGAGGGGAAACCACACTAATACAGAAGTTTTTTGAAAATTAAATAGAGACAGAACTGAGGAGAATTCAAGGTGAACCTTACTGGGCTGATTTCTGATACAGGCAGGTAGGTACTTGAGTGATTAATCATAAAGAAATCTCCTTATTTTTTCAAAAGATGACGAGGCAGATCACATTTACTAAACTTCATTCTCTGCAGATATGTGACCATGTTTTTTTTTCATTGCTCAGAAATTTTACTTGCCAAGTCTAAACTCTTTTAACTGTCTCTCATTGCTCCCTCCCGCAAATCTGCTCACCCTCTTAAGTAGTAGAGACCCATTCTTTCCCTGGGAACTAGGACCTATTTAAACCGCATTCATAGTTCTTCCCAAAATACACCCTCTTCCAGCAGTTTATTCTCCATGCTGACCCATCAGCACCACAAGCTCACTGCTGACTCTGGAATTTCTTTTCCAATTGTTCTACCCACCCAGATTTTCCTTTTATGCATATTTCAGACGCTAAACTGTACTAATCCTATAATGCCCATCAGAAAACTATCTTCCCTCCTAGGGTTCTTCTCTAATAATCAAAGAATTATTTGATTCCTTCTCTTCCAATGTCATATAGTATTGAATCTGAACCAAACAATTTGACTCCTAGTGACATACCTTCTTGAGGCATTTGCTATTGTTTCGAGGTCCTTATTCTTCCTTCCTAAATACATTACAGTCTCTACGCAGATGGAGTTTACCTTGTACCCTTGGCATTCCTCACTGTTCTTGGCACAGTGTTAGACACATAATAAGTGCTGTTAAAACCCTAAGGTTATGCTTAAAATTTAGATAACAATTATTCTATATGTCTGAAAGAATATCAAGTGGAAGAAACAGGCTTTTTGAAGAGATATGACATGGCAAAGGGTAGAATTTAAGAAAAAAAGTGAGGAAGGAAGGGACAAGGTACATTTTAAACCTCGAGGTCTTTTGATTTAGTGTAAATAGAAACCTGAAATTCATATAAACAGAACAGACTTTTTTTTTTCAGGGTCTCACTCTGTCACCCAGGCAGGGACAACAGTGCGGTGACACGACCCCAGCTCACTGCAGCCTTGACCTCCTGTGCTCAGGCGATCCACCTGCATCTGCCTCCCAAGTAGCTGGGACTACAGGCATGCGCCACTATGCCTGGCTAATTTTATTTTTTATCTTTATTTTTATTTTTGGTAGAGAGGAGGTTTTGTTATGTGTCTAATCTGGTCTCAAACTTCTGGGCTCAAGTAATCCTCCTGCCTCGGCCTCCCAAAGAGCTGAAATTACAGGTGTGAGCCACCTCACCCAGTCACATTTCTTGACTAAGCCAAGTTCTTTTCATGTACAGGAATAAATTGTAGGAATTGCCTAAGTAAGTATCTCTTTCACCTGAAGGGGGCACTGTTTGCCCCCTTTCACGTCCGTTATTTGCAAAAGCCTGTCCAATGTTGATGAATCTGCTATGTTCCTAATACCATGTATACCAAAAAAAAAAAAATTTTAGAAAGTCGGGCTCGGTGGCTCAGCCTGTAATCCTGCACCTCGGGAGGCTGAGGTGAGTGGATTGCCTGAGCCCGCGGGTTCGAGACCCGCCTGGGCAACTTGGCAAGACCTCATCTCTACAATAAATCAAAAATTAGCCGGGCATGGTAGCGCGCTCCTGTAGTTCCAGCTACTTGGAAGGCTGAGGCGGAAGGATCGCTGGAGCCCAGGAGGTCGAGGCTGCGGTGGCCGGGAATGGCCACTGCCCTCCAGTCTGGGCGACAGAGTGAGACTCCAACTCAAAAAAAAAAACCTCCTTTATCTGTAGAGTCCAGGTCATATTTTCACATTCTGGAATCAAAACATTCCTAAGTTTAGAAAAGTCAAAGCACTGGGGAACTTTTAGGAACCACATCTACGATCTAGGGACTTCAGCTTGTATGTGAGCTGAGAGAATTCATGTTATCAGGAACCTAGAGGAACCCAGAAGTTCTGAGAGCTGGTCTCTATCTTTTACAGAAAATATTTAAAGAAGAAATAAAATTTTTAATCCACTCTTTAATATTATATTTTTAAGGAAATTAGCTATCAGATGAAGAAAGAAGAAAGCTCTTCCTAACTGACCATTTTTATTGGGGTTCTCCAGAGAGATAGAACCAATAAGATGACTACATACATACATGAAAGGGACGTATTAGGGGAATTGGCTCATGCAATTATGTTGGCTGAGAAGTCCTACAACAGACTACAAGTTGAAGACCCTGGGAAGCCAGTAGTGTGACTCAGTCCAAATTTGAAGGTCTGAGAACCCAGGGGGTCAATGGCATAAGTCCCAGACACAAATGCTGAAGAGTCTGGAGTTCTGATGTCTACGAGCCGAAGAAGAATGTACCCCAGCTCTGAGAGAGAGAACAATTTACCTTCTCTTTACTTTTGTTCTATCCACGCCCCTAGCTGATGGGATGAGCACATTGAGGATGGATCTTCCCCACTTATTCCAGTCAGACTCACATGCCAATTTCCTCTGGAAAAACCCTCACAGACACAACCAAAAATAATGCTTTGCTAGTTTTCAGGTATTCCTTAATCCAGTCAAAACTGACACCTAAAGTTAACCATCACGCCATCCAAGAAAGAAATAAGATTTTATCACCTACTATAATTATTTGAAGAGCATTTCAAATCGACAGGTACAGGATGAAAAGGATCTAGAAAAAATCTGATGCCTGTGTTTCTATCCATGTTAACGGGACTTTGAAGCTCCAGGGAAGATTAGCAACCTCCTTCGGTGTAAGGGCCAGCTCCCCCACTCTCTCCACAAGACCACCCAGTTGAGGGTTTAGCCACTTATCTTTTGTGCTGCAGGGAACTTATGTGGCCCCCTCAAAAACCTAAATGCACCAAGCTGCACACCGTCCACTGAGACCCCCTCTTGGGGGTTAGTGAACAATGTTCATCACTTCCTCTGACAAAACAAAATTGTGAATGAATATAACAAATCAGAGAAAAACTTTTTTTAAAAGTTTTTTTGTTCACTGTATTTTCAGACAAGGAGTTGAGAGTCAGGAGAATCCCAAAAGTGAACTAAGGTGATGAGGAGCACTGGGGATCCTCGGTGTTCTTTAGTCAAGATCCACCCAACTAAAAAGGAATGGCACAATGATTAGAGTGACTTCTCTCACTTGTGCTGTTAATTGCTGATGTGCCTCAGTTTCTGCATCTGTAAAAGTTCCTCCATGAGAACATGGAGTAGGCATGTGATGCTCATGTGTTTTTCTCCTAGTTTTTACTTTTTAGTCTAACTAGCTAACTCCAGTGAGAAATTCTGCAACAGTAGTTGCCAGAAAAGGTTGGCATTCCAAGGAAGCATACGGGAATTTCTCCGATTGCCAGAATGGGTTCTGCTTCCAGAAAAAGAAAACTGTCTGCCCACCCTACCCCTATATTTGCCCACTTAAAAGTTATTTTATATACATCATTTTATTTGATCGTCAGGATCCAATAACTTGATTAGCTATTTGTGGAAGTTGGAAGAGCAGATTGGATGATTAATGTAAGATACTAAAGTTCTGATTGCCTGGGCCCAGAGGATCACAAAAAGATCCAAAATGGCAAAACAGACCCTCTGAGTTGGGATTTCCAATCAGCATTGCAGGCACACTGAGCCCAGGCAAGAGGCAGAAAACATATACTCCTGAGAGCCTCATTAGTGAACTCATAGCTTCAGCTGGACTGATACTGGGCGAGAAGACAGCCCAATCATTTAGGGTTTCCTATAAAGACTGGAGAGGGGAAGAGAGGAAATTATAAAGTAATAACAAACTTGCCAATTTCCTGTGACTTAGCCCATAAAATAGTAGGTACAGCAGAAACTTAACACTAAGTAAACAAGAAAGAAAACTGCACCACCCACAGCAACTCAGCAAGCTGTACTTTAAGAAGTCCTCTGGGCCGGGCGTGGTGGCTCACGCTTGTAATCCTAGCACCTTGGGAGGTGGAAGTGAGAGGATTATCTAAATCCAGGGATTAGAGACCAACCTGGGCAACTTGGCGACACCTCGTCTCTACAGTAAATCAAAAAATTAGCTGGGCGTGGTGGCGTGTGCTTGTAGTTCTAGCTACTTGGAAGGCTGAGGTGGAAGGATTGCCCAAGCCCAGCAGGGCGAGGCTGTGGTGGCGTGCCACTGCTCTCCAGCTTGGGTGACAGTGAGACTCCTACTCAAAAAAAAAAAGGTCATCTGGAGTTAAGAATATCTGTGGCAAAATGTCCACCGTTAACACCATTTTCCACTTAGAAATAATAAACAGGAAGAGAGAGTTAAGGCTACCACTCCCTACACAACAAGTCAGCTTTTAACGTAGTCTTTTATTCTCCTCCTTATCTTCTGGTGGGGGGCGGAATTTACATAAAGCTGGATCATAGAAATGGCCTTATCTAAGACTGGATGACAAAAATTCAATAGGGAGAAAAAAATTAATGCAAATGAGACTAGCATTCTCTGCGTTATGAGTTTTTCATTTTTGCTCTGTTGCCTCTTCTGCACAATGGAAACTGTAATTCCTGACCTTTCCCCTCTCATAGAAGCCTGTGTGCATGAGGAAAAATAAAACGCCAATGAAAAGCTGTCAGATGTGTAACACAGAAATTTTCACAAATGAATTTTATGTTAATTGTCTGGATTCTTCCTTCACAAAGTCATTAACAAAAGCACAAAGTGCTTACAGGAACACTTATACCAGTATTGTAGGGCTCCCTGACACAGCCACATGAAAGAAAGAAAGAAAGAAAGAAAGAAGGAAGGAAGGAAGGAAGGAAGGAAGGAAGGAAGGAAGGAAGGAAAGACAAGTCTTCAGCAAATTGTAGGCAATTAGACATAAAAATTCTGGTTTCAATTTTCTCTGGACTATCTGAGTGTTACTGTTATTCTTTTAAGTCATATCTCAAAATGATTAAAATACTGTTTCATCAAAGAATGACTGATAACCAATACCTGTGTTATCATACCCCAAAGACCATTTTATGACATTGACTTGGAGGAGAGGCAAGAAAGTGAAGAAGGAAGCAGGAGAAAGAGGGAAGGAAAGTAGAGATTTTAAAAAGAAAGAAAAACAGAGGACGATCAGTAGGAGGGAGAGAGGAAGGAAGGGAAAGAAAGTAAGGTGGGGGGGCAGGCAGGCAGGAAATACGGGAGGAAGAAGAACAAAAAAGAAGCCGGGCTCGGTGGCTCAGCCTGTAATCCCGCATCTTTGGGAGGCTGAGGTGAGTGGATTGCCTGAGCCCGCGGGTTCGAGACCTGCCTGGGCAGCGAGAACTCATCTCTACAATAAATCAAAAAGTCAGCCGGGCGTGGTAGCACGTGCCTGTAATTCCGGCTACTCGGAAGGCTGAGGCGGAAGGATCGCCGGAGCCCAGCGGGTCGAGGCTGCGGTGGCCGGGAGCGGCCACTGCACTCCAGTCTGGGTGACAGAGTGAGGCTCCAACTCAAAAAAAAAAGAACAAAAACGAAAACTTACAGAGATAACTGAAGTTGCATTAGCTCTGCCTGTCTTTTTCCTCACCTATCTCATCCTCCTCTCCAAATTTCATCTACGCAAAAACAATTTACCAGCTGCTTATTCTCTTCATTCTTATCCCAGAATAAGTTACAGTACTGGCCATGCATGTTTTCCATTCGACATTATAACCAAAATTTTATTCTCTGAAGCAAAAGACAAAAAAGTATTGATGAGCTTTTCTGAGAGAGATATCAGGCCACCTGACATCTCATTTCCTGTTCTGAAACAGACATGTCAAGTGCAGCTGATACCCAAGGTTCAGATCGGAACAGAAGTTTTTTCACCCTGCAGGAGGAAGCTGCTGGCATGGCATACCCTGGCTTACTGTGGGTAATCGTGTTCTCCACCTATCTCGGTAAGGAAGGCCTTGGCTAGTACCCAATAGGGCTGAAATAGGAAGAAAGATTAATAGCACAGGAATCTAATCTCATTGGACCAAACTATTCGGGGCAAGAAAGTTGATAGATTTTGTCTGAAGTTTGGTTCAAGGGGAAGAAAGGTGGGTGGGGAGGGGAACCAGGCTGTTAGTCTGATTCTCTTTCTGACATGATAACCCACTGAAGTCCTTTCTCTTCTCTTTCCCACAGAATCCAGCATGACCCAGACAGTCTCTCCGTCTCAACCAGAGATGTCTGTGCAGGAGACAGAGACTGTGACCTGAATTGCATATATGACACGAGTGACAGTAATTATTATTTGTTCTGGTACAAACAGCCTCCCAGCAGGCAGATGATTCCCATTATTCGCCAAGACGCTTATAAGCAACAAAATGCAACGGAGAATCGCTTCTCTGTGAACTTCCAGAAAGCAGCCAAATCCTTCAGTCTCAAGACCTCAGAGTCACAGCTAGGGGATGCCGCGATGTACTTCTGTGCTTATTTGAGCACACAGTGAGAGGAGCAACAGGGAGAGGCTGACAGAAACCTCAGACCTCAGCATCTGTGCAAAGATATAGAAGGAGTGTTCAGGGTCACGGGAACACACAGAGAAAATCACTGTTTTCTTGGGAGGAAAAACAGTTGTATCTAACTATAGGAAGCACAGAGAGGATGCTATAAGCTGTAATTCTCAAAATAATAATTAAAAAAATGAATGCCCACAATGCTTTATACTTTTGCAAGCTACTTTCACATGTTATTTCACCAAACCCTTACAACCCTCTGTGTTACATAGGACAGGTCAGACATTCTGAGTCACTGCTAGCCATGAATCTCAGAGCTTGACCTAAAGCTATATTCTTCTCAAATCACATCTTAGTCTTTTATTTTGTGTATTACTCTAATTACCATCTATCTGCATGTCCCATGAGCATATCAAAGTTAATATCCCCAAAACTGAATTTCTTAGCTTCCCTACAGATCTTATTTTTTCCTTATCTTGCCTTGCTCAAGATTTGGGAATACAATAAAAATCTGCTATTGCTGTGTTTCCAGTTAGAGAATTTTTCCCACTCTCTACTTTCCAACTGGGCTATCTGACGTTTTATGCATATTTTATTCCTTCCTAGTTATAAAACAGTGCAAAAAGAAAAAAAAACTACATCATATCAATCTCATCTATCAGTCGTTCATTTTAACTTTAACTTGACTTCGTCCTGTATTTCCCAAAGTTCATTAATGCATCATTTGTCTGAGATATGAAGATAAAGAAAGGGAACGAGCAACTGTCAAACAGGATTTGATGTGCTGCTAAAAGGAAGAAAAAAAGGTGACTTTTGGCAGTGATACAGTTGCTTTTGATGAGGCAACCTAAGAGTGTTACTGACTCAAACTTGGCCACTTGTTGCCCAAACCAAACTGGAGAGACAAGAGATAACAGAAGGAAAGTGACTTTATTTCAAAAGCCAGCAGGTAGGGAAATAGCCAGGCTCTTGCTGCAAAGAAACCATTTCAGATTTCTAGGCTGAGTGCAATAGTTTAAAACGGGAAACTTAGTATGGGGAACAGGCAGGCATGGCACAGGATGTCTCCCCCACCCCCAAAAGATGAGGTATTATTGTATTCCCCAGGCAGGTCTCAAATTCCTGAGTTCAAGTGATCCTCTTACTTCAGCTTCCCAAAATTCTAGGATTACAGGAGCCAGTGTGAGCTGCTGCACTTAAGTGGGGTGGATTTTGATGGCATATCTTGGGTGGTGGTACACCGGATGCCTACTTATTATCTCAGCTAGAGTCAGGTAGTGGACCAACCATCTCAAGACTCCCCCTCCACCCCCACCCAAGAGGCAGGATCCCATGATCAGGCTGTTTTTAAGTTTAGCCCCTGAGGTTTTTAAGCAAGCATAAAGTCAGATAAGTGTGAATGGTGAAAAGAAGTTTCTAAAATACACTGAGAGGAGGAAAAAAATTTTAATATATTTTAAGGCTGAGATACCCAGATACAGGAAGAAGTGACCATTTAGAAAAACCAGGTCTAACGGTGAGGCCAAGCAGCTGCCATGGCATGAGTGACCACCCTTACATCTTCTGAAATTTAGGGGATGCCTGGACCATGAGAGGATTTCATCTTATGCTAAGGGAAAAATTAAAAATGGAAAAAAGTAATACCAACATCTCTTTTTATGTCCACAATTCCCCCAGTGTGTCTCTTCACTGTTTAGCTACCTAGTGGAGCATTTAATTCCATCTGCCCACTTTGGGCAACTGAGAAAGAATGGGGAGTGACGCTCGAACGACTGAAAGAACTAAGTTCAATTAGTAGGTTTCAGAGCTCAGGTTGAAAGTATTTTAGGATGAGTGATGGAAGTGACTGGATTTGGGAGAGGACAGAGGGAGGCCAAAGCCAACTGCCAAATTATAATTCAGATTGCTGAGTCATATATCAAATCCCACACACTCCTACCATTCAATCTTAGCACATCAGCTCCTAGAACACCATGCCCAGCTCAGCTCCCAAACTTCTCTGCTTGTCTGGAAAAATGGGCTAGACACGAAGCTCAGTGGAAGCATCCCTCTCACATATGGAAGATACCTTGTTTTACCCTGTCCTTTACCTCTGAGGTTCAATGAGTCACCAAGACTTACGAATTCAAGCTAGTTATCAAGCTTCATATCAAAACTTTCTTCTCCTTTCCATCCTTCCTTCTAGTGCCTTCATATAGCTTCTCTCATTGAATTAATAACTAGTAATTTATCTAGGTCTCTCTGCTCTGTATTGTGCCCCCCTTCAAAGATTGCTTCACATGACTGCTGAGTGGGCTTCCCACAATAAAAATAAGATTATGTCCACCTCCCCTTCAATAAAGCCCCATTTTCCACAGAAAAAAACTCTGTGATTATTCAGAATATAAGTCGGTCAAAGCAGAGGTCACCACTGTATATGCAGTACCTACCATGCCTGACAGAGTAAATGGTCAAGGATCATCTATTGATGGATTAATTAGTACTCTTCTTAACAATTCAGCCCCTTTTGTTGCCCCAGGGCCTGTTCCCCCCACCCCTACATATTCCTGTGATCTCAACCCATGAAATTGTCTCCTGCAGATGTGCCTTTGCTGGCATACCCATTCGCAATTAACCACTTGGCTACAATTTAAGAGATTCACATTAACTCTAAATGGATCAGAGACCTAAATGTAAAACCTCAAACCATAAGAACCTTAGAAAATGCAGGACACACCCTTATGGAAATTGGAACTGGTATCCAATTCCTGAACAAAACCCGAAATCCACAGGCCATAAGAGATAAGATAGACAAGTGGGACCTCATTAAACTGACAAGCTTCTGCAAAGCCAAAGAAACCATCAAGAGAGCAGGGAGACAGCCTACAGACTGGGAAAAAGTATTTTCCAACTACAGGTCCAACAAAGGCTTAACATCTTGGATCTACAAGGAACTCAAATGCGCTGAAAAGAAAAAAACAAACAACCCCATTATAAAATGAGCAAAAGATATGAAAAGACACTTCTCAAAAGAAGACACCTGAGCAGCCAACAGACACATGAGGAAATGTTCAACCTCACTAATCATCAGGGAGATGCAAATCAAAACCACACTGAGATACCACTTAACTCCAGTCAGAATGGCAATTATCAATAACTCAAAAAATAACAGTTGCTGGAGAGGGTGTGGTGAAAAGGGAACACTTATCCACTGTTGGTGGGAGTGCAAACTAGTGCAACCTCTGTGGAAAATAGTGTGGCGATTCCTAAAAGCTCTAAATATTGACCTCCCATATGACCCTGCAATCCTCCTACTGGGAATATACCCTGAAGAACTCAAATCACTCTATCAAAAAGATACCTGCACATGTATGTTTATCGCAGCATTGTTCACAATAGCAAGAACCTGGAATCAACCATGCTGTCCATCAAAAGAGGACTGGATTTAAAAAATGTGGTACATATACACGATGGAATACTACGCAGTCATAAAAAAGAACAAAATCATGAATTTCACAGCAACCTGGATGGAACTAGAGTCTATAATACTGAGTGACCGCTCACAGAAACAAAGATCTGAGTATCACATGTTCTCACTCATATAGTGGACCTTGAACATCTATCGTAATACTATAAGAAAAGGATTGTCAGTGGTGGGAAACTATGGGGAAGAGGGAGGGAAAGGGAAGTGGGATTAACGGTAGTAAATATCTGCCTGGGGATAGGGAGATACCCCTTATCAACAAGGGTGCCTGAACAAAACATATTTGCCTGCCTAACCCTTAACTGTACCCCACAATATCAAAATAAAAAATATTGATTAATAAAAAAAAGAGAGGAGAATCATTAGTGTCCTCTCTTCTCTGAATCCTTGTCTTGACCTTGCCTGCCCTGGTAGAAGTGACCACTTCCTCCTTTATCCCCTAACTAAAATCCTAAGCACATTTCTAATGTAGCAAATCTAACACTTTATGGTACTTTTATATGTTTTTCACTGTCTTCCCACTAAAATACAAACTTTAGTATCAAGGACAGAGTTTTATTCATTCCAGTAGCAACAGTGCCTCCAATATTCCTTAATTCAGATATGATTTTTTAAAGTTTTTAAAATTAACTAGTTGACAGCATTTTCCTCAATAAACGTTAAAGTAAAAATTGATAATTGTTTATTTTGCCATCTGTAGTTGTGTTAACTTAGGATTCTAAGATAACTCATAGGACTACAGGGTATGTCAAAAATTAATAGTAATGACTATGCCATGCTGGTAATAATAATATTAGTAGTAACTAACACTCATTGATTGTGTATATATATATATAGAGAGAGAGAGAGATGTGTGTGTGTGTGTGTGTGTGTGTGTGTATGTGTGTGTGTACCCCATATTCTGATAGGTGCATAACTTGCATTATTTCATTTAGTAGTCCCAACAAATTATGCTGTAGGTACTATTGATATCACAATTTTGTATTAGGAATTAAAGCTCAAAGAAGTCAACTTGACTAGAATCACACAGTATATGTGTGACTCCTTAACCTATGGACTATTTCCCCCACCTCCCAAAGGGTGGCAAAATGCTGCAGTGCCTCTATCTCATTAATTTAGTAGACATATAGATAGAATATAAGAAATTTATGAAAATAGTGCTGCATCCTATTGTTGGAAGCCAGCCTTGGAGGTCCACATGATTGACAGGGTCCCGGTGGGCAAAGACCCCGGGACACAGGGCGAGCCCAGGAAGCTGAGGCCCTTCTGTCTTCCACCTTTGCTGTTTGGTACCACCGAAGAAATTCTGTGCAGTCGTGGAAGAAGAAAATGGCATGTTTATGCGAAGTACTCACACCTAACCTGAGAATGTCATGGTTCATTTTCCCATTTTCCCACTATGCCGCTTGGCCTTTTCTAACATATGCAAGGGTTAAACTCTGAAGTACATCAAGAATGCTTTCTTTCACTTGGTTATAAGTTACTAGATATTGCTTGAATAAAAAATGATGTTAGTATATTCGCTCCTTATTTGATTTAGAATTATGCAGTTTAGTGTTTAGACATAAGATTTTTTAGAAGCACAAGTTTATAGTAAGTTCATTATGAATTCATTATAAGTTCTAACACTTATCTAGGAGTTATGTAGGTGACTTATAACACTGTTTTAACTGACTTAGGATAAAGATTAATGGTTAAGGTTTTTACTTAATTCAGTAGTTAAAACTCTAAGTTAACATTTATAGAGTGGGTTTTCACTGAACTCATAATATACTAATCAGACACTTTTATGATAACTTAGCTAAAGACAGAAAGCAACTTTGGGGGCTTGGGAAACATTATTAAAAGCTTCTTTTGAGTTTTCTTTAGAAATAAACACTGCAAGATAAAAGTAACGAAGACACCTGGACAAGAAAGGCAATTACAAAACTTTGAAGGTCGTAAAAGCCCAAAAGAAGATAAAAAACTGCTACATGAAGAACTGTGCACCTGGGAACTTTCTTGAAACATTTCAAGGACTGTAATTCAGGACTTTGAGCTAAAACTATCATTTTTGGCTTTATGATAAAGACTCATTAACTGAAAGTAGATAATGTTTTCGGCTTATTTGTTTCTTCTAAAGACCGCTAGATGGTGGTAACTTTTAAAGCATATGTATGTTAAGGAATTTTCTTTGTCTTGCCCCTTTACGAATGGTATAAAAGCTCTGTGTTAACTAACATTAAATTGTCATCTGCTCAGGAAGCAGGTGTCCGAGTATAATATTTTCGTCTTTCGCCTATCCGTCTCTCCTTCAGGAGATCTCACGACCCGGCAAAGGGGCTGGACCCCTTCATCCTATGTGCACTTGTAGTCTGTTCTTATTTTTTCTAGAGTAGTAATTCCAAGACAGGATGAATTTATCTTTGTTCATAGAAGTTAAATGTAAAAATAATACTATTGCTACCTGGACGTGGTGGCTCAAGCCTGTAATCCCAGCACTTTGGGAGGCCGAGGCAAGAGGATTGCCTGAGACCAGGGTTTGAGACCAGCTTGGGCAACTTGGTAAGACCTTGTCTCCACAATAAATCAGAAAATTAGCCAGGCATGGTGGCACATGTCTGTAGTTCCAGCTACTTGGAAGGCTGAGGCAAAAGGATTGCCTGAACCCAGCAGGGCGAGCATGGGTGGCCATGAGCATGCCATTGCACTCCAGCCTGGGCAACAGAGACTCCAGCTCAAAAAAAAAACCACTATTACTATTTTTTTTTTACAAAGGGAATGTGTGTCTTTTTAGCATTACTTTATAATTAATTGCCTTGTAACTAGCCAATATTTTAAACTTCTCAATATATTTTTAAATAGCATTTTAAATTTAAAATGCAGTTTTAGGCAGCGATGGTAATAAATGTTTCAAATGTCATTTTGTGTAATTCTAAGAAGAATATAAACGTTTAAAAGGAATTTCTAACCTTTTCAAGTTATCCTAGTTTTCAAGTTAACATACAAAAATCCTTCTTTTATGTAACTTCTTAAACTTTTTTTCCTATGGCCGGGTGTTGCTATGAATGCTCTTTTCCAATATTTTTCTTCAGAGAAAAAAACTAATATGTTGTGAACACTGTCCCACATAAACAATTTTTCTACAGCATGAGTTCCTATGGCTATACAATTTTACTTCTTTGGAATATACCTTAATTTACTCAACAAATAACTTTGGCAGGTAAGCACTAAAAATACATTGTTTCCAAACTGGAGCTATTATAGGTATAACTGTGATCTAAAAAAAAAAAAAATACTTGTACATAAATCATCTGCAAATAAGAGACCACCCAGATTAAAGTCACTGAAGTGAAACAAAGTGTTGGCTAAAAATTCCAGGTTAGTTACTGGATCTAAATGCTCAAATAATGTTATCAATAGCATGCTTCTATTTCTTGACTTTTCATTACTCTATTGACTTTATTCTGAAGCAGGCTCAGGCCAAAGTGATGGTAAAAACAACCACCAGGAACCTCAGACTTGTGTCCTACTGTATTTTTTTCCTATTGTTGCTGTAACAAATTACCACAAACATAGCAACTTAAACAACACCAACTTATCATCTTACTGTTCTGGAGGCCAGACATTTCACTGAACTAAAATCAAGGTGTTAGCAGGACTGTGTTCCCTCTGTAGCCCATAGGGGAGACTCACTGAAGCCCTGAACTTTTCTAGCTTTTAGAAGCAGCCCCTTCCTTGGCCCATGGTCCTCTTCCAGCCTCAAAACCAGAAGTCATATCACTTTAACCTCTGCTAGCTTTGTCATATCTCTTCTTACTCTCCTGGTCCTTCTGACCCTCCTGCTTCCCTCTTGAAAACGTTTCTGTTTTGTATAATTTGCCTTTCAGGTTGGGCTATTTCTAGGTTGAATTATTTTATTTTATTTTACTTCATTTCATTTTAGTTGGAGTCTCACTCTGTTGCCCAGGCCGGAGTGCAGTGGCACACTCACGCCCACCACAGCCTCAACCTGCTGGACTTAGGTGATCCTTCTGCCTCAGCCTTCCAAGTAGTTGGAACTACAGGCATGCAACACCACGCCCGACTAATTTTTTGATTTATTGTGGAGATGAGGTCTAGCCAATTTGCCCAGGCTGGTCTCAAACCCATGGGCTCAGGCAATCCCTTCACCTCGGCCTCCCAAAGTGCTGGGATTATAGGCCTGAGCCACCACACCCAGTCCCTGCTTCCCTCTTATAAGGACGTTTGTGATCACATTGGGATCATCCAGACATTTCAAAATAATCTCCCCATCTCAAGATTTTTTTTTTTTGAGTAGGAATCTCACTCTGTCACCCAGGCTGGAATCTTCTCAATATTCTTAACTGAATAAGGTCCTCAAGATCCCTTTGCCACGTAAGGTAACATACTCACAGGTTCTGGGGATAGGATATGGACATTGCTATCAACTGAATGTTTATGTCCTCCTAAAATTCATTTGTTGAAATCCCAATCCCCAAGGTACTGGTATTAGGAAGCAAGGCCTTTGATAGGTGATTAGGTCATGATGGTGAAATTCCCATGAGAGGAACTAGTGTACTCATAAAGAGGCCTCAGAGAGCTGCCCTTGCTCTTTTCACCACCTAAGGACACAACAAGAAGACATATTCTATTAACCAGGAAATGGGCCGTCACCAAACGCTGAGTCTGCTGGCATCTTGATCTCGGACTTCCCCGTACTAATTGTGAGAAATAAACATTTGTTATTAAAACCATCCAGTCTATGATATTTTTTGCTACAGCAGCCCAAATGAGCTAAGACAGATATGGGGCCACTATTCTGTCTATCATACCTGCCAAATTAACAACCCCAGCAGAAGGAAAAAGCTTCTTTGGTGATAATTCCAGAAAATATCCTGGGGCTTTGCATGGACTGATTTATCCACATCTGGGAAACAGGAAGAGGTGTCTCCCCAAAAGAGAGGAGATAGCTAGAGAAAAGGTTGGCAGACAGACAGGGCAGGTGCCCCAGTAACAATGTAGCAAACTTCAGCAGGCCTGTAGCCTAATACACTCACATTGGTAAACAAGTTACCTGTGAGCCACTCAAGCTAGTGCTTAAGTACTCGCTGCTGGGATAGAAAAAGAACCAATCAGTTCACCATTAGGCCCCTACCTCCTGCCGACTGGTCCTCAGTATTGACCAATCAGAACAGCTATTGCTAACCAATCAGTTCACAGCAAGTACTAGCCAATCAGCTGGTCTTAGGGCTCTATGAGCACCAGGTTTCAGCTCCAAGTTGGCAACCCCCTCAAGTCCTGTTTTGCTGAGTGGGCTTTTCTGTCCTCTCAATAAATCCTGCTTTCTCACTTTCCTGCTGTCTGTGTCCCTCATTCCTCCTGGGCATGAGACAGGAATTCCAACCTGAAGAGCTGCAGAAGATCATCAGGGCCAAAGAGCTACGCACCCCAGAGGCTGACTTGCCAGCTGATGGAGCCAGCTGAACTGGGAGAGCTGTTGGAAGAAGGTGAGACTCTGAGGCTGAGACACTCCACCGGCTAGGCTTGCCAGCCTGTGGAATCAGCAACACTCTCAGGGTTTGGCTTGCCAGTCCATTAGAGCCAACACTCTGGGGGCTAGGCTTGCTAGCTCACCAAATCAGCAACACTCTCAGCTTGGCTCACCACCCCATTAGAGCCGACATTTCCAGGGCTAGGTTTGCCAGCCCCTTAAGCCAACCCTTTCTGGGGCTCAGCTGGCTGACCCATTGAGCTGACACTCTCAAAGCCCAGGCTGGCCTGAAAAATCCATATCACCAAGGCAAAGTCAAGATACTATTAGAAGAGAGATATATAATGTATAGGCAAAAATAACAGATGACCCCAACATTATAAATTTTCTTTTAAACTCCTTTTGTCATAAAAAAGCAATAATAAGTCCACATATTAATTCCAATAAAATATTTTTTAATTATCAAATTTACAGTTCAACAGAGCAAATAAAAATCAATGAATAAAATTGCTTCACTATAATATAGAATTCCTGTTGACCAGAAATTCAGCATAGTTATTCAAAATCATTTCTATGTGTTCAGTAGATAAAAGGATGAATAAGAAACATTTCATGGTAAATTTAGTTGAGGGAGGTATTAAATTGTGTACTTGGTAAACTGAAAGTAAAGAATAAAAAAGATACAGTTTGATATACCTTGCTATGCCAAACCTGATATTTTCATGCTTTAAACCTAAAACTCCAGTAAACGTTCAAAGGTAACAAATATGAAGAAGTCAGGACAATCACTCTAAATCGCAAACTATTTAGGTATAATCTTGAGCATTTCAGTTGTAGGTGAAATGGAATAACAATAGTTCATTTGGATGTCTCTTAAAAACAAAGACAGATAAAGGTAGGAAGGAAGGAAGCTGGTAGACAATAAGAGATTAAAGCATACTCATTGTTGATTTATCCAAAAGGGTTTGAGAACACATTGATGAAGTAGGGCAGGTCAGAAGATACAATAATATGATCAGCACTTAGTGAAAACAATTAAAGAGAAATAAACAACAAAGAAAAGTTGTGCAACACAGAAGTCCAAAGATGAAGAATTAAAGCAGAAATAAATGTGGCAGAAATTGAAAGGAAGGAAGGAAAATGAGGATAAATGATTAGAAAGTTATGAAACACTGGCAAAAACAAGCTAAAGAATGCAGAACAAAATGTCCTAGAAAAAAATGTATCCAATTGTTATATACTATTTATCATTCAGTCACAAGGTAAGAAACATTATGTCAGCCATAAATAGATATATGAACATTTTTAAGGTTTCATGATGATTATGGCCTCAGTGTTCAAAATATATTAAATGAACCACAAGTTATCTATAACACAATTCTGAATATAATTTAGGTACAGTCTAGCACCTCAGGATAGAAAAAGAGAAAAATAGTAAGGCATAATGTAGACCAAATGACATTCAGCTGTAGAGAGCCGTCAGGTATTGCAATATTTAGAATATTATTGGGTTAAAAACACTAAACTAATATAAAAATTCCCCCAAGTAACACCAATTTTATGTATATACACATACATATACATATCATACACTTAGGTGACTGTGTGTGTGTGTGTGTGTGTGTGTGTGTGTGTGTGTGTATTTCTATTCCTCTCAGAGACCATATTCTGGCAACTCCCTTATTCCCCATTCCCTACTGTCCAATTAGATCTAGCCTTAGATTTCTCAGGGGATTCTCATCCACAAAAGTGCCTGTAACTGTAAATTAATCTTCATCTTGGTTATTTCAGTGCAGGATTCCTACTGATCTGATACATAACCATTTTCTTTCCTTCATGCGACTGTGCTTGGTCATGATGCAAAAAGTTACTAATGAAAGATGTTGTTTTAAAAACAGTACTACAGAGCTCATTATTAGACATATTGTAGCTTCTTTATTAAGGACTTAATTTACATATTATCTCATGTTTTTAGGAAATGTCATAAGAAAAATTTCTCTCAAAATTTAGTATGTGGACAACTTGTACCTATACTGGTAGTTGGTTTTTATTATGTGGGGAAGGTATTACAAGATTGCTTATTTTCCTTTCTTACATTGGCTGCTAATAAGTTAAGAGCCAAAGTTAGCCCAACTCTAACAATAAATGGCTGTTGTATATATTTTAATTCCAAATCAAATCCAAAGTTTATGTTACTGTCCTTATTTTTTTCTTCTTGATTTTTATACTACTTTGTTGTTATTTTTGCAAATTCCTTTTATGCCATTTGCCTCTTTCAAAGATACTTAAAAACCATGTGTGAATTCAATAGGATAGATGAATGAATGAGGCAAAGAGAAAGGAAATTTATGTGGTGGAGTAAGAAACTTACATTATACATAGACACATATAAAAAGGTAAACAAATAAACTTTATCTAATAGATTTAATCTTCCCCATTAACAATCCTATCCACCAAGTATTCAAGAATCTTAAATTTTGAAACTTACAATTAACAGTATCTCAGTTTCTTTAGGCTTAACGAGTTCCTTTCACTTTAAATATTCAGTCCATTCCATTGAACTCCATGTAATGGCTGTTTTTAAAATCTCTCTTAGATGACTCAGTCTCTTTAGGTGCTTTGTTTGGAATCCCATTACCTTACCCTTCTCTCCCATGATGACACTTGGGTGGTAAGGGTAGTTAATTGTCAACTGAGGCTAAAAAGTAAAAATAAAAAACCCATGCATTGTCTTCTAGATCCTTTGGTCTAAGCAGCTGAGCAGTCAGTCTTGTCTGCTCCCCGGGTGAATAAAAAGCTATATATGAATTATCTCACCAGGTCTTTGGGGATGATGTGTTGACCTCACTGCTGGAACCAGTTGTTTCAGCCTTTTGACTCCAGCTCAAAGTCCCTCATCATGGATATTTCTTTGTCTTTACCCCAGGACTTTGCCAAGCCACCAGCCCTCTCAACTGACTTTTCTCCAGTGCCATCTTCCCACACTGTAACTGAAACCTCCCCACAAAATATGCAGCCTCCCCCAGAAACACCATGGGAAGTGTTCCACTAGCCAGTACTCTTATGCTGCTTCCATGCTTATCTAAATGTTTCTGACCTCTCCTCACTCAGTAAGTGTCTGCCCTTGGCAGAGAAGGGAAAAAACAAGAGTCCTGACATCTACTTTCATTTTCTGCCTCCATCTTCCTTTTTTCTCTATCAACCAACTAGGACCAATACAACTGACCTTCCTGTCTGATGTGCGCTTTCCTGTCAAACTTATGTAAAATTCTACGATCAAGTCCAGCAAGTCCTTACTTCTAACATGGTAAAGAGTATGATGGAGTAATTTAGAAAAAATATATCTGAAAAAAGCCTGACTTTCAAGCCAATTCTCTTGGTGAGTAATCGAAAATTCCAATTCATAATGAGTAAGTTTTGGCTCTAAAAATTGAAAATAAAAAAACTTAAATTTAGGTGTCAGAGCTAAATATTAATTATCTTTCCAGATAATTAATATTTAGAACACAACATGGGAAAACTACCATGATATTTTCAAAGAAAACAAAAGACTTTCAAAAGTATAAAAAATTAAGGGAATAAAAAGACAAACCATAGACTGGGAGAAAATATTTGCAAAACACATATCTCATTTTTTTAAAAACTAGTAACCAAAATGGACTTAGTACCTTTAAAACACAACAATAAGAAAATTTAAAACCCAAATAAAAATAGGCAAGGAGTTGAGCATATGCCTCACTGAAGAAAATATACAAATGATAAGTATGCATATGAAAATATAATTAACATTATGTATTATTAGGGAATTGAAAATTAAAAATGAGATATTACTACATACCTATTAGAATAACTAAAATCCCAAACACTGACAATATCAAATGCTGGTGAGGATGTAGAGCAACCAGAACGCTCATTCATTGCTGTTATATCCACTTTGGAAGACAGTTTAGTAGTTTTGTACAAAACTAAATTCTGTTACCATATGATCCAACAATAATTATACTCCTTAGTTTTAATCCAAGTGAGTTGAAAATTTATGTCCATACAAAAACCTGCACAAAAGTGTTTAAAAGTAGATATATTAATAATTGCTACATCTTGAAATCAACCAAGATGTCCTGCAATGATGAGCATATCAACAAACTGTGGCACATCCAAATAATGGGATATTATTATGCAATAAAAATAAATGTGCTATTAGGCCACAAAAAGACATGAAATAACCTTAAATGTATTTTCTAAAGGAAAGCAGCCAATCTAAAAAGAAAAAAAAACAGAAAAGAACTACATACTGTGTCATTCCAACGACATGGCATTCTGGGAACAAAACATAACTATGAAGAGAGTGAAAAGATCTGTGACTGCCAGAGATAGGAGAAATGATAAAGAGAATGCAGATATTTAGACCAATGAAATATTCTGTATAATACTATAATGGTGGATACATGTCATCATACATTTGTCAAAACTCATATAATGTACAACACAAGGAGCAAAACTTAATGTAAATTATGGAATTTAGTTAGTAATACTATATCAATATTCATTCATCAATTACAGTACATGCACCATGCTAATGTAACATGTTAATAATGGGGGGAAGTGAATATGGGTTGAGAGGGTATATAGAAACTCTCTTTACTTCCCACTCAGTATTTCTACAAACTTAAAACCACTTTCTCTCTCTCTCTCCCCCTCTATGTGTGTGTATGTATATATATATATATATGAAATATATACTTAAAGTATATAATATTGAATATATTTAATACATATTTAATTAATCCTTTAGTTAATTAAAATAAATTTTGCATTCCAGGGGATTATTTTGAAGGCTACATACTCATATTCTGGAACAAGTAATAATCTCAAATCTACTTCAAGAAACATTTATTCAGCAAACATTATTGAGGGAGAGGGTTTGTCAGAAGCCCAAACCTTGTCTTCACACAATATATTTATGCAACAAATCCTCACACATACTCCATGATTATAAAATAATAAAGAAAAACATCATTGAGTAGCTAATATTTATCAGTCAAAGACACAAAGAAGATTGGAACAAAGTTTTGTCCTCCAGAAGATAACATGCCTCTTCATCCCTGACAATTTCTTTGTCTCTTTTGTAGAAAAATGTGTCTTTGCAATCTATTCTTCTCTTTTCAGTCACTCTACTCCCTTCAAAAAAAAAATGGGTCTTTATTTGGAGTTGCATGTAGGAATTGCTCAATTTTATGTATAAATATATGACAAAAATTATCTTTCATTCCTAGCTTCTTTAGTGATCCATCACTAAATAGTATAAATATGAATATATTTTAAGATAGTTCTTAGGTAATATATCACATACTATTCTTATTCTTAAAAATGAAACTGCATTCTAATCACTTTATTTCATAATACTATGATCATTCCTTCTTAGTTCATTAAGGCTGCTGTAACAAACTATCACTGTTTCTTGGACTCTGGAGACTGAGAATTTCAAGATCTAGGAACCAACAGATTTGATGTCTAGTAAGAATCCATTTCCTGGTGAATAGGTGGTGATTTCTTATTGTGTTCTCATATGGTGAAAAGGGCAACTCTCTGAAGCCTCTTTTATAAGGGCACCAATCCCATTTGTGAGGCTTTGCCCTCATGACCTAATCACCTCCCCGTGATACCACCTCACTTTGTTGATTAAGTTTCAATATATGAATATATTAAATATATGAGTTTAAGGGGACTACATTCAGACCACTCCTGTCTCTCCTGTATATCCAATCCACATTCATTCCCTTAGATCCTTAGAAAACAAATACAACTAGAACCTCTTAAGTCCATAATGATTTACTTAGTTCATCAACTCACATATAGCTTCTTGACTCTGCTGTTTTGAGGACTTTTTAAAAATATCAACATACGTTTTCTTACATGTGTGTACAGATTTGTGCATGTCAATACTCAGAACAAAGATTATGATTTATACACATGGAATCATAGAAATTAAGCCACCATCATTTTTCAAATCATGGACATACATGTTCACATACATGTCAAATATAGCATCCTATTCACATTTGGTAACACATAAATATCTATTGCCTGAAATATCAACTAGCTAAAGGAAACAGTATATTCCAATTCATCCACTTTCCCAAAAGAGGCCTCTATTTGTAAAAATCACTAGCATTGATTCTGCCTTGAGTCACTTTCAAGTAACAGCAAAGAGTGAAAATACAAAGAGAGGATGCCAGTCTGCTCTCATCTCCACTCCTTTGGAGATCAATCTTCCAATTGTTTATTGAGAAAGCTGCATTGCAAATGCCTAAAATTTACTTTGCCAGTTAGAGGCAAACTCAGTCTTCAATTTTTACCCACTTCAATTTTGAAGCACTTCTGGACTCATCCAGTGTGACTGAAAGCTGCCTTTTTCTGGAGACACATATGTGGTATCAGTAATCCAGACAGAAGTCCCACTCTGTGTGGCTGTCTGACTTCTCGCCTTGGATGTATAACCTACTAAAATTAGATACCTCAGCACTTCTTTTCAGACAAATCCATGGAAAGAAAGCAAACTACTTCAGGGCTCACAAATTCATGGTGAAGTTTTCTTCCAACACAGAAGTAGAAACCTCAGCTGAATGACGGTAGCAGCTACAGCAGGAAGTCAGCACAAACTTCCAAAGACCAACGGGAAGCCTGAGTTTTACCCTCACTACCACCCTCATAGAGAGCCTTGCTCTGGAGACTTCCATGGGGATAAGAGGGGAAAAACTGGTTCTACTGCTCAGATCCTAGGATTGAATGTGAGTGAAATTCTTGGACTTGGTTTTCAAAACTATCCTGACTCTAAGATTAAGCAAGTTCTTTTTTTTTTTTCTTATAAATCTCTCCTTGAGGACTTTTCCTGAATAGATCCTTACAAAACCTAACAAAGAGGGAAACAGAGCTGTGGAGATTACAGTTAGAAGGACAAAAAAAAATTTTTTTTTTTTTTGCTTAGTCCCCATTTCCTCATTTTTATCTGAGGTAATCAAGATCTAGAGAAGTCCCTTTCTCACTCTACATGGCATAGTAGGAGGTCTCCACAAGGATTCTGTTCTAGCCCTATGACTCCCTCCTTCCAATCTGTGTCTGTTCCAATGCCCACACCAAACACTAAATAGGTTACTAAATATTGGTATAAATTCTGAATATCATTTTTGCCTAGAAGGAAACAGACAACATACGCAACACCATACTATAATAGATTTTTACAAGGTAAGAAAGCGTTGACACAGGCCAATGAAGAAACAAGAGGAAAAGACAGAAAAAAATTGACTTAGAGGTATTCTTTAAATAAAAGTCTCATAGACAAGTAAGTATGAGCTAATTGTTCCTTCCTCTGTCCCAGATTATTTCTCTGCCCCATTGTCTAGGCCAATTGGCCACTTCCTGATTCTGTGCCTATAGTAATCTTAGTCTTTGCTCAGGAAGCTGGTCAGACCAGAACTCTTAGATATTGTGACAGTCTTGTGTTCTCATCAGTTAATTCCTATTATTTTGCTTTCTGCTAATAGTTTTTGCTAACACTTATGATCTGCTTTTGTTAACAAAACCAGCAGCATGGAGTTTTCATGCACTCGCTAACTTGAGTTCTTTGTCTTACCTCTTTAATAGCTGCATTCTCTCTGTAACACCAGGAGTCAACATTTTCCATCAAATGCAGCAAAATTTAAGCCTCTTTTGACAGGAGGAAACACTTTCTGTTTAAGGAAGGGTATGAAACAGATAACCCAGTGGGTATCTGCCACGCCAGGCTCCTCTACATTAGCTCAGAATTACAGTTTGATAATTTCTTGCACACAGCATCTGCAAATTCAGAAAGGTGAGTGATGTCGGAACTAAAGGTCCCTTGTTCCATTTACTTCATCCAAATTCAGGTCTAAGGGGAAACATTTAAGAAGCTATATGAATTTCAATAGGATGAATATTTCCATCAAAGGCTGTAGGAGACACAAATTTAAAGAGTGGCTAGGGGATTAAACATAAACATATAGTGACAGTAATTCCTGCACTGTTGTCAAAGTCTGTTCATGTTTGCAGGCCAACCAATGATGATTTTCAGACACTGGAAAACTATAAAACCTTCACACATATTAAAGACAGCTTCTAAAATATTTTATCATTAGTTTAAATGTTTACATAGCTGCAAAAGTTGTAAATTTTTACTCTATTATAAATATTGACATTTCCGAATAAAATTCACAGAATAGCTTTTAAACATATTCAATGAAATCTTAATGCCTAAGTGATTTGATACCCATCAACATTCAATTAAAATCCAAGAACAAGCTCTTCATTAACAATTGAAGACTTTATGTTACTCTTTTCTTTCCTTGAAATCATATTTCCACTCAATTTCTCTTTTTTCTTCAAAAGTCTTTTGTTGATCACCCAAAATGTCTGCAACAAAAACATGTATAAAACTGAATTCGTTTTATTTTTTCTGACCATAGTGCTCTAATTGTTAAAAATTATTTTTCTAGATTATCAATACTATTATTAATATATATATATTTGTTTAAACACAGCATAAACATATTACAACTTAAATACGTTTTTAACATAAAAGGCCAAAAATTTTGGGAAATGCATTTCTTTTCTTTTATTATAGAGTTGTGAGGTACAAGTCAGGATTAGCTACACAAATAGGCTGCATGCAGGTGAAGTTTGGGCCTCCAACTGGTCCTCACTTTCCCCGGTTTAGGACCAGGTACTCTTTGTGTTGTTAAGTGCTCCGACCCCCATCCCTGGCAGTGTCCCTCCCTTGTACTAATGTGATTAATGTTCAGGTACCACTTATGAGTAAGAACATGTGGTATTCAGTTCTTTGTTTCAGTGATAGATCACTAAGTATGATGGTCTCTAACTCCATTCAATTTCTGTGAAATCCATGATTTTGTCCTCTTTTATGGATGCATAATACTCCATCATGTATATGTACCACATTTTTTTATCCAGTTCACTTTCGTTAGGCAGTGGGAGTGGTTCCATGTTTTTGCTATTGTGAATAGTGCAGTTACAAACATGTGGGTAGGTGTCTTTTTTGTAGAATGATTTATGTTCTCTGGGTATATTCCCAGGAGAGGTATTGCTGGATAGTATGGAAGGTCAATTTTTAGTTCAGGAATCACCACATTGCTTTCCACAGAGGCTGAACTAGTTTGCACTCCCACCAACAGTGTAGAAGCATTCCCTTTTCTCTGCACCCTCACCAGCATCTGTTGTTTTTTGATTTATTAGTGGCAGCCATCCTTACTGGACTTAGGTGGTATTCCATTGTGGTTTTGATTTGCATTTATCTGATGATTAGTGAGGCTGAGCATTTTTTCATGTGTCTGTTAGCTGCTGTTTCTCTTCTTTCGAAAAGTGTCTATTCATGTCCTTTGCCCACTTTTTAATAGGGTTTTTTTGTTGTTGTTTTTATTTTTATTTTAACTTTCAGCTTGTTTGAGTTCCTTGTAAATCCTGGATGTTAGTACTTTTCAGATACATAATTAGCAAATATTTTTTCCCATTCTGTGTGCTGTCTCCCCACTCTTATGATGGTTTTTTTTTTTTTTTTTTTTGCTGTGCAAACGTTTTTCAGTTTTATGGGGTCCCACTTGTCTATATTAGCTTTGATGCCATTCTCTTTGGGGGATTTGATCAAGAATTGGTTGCCTACTCCAATGTGCATAAGAGTGTTTCCTACCTTTCTTCTAGGGTTCTCATAGTTTGAGACTTTACATTTAGGTCTTTGATCCATTTAGAGTTAATTTTTGTATATGGCAATAGGTATGGGTACTGTTTCATTCTTCTGCATGTGGTAAGCCAGTTTGCCCAGCACCATTTGCTAAATATGGTCTCCTTTTCCCTGGGGGCTTTGTCAAAGATGAGTTGGCTAAGAGAGTGACATTTTGCTTCCATAACCTCTGTCCTGTTCCATTGGTCTATGTATCTATTCTTGTACCAGCACCGCTGTTTTGGTCACTGTAGCCTTGAAGTAAAGTTTAAAGTCTGGAAGTGTGATACCTCTCACTTTGCTCCCTTTGTGAGGATTGTTTTGGCTATTTATGGTCTTTTTTTGTTTCCACAAGAATTTCTGTCTTCTCATTTCCAGGTCTGAGAAAAATGATATTGGCAATTTGATGGATATGGCATTGAATCTGTAGATTGCCTTGGGTAGGATGAACATCTTGACAATATTCTTCCAATCCGTGAGTATGGAATGTTTTTCCAATTGTTTGGTTCATCCTTGATTTCTTTGAGCAGCATTTTGTAGTTCCTGTTGCAAAGGTCTTTCACTTCTCTGTTTAGGTGGATGCCAAGGTATTTCATTTTTATGTGGTTATTGTGAATGGAATTATGCTTTTTATTTGGCACTGTGTCTGCTTGTTGCTGGTGTGTAGAAATGCAACTGTCTTTTGCATATTGATTATGTACTCCAAAACTTTTTGACAGACTCCCTAGGGTTTTCATATCATCCACAAAGAGAGGTAGTTTGACTTACTCTTTTCCAGTTTGGATGCCCTTGATTTCCTTCTCTTGCCTGATTGTTCTGGCTAGGACTTCCAACACTATGCTAAAAAGGAGAAGTGAGGGTTGGTATCCTTGTCTAATTCCCATTCTCAGGGAGAATGCTTCCAATTTCTGCCCATTAAGCAAAATGTCACTTGTGGACTTATCAAAGATGGTTCTTAATGTTTTTAAGGAATTTTCCTTCTATGCCTAGGTGCTCAAGGGTTTCTATCCAGAAGGGATGCTGGATTTTGTCGAATGTCTTTTCTGTGTCTAATGATATAATCATACAGTTCTTGGTTTTATATCTGTTGATGTGCTGAATTACATTTATGGTCTTGCAAATGTTGAACCAGCCCTGCATCCAAGGAATGAAGCCCACTTGGTCATGGTGGATGATCCTTGACAGTGTTGTTGAATCTGATTTGCTAGAGTCTTGTTTAGAATTTTTGTATCTGTGTTTATCAGGGAGATTGGCCTGTAATTATCTTTCCTTGTTGGGTTTTCTCAACTTTGGATATCACTATAATGTTGGCTTCATAAAATGAGTTGGGGAGCATTCCATCTTTCTCAATCACCTGGAATACTTTCAGCTCCTCCTTATATGTCTTATAGAATTGATCTGGGAACCTGTTGACCTGGGCCTTTTTTTTTTTTTTTTTTTTGGTAGTTAGATTTCTTATGACTGAGTTGATTTCATGGATTGTTATTGATTTGTTTAGAGTTTCAATTTCTTCTTGTTTCAGCCTTGGGAGATTGTGTGATGTCAGGAAATGCTCCATTTCCTTTAGGTATTCTAGTTTGTTTGTACATAGGCTTTTGTAGTATTTTCTGATAATCTTTTTAATTTCTTCAGGGTCAGTTGCCTTTTACATTTCTAATTGTGTTTATCTGGGCTTGTTCTCTCTTTTTTTTAGTCAGTCTGGCCAGTCTTATTTATCCTTTCATGGAACCAGATTTTGGTCGTGCTAATCCCTTCTATGATATTTTTGTCTTCTGTGTGGTCATTTTATCTTGGTGACCTGGATTCTTCTGCTGAGGTTAGGATTTACATGATCTTGTCTTTCCAGCTCCTTTAAGTGTGATGCTAAGCTGTTTACTTGTGATCTTTCTGTTTTCTTGATTTGTGCATTGAATGCTATTTTCCTCTTAACACTGCTTTCATGACATCCTAGAGATTCTGATGTGTCTTTGTTTTCATTTGTTTCGGAATCTTTTTAATTCTGTCTTGATTTCCATGTTTACCCAGAAGTTATTCAACAGCATGTTGTTTATATTCAATGCCTTTGTGTGTTTTAGACACACAAAGAGGGATCTTGTTGGTGGTTTAGGGATCCTGTTGGTGGTGATATTTATTTTTATTCCACTGTGACCTGAGAAGATACGTGGTATTATTTCAATCTCCTGGAGTTTGCTCATGTTTGATTTATGTCCAAGAATGTGCTCTCTCTTGGAGTATGTTCCATGTGCTGATGAGCAGAAAATGTACTCTGTATTTGTTGGGTGAAATGTTCCATAGATGTCTATTAAGTCCATTTGATAGCGCACTGAGTTGCAGTTCTGGATTGCCTTGTTGGTTTTTTGCCTCAATAATCTATCTAAAATTGTTAGTGGTGTATTTAGGCCTCCTATTATGATTGTGTGAGAGTCAATGTCCTCTTATGGTTTGCTTATAAAACCTAGTGCTCCTGTGTTGGGTGCATATATGAATATTTCTTGCTAGTGGGTTGAGTCTTTTATCATTATGTAGTGTCTTTCCTTGTACTTTTTAATTTTTAATGACTTGAAAACTGCTTTGTTACATAGTAGAACTACACCTGTTTTCTTCTGTTTTCTATTCACCTGTAAGGTTGTTTTCCAGCCTCCAATCTTAAGTCTGTGTGTGTCTTTTGCAGTAGATGAGTTTTCCAGAGGCAGAAGATTGTTGGATCATTCTTTTTCCATCCAGTTTCCACTCTATGTCTCTTCAGTGTTACAGTTAGTCCATTCACATTCAATTTGATTACTGATATGTGAAAGTTTATCACTTTCATAATACTCCTATGGGGATGCTTTGTTTTCTTTTAACTTTTGTATTGATATATTTTGTATTTTCATTTTTGTGGGTGCTCTGTATGCCCTGCTAACTCTGTGTTTGCCTGTACCTTTGTGGTGTGCTTGGCAATTCTTTTAAATTCTGTGCTCAATACCTTCCTAAGAGTCTCCTGAAAGCTGATCTGGAGGTAGCATATTCTCTTAGGGATTGGGTGCCTGGGAAGGATTTTAATTCTCCATCACTGATGAAGTTTAGGTTCAATGAGTAGGAAATCCTTGGTTAGAATTACTTAACTTTAAGAACATTAGAAATGGGACTCAAATCTCTCTGACTTTTAGTGTTTCTGCAGATAAGTCTGGAGTGATTCTGGTGGTTTTTCTTTGGTAGGTAGTCTGACCTTTTTCTCTTGCTGCCTTTAGGATTTTTTTCTATTATTTCAAAGTAGTCTTTTTTGAAGTTGGCCAACTGTGCTTTTACTTCCTGTACAATTTCTTTGAGTTTTGCTTCATGTTTCTCTTGGTTCCTGTTGATTTGTGCCATCCATTCTCTGATTTCTGTGTTTGTCAACTGGAACAGGTCTTTCTGGGAGGTTTCCATTGTTTGTGCTCTGCTGGCTGCTTTTTTGTGTGCTGTCTTTCTAAAATTCTGAGAGATGTTTGTTTTTCAGTCTTTCCTCATTTGAAAATTCTCTTCACTCATTGAGAGAGAGTGGAGCTCCACCCTTTGGCAGGGTCTTGTTTCTGCTGCTTTTTTCTTTGCTGCTAAACTGAATGGGCTAGATTCTCCACCCCCTACTGCATGTGATTGATGGCTAGTGGC
The DNA here is from genome assembly GCA_027257055.1 of Cephalopachus bancanus. Classification (NCBI taxonomy): domain Eukaryota; kingdom Metazoa; phylum Chordata; class Mammalia; order Primates; family Tarsiidae; genus Cephalopachus; species Cephalopachus bancanus. The sequence continues at coordinate 744,356 of JAPVLO010000476.1, read as the reverse complement.
AAGGAGAAGTGAATCAATTCACCATGACCCAGAGTCACTCACTCTCCTCCCTCTGTCAGCATGATCTCAGTTACTACACACATGGTGAGGGGGATGGGGGTTTCCATGACTGCCTTTTTTTTCTCTTTCTGTTCAAAGAGTCCCCTACTAGTTACAGGGAGTTTCGCCCTTCTAAGCATGTTCAGGGTGCCTCCTTTAATCATCAGCTGGATCCACACTCTCTGCCCTGCCCTGCAAGACAGCTTCTGGTCTTTTGCTCCACCAGGTGCCAGCATGGGCATATCAGTCAGATTCACCCCAAAGATAGATTTTTCTCCATAAGGGATTCCCTTCCCACTCCACCTGGACTCTGGTGCCCACCACTACTTCCTGCCCAGGTTTTCTCCCATGTGAAACTGTCATTTCACACACTGTTAGGAGGGTATGAACTGATTCAGAGTATCTTATAATTACTCACCTCTCTCCTTCTCCAAACATATCTTCCTGTTCTGTGTGCAGCTGGTGCAGAGTGGTTGGCACAGGGAGGGGGATAGGACATGTGGAATTCCACACCTGCCCTGGCTTCCTGGAGACTGTGCACTCAGAGAGACCTTTGCTGGGTTCATAATGATTAACCTGTTCAAAAGTGCTCTGGGTAACTCTGTCTAACAATGGCAGAATCCCTACGCTTTGTCTTGCAAGGTGAGCTCAGCATTGAACTGCTGTTCTCCAGTGGCCATTTTGGCTTCTCCCCTCTGTAAATGCATTTTTTTTTTTGAGTTGGAGTCTCACTCTGTCGTCCAGACTGGAGTCTCGACCTGCTGGACTCCGGTGAGCCGCCACCTCAGCCTTCCATGTAGCCAGAATTACAGGCATGCGCTACCACGCCCAGCTGATTTTTTGATTTTACTGTAGAGATGAGGTCTTGCCAAGTTGCCCAGGCGGTCTCGAATGCACGGGCTCAGGCAATCCACTCACCTCAGCCTCCCAAAGCATGGGATTACAGGCTGTGCAACCAAGCCCAGCTTGGAAATGCATTTTTTAATAAAATGACTGGGATCATATTAATGGCAAATTAAAGAAGGCTTCCTTCCAATAAATTGTCCCTTTGTTTAGTGCCCCAGAAGTTTTTAAACCACAGGGGAATGCTTCAAAGAAAGATTCCGTCTTATACAAGGTTGGAGAAGGGCAATTGTGAATGGGAGATAGGAAATGAGAATCACAGTCAAATTCTCAGACAGGTCATTTTTAGAAAAGGTTACAGAGAGAAGGTGAAGATCTAGAAATTGATTCCCTTAAAATATATATCCACTGGGCGACAGAGTGAGACTCCAACTCAAAAAAAAAATCCATTCCTAGTTTGAAGAACATTGCATTAGATTGCTCTTTAACTCAGCCAATCTTCATGAAGTGATAGGGTTTGAGGAAGATCAGCAAGAGATTTTAATAAAAGAACTTTTAGTTTCAATAAACTTGATGAATTTTCTAAAACCTGTTTGACATTTCTAGCTTGAAAGAATAGCTGCTGACGAGTTATAAAATTATGGGAGATTGAGTTCTTACATGACACAAAGTCATTTGAACATGTATCTTTATCTTGCGAAAGGCAGTTTTAAATGCCATGGTCATCTATTAGTAACATTGTGAAAGAAAAAGTTATCCTAAAAAGTTATCTTTTTTTCCAGGGAAAAAAGAAAAATGATGATTGCTAGATCTTTTTTTCCTCTATCTGCAAGACCATTTTCAAGTAAGTATTTATCTGACATTCTTGAAAAATGTAACCTTGTTGTCATAGCATTTTTACCTAGCAATCCATAACTGAGAAAAGGCTCAGATGGTTTACACCTCTGTGGATTAGAGGTTAGCCTAAGGAGTTAGATGTTTAAAGATCTGAAGATGTTAAGAGCCGTCTTAAGATGGAAGTGATATTAAGAGTTCGTAGCCTGGAGGAGAAATCAAGCCCATATAATAGTGTTAACCCATACAGTATTTTATTTTGTTGTCTATGCATTTGTATCTTTTTTCCTGTAAATATTTGTAGAATTAGCTTTTTATTAATGGTTCTCATTAAGAACATTAATAAAATGTGAGCACAGGCTCATTCCCTGTTTGTTTTGAAATATTTTTTTTAGTACACTTAAGACCATTTTAACACTGAATTAGATAATTACTTCTGATAGTTATCTAAAATCCTAGTTCCATGTACATCTGAATTGAACAAAAAGGTGGCTAGTCATTATTTAATTTGCTATCTTAACATTTAAAGATTTTCTTTTCAGAAGAAATTTAACTGACTAGATGTCTTGAAACATTCCTAATTATTTTTCAATAATCTGAACTTATCCATGAAGGCAAATGAAAATAGATGAATAATTTATGGCAAAAGTTACAAATTCCATGACTGTATTAAATCTTTCTCCACAATAAATGGGCACATTCTGATTTTGAACAGATGCTTTACAAAAACATAATCTATGGACGTGGGGATCTTGCATAAAGCAAATTCTCCCTAATATGTATATTCATTAAAGAGTTCTGATTTCTAGACCAGAATCACTACTGGAGATGAAGAGCATCAATCAAATGTCAGTGTGAACTTGTTTCTTACTTAAGATGACCTCACTAATTTTACCCTAATATCCTGAATGCAAAAGCCTATTCTGACTCACATAAGGGATCCAGAGTTCCAATTTAAGAACATGATTTCTCTTCCTCAGAATTCTCCAGGTTTTCCTTCTACCTTCCTAGCCACTCCTACTTTCTTTCTCCTTTGAAGGTTGCAGCTTCTCTACCAATTTCTTGAGTTCTGGGATTTCTAAGTCCTCTTCTATACTACAAACAGACTCTAAGCAATCTCATTGATTCTTGAGCCACAAATACCATTTAATTGCTCTAGAATGACAAATCGGCATCTCTAGTCAAGACCCTCCTTGCCACAGATGCACCTAGATGTTTCAACCTCAACACGCTCAAAACTGAGCTCATCATCTTATCACCCCATAGATCCACTTTCTATATCACCCTCCTAGTAAATGGAGAAATGATCTCCTTCAATGTGTTATCCTCACTCTTGCCAGAGTAATTATTTTAAAATACAAATGTTATCAGTTTACTCTCTTGCTTAAAACTAATCAGTGACTCCTGGTTTTCCAAAGATAGAATCCAAAATTATCATCAAGATTCACAAAGCCTTCCCTTCTCTGACTTACTGCTCTGGTCTTATCTCTCATCTATGCTTTTTACCATATTGGACTGTGTGCTTAATAACTCCTATTTGTTTTTCTAGGTCCACTCTCCATTCTTCTGCTATGCCCCAGGTGACTGACCTGTAGGGTCTAACATCAATGAGTTATCTTGACTTGTTTCTGTAGATTTTGGCCCAAGGGGAGCACCTTCAGAGATAGGAGAAAAGAAGGAAAGTAATGTCAGAGTATATGTTCTCTCAGCTTCCTCCCTCTGGCACTGACACAGTCTGACAAAAACCTACATTCACAAGGTCAGCTACCTAAGGTAGCCTCTCCAAATAGCCTTTCTATGTCCAGGGCTCAGTAATCACTCCCCCCCTTCCATCAAGGTCTGGAGAAATGCTGGTCCCACAGTATAGCACTATCTCTTATATGTTCTCTACACCCGACTTGTAGTTTTATATTTTTATGACTAGTGCCATATTTCTCAAATTATACAATTTGAGGATGCTATGAGTTTTCTACCAGAACCCTGATTGATACTGTCTTCTTTCAGATCCTAAAATGTGCCAACTTCTGCTTAAATATTACTTCTTTGGGGAGGTCTTCCCTAGCCCTTTGGTTATGATGTAACCACCTGCTAAACTTCCCACAGTACACTGTACATCTCCTGTCAGAAAATCCTTCACACTTAGTGGCAATCACTGAATGAGTATTAATATCACCTTCTGTAAGCAACAAATAACACTGCAACAAAAAGTATAAAGCAATATTTGTTGAACATACAAGAATAACTAGACAATACATTAATTATGGGACACTTTAATATCTATTTCTCAGAGACAGAGAGAGGGAGATGGAAATAACTTTATGTTAAAGATATAGCTATGGAATATTCCCAAAGTGAGCATATATTATGACCCAAAGAAGCAATAGGAAAGATTCATACAAGCCACATTCTCTGAACACAGTGCAATAAAGGTGAAAATTAATAATTAAGAGATTTACAATAAGTGAGTAGAAAAGGAATTAACCACTTATAATATTCAAACAATTTTCAGGTCAAAGAACTAAGAGTTAAAATTGAAAACTATTAAAAATTAACACTAATGATGGCATTACATATAAAAAACCTATGGATTTGTTCAAAGGACTTCTCACAAGAAAATACATACATTTACTAATAAATAGTTCTTTTAAAAAGAGCCAAATATTGCAACTCAAGAAATAAGCAAAATAAGCCAAAACAAAGAAGGGAAGATTTTAATAATAAAAGTGGGAATTAATTTAAAGACCAAGCAAAAATGAGATTTTATAAATAAAGTTAAGATTTCTAGAAAATCTGTTAAGAAAAAAGAGAAAAAAACAAAAACACACAACATTAAGGATGAGAAATGTGTTATAACCCTACATAAGGCAGAATTTTTTTAATCATTGGTTAATGCTTTGTGAAGATAGATCTTGATGAAACAGATGATGTTTAGAATTACATAACCTTCACATTTAAGCTTCTCAACTTTCTAAAAATTTATATTATTTTATAATTTCTTTTTTTATCATTTGATAATTGTATGGATCTTATTTATTTATTTCCTTATTATATTTTATTTTATTTTACTTATTTATTTTTTTATCAATATTTTTTATTATGATATTGTGGGGTACAGTTAAGGGTTAGGTATACAAATATGCGTCGTTCAGGCACCCTTGTTGATAAGAGGTGTCTCCCCTCCCCAGACAGATATTTACTACTGTTAATCCCATCTCCCTTCCCCTCCCCCCCCACATAGTTTCCCACCACTGTCAGCCATTTTCTTATAGTATTACATTGGATGTTCAAGGTCCATTATATGAGTGAGAACATGTGATACTCAGATCTTTGTTTCTGTGAGCGGTCACTCAGTATTATAGACTCTAATTCCATCCAGGTTGCTATGAAATTCATAATTTTGTTCTTTTTTATGACTGCGTAGTATTCCACTGTGTATATGTACCACATTTTTTAAATCCAGTCCTCTTTTAAAGGACAGCATGGTTGCTTCCAGGTTCTTGCTATTGTGAACAACGCTGCAATAAGCATACGTGTGCAGGTATCTTTTTTATAGAGTGATTTGAGTTCTTCAGGGTATATTCCCAGTAGGGGGATTGCAGGGTCATATGGGAGGTCAATATTTAGAGTTTTTAGTAATCGCCATACTATTTTCCACAGAGGTTGTACTAGTTTGCACTCCCACCAACAGTGTAGAAGTGTTCCCTTTTCACCACATCCTCTCCAGCAACTGTTATTTTTTGAGTTATTGATAATTGCCATTCTGACTGGAGTTAAGTGGTGTCTCAGTGTGGTTTTGATTTGCATCTCCCTGATGATTCATGAGGTTGAACATTTTTTCAAGTGTCTGTTGGCTGCTCGGATGTCTTCCTTTGACAAGTGTCTGTTCATATCTTTTGCCCATTTTATAATGGGGTTGTTTGGTTTTTTCTTTTCAACACATTTGAGTTCCTTATAGATCCAAGATGTTAAGCCTTTGTCAGACCTGGAGTTGGCAAATACTTTTTCCCAGTCTGTAGGCTGTCTCCCTGCTCTCTTGATGGTTTCTTTGGCTTTGCAGAAGCTTGTCAGTTTAATGAGGTCCCACTTGTCTATCTTATCTCTTATGGCCTGTGGGTTTTGGGTTTTGTTCAGGAACTGGATGCCAGTTCCAGTTTCCATGAGGGTATGTCCTTCATTTTCTAGGGTCCTTATGGTTTGAGGTTTTACATTTAGGTCTCTGATCCATTTAGAGTTAATTTTTGTGTATGGGAATAGATAGGGGTCCTGTTTCAATCTTCTGCATGTGGTCAGCCAGTTTTCCCAGCACCATTTACTGAATAGGTTCTCCTCTCCCCAGTGTTAGGTGGTGGAGGCTTTGTCAAAGATGAGTTTGTTGAGAAATTGAGGATTTGCTTCTGGAATCTCAATTCTATTCCATTGATCTATATGCCTGTTCCTGTACCAATACCAAGCTATTTTGATGATTGTAGCTTTATAGTAAAGTTTGAAGTCTGGTAATGTGATACCACCTGCTTTGTTTTTTTTTGGTTTTTTTTGTTTTTTGTTTTTTTTTTGCTGAGGATTGTTCTGGCTATTCTTGGTCATTTGTGTTTCCATATGAATTCCTGTGTTGTTTTTTCCAGGTCTGAGAAGAATGTTGCAGGCAATTTGATGGGTATTGCATTAAATCTGTAGATTGCCTTAGGTAAGATGAACATCTTCACAATGTTGATTCTTCCAATCCATGAGCATGGGATATTTTTCCACTTGTTTGTGTCATCTTTCATGTCTTTGAGCAGTCTTTTGTAGTTTTCATTGTAAAGGTCCTTCACATTTCTGGTTAGGAAGATGCCAAGGTATTTCTTTTTTTTTTTTTTTTTTTTTGTGGCTATTGTGAATGGAATTGTGGTTTTTATTTGGGTTTCTGTTTGTTTATTATTGGTGTAAAGAAATGTGGTTGTCTTTTGCACATTTATTTTATATCCTGAGACTTTGCCAAAGGACTTTATCAGTGTAAGGAGATTTTTGACAGATTCTCTTGTTTTTCAAGGTACATGATTTGTCATCTGCAAAGAGAGATAGCTTGACTTCCTCTTTTCCTATTTGAATACACCTGATTGCCTTCTCTTCTCTGATTGCTTGAGCCAGCACTTCCAATACTATATTGAACAGGAGGTGAGAGTGGGCATCCTTGTCTTGTTCCAGTTTTCAGGGGAAATGGTTCCAGTTTTTATCCATTTAGGAGTATGCTGGCTGTGAATTTCTCGTAGATGGCTTTTACTATTTGAGGTATGTTCCCCGTATGCCTAGCTGTTCAAAGGTTTTTATCAAGAACGGGTGCTGGATTTTATCAAAAGCTTTTTCTGCATCTACTGATACAATTATGTGGTTTTTGTTTTGACATCTGTTGATGTATTCAATTACATTTATGGTTTTACGAATGTTGATCCAGGCTTGCATCCCAGGGATGAAGCCTACTTGGTCATGATGGATGATTTTTGAGATGTGTTGTTGAATCTGGTTCACTAGGATCTTGAGAATTTTAGCATCTATATTCATCAAAGATATTGGCCTGTAGTTCTCTTTCTTTGTTGGGTCTTTACCTGGCTTGGGTATCAATGTGATGTTGGCTTCGTAAAATGATTTGGGGAGAGTTCTATCTTTCTCAATTGCCTGGAATACCTTCAGCAGGATTGGTATAAGCTTCTCCTTAAATGTCTTGTAGAATTCTGCTGGAAAGTCATCTGGTCCAGGGCTTTTTTTTTGTAGGTAGTTTTCTTATTATGTAGTCAATTTCCTTGATTGTTTTTGGTCTATTTAGGGTCTCAATTTCTTCTTGTTTCAACCTAGGCAGGTTGTGTGATGACAGAAAGTCCTCCATTTCCAAAAGGTTTTCAAGTTTGTTTCCATACAGGTGTACATAGTAGTCTCTAATGATCTTTTTGTATTTCTTCAGGATCAGATGTGACTTCATCTTTTGTTTCTGATTGTGTTTATTTGGGCTTTTTCTCTCTTTTCTTGGTCAGTCTAGCTGGGGACCATCGATCTTGTTTATCCTTTCGAAGAACCAGCTTTTTGTTTCATTGATTTTTTGTATTATCTTTTGTCTTCTATGTCCTGGATTTGGGCTTTTATTTTGGTGATCTGGATTCTTCTGCTGAAATTAGGGTTTTTGTGGTCTTGCTTTTCCAGCTTTTTTAGGTGGCTTCTTAGGCTGTTAATTTGTGATCCTTCCATTTTCTTCATGTGCGTTTGTAGGGATATAAATTCCCCTTTTACTACAGCTTTCATGGTGTCCGAGAGATTTTGGTAGGATGTTTCTTCATTTTCAATTGTTTCCATGTATCTTTTAATCTCTGTTTTGATTTCATCATTGACCCAGGAGTTGTTTAGCATCATGCTGTTTAGTGTTCATGTTTTTTGTGGGTTTGGGGGGGACTATGTTGGTGCTAATGTTAATTTTTATTCCACTGTGGTCTAAGAAGGTGCATGGTAAAATTTCAGTCCTTTTAAATTTGCTTATGCTTGATTTATGGCCAAGTATGTGGTCAATCTTAGAGTATGTTCCATGTGGTGATGAGTGGAATGTGTATTCTGTGGTCTTTGGATGGAGGGTTCTGTAGGTATCAATTAAGTCCATTTGATCAAGAGTCACATTGAGGTTTCGGATCTCATTGCTGATTTTTTGTCCTGATGATCTGTCTAGGGTTGTGAGTGGGGTATTGAAGTCCCCAGCTATGATGGCATTGGAGTCGATATCTGTTTTTAGTTTACCTAGGAGCTGCTTTATGAAAGTTGGGCTCCTAATGTTTGGTGCATATATGTTCAGGATGGATATTTTTTGTTGATGAATTGAATCTTTTATCATTATGTAGTGGCCTTCTGTATCTTTTTTAATTTTTGATAGCTTGAAGGGTATTTTGTCTGAGATTAAGACCACGACTCCTCCTTTCTTTTGTGTTCCATTCGCCTGAAAATTTGTTTCCCTTCCTTTTATTTTGAGTTTTTGAGTGTCCTTTCTAGTGAGGTGAGTCTCTTGAAGGCAATAGATTGTTGCCTGGTGATATTTTATCCATTTTGCCATTCTATGTCTTTTCAGTGGTGCATTTAGTCCATTCACATTCAAACTCATTACTGAAATGTGAGAGTTGAACCCTATCATAATGATCTTACGGAGTTGTTTTTCTTACTGTTTGTGTGTTGTCTTTCTTTTGGTTTTAGAGTTGGATCATGTGTGTTTTTAATCTTTTGCCTGTACTCTCGTGAAGAACATTGTTGTTCTTTTTTCCTTTTCTTCTGTGTTCAATACTTTCTTAAATGTTTCTTGTAGAGGTGATCTTGTGGCAGAATAGGTTCTTAGGGATTGGATATCTGGAAAAGATTTCAATTCTCCCTCACTGATGAAGCTTAGTTTGGCTGAGTAGGTTATTCTTGGTTGAAATTGTTTCTCTTTTAGAACTTTGAAGATAGGGCTCCAGGCTCTTCTAGCCTAAAGGGTTTCTGTGGATAAATCTGCTGCTATTCTAATTGGTTTTCCCTGGTAGGTAGTCTGGCTTTTTCTCTTGCTGCCTTTAGGATTTTTTCTTTTATAGCTACTTTGTTTAGGTGAATTATTATGTGTCTGGGAGTTGGTCTTCTCATTTGTTGTCTTGCAGGGGTTCTCTGAATCTATTGTGATTGAATTTTTTCATCCTTGATGAGATGAGGGAAGTTTTCTTGAATGATTTCATGAAATGTTTGTTCCAGTGTGGCTTCTGTTTTTCTCTCTGCCTCAGGAAGCCCAATTACTCTTAGGTTTGGTCTCTTGAAGTGATCATTCATCTCTTGCAGGTTTTGTTCTGTCTTTTTGACCTTCTTTTCTATGCTTTTGACAGTTTGGGTTAGTTCTTTGTTTTGGTCTTCAAGCTCTGAGATTCTTTCTTCTGCTTGGATGATTCTGCTTTCCATGCTTATTAGTCTGTTGTTCATTTCCATCACAGTATTCTTTACTGCTGTCATTTCTGACATCAGCTCCTTCCTATTTTCCTCTTGTCCCTACTCAATTTTTTTAATTCTCTCCATTAATGTCTTGATGTCTGGGTTTGTTGCATGCGACCAGTCATTCTGGGGGCTCTTCATTGTCTGTGTTCCAGAATCTGTTTTCTCAGTGTCTGATCTTCCAAGGGTCTGTGTGAGACCTATATTCTTCTTTTGGTTTTTCTTCATTTGTGTGGTTTTTTTCCCCCTCCCTACTTTTTCCTTCCCTCCACGTCAATGTCTTCTTTAATTCTGTTATTCAGGGGTAAAGGAATTGGTTTTACTTCTGTTTGTTCAATCTCCTATTCTTTATGTATGTCCTCTTACTTTGTTCAGTTCTGAAGTTGAACTGCAGGTTGGGGGTGGTCTTTTTTGCAGTTTTGAGATTTACTTAAGGGGGGAGCTGTGATTCAAAATCTATCTGCAGGTCCTGGTATTTGCCGACAGGTGTATGGATAATCTGAAACCCACTTCCCACTGCCTTGGAATCTGTACATGCAGTGGGGCTATAGATTTACTCCCTGGAATAAAATGTGGTTAGCAGAGGGAAGAGAATGGAGCAGACAGTGGGGGAATGAAAGAGGTGGAGAGAGAGAGGAGTAAGGGGGGAAACAGACGAGTGTACCAACAAATGGAGAGAGAGACCTATACTGAAACAGATAAAAACAATAGACCACAGTTACAGACTAACCAAGTCCCATACAAAAAAAATAAATAAAGCATACAATAATGCTAACATACAAGCTAACCAACCACCTTATTTGTGTGCTGTTCCTCTATACATAGATATGGTTTACAGAGAGGAGAAAAGAGAAGAAAAGGAAGAGGGAAAAAAGGAAAATACAGTAGGAATAGAATTAAGTCATTAAACTAACAGAACCAATCAAGCACACTCTGAGACTTTTCGTTTAAGTCCAAGGTCCTTTCAGCTCTGATTTCTAGCTCTCTTTTCAAGCTGGTAAATTAGTTCACAGTTAGGGTCAGTTGCTCCTGGCCTGCTGTGAAGGACAGTTCAGATCACCCTCCATTCACCACTCTGGCCTGTGTCTGTTTTTTAAGCTTGTTTCTCCCATTATGGTGTTGTTACCTTGAATCGCCAGCAGGTGGTGCTATCTCAGCTGCTTGCCCCAGAGGGGATGGGGCTGGACAGGAACCGGGCAGAGGCGGGAGATGAAAGCCTGCCTCAGAACACATGTGAGGAGACCCACAGCAGGCAGGACATTACAGTCACAGGAGAGGTGGCAGCGATCCCAGCAGATCTTGCCTGCAGGGGCTTCAAGGACTGAAGTCGTGGATCACCTCAGGCACGTGTGGCGCATTGTGCTATGGCCGCCACGGAGGCCGTGGTGGCACCGGTGGCTGCTGTGTCTGTGCTGCAGTGGCTGTCCAGACCACTGTGATGCCCCAGCAGCGGCAACGGCCGAGCGCCATGTGAAGAGCAGGCTGCGATTTGGGGTCCGCAGCCCCCAGGGAGAGAGCCAGAAACCCTCTGTGTCCTCCTTTGCAGAGGGTTTCACAGACCAGGTTGCCCCGTCGCCATCTTGCCAGAAGTCTATTTTATAATTTCAAAGTCAGCAACAAATTGTAAGGAAAAAAATTCTGAATTCTGGCTTTTCTTTCTCCCCCACATACTCAACATATAAATATTACACATACACCAACTAACTGTGTCTCAACTCTCCTATGTTATTGTCTACAAAAATTACTAACAGAAATGTTCTAACCAGACACAGTGGCTCATGTCAGTAATTCCAGCAATCCAGGAGGTAGAGGCAAGAGGATTGCCTGAGCCAAGGGGTTCAAGACCAGCCTAAGCAACTTGGTGAGACCTCCTCTCTACAATAAATCAAAAAATTAGCTGAGTGTGATCATTCATGCCTGTAGTTCTAGCTACTTGGAAGACTGAGGTGGGAGGATTGCCTGAGCCCAGCAGGTCAAGGCTGTGGTGGCTGAGTGGCCACTGCACTCCAGTCTGGGGGACAGAGTGAGATTCCAACTCAAAAAAAATAAAATAAAATAATGTTCTAGGTGGGGCAAGATGACTCATGGCTGTAATCCCAGTACTTTTGGAGGTCGAGGCAGGAGAATTGCTTGAGCCCAGGAGTTCAAGTCCAGCACAGGCAACATCTTTACAAAAAATAAAAAATTAGCCAAGTATGTTCGCACACACCTGTAGTCCTAGATACTTGGGAGTGTGAGCTGGGAAGATCACCTGAGCCCAGGCAATAAGCCATGATTGTGAGACTGCGTTTCCAGCCTGGGCAACTGAATGAGACTCCAACACAAAAGGAAAAGAAAAGAAAAGTTCTGCATTCAAGGAATTCCCAGTCTAGTGGCAGAAACAGAGAGATATGCATACTGATTATCATACTATGTGGTACATGTGATAATGTGTAATAATAATACCTGTCTTCATTGAACTTCTGCCATGTGTCAAGCACTTTCCACTTATCTGAGATTCTGCCCTTCACCTCTGACTCTCATCTGGACATTTTCACTTTATACCTTGTCGTCATCTCAATTTCAAAACACCTTCCCAGATGCCTCTCCAACTTTCCAGTTTCTATAAATGACACCACATCCTTTCTTCATCCAGGCTTGAGCCTTTTGAGTCAAGTACCAATGCTTGCCAGCTTTTCCTTTGAAGTGCTCTTGGATTCATTCCTTGTTTAGAATTTCCATGACTACTACCTCATTTAAGTCCTTTAATTCCTCTCACCAAGTTGAAAGGAGCATTCTCCTCCTTCTTCTTCCTCTTTCTTGCCTTTCTTGCTATCACATCAACTCCCAACCACCCTTCATACAATTGCCACACCCTTCTGTTTAAAAAATATTTTTTCGGACTTCCAGCAAGATGGCGATGGGGCAACCCGGTCTGTGAAAACCTCTGCAAAGGAGAACTGCAGTGGGTCTCTGACTCTTGCCCTGGGGGCTACAGACCCCAACATCGCAGCCTGCTCTTCATATGGAGCTCGGCCTTTGCCACCGCTGGGGCATCACAGCAGTCTGGACAACCACTGCAGTGCAGACGCAGCCACCACAGCCACCGCAGCCACCACTACCAGTAGCACATCGCACCACCCAGGCCGGAGGCAATCCACAACTTCAGCCCTTGAAGCCCCTTCAGGGAAGATCTGCTGGGATCGCTGCCACCTCTCCTGCGACTGAGATGTCCTGCCCGACGTAAGTCTCCTGCCGTCTGCCCTGAGGCAGGCAGCCATCTTGCCATCTTCAGCATCTGCCATCCCTGTCCAGCCCCACCCTCTGGGGCAAGCAGCTGAGATAGCACCACCTGCTGGCGATTCCAGGTAACAACGCCAAAACGGGAGAAACAAGCTTGATAAAGACATAGGCCAGAGTGGTGAACAGAGGGTGATCTGAACTGTCCTTCACAGCAGACCGGGGCAACTGACCCTAACGGCAAACTAATTTACCTGCTTGAAGAGAAAGCTAGAAATCAGAACTGAAAGGACATTGGACTTAAACGAAATGTCTCAGAGTGTGCTTCATTCATTCTGTTAGTTTAATGACTTCTCTTTTCTTCTCTCTGTAAACCATATCTTTGTATAGAGGAACAGCACACTAATAAGGTGGATGGATAGCTGGTGTGTTAGCATCACTATATGTTTTATTTTTGTCTGTATGAGAGTTGGTTCATCTGTAGCTTGGTCTACTGTTTTTACCTGTTTCAGTATAGGCCTCTCTCTCTATTTGTTGGCACACTCGTTTGTTTCCCCCCTTACTCCTCTATCTCTCCACCCCCCTCTTCAACCCACCGTCTGCTCCATTCTCTCCCTTCTGCTAACCACACTTTATTTCAGGGAGTAAACCTACGGCCCCACTGCATGGACAGATTCCAAGGCAGTGGGAAGTGGGCTCCAGATTATTCACACACCTGTCAGCGAATACCAGGACTTGCAGATAGATTTTGAATCACAGCTCCTCCCTTAAGTAAATCTCAAAATTGCAAAAAGGACCACCCCCAACCTACAGTGCAACTCCAGAATTGAACAAAGTAAGAGGGCATACATAAAGAATAGGAGATTGAACAAACAGAAGTAAAACCAATCCCTTTACCCCCGAATAACAGAATTAAAGAAGACGGTGACGTGGAGGGAAGGAAAAAGTAAGGAGGGGGAATTCTACAACACATTTAAGGAGGAACTGATACCAAACCTACTGAAGGTATTCCAGGTGATTAAAAAAGATGGGACTCTCCCCAAATCATTTTATGAAGCAACATCACATTGATACCCAAGCCAGGTAAGACCCAACAAAGAAAGAGAACTACAGGCCAATATCTTTGATGAACATAGATGCTAAAATTCTCAACAAGATCCTAGCAAACCAGATTCAGCAATACATCTCAAAAATCATCCACCATGACCAAGTAGGCTTCATTCCTGGGATGCAAGCCTGGTGCAACATTCGTAAAACCATAAATGTAATTAAATTCATCAACAGATGTCAAAACAAAAACCACATGATCATATCATTAGATGCAGAAAAAGCTTTTAATAAAATCCAGCACCCCTTCTTGATAAAAACCCTTGAACATCTAGGCATACGGGGAACATACCTCAAAATAGTAAAAACCATCTATGAGAAACCCACAGCCAGCATACTCCTAAATGGACAAAAATTGGAACCAATTCCCCTGAAAACTGGAACTAGACAAGGATGCCCACTCTCACCCCTCCTGTTCAATATAGTATTGGAAGTCCTGGCTAGAGCAATCAGAGAAGAGGAGGCAATCAGGGGTATCCAAATAGGAAAAGAGGAAGTCAAGTTATCTCTCTTTGCAGATGATATGATGGTATACCTTGAAAACCCAAGAGAATCTGTCAAACACCTCCTTACATTGATAAAGCCCTTTGGCAAAGTCTCAGGATACAAAATAAATGTACAAAAGACAATCACATTTCTCTACACCAATAATAAACAAACAGAAACCCAAATAAAAAACACAATTCCATTCACAATAGCCACAAAAAAATGAAATACCTTGGCATCTTCCTAACCAGAGACGTGAAAGACCTTTACAATGAAAATTACATAACACTGCTCAAAGAAATCAAAGATGACACAAACAAGTGGAAAAATATCCCATGCTCATGGATTGGAAGAATCAACATTGTGAAGATGTCCATCTTACCCAAGGCAATCTACAAATTCAATGCAATACCCATCAAATTATCAGCAACATTCTTCTCAGACCTAGAAAAAACAACACAGGAACTCATATGGAAACACAAACGTCCAAGAATAGCCAGAACAATCCTCAGCAAAAAAAACAAAGCAGGTGGTATCACATTACCAGACTTCAAACTTTACTATAAAGCTACAATCATCAAAACAGCTTGGTATTGGTACAGGAACAAGCATATAGATCAATGGAATAGAATTGAGATTCCAGAAGCAAAACCTCAATTTCTCAACCAATTCATCTTCGACAAAGCCCCCACAACCTACCACTTGGAGAGGAGAACGTATTCAGTAAATGGTGCTGGGAAAGCTGGCTGACCACATGCAGAAGATTGAAACAGGACCCCTATCTATCCCCATGCACAAAGGTTAACTCCAAATGGATCAGAGACCTAAATGTAAAGCCTCAAACCATAAGAACCTTAGAAAAGGAAGGAAATACCCTCATGGAAATCGGAACTGGCATCCAATTCCTGAACAAAACCCTAAACCCACAGGTCATAAGAGAGAAGATAGACAAGTGGGACCTTATTAAACTGACAAGCTTCTGCAAAGCCAAAGAAACCATCAAGAGAGCAGGGAGACAGCCTACAGACTGGGAAAAAGTATTTGCCAACTCCAGGTCTGACAAAGGCTTAACATCCTGGATCTACAAGGAACTCAAATGTGCTGAAAAGAAAAAGCAAAAACAACCCCATTATAAAATGGGCAAAAGATATGGACAGACACTTCACAAAAGAGGACACCCAAGCAGCCAACAAACACATGAAGAAATGCTCAACCTCACTAATCATCAGGGAGATGCAAATCAAAACCTCACTGAGATACCACCTAACTCCAGTCAGAATGGCAATTATCAACAACTCAAAAAATAACAGCTGCTGGAGAGGGTGTAGTGAAAAGGGAACACTTCTACACTGTTGGTGGGAGTGTAAACTAGTGCAACCTCTGTTGAAAGCAGTGTGGTGATTCCTAAAAGCTCTAGAAATCGACCTTCCATATGACCCCACAATCCCCCTACTGGGAATATACCCTGAAGACCTCAAATCACTCTATAAAAAAGATACCTGCACATGTATGTTTATCGCAGCATTGTTCACAACAGCAAGAACCTGGAAACAACCATGCTGCCCATCAAAAGAGGACTGGATTAAAAAAATATGGTACATATACACGATGGAATACTACACAGCCATAAAAAAGAAAAAATCATGAATTTTGCAGCAACCTAGATGGAACTAGAGTCTATATACTGAGTGACCTCTCACAGAAACAAAGATTCGAGTATCACATGTTCTCATTTATATAATGGACCTTGAACATCCAATGTAATACTATAAGAAAATGACTGACGGTACTGGGAAACTATGCGGCGGAGGGAGATGGAATTAATAGTCGCAAATATCTGTCTGGGGATGGGGAAACACCTCTTATCAACTGGGTGCCTAAATGAAATGTAATTGTACACCTAACCCTTAACTGTACCCCACAAAATCATAATAAAAAATATTGATTAAAAATAAAAAAGAAAGAAAATGAATGGAATTCCCACAGAACCAGTCAGAATTCTGGTTACATCTTTTCTTTGAGCTCTGCACACAATAGATTCCATCCCCTAATTGCTATATATTGCTTCAACTTCAAGAAACATGGTATGTTCTGTATTTGTGGTAATTGATGATCTTGTTCAGAAAATGTAAAACTCCACCAGTTGCTGAAACGATTGTTCAATTAAGTTGTTGCTGCTTTTCCTGGGCTAGATGGCTCAGCAGTATTGTAGGAAACAGCATCCTTCTTCCTCTCTCAGGAGGGACTTGTTTTCACTTCCACCACAAGAACCTCGCATGCTGTAACTGAAGATTTCATGTCACAGTTGAAAGGAAGAATATGTTTTCCAGTTCATTTATTCCTGCAGAATTCTGCAGTGAATTACAAATCCAATACTTAATAGAGATCAGAATAAAGTTTTTAATAAATGCATCTGCATATGTGAAAATATTTTTTTCCATCATATTATGCCATGATTCAAAATCCCATAACAGTTCCTATTTTCTCATAAGCATAATCCTTTTTGACTGGCTTTCAGTGACCTTCATAATCTGCTCCTAATTTTATCACGCCATCCTCATTCCCAGATGCTACTTCCCAGCCTGTTTTCTCCATTATCAGACCATTCTTAACACTTTCTCAAAGACACCCCATTCTTACCCCTGCCTCCCTGTGCTTTCTAAAATGACCTTTAACTCTCTTTCTCTACCTAAACATTGTATATATTCTTCAGGCCTACATTTCTACTGTCTTTCATAATCTCCCTCTCTTCTGAATTCATATGGAGCCTATTTTTTTAATTGCACCCTAACGTCACACTGCTATTCTGCTAGCCTCTTCTTGCACTGTTTGTTTTAGCTCTACATGTTTTATTTTAACCTTTCTAACTCGCTTGCTACTCCATTAGACCAGAATCAGATCTTGTGAAGTTATTTGATATTCCCATCATATCATTTTTTTATATGACTTGATACCTGGTGGGCACTTGGTATATACTTTTGAATATAATGTCCTTTATTTCTCCTAATGTCTTTCATTTTCTCAAGTGCTCTTAAAGAGAAAAAGTCTTATGATAAACCCACAGCCAACATATCACTAAATGAACAAAAATTGGAAGAATTTCCCCTGAAAACCAACAAGACAAGGCTGCCCACTCTCATCCCTCCTGTTCAACATAGTATTAGAAGTCCCAGCTAGAGCAATCAGACAGAAGGATATCAGGTGTACCCGAATAGGAAAAGAGGAAGTTAAGCTATCCCTCTTTGCAGATGATATGATGCTATACGTGGAAAACCCAAGGGAATCTCTAAAAAGTCCTTGCACTGATAAAGGAATTTGGTCAAGTCTCAGGGTATAAAATAAATGTGCAAAAGACAGTCACATTTTTATACACCAACAACAAACAGGTAGAGAACCAAATAAAAAACACAATCCCATTCACAATAGCCATGAAAAAAAAGAAATACCTTGGCATCTTCCTGACCAGAGATATGAAAGACCTTTACAACAAAAACTACAAAACAATGCTCAAAGAAATCAAAGGAGACATAAATAAATGGAAAAATATCCCATAGCACATGGACTGAAAGAATTAACATTGTTAAGATGTACATCCTACCAAAGACAATCTACAGATTCAATGCGATATCCATCAAATTACCAATATCATTTTTTTCAGAACTGGAAATGACAATACAGAAATTCATATGGGAATAAAAATGACCACAAACAATTCTCAGTAAAAGAAACAAAGCAGGAGGTATCATACTTCCAGGCTTTAAACTTTATTATAAGATTACAATAATCAAAATAATATGGTATTGGTGCAAGAACAGGCATATAGACCAATGGAACAAGATAGAGATTCTGGAAGCAAAAATTCAATTTCTCAACCAAATCATCTTCAACAAAGCCTCCACCAACAACCACTGTGGAAAGGAGAGCATATTCAGCAAATGGTGCTGGAAAACTGACTGACCACATGCAGAAGATTGAAACAGGACCCCTATCTATCACCATACACAAAAATCAACTTTAAGTGGATCAAAGACCTAAACATAAAACCTCAAACTATAAGAATCTTAGAAAATGCGGGAGACATCCTTATGGAAATTGGATGTTTCCTGCATTTTCTAAGATTCTTAGATCAAAACCCCAAACACCCATGCCATGAGAGATAAGATAGACAACTGGGACCTCATCAAACTGAAAAGCTTCTGCAAAGCAAAAGAACCATAAAGAGAGCAGAAAGACAGCCTGCAGAATGGGAAAAAATATTTGCCAAGTGTATATCTTACAAAGGCCTAACATCTAGGATCTACAAGAAACTAAAGGTGCTGAAAAGAAAAAACAAATAGCCTCATTAAAAAATGGGCAAAAGGCATGCATAGACACTTCTCAAAAGAAGACATATGAGCAGACACATGAAAAAATTCTCAGCCTCACTAATCATCAGATAAGTGCAAATCAAAGCCACATTGAGATACCACTTAACTCCAGTAAGGATGGCCATCTTTAATTTAAAAAAAAAAACAAACAGATGCTGGCAAGGACACAGAGAAAAGGGAACACTTCTGCACCGTTGGTGAAAGTGCAAACTAATTCAAGCTCTGCAGAAAACAGTGTGACAATTCCTAAAAGAACTAGAAATTGACCTTCTATATGACCCAGGAATCCCTATTTGGGAATATACCTGGAGAAATTCTAATCATTCTACAAAAAATAGACCTGTGCACGCATGTTTATTGCAGCACTATTCACAATAGCAAAAACAGGGAACCAATCGTGCTGCCCATCGAAACTGGACTGGATTTTTTTTTTAAATGTGGTACATATACACAATGGAATATTATGCAGCCGTAAAGAAGGACAAACATATGGACTTTGCAGCAATTTGGATGGATTTAGAGTCTATCATAGTCAGTGATCTATCACAGAAAAGGAAAACTGAATACCATATGTTCTCACTTATAAGTGGACCTTGAACAATTAGCATAATACTATGAGAAAGAGATTGGCAGTAGTGAGATACTGCCAGGGGAGGGAGGATGGGATTGACTGTAGTGAGAAACTACCAGGGGAGGAGGAGCACATCTCTTCAACAAGGAGACCTACATAATGAACATTTGTATATCTAACCCTGAGTTGTACCCCACATCTTTAAAATAAAATTAGAAATTGCTAATTTCCATTTTGCTTGAAGATTTTTCTGGAAACTTAGTGGTGACTCTGTTAAAATATTTGATTATATCTCTACTGTATACAAAGAAAAATCGTTTTAAGAACAAATATCTAATATATTTCCTTCTGTTTTGATGATTTAGAGAAGAAAATCAAGATATTTTAAACTTAAGAATCTATTTTGAACTTAGAAAATCAAATGTGGACTCTATCTCTAAAGGCTTCCTATCATTATCCAAATTCAGAAATTTAAAATAAAATAAAATATATGCATATTTCTCAAAAAATGTGGTACATATACACAATGGAATATTACACAGCCACAAAGAAGGACAAGACTATGGACTTTGCAGCAACTTGGATGGATTTGGAGTCTATCATACTCAGTGATCTATCACAGAAACAAAGAACTGAGTACCGCATGTTCTCACTCATAAGTGGACCCTGAATGCCTATCAAAATACTACAAGAAAGGAACTGGCAATAGCAGGACACTGCCAGGAGAGGGAGAGGGGACACATAAAATCAATAAGGGTGTCTGATTCTAGTCCAAGTGAAGTGAGGGCCAGTGGGAGGCCCAAATGTCACCTGTACTTAGGCCACTTATGTACCCAATCCTGACTTGTATCCCCACAGCTTTAAAATAAAAAATAAAATGAAATGTTATTATGGGGAGATAAAAAAAGAGAAAAATCTATGTTGGGTGGTTTTACTCATTATGCAGAGTTCATGCAGGAAAGGGGATTTGAGTAGGACCTTTTCTTGAGACAGTAGAGGATTGAATTTTGGATTTTAAAGGTAGAAAAATTATACGTAGAAAGCTGTCCCACATTGATTGCAATGAGTGTAATGGGTGAAAAATTACTGCCCTCACGCTGTATCCCCTAAGTCCCAACAGAAGTCTGTTACACAGAAAAGTTCAGGACTGGGCATGAGCCCCATAGTTAGACAGGTGGGTTGAATTCCAACTCCATCCCTTGCAGTTGTAAGCCTCAGTTTCCTCTTCTGTAAAATATGTGTGTTTTGAGGATTAAATGAGAGTATGCATTCACTTAGCACAGTGTTTGGCATACAGTACAGCTCAATGCATATTAGTTATTATTATCATAGTTTGTTCTTTCTTCCACAACTTTGTGTAAGATGTATTTGAGGTATTTGTAATGTTCTCCAAGAGTCAACGTGGTACAGAAAAGTCACACCACATGCAAAAGGGCAAGGTGAGTCACAGACTAACCCGGTTCACCAGGAGTAGCTACTCATGTTGGAGAAGCCCTAAAGAAATAAAAGCCTTCTCTTCCTCCTACCTTTACCCTCACCCCGCCTCGCATTAATAGTCAACAGAGTTGAGACAACATGATTGTGGTGGGCATCTACAATTTTGTGCACTTAGAATAGCAACTCACCTTTGGTAAAATATACATTTTTTTTTTCTTGAGTTGGAGTCTCACTCTGTCACCCAGACTGGAGTGCAGTGGCCGCTTCCGGCCACCGCAGCCTCGACCTGCTGGGCTCCGGCAATCCTTCCGCCTCAACCTTCCAAGTAGCCGGAATTACAGACATGTGCTACCACGCCGGCTGATTTTTTGATTTATTGTAGAGATGAGGTCTCACTGCCCAGCGGGTCTCGAACCCGCGGGCTTAGGCAATCCACTCACCTCAGCCTCCCAGAGGCACGGGATTACAGGCTGAGCCACCGAGCCTGGCTAAAATATACATTTTAATCATGTGTTATGAATGGCAACTACCATCTTAGATATGAAGGGGCTGCTGAATGAGACAGAGGTGGACATTTGGCCCAGCTGAGCCCATCATATTAAGTACACACCACTCTAGTCACAGACTGATCCCCTGGAGGAAAACCTGGCTCAGAGTTAGATAATCAAGACCTTATCCCAATATTTTTAAATTTGGAATCAGAAAGAGGGAATCTTGGTACTTCTTTAGAGTCTACACTGTGAGATGAGCCTCAGTCAGAAAATGTTTGCAGTCACGTCTCCTGGTTTGTTGTGGAATCTGGGATTAATAAATGAAGATAATACACATAGAGAAGCAGAACAAAAGGAGAATTCTTGAAAGACTAAGTTCCCTGGCACCCAGGATGTCTAAAGCCCAGACTCCCATCTACATTTGCGAGTTACAGTAGTCAATGCCTTGTTCTTCTTACATAAGCTTATTTGAATTACATTTCTGTCATTTGAAAAATGCCTGCACTAAATCAATGAGATTTTAAGTAATTAATTTGCTAGGTAATTTTTAGGAACACCTTGCTAGCTTACACAAAAGCATCAGTTCTGTGAAAATGCTGCCTCAGTAACTTCTCTAAGTATCCTGAAGAGGGCACTGTTTCCATTTACAACTTCTTTCCAAAGCTTTTTTTTTTTTTTTTTTTTTTTTTTTTTTATGAAAGGGAAGAACTGAGTGAATTGCATGATGAGATTCTAATTGGTTGGAACATCTGTTGAAATTGTGTTTCTATAGAGAAAGAAAAAACACTACTATATCTGGAGAGCTCTGGCCAGCTTTCAAGGTTCCTAAACCTGAGTTTCCAGTGAACTGGACAGAAAAAAAAAATGAAGAAGCTACTAGCAGTGATTCTGTGTTTTCAACTAGACTGTAAGTTAAGGGTCTGCTGGAAAGGGAGCCATGGGGGTAAATGAATTGTTCATATAATGTTCAGCGCTAGAGACAAGGTTCAGGGTGACTCATTTGGATTCCCTGGGGAGGAACTGGATTATTGGGGTAACCAGTAAACGCCTCCTTCTGACATGTTCTCTTTGGACAGGGTCAAGTGCAGAGGTGAAGGTGGAACAAAGTCCTCTGTCCCTGAGCACCCAGGAGGGAGAAGACTGTACTATCTCCTGCAATTATTCAAGCTCTGGTTCAGACAGACTGTACTGGTACAGACAGGACCTGGGGAAAAGCCTGGAAGCTCTGTTTGTATTGCTGTCAAATGGAGCAGTGAAGCAGGAGGGACGATTAACAGCCTCACTTGATACCAAAGCCCGTCTCAGTACCCTGCACATTGCAGCCCTGCAGCATGGCCATGCTACCACCTACTTCTGTGCCGTGGACACACAGTGCTCGCCAGACGCCAGCAGCCTGTACCCAAACCTGCAGTAGGTGCTCCAGGCCCACCCCTGCCTCAGGGATGATGATGTGTGAGGCTTATAGTTCTCTGCCTCTGCATCTCTTTCTGCAAAGAAAATCCTGAGCTGAATGGAAAAAGAAAAAAATATTATTTTCTTAACTGTGGAAATGTTCTTAAAAGGAAAATGGATTCAGGGGAAAAAATCTTAAACATGTCTTTCCTGAGAGTATGAGGTCTCATCTTTTACTGCCTCACAGTCAAAATCCATTAGTCCTCCATCACAGAATGATTTCACATTCAGTGCAACTGTCACAAATAATTCCTATGAAATATGGAATCATTATTTGTTTTATATATGAATGTAACATATGGCATTTATCAATGAAAGAAAAAAATAATCAATGCTTTATAAAAGAATATTCTGTGAGAGATTCCTTGCCTAGTATTTTTTGCTAAAATATCCATTTATCCCAATGTGTGGAGAGATTCTTACTGTAGGACTTTAAATGAGAATTAAAAAGTTAATTGAGAAGGCCTGAGCCAACACTGTAGAATAAAACCATGCCAATATCTGGTCTACAAATCCAGGATATGGATACTCTTATCTCTTTTATTTTTCCAACAAATTGTCAGAGGGACTACCTGCCAAATAAACGGGAGGCTCATTATCACTATCTCGAGGCCTTTCTACCCCTCACTTTTTTTCTTTTTAATTTTTTAAATTATTTTATTTTATTTTGAAAGTATAGAGTACAAATGAGGGTTAGGTACATACATGGTCATTATACAGGTAAATTGTGGGTACCCTTATTGATGTTATGTGCCCCCCGCCCCCAGCAGTGTCCCACTACTGCCAATTCCTTTCTTATAGTATTACGATAAATGTTCGGGGTCCCCTTATGAGTGAGTACATGTGGTACTCAGATCTTTACTTCTGTGATAAATCACTGAGTATTATGGACTCTAATTCCATCCAGGCTGCTGCAAAGTTTATAATTCTCTTTTTCTAAGAATCCAAGAGACTTGGGCCGTTCAGAAAGTATCAGTCTAGCTTCCATGCCCAAGCAGTGGACCACACCCCTCATGCTGACACCCAGTCTCCCGCATGGTCTGAGAGAGAGTATTAGACCGCTGCTGAAGCAGCCCCCAAAGGGTGAGCCAATTCCTCCAGTATCAGTTTGGCTGAAGATACCTCATGTCTGACCTCCAAAGGATGAGGAAATTTTCCTGAACTTCCAATGTCATGAACTCATGACATTACCCAAGCTCCAGATAACCAAAGAATGCTGGGTTCCAGTGGGTTCTAGCAGTCATATCATGTGCCCCTATGAACAGTTCCTCTTCTATCTTCTGAGATCCGTGCCTAACTGCTAAATCTCTTTTGTTCTGCATATCTCAGAACCAAAGGGTCTGATTGCACCAACTTTCTTCAGAGTGAGTCTAGGGTTATGCACAACCCTCTTAAGGAATGATACCCTTAGTAACGCCTAAGGACCCTGCAGATCCTCTGACCAAGGCTACCTTAGTGACTCAAGGGAAATTTATCCTCCCAGATGAGAGTCTCCAAGGTGGTCAGTGGCAGTTTTCTAATAGAGACCATCCACAATGATTTCACAGTATCAATGCTTACTTTTCTAAAGGATACTACCCTCAGTGAATGTACAATAATTTTCTGTGATTTTATTACTGAATGACAAAACTAACCCTCATTTTATCACTGGTAGGCATTCAGCTTTTGTGATATAAGTGTATTAAACATAACTTAATAAAATAAAATAAAGTTACATATTATGTTCTAACCTCCTTACTAAGGCCTTGATGAAAACACTTTAAGGGCACAAAAAAAAGTAGAATCTACTTTGATATAATTCAGACTTATCTTCTGTATTCTACCTCACCTCTATGTGTCTCATAATATTCTTCTCCTAAAAGAGTTTGCAATGAAAGGCCATCCCTTGGTTAAAAGACTCTTATGAAATTTTAGAATGTTCCTGATCTTTGCATATACACTGTGATAGAAAGAATGTTTGTCTCCTCAAAGTTGTATGTTGAAACCCTGCCCTCTGATGTGGTGGTGTTAGGGAGTGGAGCCTTGGTGCTAACTATAAGTTTAGATTAGGTCATGACCTCATGAATGGAATGAGTGTCCTTATGAGATTCAGAAAAGAGCTTGCTTCCTCTCTCTCTTTCTGCCATGTGAAGGTACAACAAGGAGATGGTAGTCTACAGTCTGGAAGAGGGCTCTCACCAGAACCCTACCATGCTGGCACCCTGATCTCAGACTTCTACCCTCCAAAGTGGGAAAAAGAAATCCCTGTTGTTTACAAGCAGCCCAGCCTATGACTTTGTTATAGCTTCTAGAGGTTTCATTTCCTTCCAATTACTCTGCAAAATGTCTGTGCCTCTTACTGCCCAGGATCAGTGGCACTGGGCAACAGCTCTGCTCTTACCTTTGCCAGCACAGACTGGGTCCTGAGTCTGGTTGTTTGTTCTGCTCCTTTCTTCCCTGTGGGTGAACTGGGCTAGTTGCTCATTGAAATCCAAGCTCAAACCAGATACCTCCAGTAGGAGAGATTAGGGACCCCATAACAGTGTGAAAATCAGTAAAATTCTCATAGGCCAGTCCTCACAGATCCTGTTCCTTGGCCATTTCATGTACTGTAACATTGGTATCTGTAAGAGCCATCCACTGTCTTTACCTTTCAGGAGTATGTAAGAAACAATGTGTGGCCACCAACAATAAAAACAGAGATTTAACTATATTATATATTTAAATGGAAATTACAATTCTTGGATAAAAATTTTAGGATGGGATGTCCAACACAGTGGAGCTATTTAGTTCATAACACTCCATCTGGCCCAAGGTATCAGTGCTTCCTCTTTCCTGTTTTTTCCTTAGGATTTCTCATTTGAATTTCTTAGCAAAAAATATGATTTTTATTTGTGAGTGAGAGGGATCATCTGGTTGATAAAAAAAATAGAATGATAGATTCAGCTAATTGGGTGAATAGAAGAAAATATGCTACAAGAGAAATTTTGGTCAGAAAGTTCTATTTGCCATCCCAAATTCATAAATGTGAAAGCCTCAAAAATGACACCGTGGCTTCAACTGGGCTGTGAGTTGTGAAGATACAGGGGTCTGTGTCATTCTGCTCAAGAATCTTACAGATTCCTATGAAAAAAGAAATAAAGTCAGAGATTGATACACAAATTACTTTGCTTCTTGGGGCTATCAGAACAAGAGTGAAACAGTAAGAACACAAAAGAGCTGCTGAGATTACTGAAACAGTATTTTAAATAGACTTCCGTGAAACAAAGTCAGGAGAGAACCCTAACAACCAATTTAGTATTTTGAAAAGAAGGAATAGAATAACAGTGTCATAATGAAGACTTCTCCTATCGTAGCAAATCAGAGTTTAATGACTTTTCCTCTTTTTAATTTTTTTTTTGAAAAGAAAGAAAGAAAACAGGAGCACATACAAGAGCCCTGAGGCATAGTGGTATCTCATCTTAGACCTGCTGAAGCTTTAAGAGAGAGATGCCCTGAATAAACCTGCAGTCACTGTCTGAATGTAGAATGTATCATTTTCTCTTCTCTACTGTTTCTCCATCCATAGAAAGAAGTTGATAATCGTGCAGCTTTCTCACGCTCAGAAAAAATTTTTGGAAAAACGCAATGCTTACTGAAGCTACCAATTAACATAACTGCACCAAAAAGCATTGTATCTGAATGTAGGCTATTTCCTTCACACTCAGTCACAAAGCTCTTTCCATGCACTGTCTCAAACTTCCTGCAACCTAGAGATGCCTCCTAAAGAAAAGTTACAAGAGGAATCTCAGGAAAATGTATCACTTGGCTCTTAACTGGATTCATCCCAAGACTATCTGAGCGGCTTTGCCAATCAGAAGAATATCATCTTTTTCTTTTAATTGCCAATGTCTTATTTGTCTCCTTCCATTTTTTGTTTTTATTTTGCTAAACTTTAAAATTTATTTAAACTTTGCCCTTTTCCAGCTACATCAGAATGAATTTCACTTTCAGGAAACGCATAAGAAATCCCTGGAATGAATGTCATACAAAAATAATTGAAAATAAGTTTTACTGTCCCACCAGTGAGATGAACAAGTCCTTTTTCAGTACCCTCAGAAATCAATTGCATAAGATTTTCATCCCAGACTTCTAGAAAAATAAAAATCTTGATTCAGCCAGACTTTTAGGGGGAAATATTCCAGAAACTACAATTACAATGTAAAAGCTGATCTTAACATGTCAACATTTGGACCCTCACACACAATGGCACATTTAAAAAATTTTAAAAAATAAGAATGCTCATTTCCCCAAATTGCCCCCAGAGTCTTTATAAGCTAATCATTTTCTGCAGCAATTTGTTGGCAGGTTATGAAAAGTCAACGGCAGCAGAGCACGGACCA
Organism: Cephalopachus bancanus; assembly: GCA_027257055.1. Lineage (NCBI taxonomy): Eukaryota > Metazoa > Chordata > Mammalia > Primates > Tarsiidae > Cephalopachus > Cephalopachus bancanus. The sequence goes on along the minus strand of JAPVLO010000476.1, from coordinate 717,193 downwards.
AAAGCTTCTGCTACTACTCAGAGCCTCCAGCAGGGACTTATATAACTTCCATATTCAAATAGAATGAAATTTGACATGAAAAACTGACTAGTTCCATCTTTTAGAACTGACTAGTTGTATCCTTTGAGTCATGCAGGAGCTTCACTCTGCCAGAATAGGCTGAAAGAACTTCGACTTTGTATTTATAAATATTCAAATGTATCTTAAATCTCAAGTTTCCTGAACTGTTACCAAAGCAAGTTTTCCTTGTTAATGACTTCTTGTTAGAAAATTTTTATTTTGCATTTATAATCTTAATTTCTGTGTTGTTACCTAATCAGACAACAGGATGTTATATCAGATTTTCTGCAACCTTTCTGGAGCATTGAACTGCATGCCTTCACACACTGATTTCCATGCTGAAAACAATTTCACAAGGAGACCATCCATGACAGGAAAGAAATCCAATCTAATTTACTGAAAGAACAACAGTCACTTAAGTACCCAAATCTCTTCCTTCTTATAGAGGACCCTTGAATTCTAAAGATGAACTTTCATATCTTCTTAAGGTCAAGAATATAAACAAACTACAAAACAAATGCATATGGCTCAAAATTTCTCTAATTTAAAATTTGAAACATAAAAAACTAAATTCCTCCCACCACCCTTACTAATCCCTTCCCAATTTATGAATATATAGATTTTTTTGCTTTCTTCTCCTAGAGAATCAGTTACTGTCACTGAAATTATAAGGAAGGATACCCCTGAAAAATGGAATTATCTTTTTTTTTTTTTTTGGAAGAGTGGGCCCTAGCCGGGCTCAGTGGCTCAGCCTGTAATCCCACGCCTTTGGGAGGCTGAGGTGAGTAGATTGCCTGAGCCCGCGGGTTCGAGAACCGCCTGGGCAGGCGAGACCTCACCTCTACAATAAATCAAAAAATTAGCCAGGCGTGGTAGTGCGCGCCTGTAGTTCCAGCTATGTGGAAAGCTGAGGCAGAAGGATTGCCAGAGCCCAGCAGGTCGAGGCTGAGGTGGCCGGGAGCGGCCACTGCACTCCAGTCTGGGTGACAGAGTGAGACTCCAACTCAAAAAAAAAAAAAAAAAAAAGAGTGGGCCCGTTGCAGCACAGGCTTCTTCCTCTAGGTAGGTGTTCTAGGAATCTATCAGCATCAGTGTACCAGCTAGCATTGTTGTGAGAGGCTGCGTTCAAATTCAGTGTTTGCAAAGGGGCGGGGGGAGGAAGGAACACTGAGATTCTTTCAACACATTTGCCCATTTCGTGGTGGGCAACTTACAAGTGCACCTACCCACCCTGTGCTAAGTTTTTGACCAAAAATGGCATGACCCCCATGCCCCATCCTCCCTATTCACCCAATCTCACCCCAAGTCACTTTTGTTTTGTTCCCCCAGATGAATAAAGTGCTCAAAGGGAAATGTTTTCCCAATATGGAAGAGGTGAAACAAAAAACATCAGAAGCACTCAAAGGCATCAAAATCGATAAGTTCAAAAACTGCTTTGAGCGGTGGAAAAAGTGTCTTGATAGGTGTATTGCATCAAATGGAAAGTACTTTGAAGGCGACTGAAGTTTAAACACGTAAGAATAAATACATAGTTTTTTATAACTAAATTTTAGGTTTTTGGGGTCCCCTCATAGGTCATTAAACCGTATCCTAAAAGATACAATACAGGCATTCAAAACTAAATCAGCTGATTTTAAGGGTGCGATGGTGTAGTAAGAAAATATTATCAAAGGCAACAATTCCAACACACTAGAGCATAGTAAACCAAATGTTCCTCCAGTAAGACTTTCATGAATGTTTCTGATTATATTAATCCCAGCTCTGGTACTTCTACCAATGACCAGAGCTTCTACTAACAAGAAATTCCACAAAATACTTATATTCATCCTGATCAGATACACCAGTTGCCAAGTCCACCTGCCATGGAGGATTAGTAAAGGAGACCTTTTTCTAAGTTGTGCTATTTATGTCCCAGAAAAAACACTTAAGACTAATAACTCTCCTTTAAATATACCTTCTATTCTGTCTCAAAGGTTTCGGTGTGAACTGTTCTCCTGTTCATTGCCTTGGACACAGTTGTTTGTTTTTCTTTTAGTGTGGTATCTGCTCCAAGGTTTATCTAGAAGTCTATTACTTAATATCAAAAAAGTTAATTTTTTTACCTTTTTATTATTAATTTTTATGTGATTTGGATTATTATCAGAGAATGTACCTACATGAGCTCGACTTTTTAAAAATTTACTTCGAGGTCAAGTATACGATCATAATTGATTTTATTTGAAAACTATGAATTTCTATATACATGTGTATCTACATATTCAACTTTTTTGATCTTATCATTAATCCTCCTATGTCCTTGATTTGTTTTCTATTAAATATGTCACATTCTGAAAAAGAACTGTTAAAATCTTCCACTTATTTTATCAAATTGTTGTAAATTATTTTGCTTTATTTATTTAACTATATGCAATGTTTTTGGTGCATATAGTTTATTACTTACATCCCTTTGCAAAGTCTTTCTAGCATTAAGTCCAGGATATTATCTCTCTCTTCTAGATCTTCATCATTATATAAGGCCCTTCATCCCATGTCATACAGCCTACTATTTTCCCCTCAATATCCATTCTGCTTTCTTCCCCTTCTTTATTCTGCCACATGATGACACAAAAACCTCAAGTTCAGCCAAATATGGTTGAAGAGGTTTATTCTGAGCCAAGTACAAGTGACCAGGCCTGGGACACAGCCTTAAGAAGTCTTGACAGCACGTATCCAGGGTAGCTAAATTGCAGTTGGGTTATATATGTTTTAGGGAGGCATAAGTTACAAAAACATAAATCAATATTTGTGAGATTTTCATTGGTTCAGTCCTGGAAAGGGGGATATCTCCAAGAGAGGTCTTGCAAATTACAGGTGGATTCAAGGATTTCCTGACTAACAGTTTGTAAGTTCTATCTAAGGAATATTGGAAATCAGTAGAGGAGATGTCTTGTTGAGATAAGGGAATGGAAAAACTACAAGTTTCTTGATATGTAGATGAAGTCCATATGTGTCAGACTTAGAGGGGCCAGATAAGTGTCTTACAAGGTGTCTGAAGTCTGGAAGTCCCCCAGAGATAGTTTTGCAGGGTCATAAAATATTTTTATTTCCTTCTTTATCTGTTGTGTGACATTATGTCAGAGTCAGGTTGGAAACCAAACTTCAATATATAGTGTCATAGAGTAATAAAATCCTGTCTGAGGAGTCCTTATCAAGTGTGACTCCCCAAGCCTCTTAGTTAGGAATTTAGATAAGAGGAAAAAAGGTCAGAGTTTAGTCTTCACCCAGAATAAAAATTGGTGTGTCCAGACCTCCTTGCAGTTAGGTATAGCCATACACTAAGTTCTGGTCAATGAAATCTGTGTGTAAATATCACATAGCATCTTCTTGAAATTTCTCTAAGACTTAAATACAGACCCTTCCATTTTTCCCCGGCTACCTTGACTCCCACTTTCTTTCTTGCTTGAGTTGTTGGTCCTCTGAAACTCAACCACATCCTGCACTTACTCTATGAACTATGTACCTTCTTTAGTGAAGTCCCCATGGCAGACACAGTTCTCAACTCCTAGATAGTTTCCGTGAACTTCTTCAAGCAAGCAAATATTTTTAGAAGACAACATTTTAAAAGACCATAACATCATTTCTGCTTGACTGTATCTGAAATATATGGCAGTAGATCATTTCGCAAAGCTAGATCCTCTGAGAGTCCCAGATAGTAAACAAGTAAAAGTTGTTTGCAGTAGATCTTTGCAGTAGATAATCAATATATCTTGTGGTCTTTATCATCACCATTACTAGCTCAGGGTTTTAGGCTCAGGATTCAAGACAAAAACTGCCCTGAAAGCTCAGGCTCGACTCTTGATATGCAAATTCTCAAAAAGAAAAACTGTCAAGTGCCTGGCTCTCGCAATTCAAAATGCTTGCATCCTAAGGATATTTTTTCCTCTTAAGATTGCTTCAAGTCCATTTGAAATACAGTCAATAATTTGACTCTTTGGTCTCATAGGATCCTTTCATAATCTCCCTTTCCTGAATCAATAAGATTCATCCCCAACATTTATGGCAAAAGGGTTACAGGAGAAAACTTCATTTTAAAGAAGAAAAATATGATATTTGAAACTGTTATTCCACTGCACTTAGACTCAGAGATTCTAATAATACAACAGCATGAACACCAGACTTGGTATCAGAAGAAATTCTTGGGTATTCAGACTCTTCTACTGTGAGTTCTATGCCCTTAGGCAAGTTTCATAATGTACTTAGGCCTCACTTTTCTCATCAAAAACTGTGGGAAAAAGAAAAACTACTTTCCAAAGTTTTAATGACATTTAAAATGAGATGATATATGTCAAGTAAAGAGCACACTAGCCCTTCTAGAACAGTGTTTGTTAAAGAAAAGTCATAAATACAAGAGAAGGAACAGGTGTGTGGTTTCCCCAGGGGCAGCACAAGTCCCATATTCTGAGACAGCAGACAGCAATCTGGCAGGGCCAATGTCAGACCCTAATCCCAGCACTCTGGGAGGCCGAGATGGGCAGATTGCTTGAGCCTAGGATTTCAAGGCCAGCCTGGGCAGCATAAGGAAACATCATCTCTACAAAAAATTTAAAAATTAGCCAGGTGTGGTGGCGTGTGCCTGTAGTCCTAGCTACTCAGGATTGCCTGAGCCCAGGAGGTCAAGGCTGCTGTGAGCTATAATTGTTGTGATCATGCCACTGCAGTTCAACCTAGGTGACAGAGTGATACCCCCAACTCAAATAAATAGATAATTAAATAAACGATAAAATAAGATAAATTGTGAGTGCTAAGTCTTTAATAATACAATTTTCCTAATAATTAAATTTTGAATAAAATTTCAAATTTATTCTTGTATTTTTAAGTTAATTCTCCTTTGCTGATATTCAGAGTCAGCTTTAGTCTTGACCGAATATTGATTTGAGCATCACCCCATTGGGTATTTGGGCACAGTGTGTTTTCCGTGCACCATATTTTAAGAAAATAATTAGATATACAAACAAGATTTATGTAAGCACATATTTATCACAATGCTATTTATAAAAATAGAAAACAATTGCCTAAAATACTAACATGTTGTGATGCCTAAATTCTCATGGGAGTCATTCTCCCGTAGACCAAGTGTTCCAGAGTCAACAGACTTATTAAGAGTGTGGTGAGTCCCCTCTGCAACTTATATCCAACATGTCTCAAGAATAATAGCAGTGAAGACACAAAGTAGATAACTGAGAGGCAGACGACCATCTTATAACCTGTTCATTACCTTGTTACAAGGGGAAGCTATTCACCAATGCAGTCATAATTTATGCAGGAATTCTGAGTTTTACTGTGATACTTTTGTATCTTCAACAGTGATCCCTCTGGTAGACCAGAGACACTAGCAACGAACTCCTTTCTGGGCTTCCTAATTCTGATCTTAATATTTGGCAAGTAAACTGTATTAAAATATTTTTATTATCTCAAAATAATAAAAACTCTTTAAAAGATATAATTCTAGCCAAGCCCATCAAACAAGTTTTTTGTTGTTGTCTTTTTGTATTGTTGTGTTTCCCTACAGGAGAAACTAGTGGCAATTCAGTCAAACAGACAGGCCAAGTAACCATCTTGGAGGGAGCATCTATGACAATGAATTGCACATATATATCCAAAGGATATCCTACCCTTTTCTAGCATGTCCAGTACCCCAACACCTTTGCAGTTTCTTGAGAGAGTGATGATGAAAAACAGCAAAAACTTTGGAGACATAAATATCAAAGAAAAAAGCTCCCCCACTGCGAAACACTCAGTCCAGGTGTCAGACTCAACTGTGTACTACTGTCTTCCAAGAGACACAGTGCTAAGGATGCAGAGAGAGCTCTACAGAAACCTCCAGGGCTCACATGAAGTGTACAGTGAGGCTGAGAAACACAAGTTGAAAAGCCTTGTTCTCTCTCACAGACAGTCCCATTAGGACGTTCTTAGAGGATAAGGAAAAACAAAGCCATCTACAATTGCCTCTAATTCCAGGAACACAGGGGTTTCTCACAGAAAATGGGGTCAGAGAAAAGGATCTCAGACAATATCCCTGCTCTCCATTAGGTCAGCTCTCTTGTTCTTGAGGCTTCCTTGCATGATGTTTAGGAATTAGAATCTAATCACTTGGATGCCAGTCCTGGTTCTACTACTTATTAGCTATGCAAATTTGGAAAATTGATGTCTCAGAGCTTTATTTTTTTTTCATTTGTGAAGCAGCAATAAAAATAATCACACAAATATAATATGGAGATGAAGTGGAAAAATATAGATTAAAAGAGTCAACTGGGTACAGTGGCTCATGTCTGTAATCCCAGCACTTTGAGAGACTGAAGCCAGAATTTTGAGACCAGTCTGGGCAACATAGCATGACCCTCATTTCTATTTAAAAAATTAAAAATAGCCAGGTGTGGTGGTATGCTCAGGAGGCAGAGGCGGGAGGATTACTAGAGCCCAGGAGTTTAAGGCTACAGTAAGCTATGATAGCACCACTGCACTTGCACTCTAGCCTGGGTGACAGAGTAAGATCCTGTTGCCATTTTAAAAAATGTTAAAGTCAGGAGGAAGATTAGGGCTCAAAGCATTATTGGAACTAGTGAGTCCCTCCACAGCATTTCTGCTCTCTTATGTCAATCTCTCTGCCTGGTCCTGACCATCCTAACATGACCTACCCATTGCTTTATCATGCCATACCCCAGCCTCAGGTCATTATGATCAACATGTCATCTTCCCTATCCCTGGCTCCTGCCTCAAACCACACACAAAAATGAATTCAAAGTGGGTCATAGACCTAGATGTAAGATGTAAAATTGCCTTTAAGGAAAACATTTAAAAAGTAAAACTGTTAGAAGAAAATAGGAGTACATTTTCATGATCTTGAGTTATGCAATGATATCTTAGATATACACTAGCAATAAACATCAATAAGTTGGACTTCATATTACGTAGCCCTAAAGAAGGACAAAATTATGGACTTTGCGGCAACTTGTATGAAATTAGAGTCTATCATACTCAGTGATCTATCATAGAAACAAAGAACTGAGTACCACATGTTCTCACTCATAAGCAGACCCTGAACATTCACCATAATACTATAAGAAAGGGGTTAGCAGTAGCAGGACACTGCCAGGGAGTGGGGGGGGATATAACACCAATAAGGGCACCTGATTCCAAACCAGGCAAAGTGAGGACCACAGGGAGGGCCAAACTTTACCTGTGCAATGACCACTTGGATACCCAATCCTGAATTGTACCCCACATCTTTAAAATAAAAAATAAATAAATAATAAGTTGAACTTCAGCAAAATTTAAATTGTGCTTCAAAGGATGCCATTAAGAAAATGAAATGAGACCCCACAGAATGGGAGAAAACATTTGCAAACCATATATATAATCATATATCTGATGATAACGGACTTGAATACAGAATATATAAGGAACTCTTATAACTCAATAATAAAAAAACAAATGACTCAAACAGTGAACAAAAAATTTAAATAGACATTTATTCAAAGAAAATATGTGAATGGCTAATAAACATATGAAAAGGTGCCAGTTATTAGGCATTAAACATACGCAGATCAAAATCACAAGATACCACTTCACACTGAGTAGAATGCTATAACTTTTTAAGAAGAACAAGCAGAGAAATTAGAACCTCAGACATTGCTGGTGGGAACGAAAAATGATGCTGCCACTTTGAAAAGCAGTTTGGCAGCACCCCAGATTGTTAAACCTAGAATTACCATATGACCCAGCAGTTCCAGTCTTATGTATCTACCCATGATACATTGAAATGAGCTAAATCAGTTAATGAAATCAAATTGCTAGCAAAATAACTAGTATCAACCAGCTTACTCCATTTTGTTTAAAGCTTCCATCTTAGTTGCTTGCCTGACCTAAAATTCACTCCTTAGTGCCTACCTGTAATTACAGTAAATTTCCCATGATCACAGACCCCCAGCTTTGTCTCCTTTGGGCAGGTCATGCTGACCGTTGTCAGCTGACCATTACAGAACTCCTTAACCATAAGTTCCATGCAATTGTATGCTTTGTTAACTGAAATCAAATGTTACACTTTGACACTTTCATAGTTTGTTCTTATATTCTGTTAGTAACCTAACCAAGGTGACTCCATTGTATAATGATTCTTCTTCCTTGTCTCTGTGTAACTAGCTTAAACTATATCTTGATGGCAGAACTCCAGGGACTTTCTGGGCACTGGCTATACCTAGGACATGAAATTAATCAAAGCTCCCTAGCAATCAAAGTTCCCATTTTGGTTACCAAGTTGTTAGTTAGTAGTTGCTATAGTCACTAAGTTGCTATGTAGCCAATGCTGCAAATTTTACCTATAAAAGCTTGTCACAAACTGCACCAACTTGTCAAGAGTTTTCATTTGCCTACTCTTGACCCATGCATTAATAAACTCATAATTAAACTCAGCTTGCGGGCATAGCATCTTCTCGCTTACTCGGTCATAACAACATATGTCCATATAAAAACTTGTACATGAATGCTCAGAACAGTATCATTTATAAAGGCCAAAATGTGGAAGCAATTTATGGATAAACAAAATGTGGCATATCCATGCAATGGAACATTATTTAGCCAGAAAAAGGAATAAAGTGTGAAACCTACTGCAACATAGATAAATCTTGAAAACATTATGCTAAGTGAAAAAAGCCAGACACAAAATGTCCATTGTGTATTCCATTTATACAAAATCCCCAGTACAGGCCAACCCATAGAGTCAGAAAGCAGATAGAAGTTGGAAGAAGCGGACAGTGGGGGCAGGGAGACTGCTTCACAGGTGTATGGGGTTTCTTCCTTGGGAAAATCTTCTAGAACTAGACAGTGGTGACAGTTGCACAACATTGTGAATATACTTAAAGCTAATGAATTATACGTTTTAAAATGATTTAAATGATAAATTTCATGCTTTGTGAATTTTGCCTTAATAAAAATAAGATAACCAAAAAAGGTTAATGTGATGTAGTCAGTGGGATGAGAAGCTCTAAAAAAATTTCAATTCTTACTATTCCATTGCAAACAATTCCAAAAAGAATATGAAAGGTGGAGCCCTCTAATAAAGCCTATAGCAGCACAAGGAGGTACACTAACTCAGATTCTAGTGAAAAATTATAAAAATATTGACTGACCTATAGACAAAGGGAGGTAGTAAAGATGGCAGGAGCCTTTTTTAAAAGCCAGAGTAAAGTGTAAAAAAATGTGAAATAGAACATAAAGAGCACTTAAGAACAATTTAGAGAAAAGAAGAGGGTGGATTGGGGAAGAAGTTTGATTTACCTATTAAGGCAACTAGAATAAATTTAGCAGAGCCCCTCAGCTCCTAGTTTCATCCTCTCTTCTCCATCAAACAGAATAATTTTCAAACTGGAAAAAAAATGAAGCAATGAAAAATCATAACAGATGAAGTGTTACTAAGGAGGTGCTTTCAAAATGATCAAGTTTTCTGGGTCATTTAAATTAATTCTCAAAATACAAAAAAGAGTTTGCAGGCATGATTGGAAAGGCATGGGCAAAATCTCTCAAAACTTAAAGATTGTGAAGAAAACCCCACACCCATGAACATGGAAAATGTGGGCTGATACCCGGCAAAGTTCTAGTGCAGGTTATTAACAGATGACATATGAGTGCTTAGGAAATAATGCAGTGATCAGAATGAACAAGTTCACTAAAGACATTTAAAACAAAGTTGCTAAATTCAAAGGAATCCATGGACTTAAATACTGTCAAATGCTTGCAAGACACTTAGCTTGTTTCTTAATATATCACTAAGAAATTACATATATATATATATATATACATACATATATATATATGTATAGTCATTTGTCAAGTTATGTGTTTATCACAGGTCCTAATTATACCATCTGTAATAAGAGCTAACATTTATCAGGTGCTTAATGTATATGAAGTGCTTTACATAACATTAATTCATTTAGCCTTTACTACAATCTCATGAAGTAGGTACAATGATTAGCCCTTTTTAAAGATGAGGAATCTCTTTAACACAGAGAAATTAACCAACTTGCCCAAGAACACAATTAGTAAGAACTTTTGTATAAAAACTTGTACATGAATGCTCAGGTAGACTAGCCCAGAGCCTGCATTCTTAGCTGTTACGCTTCGTTAACTCCCAATGGTAACAGTAATCCTCACCACAAAATTTCAAATTTGGTATCGTTATCCTCATTCTATAGAGGAGGACAAAGAAGACTGGAGGGTTGTGATCATTATTCAAAACCAGTAGGGATAAGTAGCTAAATTAGCAAGTAATAGGGCTAAGACTAAAATGTAACTCCATTTGGCTCCAAATTGTAGTCTCTTTTCTCCTTGCTGTTCTGCACAGTGCTACATCCAGTGGATTCTCAGTTGAAAGAATGATCATCTGTAAAAATTCAATTTAGAGAAACATCTCTATTGTTGCACCACAAGATTGCATCCTTCACCCTGACCTGCCCAGATTCATCTTACGTGAATTCACATATGGTATGCCCAACAAATGTGCAAACAAAAAAATGTGCTTATTGATATCATAAACTAAAGACTGAAAATCATCTCAGCAAACTAGAAAGATGGACTGAAACTGCCAAAATAAAATGTAATGGATAATTATATATTTATGTAGTATTTTATTTTAAAAATCAGTTGTAATACATAGTACAAGAGACCTTGAATTTGCAGTTTTTGTGTGATCCACTCAAGGTGGCTCAAAGAAAAAGAGATTTTCTAAAAGCCTACCAGAAAGTCTCATAAAATCCATTTGTGAAAAGCGTAGGTAGATCTCACAGAAAGAAGAAAATCACCATTGGTTATTCTTTCTGAATCTGCTTCTCTCTGAATGTTAAATCTATTCTCCCCTTGGGAGGCCAGATTCCACTGTAAGCTTGTCAGATTCTACTCCACAATAACTTGAGTATGAACATACCCTGCTTTCATTCGCTAAGAGATAACTCCGGTTTGAACCTCCGGTTTGAGGGCTCTATACCTCTAGTGACAAATATTGTCTAACTGCAGTTTCTATAGCTCTAGTCCAAATTAATGAATCTGGTATCTACCCAGATCCAATAAGCTATTGGAAAGGTCGCCTGGTACAAACATGACCTCTAAATTCATCTCTTATGGGACATGTCCAGTGAAGGGGATATGGGATGGAAAGGAATCCCATAAGTGGAAAATGACTACAAGCTCAAAATAATACACCAATGTAATAAAACCACTGAAACAATCATAGACGAGTGGAAACCAGATGAGTTACTCTGACAGGACAGTAATAATTGAAACAGGCCATTGCCTTGGTAGACTCTGGTGCGGCCATGTGCTCTTTGAGCTACAGCTGTCACCATGCTTCCTGGTTTTGGCCACCTCCCCCACATTGGGGAGGTGAATCTTCTCTCTCCCTTCTCTTTCTCTCTCTAATTTACTTTTAAATAAACTTTTCTTTCTTTGCCTCTTAAAAAAAATTTTGAAACAGAGTTGAAGAGACATAGACAAACTGTAGCAAACCCAAAAAAGAAAAATAAGACTAGAAGAGGAGTCTGAAATGATATCATGTGGAAAAACAGAAAAGTCATATGATAAAACCAGAGATATTTATAAGGATGCCTTAAGAAAGGGGATGGGGAACAGACCTGTCCTTGCATCTCCAGAAGATACAGTATGAAATGCAGCTATTCTATTTGACCTACTACAGCTGACTGAAGTCAAAGAATCATCCGATTTCTGTTCCCCTACTTTGCCCCCACTCCTGGGACTCCCAGTTGGATAATGCTAAGTTTAGTTTTCTAGTTATCTTTTTTTTTCCTCAAAAGTATAGGTATATAATTGAATGCTGTCTCAGATTTTTTTTATCAGAGTATTTGACCTACATAATAAATATCTATGCATCTTGCCACTAGGTGGCAATGCGGGCATGCTATTTGAAAAATCATAGATGATTCACTTTGCAGTTAGCATTGTAAATTGTGCATAAGTGTGCATTTCTGCTGCTTCTGATGGGCTGGGAATCCCTTTTGATTTCTAAAGTAAATGTAGAGAAGTTATACTATAAAAGACTCCTTTGATCAACTAACGTATATCTCAAAATCCCCTAACAGAGACCTGTGTGGGCGTCTGCTGCAGTAATAATGCTGAAGAACCAGCAAGTCTTGTGGACTATTGTATGGCTTCAGTTGAGATGTAAGTTGGGAATTTAGGGATATGAGGTCTTTCAAAATTCTGGGGAGGGGAGAGAAGCCAAGTGGCTAATCTGGAGTGTCCTCTGGCAAATGTGCAAAGGAAAGAAATGTTTAGAAATATTGCAATAATGGTAATATTCTGTGCTTAATGATGTCTTTGAGAACAGAAGTATGTGGCAGAGGCAAAGTGGTACAGAGTCCTGAGTACCTGAGTGCCCAGGAAGGAAAATGTACTGCAATCAACTTCAGTTACCCAGCAGGAACGACCACCTTACGCTGGTTGCAGCAGAATCCTGGAGGAGGCATTGTCTCCTTGTTTACACTGAGTTTAGAGATGAAGAAGAATGGAAGACTTGTTGCCACAATAAACACAAAGGAAAGGCACAGCTACCTGCACATCACAAAATCCCAGCCCAGCCTGTAATCCCGCGCCTTTGGGAGGCTGAGATGAGTGGATTGCCTGAGCCCACGGGTTCGAGACCCGCCTGGGCAACGAGACCTCATCTCTACAATAAATAAAAAATTCAGCCGGGCGTGGTAGCGCGTGCCTGTAATTCCGGCTACTCGGAAGGCTGAGGCGGAAGGATCGCTGGAGCCCAGCAGGCGAGGTTGCAGTGGCCGGGAGTGGCCACTGCACTCCAGTCTGGGCGACCGAGTGAGACTCCGCCTCAAAAAAAAAAAAAAAAAAAAAAAATCCCAGCCCAGATCTCTGCCAGCTATCTCTGTGCAGTGGGACATAGTGCTCCCCAGGCACCTGGAGCCTGTACCCAAAAGTTGAGGCATCATCTCTTATTCTCATCTTTTCAAGCTTGTATGTGTGTGACCTTGGGAAGATGATGTAAGACTCAAGTTTTTAAAATATGATGTTCTCCCCTTCTAGACCATCCCTCTTCATAGCATCATCACCAAGTACGCTAACCAGACAACACGTGATGTTTACATTAGAAATAAAACATACAGGGTATAAAAATCCTGATTCTGCCACTTATTGACTGGATGACCTTGACCAAGTGACTTAACTTCTCTGTGCCTCAGTTTTTTCTCAGCTATAAAAAGGAAACAGAGTTCATCACAGTACCTAATCCTAATTGTGGGGGTGCATGAGGTAATAACACAAAGTGTTTAACACAATTGCTAGCACATAGCTAGCTCTGCGTAAGTGGCATCAGTCATTAGTATTAGGTTCAGATGCACCATGAGTTTGCTAATACTCACTTATGGGTTAATAGCTCCAGTATTTGAAGTAGACTATAAATAATAAGCAACTAATAATAATTTTCATTTCCAAATGTTTTTCTGATGAGGCCCAGTAGTTGGCTTTTTTTTAAATAGTGTTAAGAAAAACATAGAATGACTTTAGGAAACATGATAGAAGGATGACCCTATGGTTTGGTTTATGGTGTGGAGATGAAAAGCTGATAAGAGATAGTCCTAGGGAAAATTGACAACATCTGTGGGGAAAAAAACCACAGGTTCTAAGATCTTCAGAGGAAACTTACATTTGTGGAAATTCATGAAACAAAACATCAAACCCAGTAGATCTATCTTCATACCCCCAAGGATTCTTTATGTTGTTACTCCTAACTCCAATGGAATTGTTCTGTCAAAAATAAGTATTATTATCATTGTTCTTATTATTGAACAAAATTAACTGTACATATTAAATTATAGCTAAATCATTTTTAAATCAAAGGTTTTTTTGTTTGTTTTGAGTTGGAGTCTCACGCTGTCGCCCAGGCTGGAGTGCAGTGGCACACTCACAGCCACCCCAGCGTCGACCTGCTGGGCTCCAGCGATCCTTCCACCTCAGTCTTCCAGGTAGCCAGAACTGTAGGTACACGCTACCACACCTGGCTAATTTTTTTTTTTTTAATTGTAGAGACGAGGTCTCACCAAATTGTCCAGGCTGGTCTCAAACCCGTGGGCTCGGGCAGTCCATTCACCTCAGCCTCCCAAAGTGCTGGGATTATAGGCTGAGCCACCGAGCCCAACCAAATCAAAGGTTTTTAAAGTCAAAAAAATCTTTAAAGTCAAAAATGTGTAGGACCTGCACATTGTCTAAAAAGTCAACAATGTTACAAGTCTGTTTCCACCTTATCACTCCTCATCAACAAAACAGGAATACCAACCTCTACCTCCACCTTCAATCCAGCTCCATTTTTACAATTTCCAAATAATATACATATGCCACTGATTTATCAATATTACACATTATCTACTGACTTCCTCTATGGTAGCATACCACTACACTCACTTCCCAACTTAGTTATGTCACAACATGAGGCTAAATCAATAGTCAGAGCATATGTGATTGTGACCAGGTAATCATATCATACCACTGCCCAGTCAAAATGAGTACTATGAGCACATTTTCTTTCTGGTACAGCTTATTTAAGGTTATTAATTACCTCTTTTTTTATTTGTTCCATGTCAATGTCCTATTTTTCTAAGTTCTTCAGCAGATTCTTAAAAACATGTATTAATAACTTCTGCCAAATTCTTCGAACATATCAAGTAGATTATTAATTTCTTACTCCCCCCCCCAGAGATTCCCTTTCCCTTGACCTCCATTCTTTTCCCTGTGTGAACTGATTGCTTTTGGGGACTGGAGCATAAATGTTATTCTAGGATGTTTTAGCACCACCCTCCCATGTTGGCTTTTTTGCATCTTGGATTCCCTATCTTCATTTCTCCAAGACAAATAGTACAGAAGGATAGGGAGAAGAAGAAGAAAGCAAAGAGAAAGAATAATCTTGGGCCCACTTATGAACAATAATCTTGGGACCACTTATGAACAACAGGAAAAAATAAATGAGCACACAGTTTCACCTTCAAATCCCCTCTCCCCCTGCAGGTAGAAAAGTTGGAGGTATAGTTTGTAACTCTTTAGGTCATAGCAGGATCAGGCACCAATTGTACACATGCATCATCATTGCTCCATCATGCATCATTGTGTTGGCTTTCCCCACTACCCAAATCTACTCCCGTAATTCTTCACTCTTGCTCCCTTGGGATCATTTCCCAAAGAACACCCCCACAAGCAAATGTTTGTCTGAAACTCTGCTTTGAAGGGAATCTAGGCTGAGACATTGTCTTTGCTCCCTGCAAATAGAAAGGACACAGGTAGGAAGGACACAATCTCTGCTTGTCTGCTCTCAGGAGTGCCTTGTCTCCTTAAAAAGTCCTAGATCCTGGCCAGTATTGCTGTCCTAGCCTCCCTATTGGTGATATATGCTCCTAGTTTCCTTTTTCCAAAAATTCCTGTATACACCTGTGTCACTTTCCTGGAAGAAAGTAAAGCATGGTGAGATCAGAGGGTCCGAGTGGAATTACAGAGCGAGACAAAGGGAAGACAGATGAGACATGCTGACCCTAACAGAGAGGTAATGCAAAAATCTGTTCTTAAGAAATGTTTCAGCCGGCACAGTGGCTCATATCTGTAATCCCAGCACCTTGGGAGGTGGAAGTGAGAGGATTACCTGAGTCAGGGATTCAAGACCAGCCTGGGCAACTTGGTGAGACCTCATCTCTACAATAGATCACAAAATTAGCCAGGCATGGTGGCATGTTCCTATAGTTCCAGCTACTTGGAAGGCTGAAGTGGAAGGATCATCTGAGCCCAGCAAGTCAAGGCTGTGGTGGCCATGAGCATGTCACACTGCACTCCAGCCTGGGTGACAGAGAAAGATTGCAACTCAAAAAAAAAAAAAAAGTCTCATCTGTCGGAGTGTCCACTTGTCCTTCCTGAAAATCAAGCACTTAATAAATTCATAAGTAAAAATAGAGAAAACACAAACGTGGATATAAATTTTATTTTAGAGTTAATAAGGTGGTTCACACCTATAATCCCAGCACTTTGGGAGACTGAGGCTAGAGGATTACCTGAGCCCACATGATCGAGACCAGCCCGGGCAACTTGGTGAGACCTCATCTCTACAATTAATCAAAAAATAAGCTGGGTGTGATAGTGCATGCCCGTAGTTCCAGCTACTTGGAAGGCTGAGGCAGAAGGGTCACCTGAGTTCAGCGGATCAACGCTGGGGTGACTGTGAGCATGCCACTGCACTCCAGACTGGGCAACAGAGTGAGACTCTGACTCAAAAAAAAAGTTAACAAGATCATTCACAGAGAGACTCCTTCGTCTCTACTTTCTCTGCATCCTCAGTGTGTACTGTGTGGACAATATGATCACAGAAAAAGTCTCAGGTAAAGATGCTGAAGCAAGCAGTTCAAGTTGTTTCTGGTAGAAATCAATGCCCACCTATAGTCAGATGAATGAACTAGTAGAAACTGCTGCCTTGGTCAGCTTCTCTTCTCCTGTATCTGGTCCTCAGTATTAAATCAGTAGGTGCGTATAGAACATTTACCAGGCACCAGGCTGGTGTGGAACCAGTGGAACTCTCTCCAGAGAAACTCAGTCTGACTCAATGTTTCTTACCTCCATGAGTAAAGTAGATTGTGAAACGGATAGACTACAAGTTCCATGAGAGCCAGAACCTTGTGTCTTGATCATTACTGTGTCCCTAATGCTTAGAACACGTAGACTTCTCAGTGATCTACCCTGCTTTGTCGTCTGCTCTGATAATGAGAGTTTCTTGATGGCAAGGGCTATGTTTTGTCCATTTTCATGTCTGCACAGGAATTAACTATAGTAGAAACAAAAAAAAAATGTGTGAAATTATGTTTCATCTTTTTCATCAGAAGTGCCTCGGTCTTTCTGGTTTTCTTTCTATGCCCTTGTGTGTTGCCTCTTTGTTTGCTTACTTGTTGATTGTCCTTCTATCCCACTGAGAATATAAGATCTGTGAGGACATAGGCATGTATTCCTTGATCACTGATGTTTCCCTTGTAACTAGTACAATTCTGAAATCTAGAAGGAGCTCATGAAGTGGTTTTTGGAAGGATAAGTGAATGTAATCGTTATTTCAGGCTGTCGTTAAAAGACCTCTTTGCAAAATTTGTTAGGCAAAGTGCTTGAGTCTTAGTCCCAGTTTTAACAACTAGCCTGGCCGTGTAACTCTAAAGTCATATAGCCACTTTCAGCTTCAGTTTACAATCTGGCCAGGATAATAATATACACTCTGCTTTTATCAAAAGAGACTAGCAGTTCTGAATTAGATCTTGAAAACAAATAACTTTTAAAAAGTAAAAAAAAAAATTCTACGCAAACAAAAATGAACATGATTATCAAGTAATTAAATGGATAAAAAAATATGTTCCTAATATGTTCCAAGACAATAGTTTTCTCTCCTATAATTATGTACACTGCTATGCAAGTCAGCCAGCACCAAATTACTACCCACCCACACCCAGTTGTCCCTTATCCTGGCAACCTATCCACCACTCTGCTTATTTAAATATTCTCCTATATCCAAAGCCAGTTTCTGGAGCCTCCAAAGATCCCGCTTTTCATCATCCCCCCAGAAACATCCATCCCTTACCTCACTGAGCCAAGCCACCCCCTAATGTTCATCCTCTCTCCCATGGAAAAGCTTTAATTTATTTGGTCATCCATTAGTATTTTTCTCAGCTGTCAATTTCTTAAAATATTTGTTCTATTCTACTACTTCTTAAGTTAATACTATTTTCACCACTGGCCAAATTTTGTATTTTAATTTTAAGTGCATCTGAATTTTGGTATTCTAATTTGGCCGTATCTTTGTAATCATAAATATTAGTGATATTACTGACCATTCAACATACACTAGTAATAAAATTGATATGCTCCTGCACCTATTAAGTGATGGAAGGTCTCTGAAATAATCTGAATTTCTAGGTGATTTATAATAAATCTAGATTTTTTTAGAAGAAAATCTTTTGCCAGTGGATTGAGAAGAAAATATTCCAGGGAATGATCAATCCAGTGTTGTCAGGTGTTACTGTACATGTAAATTTTTATATTTAATTACAGCTATAATTTCTACCAAGTAGTTTACATTTCTTTGCAGTGTGAAATATTCTCTCCAACTTTAGATTAAATGACCACCATCAGTCCCCCTCATTACTTCTAAAATATGATGACATTACATTTCCTGATTTTTTTTCATTCTATGACTTATTTTCTTTTTTATTTATTTTCCTTTGGGGTGGGATGAATATTTGCAATGGCTAATAGAGCAGAGGTGCAATTTTAAGGGTTATCAGCAAGTGTTTTAAATAATACATGATGTAAATTGTTCAAAAACACAATTTAAATATGGGTTTGTATTTCTCCAAATTTCTGTTTTAAGCTCCATTCTTAGCTCATAGTTGAGGCATTAAAGCTCAATAATATAAGACTTGGCTCATCTCAATAACAAATAGTTCATAAAGTTTATAATGATTTCTGTTTCCTTTGCCTGAAAAAACTGTGACCATGATGACTGACCCAAGATATGGCATGGAATGAAAGCACAGTGGATCTCATAACCCAGATCCCACAGGCATCAACCTCTTGAAAGACAAAAAAGAACCTGAAATAGAATTGCTGCACATGTAGACATGAGAGGCAGTGAAAACTTTTCAAAGGCTTCTTCTCTTGGAATGTTTCTTCAGAACTTCACTAAATATTTTCACTAGGTTTCTTTTCAATCCCAAGAGCCAGTAAGGACTTCAGATTAAAGGACCATTGAATGTCAAGTTTAGTTAAGAAATACTTTCCTTATTTGGTGAGTGTGAGGCGGCAGTACACAGACTAAATCTAGGGCTTACATCATGCCATTTATACCAGCTTAAATCAAGTCAGGGTTTTCAGTCACTTGGCTATGATTTACCCATCTTTAAATTTTGAATTAAGTGTTGCTTCCTCCATGAACACTTTGTGTCCTCAATCTCAATTTGCCCCCTTGTTTTACCATTTCACAAGACTCTATAGTTTTTTTTCTGCAGACCTTATCACAATTTCTATGTATTTCTGTGATTATCAGAATAATATCTACCCTTCCCATTAACCTCTAACCTCCAATAAAAGCTCTGTGTTCAGAATAACGCCGGACACCAAAGAGTGTAGCAAATGATTGGTGAATGAATGAATCTGGCCATTGGGCATGTATCTTACTCTGTGTTGGGTATCCCTCAAGTGTGGGTGCTTCTAGTGACAATCTCATTCACGCAAATACTACCAGAGGGGATTGAAAGTGTATGAAGCAGTGCTTCTGGGACTGAGGCTATAGTCCGATATGAGTGGAGACAAGAAATAAAAACTTTAAAGAGAATTCACACACACAAAAATTGGTGTCAGTGTGGAAAACCAGAGTGTTTGTATACAAAATGGGCATAGCAACAGCATGTTGTTTTAAATAATACATTATGTAAATTGTATTTACATTATGGGCATAGCAATAGCCTTCAGACTTGAACCAAGCTGAGGTAACTGGTCATAATGAGCCAGGCACTGTGGGACAGTGGAAACATTCAGATTACTGACATTAAGATTTGCTGATAATCTATTAATGTGTAATAAGGAATTTAGTTTTACCAAAAGACAGGTCTGGTCTTCATTCCAGTTCCTGGGAGATAACTTCTAAAGCCTTGGGATTTCCTGAATTACAAGAGTGTCTTAGTTATTGATTGTGGGTCCCTTGGACAACTCCTGGTAGTTTCTGCTCTGACAAGATGACTCAGTGTGGGGCTGGCCAAGCTAGAAAGACCAGGCATATTATTAAGGGTTGGGGGTTTGAGTCACAAGATATCAGTCAACCTATAGACTGAGTTCAACCACATAAGCAATCAGTCAATCATGCCTATGTAATGAAGCTTCAATAAAAACTCTGGGCACCAAATCTCAGTTGAGTTTCTAAGACTGGCAATATTCCATGAGTCCTTAACCTCAAAGTGTGGCTAACCCTGAGTAGCTACATTTTGTTCTGAACACCTCTATATGGATAAAATAAGTTTTATCTGTATGATGCCTAAACAACCAATCAATTATATCAAGAAAGTGGGAAAAAAAAGTTAAAAGTAAGCATTGTGGGCAAAACAACTGGAGAGGTAACTAAAAGCCCAAGTTTTGTTGATTTGATGTGTTGTTTAGAACACATGTATATATGAGATGATCACTTTAAAATATTTCCAGCACATGAGTTGGCAACACCTAATAATAATAATAATAATAATGATGATGATTATTATTATTATTAGTGCTTGTTAAGTACTTGCTACGAAGTGGTTTCTGTTCTGTATATTAACTAATTTACTCCTATAACAATCCTGGTTGTTAGTCCAGTTTATAGAAACTGAGACACAAGGAAGTTAAGTAATTTGCCCTATGTTACATTCCCAGGATTTAAATCCAAACCATCTGACTCCATAGCTCATGGTCTTAACCAGTGTTCCATATGGCTTCTCAGAAGGCAATCTTTAAAAATTTCTCTCTGATGTTTTAGAGCTTATAGAAATATGTTAGTAGACTGTCTATTTTAACACACAATCTTAATTGCCATTGTTGCAAAGTAATATTTGTACATGAACATTATGTGTATCTTATTTCTAATAATCCCCTTTTGCCTTTTTAGACTTTTCATGTTAGGCAGCAGCTAAGAAGTCCTGACCTCCTTGCTGTATTGAAAAAGAGAACTCAACGCTTCTACACTGCTGGTGGAAATGCAAGTTAGTGCAACCTCTTTGAAAGACGGTGTGGCGATTTCAAGAAATTGACCTTCCATATGACCCAGCCAACCCCCCTATTGGGAAATACCTGGAAGAACTCAAATCATTCTACAAAAAAGATACCTGCACACTCATGTTTGTTGCTGCTCTATTCACAATAGCAAAAACATGGAACCAACCATGCTGCCCATCGAAGCTGGACTGGACTTTAAAAATGTGGTACATATACATGATGCAATATTATGCAGCCATAAAGAAGGACAAACATATGGACTTTGCAGCAACTTGGATGGTTTTAGAGTCTATCATACTCAATGATCTATCGCAGAAACAAAGAACAGAGTACCATAAGTTCTCACTCATAAGCGGACCTTGATCAATTATCATAATACTATGAAAAAGGGATTGGCAGCAGTGGAAAACTGTGGTAGGGGCCGGGTAGGATTGGCAGTTGAGTGAAACTGCCAGGAGAGGGAGGGGCACACCTCATTAGCAAGGGTACCTGCATAATGGACGTTTGTACACTTAACCCTGAATTGTATCCTACATCTTTAAGATAAAAAAATTTTTAAAAAGAAAAAGGGGCTTTGCAGATGCCGCCACCTTGAGCCTTTTCCCATCAGCCATGGTCAACCCCACGGTGTTCTTCGACATTGCTGTCGATGGTGAGCCCTTGGGCCGCATCTCCTTTGAGCTGTTTGTAGACAAAGTTCCAAAGACAACAGAAAACTTTCATGCTCTGAGCACCGGAGAGAAAGGATTCACTTATAAGGGTTCCAGCTTTCACAGACTTATTCCAGGGTTTATGTGCCAGGGTGGTGACTTTACATGCCATAATGGCACTGGCGGCAAGTCCATCTATGGGCAGAAATTTGATGATGAGAACTTGATCTTGAAGCATACAGGTCCCAGCATTTTGTCCATGGCAAATGCTGGACCCAACATAAATGGTTCCCAGTTTTTCATCTTCACTACTAAGACTGAATGGTTGGATGGCAAGCATGTGGTTTTTGACAAGGTGAAAGAGGGCATGAATGTTGTGCAAGCCATGGAGGGCTTTGGGTCCAAGAATGGCAAGACCAGCAAGAAGATCACCATTGCTGACTATGGACAACTCTAATAAATTTGACTTGTTTTATCTTAAACTACCAGATCATTCCTTCTGTAGCTCAGGAGAGTACCCTCTCTATCCCATTTGCTCACAGGATCCCTATAATCTTTGTGCTCTTGCTACAATTCTTTGGGTTCCATATTTTCTTTATTCCCTACCACGTCTAGTTGGATTGCAGAGAAATAAAAACTAAATAACAAAAAAAAGAAAAGAAAAAGGGAGTTCACAATGAACACAGCACAAAGGATAAATAGATTATTTGTTTTCAAGTTTCAAAATAAACTTTGGTGAAAACTTCCTTTGGGGACAATAGTATGAAAAAAAAGAGGTTTGGGATTTGGAATTTGACATTTGAGTTTAAAAATAATTCTATGCCTAAAAAAGTTCTCTTAGAAAACATGTCTATATAAGGTCAATTTGCAACCCTAGATTTAATGTAAATTTCTTAATTGATGAGAATTCTAAGGGTGTTAGAGACAAAAGCAAGAAAGCAAGACATTGGTGAAGATCTCTATGCCCCACCTCCATACTTTCTCCCACAAATGGAGTGGAAGTAGGCAGTAATGCAGCCCCCAAATAGGTTTGTAGGAATTTGAGACTAGGAGGGACATACCAATAATTCCTCTCAGAAAAACTGAGTGACAATATCCTTCAAGTTTCCATCGGGGAGAGAGATTTTGAGGTAGTGCTAACAGGCCCAGAGTCCCCAGGATAGCCCCATTTTGCTAGACCGGTGTTAGAACAACTGAATTTTCACATGCACACAAAAATTATAGAAATTATCTAAGAAGATTCTTAGTGAACCTAGAGGGATGTCAATATTATAATAAAAAGGACACAGAGCATGTAAATCAACAGCCAGAGACCTACAGGAACATCTGGACATTAGAAGCAACAATATCCCGGACCAGACTCTAAGCACTGCATTCTAACAGATGCCAGCATGGGTCAGGTGCCCCAACCAATACTAGGACACCATTCAAGGCCCCTAGATCTTAGACGACACCCCAAAGAGGGAGATGGGGAAACCCTGAACTGATGGAGGAAATCCTGAATTGTCTTAGAAAAATCATGATTTAACTGAGAAAACCCACATTCACTTAAAGTATGTTTTCTGATACCAAGAAAAAATGGTGACTGGAGTTAGAAATTAAGAAGATATAGGAAAAAGAAAACTAAGCAGAAAAAATAAGACGGCTAGGCTCAGTGGCTCAGCCTGGAATCCCAACACTTTGGGAGGTCGAGGCGAGTGGCTTGCCTGAGCCCGTGGGTTTGAGACCAGCCTGGGCAACTTGGTGAGACCTCCTCTCTACAATAAATCAAAAAATTAGCCGAGCATGGTAGTGCACACCTATAGTTCCAGCTACTTGGAAGACTGAGGCGGAAGGATCACTGGAGCCAAGCAGGTCGATGCCAGGGTGGCTGTGAGTGTGCCACTGCACTCCAGCCTGGGCAACAGAGTGAGACTCCAACTCAAGAAAAAAAAAAAGAGGATATAAAAAAATACAGCTGTTCGGGTTTGTACGTCAGAGTAAATGTTTGCTCACTACAGCTCTATTCACCAGAGCAGCTGTATCCAACCTCTTTTCTGCTCCTACACAAATGACAAATGGCATTCACATGTATCACATAACCCCTCGGGCCTCCCAAGGGCTATGTGTTGTTTCTAAGAGAACTTCTGAGACTGAAAAACAGTGGGTTAACTTTAAACCTTTATATGGCGGAACAAAATAACAACATAGGGCAGAGGTAGAAAACACAGGTTCTTGCACGAGACTGTCTAGATTGAGATTCTTCGTGTTTTAGCTCTGTAGCCTTGAACAAATTACTCCAATTGTTCATAACTTCACTCTTTAAAAAAAAGGGATAGTAAGTACCAAAGCACCACAACTGAAAACCACTACCCTAGATACTTACTTAAAATATAGCTCGAGTTAGTATGGAGTTTGGGGTAATCCTCAAATATGGGCATTTGTTACTACAGGCACCTGAGACTCACCGCATTTCCTGTTAGGGGAACCTGCTGACAGTCTATGACAATGAAGTCAGTGATTGGCAAACATCAGTTTCAAATAGGCACATAAGTAAACATTGAGAAACGGTAAACACATAAGATAACTCATTTAGACACTTTTATATGCAGCATGTATAGGGTTTAAAATAACATTCCCAAGTTAAACTGAAAACATTACTATGTAAATGCCACAACTAAGTCAAATGAAATAGTAAATACCAGCCTTGCAAATTGATCTCCCTCAAGGGCATCCAAAGGAGTTAGACTGCATGCTGCTCTCTAAAACAACGTCCTCCTCTCTATCAATCATTTTTGTTTTGACATCAGACCCATTGGCCAGCATATGTTTTGGAATTTCTGAACAATTGACTTTCAAGGCTTGACATTCATTCTCCGCTTTCTTAGAAACCGCATAGGAGCCATTGTTGCCAATATTTAAAAAAAAATCATAAATCTAACCCCAAAACTGGATCACTTTAAAAGAGAATGGACACTCCCACTTCTCATATTGTTTGTACACATCTGTGTCGATTCTCTCTGTGAATTGGCCCACGAAGCAGAAGATCATCAATCAGCAGGTGTCACCAAGCACAAGTCAGAATCGTTCAACAGAAAAATTGAGTCTTTTTTAAATTCCCTATTGTCATCTACTAAAATGTAAGTTGCTTGTTGATCTCATCACACTGAGTTATGTTTTAGTGGAGTGTTGAAAAGGCCCAGCCTGCACATATTCTTGAGGTTTTGAAATAATGGCTCAGTGAACAGATGTATACTTTCTCCCAATAGCTCTTTGTGGAAATGAATTTTTTATGAGCCCAAAATATCTTTGATTCATCCCTGATTAAAAGTCAAGTCAAAACTAAGACTCATACATTTATTTGGCAAGGAACTTAGAAATTTTGGGAAGTTATTGACACAAGGACTTCTGAGACTGAAAAACAGTGGGTTAATTTTAAGCCTTTGCGTGGAGGAACAAAATAACAGCATAGGGCAGAGGTAAAAAGCACAAATTCTTGCACCAGACTGTCTAGATTCAGATTCTTTATGTTTTAGTTCTGTAGTCTTGAACAAATTACTCCAATTGTTCATAATTTCACTCTTTTAAAAAAAGTTGGTAAATAACTACTTCATAGAAAAATATAGAAAAAATGTAAGGTAATATGTATATATATGTGGAACAATGCCTGATTCATAGCAAGTGTTCAATTAATACTAGTTATTATTTGTATATAGGTAGATAGGAGTAGCAGTTAATGAATAGTAACATAAAATGTACACTAAATCCATACGCTATAGCTTATGGTAATAAAATTTTCTGCTTACCTATCAATGTAAAGGAGCAAAGAGCTTCCCCATAATATTGAAATTTTTATCCTAATGGTTTCAAAGACTGTTATCTAGGAATGTTGGCTTCAGAAACCTCACTGGTTAGATGTTTGTTAGAGAGTACTGTGATCATTCCTTGTCATTGTTAACTATGTTTACCATGGGAGGCTGTTCTGACTTGTCAACTTGTGATTCACCAATTAGTACACAGCTAAATGCAGCATTGCTGATTTAGGTCTAATTTATTCAGTCATTATAAAAGGACTGTGCAGATTCTACTAAAATTGAGAACATAGCTAAAGGCATTCTTCATTGTAAAAATGAATTTTAGGCAATAAGATGACTCTAACAAAGTTACTTTAAGACACAATGCGATATCTCTATTTTAAATGGCAATAATATCTCTATCTGACAGCATTCAACTTACTTTCAGATTTATTCAGCCTTTTCTCAACTTCACAAGCACTTGAAAACCCATAAAGGAAGGAAATGTCTTTTTTCATTTCCAATAGTTATATCAAGGATACTTTCCAAAACTCTTTCATATTTACCGTGTCTTCAACAAGTAACTCTCACAACACTCTGAAAGTATGATAGTGATGATGAGTAGAGATCAGCATCGTTTCCTTCACATTTTTACCTGAGTGGTGCAGTGCAGTATGTCCTTTCTCTAAACCCCAACTTTACTAGGGATGGGAGATAGAGGATATGGCAGCCATAATGTATGATTGATGTCCTGTAGTCTGCAGTCCAGGGCTTGCAGGTGAGCAAAGAGGGCAGTGAGAATGAGGGAGGGACAGGGCTGATGACAGGACTTGCATTTTCACTGTGAATGTGTGCTTGACAGATGCTCAGATGTGTTTCTTCTCCCTCACACCTATCTTTGGCTTGACTTTAACTCCTACCCAACCCTCACTAAACCTTTGAGTGAGTCACAGTTACCCAGCATGTAGTCTCTATAGAAGACCCAGTGCATGAAGACTCATGGATCCCCAGCAGGAAGCCTGCTCCTTCTACCCATCCTGGGAACACAAAATGGCACAAAAAACTGAAGACCATGAGATGAGCTCAGGTCAGAAACTGAGAGTAAGGCTGATATTCAAAGAGCTGAATTTTTTAATCTTATCCTGAGATCTACCCCCAATTTTTAACCTTGTGTTAATCCTTAGTAAGGGATATTTTGTCCCATGTCCTATCAATTAGTGGATAAGTTCCAACCATTCTGAACATGGGGACTGCCTTTTTAAGGCCACAGATTTTGCAGCTAGTAATAGATTTTTAATATCCACCAATTGAAAAAAGTACTATGAATACACCATTTTTTTTATTTGTTTTCAGTTTTTTTAATAACCACAATACATCCGTGTCTATATTTAACCTAGGACAAATATATATAAAACAAACTTATCACAATGCCTGGAAAATATTATCTGTAATTATGACTATTGTCGATGTTTGTTGAATCCATAGACAATGCCTGGTGCACATGTGGGTCTCAATGTCCTTATGGAACTCAACAACATGTAAAATGTTATAGACTCTAAGTTTTTTATGCCAGGAACTTCATCTGATTTGTATTTTACTACCATCACCACCAGCAACGGCATTTAGCACTATGTCTTGCTGTAGAAAATTCTTGATAATTCTTCTCGGAACTGGAAACTACAATACAGGAATTCATATGGAAACATAAACAACCACGAATTGCCAAAACAATCCTCAGCAAAAAAAAAAAAAAAAAGCAGGAGGTATCACACTTCCAGACTTTAAACTCTCTTATAAAGCTACAATAATCAACACAGCCTGGTATTGGAAAATGAACAGGCATATAGACCAATGGAACAGGACAGAGATTCCAGAAGCAAAACCTTAATTTCTCAACCAACTCGTCTTTGACAAAACATCCACCACCATCCACTGGGGAGAGGAGGACTATTCAGAAAATGGGGCTGGGAGAACTGGCTGACCACATGCAGAAGATTAAAACAAGACCCCTACCTAGCACCATACACAAAAATCAACTCTAAATGTATCAAAGACCTAAAACTATAAGAACCTTAGAAAATGCAGGAGACATCCTTATGGAAATTGGAACTGGCAACCAATTTCTGATCAAAACCTCAAGTGCCCATGTCATAAGAGGTAAGATAGACAAGTGGGACCTCATCAAACTGACAAGCTTCTCCAAAGCCAAAAAAACCATCAAGAGAGCAGGGTGACAGCCCATAGATTGGGAAAAAATACTTGTCAACTGTATGTCTGACAAAGACCTAACATCTAGGATCTACAAGGAACTCAAATGTGCTGATAAGAAAAAAACCAAACAGCCCCATTACAAAGTGAGCAAAAGATATGAATAGACACTTCTCAAATAAAGACATATGAGCAGCCAACAGATTCATGAAGAAATGCTCAGCCTCACTAGTCATCAAAGAAATGCAACTACACTGAGAAACCACCTAGCTCCAGTCAGGATGACTATCATCAATAACTCAAAAAACAGCAGATGCTGGAGAGGATGCGGTGAAAAAGGAACACTTCTACACTGTTGGTGGGAGTATAAACTAGTACAGCCTCTGTGAAAAACAGTGTGGCGATTCCTAAAAGATCTAAAAATTGACTGTAATTCCCCCTACTGGGAATACACCTGGAAGAACTCAAATCACTCTATGAAAAAGATACCTGCACACGTATGTTTATTGCAGCATTGTTCACAGTAGCAAGAACATGGAACCAACTATGCTGCCCACCAAAAGACAACTGGATTTTAAAAATATGGTACATATACACAATGGAATATTACGCAGCCATGAAGAAGCACAAAATCATGAACTTCAAAGCAACCTGAATGGACTTAGAGTCTATAATACTGAGTGATCTTTCACAGAAACAAAGAACTGAGTATCACATATTCTCACTCATAAGTGGACCTTGAACAATTATTGTAATACTATAAGAAAAGGATTGGCAGTAGCGGGAAATTGCCAGGAGGAGTGCAGGGAAGCGGGATTGGCAATAGTGGCAATCTACCTGGGGAAGGGGGGACACACCTCATCAGCAAGGGTACCTGCATAATGAACATTTGTATACCTAACCCTGAATCGTACCCACATCTTTAAAATAAAAATATTAAAAGTTAAAAAAAGAAAATTCTTGATAAATTAATTGAATTAAATATGTCTCTAAAATGTCATGAAGAGATGAAGTGTCTTGGCCCTATACGTTAGCATTTTTAAATCTATGCATGATTTTTTTAATGTATAGGTTTCACCTTTGTAAAATAAAAACTAAGAAAACAGATTGTAATGCTATTCATGAAAGACAAGAAGAGCCTTGTTGGAAAGGAATAGTTATGGCAGAGTTCTACCAGAACTTTTACTCGATATAACCTGCATGCAATGTTCTTCTAGGAACCAGGGTGCTAAGAAGGACTTGACTTCTGATCTACCCTAGATAACAAATATCATTAGCTTAAAGGTCAATCAAGAATAATCTACGTTCTTGTCCTTTTATAACAGAACTGGTTATGCCCCCCAAGATAAAGAGCAGTTGTAAATAAATAAGAAATTTTAACAGCTCTACAGAAAAGTGGTCAAATGCCATGAAAAAAAAGTGACTAATAAGCATGTAAAAATGAATTTAACTGCCAGATGCAGTTGTTCACACCTATAATCCCAGCACCCTGGGAGACGGAGGTGAGAGGATTGCTTGAGCCCATGGGTTCAACACAGCCTGAGCAACTTGGTAAGACTTCATCTCTACAATGAAATAAAATAAAAAATTAGCCAGGTGTGATGGTGTGCACCTGTAGTTCCAGCTACTTGAAAGGCTGGGGTGGAAGAATAACCTTAATCCAGCAGGTCAAAGCTGTGGCAGTCATGAGCATGCCACTGCACTCCAGCTTGGGCAACAGAGTGAGATTCTGACTCAAAATAAATAAATTTAACCATATAAAACAAGTAGCAAAGATATAGAACTTTTGTATAACAAATTGACATGCATCTGGAGGGAATCCTAGAATAATAAGAGTATGGTAAAACATGTCCTCATATACTGCTTATGAATATTTAAACTAGCAAAAATTTGTTGGATGCTAATTTAGCAATAGTCAAACCTTAAGAAGTTTTAATACTAATAATTTGAGCACCCATCACTAATAGACTAATGAGCTACATAATGGAATATCCATGTCTGGTAGATTACAAAAAATGGTCACAGTTGTATGTAGCTCCCTGTATCCATATGCCCTTTGTAACATGACTTTGCAGCTCTTCCATGAAGAGGTGACATCTAACTCCCCATCCCTTGAATCTGGGTTGGCCTTATGACTTACTTGGGTCAACAGAATGCAGCAGAAGTGACAGAGGGCAAGTTCTGAGCCTCAAAAGTCCTTGCACTCTTCCACCTGCATTCTTCAGACCTCTGCTTTTTTACCATGTGAATAAATCCAGGCTAGCTTCCTGGAATAGAGGGGCAGCCACATGGACCAGAACCAAGTCAGCCTGAGGCCCTGGACATGTGTGAAAGTCGAAGACCAGTAAAGTTGACCCGCAACTAAGCCACAGTTGACCTCAGATGCATGAGAATCTGACCAAGACTAGAAGAAATACCCAGTTGAGCCCCACCTAAATTGCTGATCAAGCAGTAGCAACTGATCGATAATATCATGATTATTATGCAGTCATTAGAAAGAATACATTAGATCTATATGCATTGCCCTAGAAGAATGTTTATGATGTATTGGGAAAGGAATGCTGAAAAATACTGCTTACAAAAAAAAATACTGCTTACAGTACAATTTAATTTTACAAAGAGCAAAACAAAATAAAACTTATACACATAAAAGTCTAAAGTAAAAATTTCTATCTATGTTATTTAATCTAGTTATTTGTACTACCTCTTTTTGATGTGTGGTTTGTAATGTATGCAGTGTATCATTGTACAGATATTCATCCATGCCCAAATATTCCATTACTGATACTGAAGTTTGATTTTAATATGTAGAGAACATTAAGTCATAATTTAATATGTTCTTGCTAATGCCTGTTGGCAGGAGCTTTCTGTTGTTGGTTCTTGCAGCTAAAAATAAATGTGCTCTCTTACTAGATTTTTTAAAAGTCTAAAGTAAGGCATGTATAGACTTACCCCACAGGTCACCTCAGGAGTGCAGGATTGGCAGAAGAAGGAGGGTGGTGGAGCAGATGAGATGGACTTTTTCCTTTACCCATCTGTGTACTATATGATGGTAAGAGCCAGCATGAGTCATTTTGTAACTTAGAGATATAGCTTTTAAAGAAAAGTTACAAATGGCCAATGCCTAAGTAAAGAGCAAAGGAGTGCTTTGGAGCCCCTGAAGGCTTCTAATTGAAGACACAAAGGCTCAGTGATGGAAAGAACATGTTGTGTGGATTCTAAGCATTGCTACCACTTGAGGGAGAGAAAAAGAGAAACAGAGACAGAGAGAAGAAGAATTTATGCACTTGTCCCGTTAATGCTATTCCCATGAATTTAATTCATAGGAAAAATAATGGTGCATTAATTATATTAAGGTATTTTGCTGTATGCTTCTTATATCAAAAATTAGGAAGAACATAAATGTCTGCTAGTAGTAGAGTAGTTAAACAAAAATGGCAATTTCTATACAAATGCAGACATTAAAACCATGCTAAGGATCTGGAAATACTCTTTCTCTTAAGGAAAAAAAAATGCAACAAATAAAACTGAATATATCACATTATTACAATTTTGTGATGTACATAAAGCTAATACACCAACTTGTTAGCAAAGCTGATCACTGCATCTTTGATATAAAGAGTGATTTTTATTTTCTTCATACTTTCTCTTTTTCCATTATGTAGAATGAATATGCATTCCTTAAAATCAGAATAAAACGTATACTATAAATAATTGTAAAGAATCTTGGGAGAGGGAGGAAAGGGACAGAACAGAGAAATCAGTGAGAAAATACAAGAAAATTCACATATGTCTGTCCTCCTCAGAGCTCTCATTTCTTTCCCACCCCTGTGACACTGAATTAAAAACTGTCAAACAAGAGATATTTTGTCATGTATATGAGACAATGTAGATGACAGTGCATCATATTTATATGTCCTTACTGGAATGATCCAGCAGAAAGACAAAAATTGGTAACACAGAAGGAAGAACCAGACTTTACGAAGTCCTTGAGTTAGCAAAGGTGACAGGGTATATAAATGGAGGGTTCAGACTTAATGGGACAGTGCACCCACTTAACAGAAGAAAAGGCAGGTAACATGAGTGATGATGCCATTGGGTTGGCAGAGTTGAGGAGAGAAGAAGTGTTCCAGTTGCCTCTATATTAATAGTGAAAAGAGAAGTGAGATGATTAGCTGAATATAAGGGAGGAGAGCAGGTGTGAAATAATCTACGTGCTGCTTGGCTTTCCTTTGTCACCTCCATTCACAATTCAGTGAAAAATCCCATATTCAAGTATTTTCTAAATACTCTTTAATGGTTATCCATCCCTTTCAAACAACGTAGAAAAACAGGGTTATAGAACAAAGCTTTCCTAGTCATTAAAATTTTTATTGCTGAAATAAAACACATATGAGATGATAAGGCAATAATTCAACCAACAAGAAAATGGTTTACAGTCAAGGATTTACTAAATAAAACAGATGTGCCATTTATGACACCAATAAGTAGTAATGCTAGGGCAGTGGACATATTTCTATTGTCTGTAGTTATCCTTCAGAAAGCCCTCATGGAGAATCTTCAAATAGCCTCAAAGAGGGAAGGTTTAGGTAGGCAAAGAATTAAGTCAAAGTGCAAGAAAAAGCAAACAACCCTATTAAAAATGGGCAAAGGACATAAGAGATACTTCTCAAAGAATACATTCAAGCAGCCAACAAACATATGAAAAACGCCCAGCTTCACTAATCATCAGAAAAATGGAAATCAAAACTACAATGAGATACCACTTAACACCATTAAGGATGACTATCATTAAAAAATCATAAAACAACAAGTATTGGTGTGGCTGCAGAGAAAAGGGAATGATTTTACACGGTTGATGGGAATGCAAGCTAGTTCAACCTGTGTGGCAATCAGTGTGGTTTTCTTCAAATAACTAAAAAGTAAGCTTCTATACAATCCAGCAATCTCACTTCTGGGAATATACTCAGAGGAACATAAATCGCTCTAGCAAAAAGACACCCACACATGTATGTTCACTGCAGCACTAATTACAATAGCAAAAACATGGAACCAACCCAGATGCCCAACAAAAGAAGACTGGATAAAGAAAATGCAGTACACCCATACACACAATGGAATATTATGCAGTCATAAAATCATCTCCCTCGTTGAACACAGATGCAGCTGGAGACCATCATACTAAGTGAACTATCACACATACTCTGGTTTCTCTTCAGATCATATAAATCTTTCACCTTTTACTAAGTGAACTAAGAACTGAAAACCACATGTTCCTGCTTATAAGCAGGCCCTGATCACTGGCCACAGGCGCACAATGGTGTGATCACCAGACACTGGACACTGCTAGGGGAGGGAGGGAGGAAGGGAGGAAGGAAGGATAGGGGCACATGGCAATACACTGGGTACCAGGTTCACTACTGGGGGAAAGAAGGCCTACTAGAAGTTCAGACTTTACCTGTACACAATTTACTTATGTAGCAAATCCTCACATGTACCCCACAATTCTAAAACAAAATTTAAAGGTCAAAGTATACGTTCAGCCCCAGGGTTCAGGTAGTTAAATGATGGATTGTGGTATGAGGTACACATCTAGAAACAGAGAGTGACCCTAAGTCAGCCTGGGGAGATGGAGCCAGGTCACCCTCAAGGGCCTGCTCCACGAAGATCCTGTGGGAAAGGAGCAGGCATTCCAGGCAACTGGCAGAGCCTGTGCTTGGGCAGCTCATCAGCAGTTAATTCAGGGGCCCCCAGGTGACCTCTGACCCTTCTCACATTTATTTGCTCTGTCTGTATCTTCTCTAAGGAGCATCCTGCCAGTTCCCACCTCCACAGCACACATGCACGCTCTCTCGCTCTCTCTCTCTCTCTCTCTCTCTCTCTCTCTCTCTCTCTCTCTCTCTCTCACACACACACACACACACACACACACCATTTGCTCATAATCAGCCATAAGGTATGAACTTAACTGTCGTCTCTGGAAGATTCTCTAGTGAAGGATCCTCTTATGGACCTCTGCCTACCAAACCAGATATAAACTGGGTCCCATCAGTGACCATGGCTCTCTTATTTATAGTCTCTCCAGCACTTTGCACAAAACCTGCACAGAGTGGGCACTCAGAAAACACTTATTTAACCAAATAGCTACTTTCCATTTACCCTGAAACAAGATCAAGCCTTGGCCTTGAGAATGTGGGACTATCATTTTAGAAACAGGAGTGGAGATATGAAAGAAAGCAAGGAAGTAAAATCAATAGGCAGGGGTTTGGTAATTTCTTCTGTTACCCATTCCTCCCAGAAACCCTATTTCCTTCTTTGGGAAATCAGTGCTAAATAGCTGAAGGGACTCTGCATATGATCTGACAAGGATCCAAGGCAGAAGGGAGACCTCTTAAGAGTGAAAGCCTGGCCTGCTTCTTCCAGTCTGGACTGTGATGGCCTCTATCTTTCTACTCGGAGATGGCCCCAGCGTGGAACTGTGTCATCTCCCTGGCTCTGAGGCCTTGGGAATGAAGGGATGACAAATCTGCCCGTGACTTGGGGCCTGCACAGTGAAAAATTAACTTCCCTAAACAGAGATCTGGTCTTTGCCCTCAGCTACTGGGAGGTGATCTCTAGGACCCTGGAATGTTCTACCTGATGGGAGTATCTTTGTTTGCCTAGGGCTTTGGCCACAAGTCAGTCTAACACCATTATCTATGATGGGGGTTGTAAAACCTGCCATGTGAGGAACCTCTGACCTCTGGAGGAACCAGAGACTAAGAGTATTAGCTAGAACCCTCCAGGAGGGCTGGAGGCTAAAGGTCATCCATGTGGGCAATATGTAATCAAACTCCAGTAAAAACTCTGGACACCAAAGGCTCAGGAGAGCTTCCCTCCTTGGCAATGCTGTACATACTGTCACACAGCATGGCCGGGAGGAGATAACACCACGCAGGTCTCTATGAAAAAAGACAACCAGAAGCTTCACATTTAAAACCCTCTCAGATTTCACCTTATACGTCGCTCCCTTTGGTTCATTCTGATTTGTATCTTTTTGCTATAATAAAACTATAATCATGAGCAGAGTCATTAGTTCTGAGATCTGTACATTGTGCTATGGAACTATCAAACCTGAGAGAGTGTGTGAACCACCAAATTTGTAGCCAGCCGGTCAGAGGTAAAAACAGCCTGGGAATCCTTGACCTTCCAGCAGCTGGTGTCTAAAATGAGCGAAATCTTGTGGAGGACTGTGCCCTTAAGCTATGGAGTTCGGCCTGCCTCCAGGCAGTTGGTATCAGAGCTCATTGCAGGGCCATTCAGAGGGAAGCATGGGACAGCAAACCAATGGTGCCTGATACCAGGAGTTCCTGATCATTCTCTAGGAAGCCCATTAGAGATGTTCCTATTCTTTTCTCGTCTATAGGTTCCAACAAG
This sequence comes from Cephalopachus bancanus, assembly GCA_027257055.1. NCBI lineage: Eukaryota > Metazoa > Chordata > Mammalia > Primates > Tarsiidae > Cephalopachus > Cephalopachus bancanus. The sequence goes on along the minus strand of JAPVLO010000476.1, from coordinate 682,281 downwards.
GCTCAAAGGGTCATCAATTCCAACAACAATATCTGTGCATGAGAAGGGAGCTATTATAGTCTGAAAGAACACTATCTGTGTTATTGATTGATAATTGAATATTACAAACAGCCTCCCAGCGAGAGAAGATTTATCTTGTTCTTCTATGTAATTAGAATGATTATTCAACAAATGGATGCTATCCAGTGAACTTCCAGAAAGAAGCCAAATTTATTGACCTCATCAACTCACAATTACAGCCAGGGATCTGTATTTCTGTGCCCTCAAGAGGACACAGAGAGCAGAGTGATAGCAAAAGACCAACAAAAAGCCCAGGAGCCAGCCAAAAATGTCCCAGGCTGCAGGAGCCTGGAAAGACCAGAAAACACATTCAGGAAGAGGCTGGAAAATAGGAATTGTGAGTGGTCCTCTGAAGTCTGGAAAGGAAACTACTGATTGCTTTAGGGAAAGCATTCCCACACCTGGGCTTAGAGACTACAGAGAGTAATGGTGTCCAGGTCTCATTCTCAGAAGCATTCTCCTCCCGGAATCTAGTACCTGAGGTAATTGGGCAGCAAATAAAAATAGCATTTTTCACAAAACAAAACAAATTATTTTATACCTAGCCTGCTGTCTGAGTTTTGTCTCCCTGTGGAACTCAGAAACCAAGCCAGCTCCTCCAGCTGTGCACCCTGGCTACATGTCTTGGAACATTTCTGACTTCATTTTCTCCTTCTCCCACTCACTCAGTAAGGACAGTGGGCCAGGACAAGCAGCTCAGGCATTGGTTCCCACAGTTGGCCTTACTGAAATCCCCCAGGCCCCTTACACACACACACACACACACACACACACACACACACACACACACACACACACACACACACACCTTTCAGCCCTGCCTGGCCAGGCTAACTCATCCTGCCCACTGCAACCGGGCCAGTCTTCTACACTGTTTCACTCCTCCTCATAACCATACCAGGATTCCTCTTAAGAAAATGTTTTCCCTGAAAACACACTGTGCTTTGCCACTTCCACACTCTTGCCCAGGCCATTCCATTTGCTTTAGAGACCATCTACTCCATTTTTTAGCACTGAAATCCTAACCCTGATTCATATCTATCTGAAGGCAATCTTATTCACCCTTGCCAACTCTAAAACTTAATCTCAATCGTGTGGTTTTAGATTGCATTTATTTGTGGATGGGTGACAGGCACTGTGTTAGATACCAGAGATACAGTGCTAAGGAAAAAATATGCCTGACCTTGTAGACTAATGGGAAAGATTTCTTACAGTCTAATGAGAAGGATACGGTAAATAGATACATAAACAATGGATGTGCAAATTGGGATGAGTGTTACAAAAGTGATAAATAAGAGGCTGAGAGAGAGAATGAAGGGTTCAGTTGAAAGAGAGTGGTCAGGAAATGCTTTTCCTCTTTTGGAAGAAGTGAAGGAAGGGGCATGGAGAAGTCAGAATTGTTACACTAATGAATATTTCTATGCTTGAAAACCAAAACAAGGGGAAAGGAGGTTCCATTCAACAGAGGTGCATAAACACATCAATCACACGAGCCAGAAAACCTGATTCATGCACACCTTGCTGCCATGACTCCATAGGGAGTGTAATTTGGTTTTGTGCCCATCTCCCACGCCTCCAGTTTCACTCTTCCTGAGATTACATGATATGCATTTGCACCATGTCTGTCTAGGAAAATTGTACTCTCTGGTGAATAAAGCACAGTTAGTTGATATTCATGAACACCAAGTCTCTCTTTATAATGGTGCTGTAGAGAGCTGTGTTAACCGGTTCGAGATCTGGATACTTATGAGCAGATGTCTGGTAACAACTGAACCTCTCAGGACCACCCAGGCTCTAAATTACTCTTCAGCTCAGTAGCTCATTATCGTCTTCCCAGAGTTAGAACTCCAACATAAGGGATATCAGCTCCATCCAGAAACATCACTGTTTTTTGTCAAAACACATATGTACCCTGAGGGTGTAGATACAAAATTCCAGGGCATTTTTTCTAACTTTCCTTGGAGTTTTTAATAAAATTCCAATGCTGATTGAAGGAAGTACCACCTGGAAACAGCATCTGATAAAATGTGACGATATAAAGTTAAGCAACCTTGTTTTTTTACGCAACTCTATCAAACTTCTGGGAAATTATTTGGGAATCTGTACACCACCACATTTGAAACAAAATAGCTCTATCATCAGATGCGTAATAAAGCCTAGTCTTATAGCGTGATTGAGCTGCCATGCAGATCTGAGACAGGATTATTCCAGAAAGAGAGTGAAACACTGGAGGAATAAGTTGCACTAATGGCAATAGCAACTCCAGGGAAACACCATTCTCTGACAGCTGTTGCTTTCATCAACACATTCTCAGCAAAATTGCCATCACCATTTCTGAGAGCTTAGAAGCACTGCTAGAAATCTCTAATGGAAGCCTCTATAATGGGAATCCCTATTGACTGGAGCTGCTTTTGCAAATAGGAGATAATGTCGCACTAAGACAATCTTTCAACAATTCATTCAAAACGTATTTATCTATCATGTAACAAACACTATATAGTTAGTGCCATGGTATAAACTTGAATAAGACATCATTCCTGCCCTAAAGGAACTCATAGCCTTCTTGATATGTCTGGCACAAAACATAAAATTATAATAAAATAAAAGATGTCAAGAAGAAGGTATGGATGGGGCATTATGGGAGCAACGAAAGGGGGCCGCCTTATTCATTTGGAAGCTACAGACCCACTGCAGAGATTGTTGGTCTTCCAGTGCGTCCTCACTGTGGGATGAGAAAAAAATATCCTTCTACCATAAAATACCATGAAGTTAGATGTATAAAAAAATGCAGTTATTCAAGCTCTTTAAAATGTCTTCAATTATAATAAGCACAATACCTATTCCATCCATATCCTTATACTGAAGAAATTAAGGTAGAAGTCAAGGTGTAGTCACCAGAAAGCAGGTGAGAGGGATCGAGGATACATGGGCAGTGATTGTTTGCACTTCCATACAGGTGATAGGTACTTCCTAAAATACAGGTAGATGTCCCACACTAAATATACCAGACTCTGAGTATCACAGTCTCTCCTGATGCCAAAAAGCAAAGACCCACCATTTATCATCTCAATCTCAGATATACTCTTATACTCAGAGGATCTCAGGAGCACTTGTAAACTGAATATAAAGCCCAAAACATTGAAGAGGGGTCTCCCTGGCTCGGTGGTGTATTAATCTACGAGCGCTCCCATAACAAAATACCACAGATTGAGTGGCTAAAAGAGACATTTATGTTCTCACAGTTTTGAAGGCTCAAAGTCTAAGATCAAGGTGACAGCATGTTTAATTTTTCCTGAGGCTTCTCTCCTAGTCTTGCAAATGGTCATCTTCTCTCTGTGTCCTCATGTGGCCTTTTCTCTGTTCATGGGCATCCCTGGTATCTCTTCCTCTTTTGAAAAGAATATAAGTCCTATTAAGTTAGGACCCCACACTTATGACCTCACTTAACCTAAATTACCTTTTTTTGTGGTGATTCTTTTTTAATTTTTTTTGTAAAGATGCGGGATACAATTCAGGGTTAGGTATACAAACATTGATCATGCAGGTACCCCTGTTAATGAGGTATGCCCCTCCCACCGCTAGCAGTTTCCTAGGACTTCGACATATGAATTTTAGGACACAATTTGGTTCATAACAGGTGAGGAGAGGGCCATTCTCTTTCTAGAGAGAGCCATTTACAGAGAGATAAACAAACTCTAAAGTCTAATATCTAGAAATAATAGAGGTTTACTCATGATTTCTCCCAGTCTTTCTCTTATTCTGTGCTACACAATATTTCTGTTAATGACACCATTATCTTTCCAGAAGACCAAAATGAAATCGTCATGTCATCATTGACTCTCCCTCCTCCCTTGCCTCCACTTGCCATCAAAATATTCTGTCTATATAAATACCCTTTTGACTATTCATACATCAGTCAGAAACCTAATTCAGCCCTTATTACTTTTCATGAAGATCACTATGGAAGCTACCTAACTATCAAGCCCCTAGTTCAGGGGCTCCTAATATGGAAACTATGTAACTTCAAGAGATCTGTAACCCTTCACCCCCATATTCTGTGATCATACATATACATATTTTCATGTGTATAGATAGGAATATGTTACTGTTATCAGCTGTTCAAAGAGGGTCCCTCACCCCCACACAGGTTAAAAACTAGAGCTCTCACCCCTCCTGATACACTTGCCTCCTATAGAAAATAATTTAACCTTTGTGATTGACATGACTGATGATGCTCTTCCCTTACTCAAATACTCCCCATTAGAAACTTTTTAACTTGTAGGTTAAAATGATGCCTGGTCAGCAATCCTTTCTGCAGCCTCTTCAAAAAAGTATCATGGAATACCTCTTGCAACCAATATTTAAACCGATAGGTTTCATTTTGATAGCATGGGGTATATATCCTTGAAATTTTTTAAATAATTGACACATGCTGTATTAATTTTCTATAGCTGCATAACCAATGACCACAAACTTAGTGACTTAAGACAGCACACATCTTATTACCTTACAGTTTCTATGGGTCAGAAATCTAGGCACAGCTTAACTAGTATCTAGTCTCAGGGTCTCACAAGGCTCCAAGGTATTGCCTGAGCTGTATCTTTTATCTGAAGACTTGACTGTGAATAAATGCACTCTGAAGTTCATTCAGGTTGCTAGCAGAATTCATTTCTTTGCATTTGTATGTCTAAGGACAGTGGCATTTTGCTAACTGTCAGCTGGAGGCCACTTTTATGTCCTAAAGGTTGTCCACAGTTTCTAGAGGTTGCCTGCAATTCCTTTGCCACAAGGGTTTCCTCAATATGACTGCTTATATCATCAAATCAATAAAGAGAATCTCTCATTCCAGCCTGCTAAGATAGAGTCTTTTCTAATGTAACATAATAACAAAGTGACTTTGCATATTCTATTGGCTAGAAAAAAGTCACAGGTCCCTCCCACACCCAAGAGAGGGGATTGCAGTATGGTGTGGACACCAGGAGGCAGGGATCAATCGATCCACCACAGTCCATCATCTGGCTCCCAATGATTCATAACACCACACCTGCAAAATAAATTCACACACATCCCCAAAGTTCTCAAGAATCTTATTCCACATAGCTTCAGCTCAAAGTCAAAAGTTCATCATCTAAATTGTGTCCAAGTTCAAACACAGCTCCTATGTATAATCTATTAAGTATAACTTCTCTTCATCCATTAACCTGTAAAACTAAAGATACAAGTGATCTGCTCCAATACACTCATCCTACAGTGTTGGAACAGGCATAGCTGGGAAGGCATGAAATAATAGCTAAAGATGGCTAAAGACATTTTGGTTCAGAGGGAAGAGGTGAAGAAAGATAAAAAGAAGTTGCTGGTCCTTAGCAGTTCTGAAATCTAGCTGGGCAAATGTTGGGAGTCCACTAATTAGGTTTTAAGGCCTAGGAATAATTCTGAGCTCTATGCCCTTGCTTCTTAGCTGCATCCTCTAAGTCATCCTACTCTTTCATGAAAGGGAACATATGTTTGCATTCGAGTAGTTCTTTCAACCTGCTTCCTACCAGCAGAAATGTTAGAGTCTGACAGCCTCCTTTCATTTTGTACTCTCTGTCTCTTTTAGTCCATACAGTACTGTTTCTGCTGAAATAATTTTCTCAAGAACTTTGTGTTTCTCCCATAGATTTCAATGAAGTTCATGCCATCAGAAAAAGGCACACCCACAAATCTTTTCCAGAGAACCTATTTATTTGGTTTCTGTTTAGATGGCTGAGGGATAATACTCTTACACTTTCTTGAGGTCCTATGATTTCATTGATTGGATCAATGAGACACATCTAATCTTTTTAAAAAGCCCTTTGTGCAATTGAATATTCTCACCTTTTAATCTTTCTGAGGTTTTAATGAAAGATTATATGCTCACACCCTCAGCTTTTTCTCTCTACTATAGTCTTAACTTTAGCATCTTTTTTGCTTTTAAAGGAATAGAAATTTTTCAGATTCAGTCAGCCTTAGTTCCTTTTTACTTAACACTTCCTCAATTTATCTCTCTCCTCTTGCATTTCACTGTAAGCAGCAAAAAGAAACACGGTGGCACCTTCAACACTTTACTTGAAAATTTCTTTTTCTATACAAATTTATCACTTACAAGTTCTGCTTTCCACATGACTATAGGAGACAATTTTATAAAGTTTTCTGCCACTACATAGCAAGCATCCCCCTTCTTCTAGTTTCAAAAACTATGTTCCTTTCTTCTGAGCCTTCACAGTGTTCTTAAAATCAAGATTTCTATCAACAATCTATTCAAAGTAATTTAGATTTGTTCTGCCTTAAAATTCTGCCCCTCAAAATTCTTAAAGCCTCTGTGATGCTTTTTTGTTTTCATTTTTGGTGGTTTTTTTTTGAATGAAGGTCTCACTCTGTCGCCCAGGCTGGAGTGCAGTGGCACAATCATGGCTCATCACAGCCTCAACCTCCTGGGCTCAGTCAGTCTCCTGAGTAGCTGGGACTACAGGCAAGCACCACCACGCTCAGCTAACTTTTTTACTTTTTGTAAAGATGAGATCTCATGTTACCCAGGCTGGTCTCAAACTCCTGGGCTTAAGTGATCCTCCCACCTTGGCCCCCAAAGTGCTGAGATTATAGGTGCGAGCCATCTCACCTGAACTAACTGGTTGTTTTGTTTTATTTTGCTTTGTTTAACGCAGAATTTTACATTTCCTTCCATTAAATTTAGATTTGCTGTTTCTAATTATATTTTCAGCCGAAGCTCCCTCAGGCAGTGAAAGTTACCCAGTCCCAAACTCCTGGATTGAAGCAATCCTCTCACCTCGGCCTCCCAAAGTGCTGGGATTACTGGCATAAGCCATCATGCCCAGCCCCAAACAGAATGTTAACAGAACTGAAACAAGAAATACTCAGCAATACAATAATAGTAGGGCCCCTCAATACTCTATTTTCAACAATGGATAGTTATCCTGACAGAAAATCAATAAGGAAACAGCAATTTCAGTAATACAATAGACCAAATAAACACAAAATATTCAATCTAACAGCAGCAAAATGCATAATCTTCTCAAGTGCACACAGAACAATTTTCCAGGATAGATCATATGTTGAATAACAAAACAAGTCTTAAAAAAATTGAAAACTAGGGTAACATCAAGTATTTTTTTTCTGATCACAATGATATGAAATGAGATAATAACCGCAGGAAAACTGGAAAATTCACAAATATGTAGAAATTAAGCAATACACTCCTGAAAAACCAGTGGCTCAAAGAAGAAATCAAAAGAGAAATTTAAAAATGCATGAAGATAAAGAAAAATGGAAACACAGCATTCCAAGACATGAACTGCAGCAAAAGCAGCTCTAGGAGGGAAGCTCATAGTGGTCAAAGCCAACATGAAGAACAAAGATCTCAAGTAAAATCTATACATCAAGGAACTAGAAAAAGAAGAACAAACTAAGTCCATAGTAGCAGAGAAAAAAAATAATAAGAATAATAAAGAGTACAGTGGAACTGAGTGAAATGAAGGCTAGAAAAGCAATTAAAAAGGTCAATGAAGCTCTTAAGTTGGTTTTTTGAAAAAGTGAACAAAACTGATAAATTTTCAGCTAGGCTAACCAAGAAAAAAGGAGAGACAATTCAAAATTATAATACATTATAAATATATTATAATAATTTAATAATTATAATTATAAAATTATAAATGAAAGAGGAATCATGACAACTAATACCACAGAAATGCAAAGGTTCTTAAGAGACTACAGTGAATAATAATACACCGGTAAATTAGATACCCTAAGGAAATGGACAAATTTCTGGAAGAATATAATTTACCAAAACTAAATCATGAAGAAATAAAAAATCTAAACAGACCAATAGCAAGTAAAAGGATTTAATCAATAATTTAAAATCTCCCAACAAAGAAAAACCCAGGACCTGATGACTTCACTGGTAAATTCTACCAAACATTTAAAGAAGTAATGCCAATCCTCATCAAACTCCTTCAAAAAATTAAAGAGGAGGGACCACTTCCAAACTCATTTTATGTGACCAGAATTACTCTGAAACTCAAGCCAGACAAGAACACTGCATGAAAATAAAATCATAGGCCAGTATTTCTAATGAACATAAATGCAAACTTCCTTAATAAAATACTAGCAAACCAAATTCAACAGCACATTAAAAGAATCATAGATCATAATCAAGTGGGATTTACCCCTGGAAAATAAGGATGGTTCAACACATGCAAATTAGTAACAGACTATATTAGCAGAATGAAGGATAAAAATCATATGACCATTTCAACAGATGCAGGAAAAGCATTTCACAAAATTTGATATCCTTTCATGATAAAAACTCTGAAAAAACTTGGTATAGAACGAATGTACCTCAACGTAATAGAAGTTTTATATTAGAATATAATATATATAGAATAGACCCTCTCGGGTCCCCTCCCACTGTGGAAGTTATTCTGTCCTCTTAATAAATCTTGCTTTCTAAAAAAAAATTAGAGGTTTTATATGGCAAGCCCACAGCTAACATCATATTCAATGATTAAAAACTGAAATTGTTTTCCCTAAAATCAAAAACAAGTCAAGGATGGCTGTCACCACTTCTATTCAACATAGTACTGGAAGTCCTTCCTAGATAAATTAGGCAAGAAAAAGAAAATAGAAGTCATCAAAATATTAGAAAGGGAGGAAGTAAAATTGCCCTTGTTTGTAGCCAATATGATCTTATATATAGAAAACCTTAAAGACACCACCAAAAAACTATTAGAACTAATCAACAAATTCAGTAAAATTGCAGATACAAGATCAGCAGCATACAAAAACCAGTTATATAGCTATATACTGACAATGAACTATCTGAAAAAATAAAGAAGACTGTTGCATTTATCACAGTATCAAAAACAATAAAATACCTAGAAATAAACTTAACAAAGGAGGTGAAATACTTGTACACTGAAAACCACAAAACATGAATGGATTAAACTCAAATAGACTCAAACAAATGGAAAGACGTTATGTGTTCATGGATTGGGATATTTAATACTGTTAAGTCAGTTGTTCAATATTGTTAAAATGTCCAAGCCAGGCTCAGTGGCTCAGCCTGTAATCCCAGCACTTTGGGAGGCCGAGGCCAGTGTATTGCCTGAGCCCACAGGTTCAAGACCAGCCTGGGCAACTTGGTGAGACCTTGTCTCTACAATAAATAAAAAATTAGGTGGGCATGGTAGCACACACCTGTAGTTCCAGCTACTTGGAAGGCTGAGGCCGAAGGATCGCCAGAGCCCAGCAGGTCGATGCTTGGGTGGCCATGAGTGTGCCACTGCATTCCAGCCTGGACAACAGAGTGAGACTCCAACTCAAAAAAAGAAAAAGTTCATAGTATCCAAAGCATTCTAAAAATTCAATGCAATCCCTATCAAAATCTCAGTGGAATTTTTTACAGAAATAGAAAAAAATCTAAAATGCACACAGAATCACAAAAGACATGAATAGCCAGATCAATCTTGATAAAGAAGGAAAAAACTGGAGATATCAAACTTCCTAATTTCAAAATATGTTACAAAGCTACAGTAATCAAAACAGTTTGGTACAGGCTTAAAGGCATCCATATAGACCGTGCAACAGAATAGAGGACTCAAAAATAAATCTATGTATATATAACCAGTTGATCTTTTACAAAGAATTTCAAGACTGCACAATGAGGAAAGAATCATCTCTTCAATAAACAGTGCTGGGAAAACTGAATAGCCACATGCAGGAAAACGCAATTGGACCCTTTGTCACACCATAAACAAAAATCACTTCAAAATGGATTCAAGATATAACACAAGACCTGAAACTGAAAAACTACTGGAAGAAAACATAGAACAAAAGCTTTTTAACATTAGTCTTGACAATGATTACATAACTATGATGACAAAAGCACAGGTAACAAAAACAAGCAATAGTGACTACATCAAACTAAAAAGCTTCTGTGCAGCGAAAGAAACAACATAGTAAAAAACAAACCTACAGAATGGGACAAAATATTTGCAAACACTGTCTCTGATAAGGAGTACAAAGGTTCTCTGCCACTGGGGTCCAGTGAGACAGAACACTTACACAATTCAGGCAAAGCAAATGTGTTATTCACAGAGAGAAATCGAGAATAAACAGAAGCCTAGGATTCATAACTAGCTGGCCTCCTAAGGCTCAGGAAATTTGCCCAAGGCAACTTATCTCATCTCATATACCCAACAGCACACTGTAGTTGAAGGACTCTGGAAGCTGGGATCTTATACCCTGAGTGCCACTTAGGTCACTGAGCTTAAACATTGCAGGGTATCCTATTCTATGAAGAATGAGGACACAGCCTGAATTGTTCTGAACATTTCCTTCATATCTCAGGATGTTGCATCTATAGTTATTCAGAGAAATATCAACAGAAGTAGGGGGAGCTTGGTCAACCAGTGCCACCCAGGGATCTGTTCTCCTTTTAGAGGTTGATCTTCAAAATACATAAGGAACTCTTATAATTCAATAGTAAAAAAAAAAATAACCTGATTTAAAAGTGGGCCGTGAACTTGAATAGACACTTTTACAAAAAAGACATACAAATAACCAATATGTATATGAAAAATGCTTGATGCCACTAACCATCGGGAACCTCGAATCAAAACCACAATGAGATATCACCTTGCACCTGTCAGGATGGCTATTACCAAAAAATAAAACAAGTGTTGGCAAAGATGTGGAGCTATTGGAACCCTTGTACACTGTTGGTGGGAATGCAAATTAGCATAGCCACTTGATTGAAAACAGTACAAAAGTTCTTCAAAAAGTTAAAAATAGAACTGCATGGTAATATGATCCAGCAAACCCACTCTGGGTATTTATTCAAAGGTATTGAAATCTGGACCTCAAAGAAATATTAGCATTACTATGTACATTGCAGCACTATATACAATAGCCAAGTAGTAGAAAAAGCTTAAATGTCCATCAACAGATGAAGAAAATGTGGCATATATATATATGTATATATATATATAAAACAATAGAATAATATCCAGCCTTAAAAAAGAGGAAACTCTACAATTTGTGACATCATGAATGAGCCCTAAAGACATTATGCTAAGTGAAATAAATTAGTCACAGAAAGACAAATACTGCATGATCCCACTTATATGAAGTATTTAAAATAATCATAGAATCAAAGAATTTATAGAATCAAATAATGGAATGGTGTTACCAGGGTCTGGAAGCAGGGGAAAATGGAAAGTTACTATTCGGCAGGCATAAAGTTTCAGTCAAGGAAGACGAATAAGCTCTAGAGAGCCACAGCACCACATTGAACACAATAATGTATAACAACAATCACACAATAAAAATGTACAACAAAAAAATACTGGGTACAACAGTAAACGTAAAAATGTGTCGAGAGGATAGATCTCAAATTAAGTGTCTCTACCACAATTAAATTTTAAAAAGAAATACTAGCAATAAATAATTTGCAAATATAATCAAAAGATGTGATGGCACACTCATATACATAATGTTAAACAAAAAAAATTTTCAGGATGATCCCAATTTCTTTAAAGTATGCATATTTGCAGAGGCCCAAATTTTACCTGTATGATGACCACTTGTATACCCAATCCTGACTTGTACCCCACATCTTTAAAATAGAAATAAAATAATGTATATTTGCATTTTAAAATAATGGAAGGAATACAAAAAAGTGTTAGCAGTGCTTATCTCTGAATGATAAGATGAGAGTTAAATTTCATTATCTTTCATACCTCAAAATATACTACATCGTAGATATCTGTTAAAGGAAAGTATCAGGCCTGAAGGAAGTGAGTCGGGAGGGTCAACAGGAACACAGGAACAGCAGGTGACGTGACTAAGCTTACAGATGCAGAAACCCCGTTTCCAGCCCTGCAGCAGCAAGGCCACAGGGCCACCAGGTGTAGTGACATTTGCAGAGGCCAAACAGAACAAGAATTGTTTCACCAGTAGGAAGAGCACCAACAATGCAGCCTGGACTGCATGCTCTCTCGTGGACAGTTTTGGCCTTCATCTGCCTAGGTAGGGAACCCACAAGCCTTGGAACCTGGAGCATGTGAGGTTTGAGAAAGAAGTTGGAACAGAACTGGATGGAGCCTTTCTCCACTTCATTTTCTGGGTCAAAACCTGGTTATTTGTGACAGCTTCTTTGGGAGTAATGTCAGAAAATAAGTCATTTATATTTATTTCCAACAGTTTCCAGCAATATCCAGAGCATCAGTCAATCTACAGATGTATATAAACAGGAGGGAGAATCTGTGACCATGGACTACAAATTCACAGCTTTTCTTATTATGTGATGTATTGATATCAATGACCATTCAATGGAGAGATGACTTCCATTGTTTATCTGTATTCTGAAAATGAAAACTCAAAGGAAGAATGATATTCTGTGGTGTTTTAGAACCCAGGCAAAGTCCTAAAGCTCACCATCTCAGCCTTGATGCTTAGAGACTTAGCTGTCTATTTCTATGCTATCAGAGATTCCATGGTGAGGGCAGAAACAGCCATACAGAAACCCCCAGGGCTCCACATGACTCAGTCCCCTGCTCCAGGAGTCTAGGAGAGAACAACCCGCAGGATTCTTCCTGTCATAAGACATAAGGCACAGTGGGTACAACTGATGAGTCTAGAGATGGAGTTAATGGGTGTTCTAGAGACAATCATCCCACATTTGGTGTCAAAGAAAGAGAGCTGTGGCTACATGTCCCCAGTCTCAAGAGTATTTGCATTTCTGAATCTAGTACCTAAGAATGATAGCAAAGCTGATTAAGGTGTACACGTCCTGTTTCTGCCTGCTTAACATCCATTCCAGCTTTTCTGGTGACAACATTTTGATTAACTTTCTGTGAATAAACCAAGTCTTCTCTCCTCTTGCCTGCATTTGGGTTTGGGTGAGACCTGCCCCATCCTTGAAGAGTCCAAGTCCAATTAACAAAGCTCGTCTCGCTAACCACAACCACTGATCAAGGATGAGCACATGACCTAAGCCCACATCCAAAAACTCTGTATGGAACTACTTTTAGGAATGCTGCTGGCAAGGTGAGAGATTCATATGTAAAAAGTTAGGAGGTGCTCCCAGGAAGCACGGGAAGAGAGACTGGAAGGAAAGTCAGCCAGTAAAGAGGAGTTCTGAAGTTAGCTGCCACCGTAGGTAACTGGAGTTTAATCCTGTTCCAGGAAACTCAAAAACTAGGGTGAAACACTTGCCTCATTGTCCCACCAGAGAGCCACAGGAGCTGAGGTATTGATACCCCAAATCCTGCATGTCATAGCTTCAGGGAAGCTCCTAAGGATGGGAGCATTAATTCCTCAGCCCTTTAGTCTGTCGAGCAGACTGTGGCAGTAAGAGAAACCGCTCAGACAGAGAAACTCAGGTGCTGGCAGGAGGAAGTCATACTGAGCACAAAGGGATATAGACGGACACAGTAATTAAACACAATTTTTTTCTCTTAAGCTATTTTGAGTTGGATTCGCTCTCTCACTTGAAAAAAGGAAACCTCATAAAAAATACTAATGAAGATGACATTGAGTAAAATAAGCTAACCAAACAAAATACTTTCAAATTACTTTTGCTGTTCTTGTTGTTTATTGCAATTCAAAAAGAAAACAACTCAAACTGTTCAGATTAGATAGACTGTTTAGATCTTTCCTTCCACATCATCCAGTATGGTAAGGAGGAGGGACATACATAGCACCTATACTTGTATTATTACACTGAACAGTTAACTATGCTTTCGTTTTCAAATTCTTCTTGCTCCGGTTCACCCTGCTTGATGCTTCCAGATTAATCTCCCTTAAAGCATTCCTCCAAAGAAACTTGTCTGTTCAAAATTTACATATTCCTCACAAAACTGTGTTTATCCCAATTCCAAAGTTTGCTTCTGCTATTTGGGTTGGTTTTTTTCCCCCAATGTATTCACTCCCCATTTCAACTTTTTGAAGCTCACCAACCTTCAAGGCCTATTTCACATCTCTCCCATGGTGCTTTGGGATAATCCCCAGTTAAAAGTCACTCCTCTCTCCACTAGTGTGCTAGACCAGCTCATGCGCCCTGGGGTGCTGAGCTTGCTTATCTCTTCCCAATGCCACCTTTAGTCATATCATTTGGCAGCATGAAAATGGCCATGATGAAAATATTTATACCACGGAAATCAGCAAACACTGCAAATCAGGGCTTTTACCCCGTGGAGAGTTGACTTGCTGACACACCACTGCCTCTCCCTCTGCAATGCAGTTTCAGTGTGTCCCAGTTATCATGGTTAACACTGCTTGCCTTGTCTTGCACTTCTGTCAATGCCTGTCTTATCTTCCCCTCTGGCCTGCAAGCCCCCTGAGGACAATGACATTAGTTATGTTTTTTGGTTTGTTGTTGCTTTTTAACTCCCCACATTACTTAGCACAGAGCTTGTATACCATGCGTGTTTAATAATATCAGTAGAATATTTGGGAGAGGGGCTGTTTAGTTAGTTGGTTGGTTGGTTAGTTAGTTAGTTAGGTTTGCTTTCACTGTTGTGGAACAGCTGATTTAGGAGACATTGTTTTACATAACACAAGGGGTAAAACATCCCAAGTGAACAAATGCTTTAAAAAGACCTCCAATCTCTGCAGGAGTTCAGGGAGGAAACAACTCCTATAGCTGTTGTACACGGAGTTTGGTTTAATTCATTCCTCTCAGATCACTTAGATCTGTAAGGAGGGTGGGGAAAGCTTAAGAACTAGAAAAACCTTTCATAAATCCATCATAAGTGCTCCTTATAACCTAATGTTACTTCTTCAATAGACCATGGTCTTCAAATAAACATTCTACCTGTCCACAGACTCAACTCTCTGCCAAATAAATCCATAAATTTAAACCCATTTCCAGTCAAAATGGAAAACAGATTTATTTTTTAACTTGTAAAAATGGTTTTAAAGGTCATCGGGAAGAATAAATGAGATATATAGTCAAGAAAAATGTAAATATTTGCCATATCAGCTATTAAAATGTATTCTGCAGCTATGCTAATTAAAATAATAAGTTACCAATACAAAGATAGACAGACAAACCAGTGGAATCATTAAATCCAAAGTTACAAGAGACTCAAGTTATAAGAATTTTGCATATGTTAAAGTTAGCATTTCAAACCTGAACAGCTTGTTAATAAATTGTTGCAAGACACCTGGATAACCATCTGGAAATCAATTGAATTAGATCCTTACCTCAACAAATAAATTCAAAATGAAAAAGATGTATAATTTTTTAATTAAAAAGCATTGGAATTATATATAGATGACCATTTATGTAACTTTCAAAAAATAGAAGCGTTTTGTAAAAAGCAAAGGCAGAAATTATTATATAAAAGATAAAATTTGACCAAGTTTTTAAACATCTGAATAGAAGACACTGTAAATAGAAAGACTTAAAATAAAGTAGAAAATACTTTTAAAATATATATTAAAACAAAAACTACATACCATTAGCATGTAAAATATTTTCAAATTAGTAAAAATAAATTGAGCACAAGTAGAACAAAATGATGCTAGAAGCTAACAGGCATTTCACAAAAGAATATAAATGAAAAACATACAAAAAAAGTCCATTACTAATAATCAGAGAAATTGTGAAACCAATCAAGTACTATTTTCTGCCAATCAGACTGCCAAAGATCATACTATGCTTTGACATTCCAATACACTACTGATGGAAATGCAATTTTCAACTTTTCTAAGAAAAATTTGGCCAAAAAAGTGTCAAAGCCTTAAAAATGATCATACTTTTGGACCCCACCACTTAGTTTGAGGGATTTATGCTTAGGAAAGCATATGATATGTAATAAAGATACACACACATATTTATCAGAATGTAGTGTATAACATCCCAAATCAAAAACAGTACAAATGAGCTGGGCACAGTAGTGTACACCTATAATTCCTAGCTACTCAGAAGACTGGAGTGGGAGGATCACTTGAGCCCAGGTATTTGAGACTAACCTGGGCAACACAGTAAAATCTCATCTCAAAAATTTTTAAAAATATATATGTAAAAATGTCCAACAGCAGTGAATTGGGTAAATAAATTTTGGCACAACCACATAATGTAACCCTATTGTCAAATGAAACAATTTATAAATATTTGTTGACATAAAGAGATGTTTGTGAATGATAATATATTGAGTGGAAAGTAAATGGAAAAAGTTCACTAACTTATGAATTTATGTTTGGCATAATATAAATACAAATGAATGCATATAGAAATATGTATATAGGCTGGGCATGGTGGCTCAGCCTGTCTTCCCAGCACTTTGGGAGGCCGAGGCAAGAAGATTGCCTGAGCCCAGGGGTTCAAGATCAGCCTGGGCAACTTGGTGAGACCTCGTCTCTACAATATATCACAAAAACTAGCCGGGTATGGTGGTGTGCGTCTGTAGTTCCAACTACTTGGAAGGTTGAGGGGGAAGGATTGCCTAAACCCAGCAGGTCGAGGCTGCAGTGGCCATGAGTGTGCTGCTGTACTCCAGCCTGGGCGACAAAAGTGAGACTCCAACTCAACAAAAAGAAAGAAAGAAATATGTATATATATAAGGGACAGTAAGTGCACACTATGCCCCTGCTCTGCCAGCTGAAAAGCAATGAAACCCCATGAGCAACAAGCATGCTAAATCATAGAACTTGATTTCTAGCCCAATTTTCCAATAAAAGAAATCAGAGCTCGTTGGAGAAATGTCTGATTCAAGGACTGGGGCAGGAAATATACAAGATAAGCCTGGAGAAACTTACAGTGATAGGAAGTAAGCAAATGCCCAAAAACAATGGGGAAAAAAGCCCCACAATAATGGAAATACGTCAAAAAGACATAAAACCCAACTGAAAAAGTTCCCTTTGACCAAAGCCAGAACAATTTAAGCAATAAAATAGATAAAGTAACATTGAGTAATAATCCAAGGTATAAGATAAATTTCTGTGAGTCAATACTGATATAAGTAAATTTTTTTTTTAATCGGAAGAATAAACAAATCTCTCATGCAGAAGAATTTCAAATAATTTATGTAGACACTCCACACTTGAGTTGGAGCATAACTCCCCACCTCTTAAGTGTGGGCCACATACAGTGACTTCCTTCACAGTGTAGAAAGAGATAAGAAAGAGTAACTTTACAGTGGTAAAACCCAGCAAACATGACCTCAGTCAGGTGATCAAGGTTGACATCAATAGTGAGAAGTCATGCTGATTGTCCGTAACCTTGTTATAGTGTGATGAGAAATGGCACTTTACCTTCTGTTTCCCAAAAAACTGATAACCCCAATGCAATCATGAGCAAATCATCAGAAAAATTCCAGTTGAGGGAAATTCTACAAAATACCCTACCAATATTCCTCAACACTGTCAAGGCCATCAATAACAAAGAGAGTCTGAGAAATTGTCACAACCCAGAGGAGCCTAAGGAGACGTGATGACTAAAGTGTAATGTATGTGATATCCTGGAGGGGATCCTGGAACAACAAAAAAAAGAAATTAGGTAAAATGGAAGTAAATCTAAAGTATGAACTTTAGTTAATAACAATGCATTAACATTGATTCATTCCTTTGGCATATATGCTGCTGTGAGATGTGAATAAGAAGTGACACTGAATATGGCGTTTGTGGAAACTCTGTGTACTATCGTCACAACTTCATGAATCCAAAGTTATTCTAAAATTAATTTTACAAAAAATTATTAAAGTTACAAAACAAGACTTTATATGGCCTGATGTTGTGGAGGAGGGATTACAATTTTATATGTATAGCCATATCATCATATATACGTATACCTATAAAATACATATAAAATACAGAGAGAGAGCTTTGAATGGTGCTGTCCCATACATAGCTGTTACCTAGATATACCTATTGATCACTTGACTTGTGGTTGTCCAAATTGAGATGTGCTGTAAAATATACACCAGGTTTCAAAGACTTGATAAAAAGAAAAGAATGTAAATAATGTTATTACTCTTTTTATATTGACTGTGTGTTGAAATGATAAAATTTTGAGTATGCTGGGTTGAATAAATAAATTATTTTAAGTAATTTATATATTTATTTATTCCTTATTGTAACGTAGTTATGAAAATGCTTTAAATTATGCATGTAGTTTAAATTGTATTTTAATGAATAGCAGTGGTCTAAAAAAATAGACACGGAAATGTTAACAATAGTTATTTCTAGTAGTGAGGGTAATTTTTTTTAGCTCTCCTTTTTTCTACTTTTTCTTCAATATATGTGTATTCCTTGTGTAATAAAAAAAGTAATAAAAGTAAAAATACACACACAAAAAAACTACTGCCGAGAAATATCACACTAACTAATGGAAGTACCAAGCAGAAATGTCAAGTTATAGAACGCTTTCACTAATTAATTATTCATTCATTTAAATAAACATCTATTAAATGTCCCATGTGCAAGGCACTGGGACAGTTGGTGGGAATACAAATAAAAAAAAGATAAGCTATAATTATTTTCTTCCAGGGGTTCCCACTTGGGAAGCTAGGTTCATAAACAGAATATTAGAGCACAACATGTTCAGTGATATTGTGGCAATTCCTACAGCGTCAACTCTCCTGTCCTTTCTGCTTTAAATGTTGGTGTTCTTCTGACTCCAATCTTAATCTGCTTCTCTGCCCACACTAAAATTGCAACTGATGCCTATATGCTAAAGGCTATGCCTCTAACTCCTTTTCGACACTTTTTGACACTTTTTGCCCAAATTTTTCCTAGAAAAGTTGAAAATTGCATTTTCATCAGCAGTGTACTGGAATATCAAAGCATAGTACAATCTTTGCCAATCTGATTGGCGGAAAATAGTACTTTTGATTTTGCTCCAGACCTATACATCCAGTTGCCTTTTGGTCAGATGACCCTTCAGCAACCTAAATTGTACATGCTTAAAACCCATCATCACTTCGCCTCTCTTATTCTAAGTCCTTCTACCTCTGTATTTTTTGCCTTTCTTAATGACGCCACCATTGAATCAGTTGCCACGTGACTATGTAAAAAGCAAGTTTTGTCATTTTACTTCACTTCACAAAAGTCTTCAGACTTGGCAGTGCACAAACCCACATATGATGTACCTTTAGTTACCAATCCAATTTCAACTCCTGGCACATCTCTCATCAGTACTGATACTCCAGAAATACCCAATTCCCAAATTTGGGAAATGTCATGAGTTATCACCCTTCTTGTCTTCATCCTTGCCTGTACCCTTCCCTCTATTTGGAATGTCCAGCCTTATCACCATTTCCTCCTCCTCATGGTCCCTTGACATTGCCTCTCTGAAGCCTTACCTGATCTTCTAGACAAATTTAGGTTCTCTCTCCTCTGGTTCCCTTTGACCTTTGTGCATACCTCCAGTGTAGCAATTATCCTGTCATATTATAATGCCAGCTTCCTCCACGGCACTCTGTTCCTTGAGGGCAGAGATTTGTCTCATTCACCTTGGTATTTCCAGCACCATATAGAATGTGATAAATAGAAAACTCTCAAGTTTATTGAATATTTTCTATCTTTCTTTATGTTTTTCATTCAATCTTACCCTAGAATAGTCTAGATGCTCCTTGAATGTCAAGCAGCCTCCACCCCTAGGTTTTTGTCCTGAGTGGTCTTGCCCTAGATGGCTGCCTCTATGGCATCATTCAATCACTGCTCAAATGTCAGAGCAGTGATTGAATGATGCCATGGAGGCAGCCATCATCAGACCTCCTCAGAGAGGTCTTTCCTTTAATCCCATATAAGATAGTGCCTGCCCAACCCATCCCTGTTTACTGTCTTTTTTTATAGCAATAATTAGCATATTATATATTTGTCTGTATATTTATTGCCTGTCTATACTCCAAAATATAAGCATCAAGAAGCCCAGGATTTCATCTGAATTATTCAACAAATGAATACAGATCTGATACATGTATAAATAAGTAAATGATGTTATTTATCACCAAAAACGTCTTTCCGACTTTTATTTTTCTCTCATCTGCTTTTTTTTCTCACAAGTCATGAACCTGGGACAAAGAAAAGGATTAAGACATAAACTTTAAAAATTCACAAGTATAACTGACTGAGTGAGCAATAATATTATTACTTGAAAAAGAACAACAGTTCAGCTAACCATATATTAGATTTGTTTCAAGAAAAATGTGTTTTATCTTCTAATTCATTTATTCAACAAATATTTATATCACACCTATCATGAGTTCTTTTTGAAAAGATAATAACTGTCTCTGACATTTGTATCATTGTTTATAGTTTACAAGGTCCTTTCTGACACTTATTTTAATGTATCCTCATAAACAATTCTTGGAGGTGAGCAGGTCTTATGAAGAATGAGTCTTATGAGGAATGAGTTACCAGATTAAGGATCATTGGGTTGTAAAAATTTTGAACTAGGAAAGTATTCCATCGTTTTATTGTTGATACAACTATACACAGAAGCCCATTATCAATCTATTTATTTCACCGCAGAGAGCTATAATATACACATTGTCCATCAGTACCAGTACATTAATTCTCACTTTTGGGATTCCCAGCCAACTCTTAGCTTCAGTGTTAATGTGAATATTTCATGGTAGAGTGCACAAATTCTGAGGAAGGTGCAGTAGCTTGTCTGTTTCTTCTACTTAAACTCAGGTTTTGCACATACTGTGGGTTTCCCATAAATATTTATTGGCAAAGAGAATAGTTATCAATGTAAGGATCTCTCTTTTAGAAAATATTCAAGGCAACTGTGACAGCTATTTTCCAAAGCTAGCCCTTCAATGAGCATGTCTTTTAGTATTCAGACTTTTGTGTAATCTCCTTCCCTTAATCTGGACTGGCTCTGTGACTTGACTATAATCAGCAGAATGTGGTAGAAGTATGTATGAGGGGGACCCCAAAAAACCCTGAACTTATTTATTTTTAAAAGTGTGTATTTATTCTTACATATTTAAACTTCAGTCACCTTCAAAGTACTCTCCATTTGATGCAATACACCTATCAAGACACTGAACAAAACAATTTTTGAATTTGTGAATTTTGATGTCTTTTTGTGCTTCTGCCATTTTTTTGTTTCACCTCTTCCACATCAGCAAAGCATTTCCCTTTGAGGACTTTTATCATCTGGGGAAACAAAAAAAGGCGCTCGGGGCAAGATCGGATGAATAGGGAGGGTGGGACACGGGGGGTCATGCTATTTATGGTCATAAACTGCTGAACACATAGTGTGGTGTGGGCAGGTATGCTCATAAATCACCCATCATGAAATGAGCAAACGTGTTGAAAGAATCTCCAAAAAAATTCACTGAAACTGAACACAAACTCTTGCAACAATATTAGCTGGTACACTGATGCCAACAGGTTCCTAGAAAACTAACCTAGCTGGGGAAGCCTGTATTATAAAGGGCCCACTCGCCAAAAAATAATTATGTTGTTTGGTTGGTTGGTTGGTTGGTTGGTTGTTTTTGTTTGTTTGTTTGTTTTGAGGTGGTTCCCCTCATATATTGATTCCTGACTCTCAGTCAAAAGGAGCTTTACAGTTTCTCCTCTAGTTTCTTGGAATAATTTCTCGGTAGGATGGCAGCCTCTATGTGAGCAGTACTATGACTTTGATACCACCATGCTGTGAGGAAGCCCAGGCAAGCCAGGTGAGAGCTGCCTAGTCAGCCCTCAGCTGTTCAGTCATCCTATCCCAAGCTCCAATCATGTGAGTGAAGAAGCCATCTAGCATGTCATGCCCAAATGGGTCTTCAGATGACTCCAGCTCAGCCAGCTTCTGGCTGTAAACACAAGAGATTTCAAGCAAGAACCATCCAGCTGATTCCAGTCAATCTACAGAACCTTAAGAGATGATACTAAAGTATTATTTTGAAGCACCTAACTTGGGGGTGACTTGTCACACAGTAGCTATAACTTGTTGTTTTAGGATACTCTTACTATGTCCCCTGCAGGAGAGCAACCATTTGAGGGACCAAGACCTCCAACCCTGTAGAGTCCAAAGTTGTGGAAATGGAAAACACAAAATCCCTCATAAATCATTGGTAGTAAATGAGGCCACTCCTGCTTCCAACAATTCTTTCCCAGACAAATGTATGCTTCCTATTGAAGGCACAGAGGTCTTTGGTTTAATGCATATACCACATCCAAAAGTATAGCGCCCCATCTTTGTAACATAGTGCCTCTGAGCCATCGTTTAAGTTTTAGCAGGCCATTCTAGCCCTTGGTAAAGTTGGCTGCTTCCAGAAAGTGTGGTATCTGTTCAACTATGGTCATATGTCTATTCCTATACCCTTTTTGTTATAAAATGAGTCACCCAGTTAAATGCTAAATTGTGTGGGATTCCATGTTTGTGAACCAGGCATTTCATAAGATCATAGACAGTAATGCTGGTTGAGGCTCTGCAGGCAGTAAAGGCAACCTACTACTAGAAGAGGTATCTGTCTCTGATACAATGAACTACTGACCCATCCAAGACGGAAGGAGGTCTATGTAGCTGATTTGCTTCCAAGTGGCTGATGATATACTTGAGAGATTATGCCATATATAGACTCAGCATTGATCTGTTGCTAGAATACTGTAAATTCAGAGGTGGCAGCAGTTACATCAGCCTTGATAAGTGGGAGTCCATGCTGCTGTGTTCATGTAGAGCCTCCACAGCCATCCATGGCATGGGCATGCTTTCCATGGTTCATCATGCCAAGTCCAAGGAAGCTGATGATGAAAGTCAGACAGTATTAATTGGTAGAATCATTTTGCTTACTTGGTTATTCAGTGCTGGAGTCATTTTTCCACTTATGTTGTACCATTTCCACAGTGTATGCTTTCTGGTGGGTGTTAACTTATGATTTTGAAGTCTTCACACTGTGTCCACTCTCATAAGTCTATCCACATGTCTCTACCCAGATCACATTGATCTTTAATCTTCCAACTCTTTTCTTTCCAGGCCCCTGACAAGCCAACTAGACCATTGGCTGCTGCCCCAAAATCTAAACACATATTCTCACCTCAGGTATATTTTCGTCTATATAAAATGTGGATTGCTAGTCTCAGCTTCACAGGTAGGAAAGATTTTCTCTCTGCTATCTTTCAAGGCCACCCTTGAATATTACTATAATGCAGTTACATTCTTGGCTTGGACACACATAACAAGAAAATCCATCTGTAGATCAAGCTCAGTTTTTTTCTTTCTTCTTCTGCTAGTCACATGCCCCACCTAATATGTCCATGGATGAAAAGTATAGGAGAAATTAGTGTAATTGTGGGAAAAGTCCTGGGGTGGGGGTTGGGCTACCTGCTTATGCAATTTACTTGTGAACTCTGGTGAAAATTGAGCTCAATCCCAGATGCACTATTTCCAATCTGCAATGGAGTGCTACTAGGCCCACTCAACTTTATGACTTAGCAGCTCCAAAATAACCTAGTTCACAATGGTTATGTTAGAATTTAACTTTAGCTATGGGCCTGGAGCCCAGGAAAGAAGGGAGGTGGTTCCTGATGGATCACTGGTTACCTTGCAGAGAAGAAACCTTTGCAGCATCTTCTTAAACAAGGGACATGTTAGTTCTCACTATGGTAGGTCTCTTCTATAATCTGTGAGAGTTCGAAGCAAAAATCCTCAGGACACTCATCCAAATATCCCCATCCCACGTTTCAGGGTTCCAGATTTTCTCTACCAGTGCCCTGTTACCATAGCGTAACAGATCTTCCTCAGCTGAGCATTTAAATGCATCTGTAGTTCTGTAACTCAATCAAATTCTGTCTACTCCTCAACTGTGTCTGCCCTTCCTCTGTGGGAAATAAGCTTCTCTTAGTTATCAAAGAGGCCCTCTGGCTCTCACACTAAGCCTTTAGATGTTTTTAATGCTGTCATTTTTCATTGTCCCTTTTCAGAGTTTTAATACAATTTAGCAATAACCCAATGAACTCTGTTCTCTTTGTAGGCACTATTCACCTCATGTCTTTCAAATGCCTGAATCGTTGCACATGCGGGGGAATTCCTTTCCATCAAGATTTTCCTTACCACCACAACCACCAGTGTAATCGTCAGTAATCAGGCCTAATGTCTTGGGCTAGAAACTATCAATGCCCCAAATACCACTGGGAATGGGGTCCCTTTGGCCAGCAGAATGGTAAATTAGTCCCAAGTGCCATCTGTTTTCTTGAACTATGCTTAATACCAATTGTATCAGTTTGAGTTCTCCAATAAAAACATATGCTAAGACAGGATTAGAGGTTTATTTGAGGAAACACTTATGAAGAATATAGGGAAAGTACCTGAAGTAGGCAGGACAGACCTTCAGACTCTCATGCAATCTGACACTTGCAGAAAGAGAGACACAAGTAAGCACTGGACACAAAACGTTTCAGTCTGCAGCACAGTTTGCACTAGGAAACTGCATGCAGGAACATGCATGTTGAAGTTGCCCATTATAGGAATCTTGCATCCCACAGGAATGACCTGGCAACTAGTAATTCCAATACTCAATCATTGACTTGAAGCAGCCTAAGACTGCAAGGCTCCCGTGTGAATACAATGACAGGTGCAGAGGGATGATATATGGAGCTGTCTATCAACTATGTTCTCCTATTTAGGTTCTCATGAAGGAGACCTGAGTGGCATATTTCCATGAATGATACCAATGACCCATTATATTTTGGCCATAGCTTCTGCTCTTGGCAGATTGAACACTCAGCTGTAGCTGTAGGCCTTAGTTAGTGGACATCCACATTGTTGAACCCATGCATAACTCTTTGCCATACCACTATGTTCATTTAGCCTACTGGGTAAAGACAAGAGCATCTTGTAAAAGAAGTCACTGAACAAATCATCTTGTGCACCTAAATATTAAGGTCCTCCTCTGGAGAGATTGCTTCTTGTTGAGAGTTCACTTGGAACACAAAGATTTTCATACTTTAAAGCCATTCTCAGAAATCTATCCCAGACTACTTCTTCCCCAGATTTCTAAGTCACCGGTTGTCCAATTATGTTCCTTCAAAGTCTCTGACTATCTAGTCAAACTTTTAGGCACTTTACTCTGACCATATTTCCTTCCAGGTAAAATAAACCACAAGCTACTCGAAATTTTGTCCCAACAAAAGATTTATTTTTATCATCGTTTTTCAGGCCCACTCCTGAGAGGGACCACAGTATTATAGATGTCCGCTTTTGAGTGGTACTAGCATATTGTGCAGAACTATCTATAAACAAGGCCTGATATTTTTTTCCCTCAGTCAACTTGCCATAAGAAATACTTATGAGGCTGTAGGTGCTGGCTGAAAGAGGTGAGGCAGTGTAATAGAATTAGGAACCACAATAATCTGCACTACTTGCTAATGTCATCTCTATGTGCCATCAGGATATGCTCAAGCTTGATCTTATATATGCCACTCCCACATCTGTCTGTGCCCAACTTTATGATTTGGTGGGGCAAGCAACACCCACTTCATAATGGGCATTTCAGGTCACATAGTAACTTGGTGGTTCATGGCCAAATGCTTATTCTTACTAGAATGCAGTAAAAAGCCTAGAGCTGTTTCTCAAATAAACAAATAAATAAATAAGAATAGTTATCTGCAGAGTATGGCATGGCTTTGCTCCCAGATTCTAAAAGTCTAAACGTCTTTACCTAAGAAGACATTTACCTAAGAAGCCTGTCAAAGGCTCAATGAACAATTTAATCACCACTGAATTGCCTTTGTTATATGACCAAAGTGGCGGGGAAGCTTGCATGACATCCTTGTAATGCAGAGCCTCCTCTTTTTCTAGCCCCTATTGGAGGCCTTTCAGATTATTCAGAAAATAGGTCTGGTCTATAACAACATACCCAAATAAGATACATGTTTCCTCCAAAATCCAGTGAGACACACTTAGGAATTGGGACTCTTTCTTAATAAAAGGAGGGACCAGAAGTAGCAACTTGACCTTCACTTTGAGAGAGATAGCCCAACCTACTCCACACCACAGAACCCCAAGAAAGTTCACTGACGAGGAAAACTCCTAAATTTTTCTGGGACTTATTTCCCACCCCCACCCAAGTTGTCTAAATAAGTTACTATTTCATGCTCCCCTTGTCCTCAGTATAGCAGATCCATGTGTTGTATTGTGAAATGAAGAGGCAATCAACTTCCTGTGGAAGAGAATAAGACAGCAATGGAAAGTTGATATAACTCTGAGGTGAAATAATGAAGGTACATTGTTACCCCTTCCATATGATAGAAAAATGTTTTCGGTAGTCTCTACTAACAGGTATATAGAGGAAAAAATAATTTTTATATCAATATTTATATACGAAATGTCACATATGTTTAGTTACTACAAAAATGAAACCACATCTGGAACAGCACCTGCAATTGTATGAATCTGATTAAGTTAACCATTATCCTGTGTCATGCTTCAAGATCTGCCTGTCTTCTGCGTAGGACACATAGTTGAGTTGAATGGAGATGTGGAATCACCAGCTCTGCATCTTTTAAGTCCTTTATAGAGACGCTAATCTCTACAGACACTCCAGAATGTGGCATAACTTTGGATTTACTATTTTGGAACACAGAGGCACTTCCAATGCCTTCTACTTGTCCTTACTCCTCAGATCAGATAACCAAAATAGTTATTCTTTCTTTTGCTGAGTGTGTCTCTTTCAATTAAGCATTCTAGAACTTGGAGAAAACCATGGGGTGAGGTCGGAGCCCAGCTGGATGCACTGTGGAAGGGACCTGAGCCAAGTCATTCAGGATCAATAAACCACCGCTCTGGTAAATAAGTAATAGTGACAATATTGAATCTCTAAGAACTGGTATCTCAGAGCCAGTGTCCAGAAATCCCCAAAAATTCTGGTTATTTTCCCTTCACAGTGCTCTCTGCAGTAAAAAGTCAAGAGATGTTTCTTGTTTGCCAAGAGCTTGGCAAATTGCTGAGGGTCTTTTGAGGGAAGAGAAGACAGAAATTTTACAGTCTAAACTTTTGGAATGTAAATATAAATCAGAAAAATCTCGCAATCTTTTTGGCATGTATAGTACCTCACCATTTTGTTCCTGCCCCCATGGGGCCTGCCAGGACTTGAAACTGGTTATAGGTATAGAAACAGTGAAAGGTGTTGGGGGCGAGTCTTGAAGAGCCTAAGCACTTTTCCACAGGATAAGTCATTACGGGTTCGTCAACCAAGGTGGTACTCAACTCCTCAGACAAGGAAGGAAAGGGTGCTTCTTCTGGGAAAGAAGTCTGAGGGGCTTCAAGGTCCTCAGCTTCATTAGAATCTACCCACATGTTGCCATCTAAATTTTTAGGGCCCCAACTCTATCCCAATCAATGCCCTAGTTTTAACTGTAGAGACCTTGAATTTAATTGTTGTTGTAACCCAGCTACTCACAGGATAGTCTACTCACAAGAGTTTGGTTTTCAGAAACATCAGACCTTGCAGTTACAAGAAATGAAAATGACTTTCATCGTAGTCACAGAGACTTTCCAGTTTCTTGCTCAGATCTTGAACTGAGAATGTAAGGCCTTGAGTTCATTAGTTTTTTTCCTCCATCTTCTCTATGGCACTTTGAAGCAACCCATACATTCCATAGTCTTTACACTCCTTATTTCCACTACATTGTTCCATGGCAGCAGCTACGTGGTACTCTAATGCTTTTCCTTCTCCAGGCATTTGATGTCAGAGACTACTAGTGTCCTGTTTACCGCTGGCAATAGTGTTAGTAATGCTTCATCAAAACAGAGAATCAATAAATATCAAATTCATATCCTTAAGGTTCTAACTCTGGAATCACTTCTAGGACCAATAATCATATCAGCTGGGAGTTAGCTAGGGCAGCAGAACCATAAATACTACAGAATAAAGTAACCAGGGATTCATTATAGACTGAGGACTTAACAAATGTGAAAGAAGCTGGAGAAGTAAAGGTCTGGAAGAGGGAGTCAGAGGATCAGAAAAAGAGGAGATTAACCTGTCTGCCTGAAGCAGGAGCACAGATGGACAGGACAAGCTGGGGACTGAAGGAAGACTCAGAAGGCTAAACATTTTCAGCCACCAAAGTGGGGTTGTGAAGGGGAGCACATGGAAAGTAGTTATACCTCTCTGGAGCTCTGACTTCCGTGGGTCAACATCCAAGCGTCTGGTGATGAGCCTGGAGTCACTGTCATTCAGCAGGGTCAAGAGTCAGAAAGATTGCCGGATGACGAATGGAGGAACTCAAGGATTATATGGGACCTACTAAGCACCTCTGTATCCATCTATCATCATATCTGACCACAGTTGATATTCTAAGAGTCACTAATTCTAATTGTTCTGCTTTTGTCTTCCAAATCTCGTGCAGTTTCATCTTTTAACCAATTCTAATGCAGAACTACATATAGTAGGGGATTCTGGGAAACAGTTGTCTGCTTAACCAAGTTGACCAGCATGATCCAGCACAATTCCTAAGGCCTTGTCCTTATCCCAAATCTCAGAAGACAATGAACATGGGCAGAAAGAAAAGTAGAGAGAGACACTCTCGGGGACTCAATGGTAATCTTGTGGCTGCTGCTGACCTGTGATTTGGGACACTCCTGGAGAAGGGAGTAGGGGCAAACAGGGAACTTTCCTCTCAAATGTCAATCTGGATTTATGAGGAGTTCTTTTGGAGACAGTGAAAATAAAAGGAACTTTATAGGATATGATGAACAAAGGGCCCATTTTCTGTATCAGACTCAGTCTTCCTGGATGAAGATGAACACCCAAAGGAGCCTGAACAGAGTCCTTCAGCCCTCTGAATTCTAAAATGCATAGAACTTCATTCTGAAATGGTTTACCCAGGCATTGCTGGCTTCTCAGTGATCCAGGCAGGACCTTGTCCAATTAGATAGAAAGAGACACTGACAACCTAACTCAGTAAGGATGCTTACCTTTTCTCTTCACACATAATTCTCCAGCTCAGAGTCTCAGTCACCTGCCTCTGTGCAATAGGGACACAGGGCTCCTCAGGTATCAGCCTCCTGCACTTAAATTCTATGATGTAGGCTCAAAGCACAGTCCCCAACAGTGACTGGCACCAGGGACAGAGCCAGAGCAGAAAAACTATCTGCAAAGGGAAATTCAGAGTTCTCAAGACCACATAGCAATACTTGAGTCAGATACTTTAAAGTACAAATAATTTTCACAAACCCCACTTTTAACTAAATAACTTTTAACAGAACACTATTTAAACATGTAGAAACATGAAATGGTATACAAACTCTATGCGCTTATTGCTCCTATATGATTTAAAAAATACAAGTTAAACATTCACAAAACTTCAAAACCACTAGAACTCAAACTAATGACTTTAATTAATATAGTAAGCAATGTCTAGCTGAAATTAAATCACCAGTTGTGAGTTTAATCAATGAAAAATGTTTATGTGGTATTGTGTTTCGCTGATTAACTTGATTCTTCTCATTTTGTGCATGATGTTTATAGTTATTTTTTCTTTGTTCAAAAATAAATTCATATTGAAATGTTAATTCATGCATTTGGTGGGGCAATTGATTTATTATGCTCTGACAGTATAAAACTGAAAGCAATGTTTAAAGCTGTTAATGAAGCATTGTTTGCTACATAATTACTCCTCTACCTGTTGTTAATCGACTATAGCCCAATGATTTATATAAAAGATGAGCGCTACACAGTACAGCCATGTGATTGGTGAATACAGCACTAATCGTTCATTGCATTCCCCATGCTTATAGCATCTAACATGCCATGAATCCATTTTCCTATAATTGTTTTATATTCAAATTGCCTGACAATCATTTGGCCTTCACTTAGTATTAATAGTATTCAAAAAGCAAAGGAGGGCACTGGAATCTTGTGAGAGTATTTGCTTACAAGATAATCATTCAGATAAGGTCCAACATGAGTCAGCTGCATTTTACAAGAGATATGTATTTCCTACCATTTTACTTAATTTATTAAGATGACTTTTCCATGGAGGAAAAATGGAATTGGTTCACAGAGCCAATATACCTACAACTTTGTAGCACATTTCTGCTTTAATGCTGCTCTTTATTTTCTTTGGATTATCTATAATATTTAGCAACTGCTGTTTTCTAAATTAATGGTAAAGCACATCAAGCAGTTGTTTGGTTTTCTCTGTAGCATTGAATTATAGCTAACATCTGTTTAAAAGTTGTATATTTGGGTGCACAGTTTTCAGCATGAGCTTTGGTAACAACTCAATAAAAGTTAATATAAAAAGAAATAAAACAATTTGAAATTATTTTTAAGCGAATACCAAAACAACAGCATAAAGGTAATCAAGATCTCCTACAGAAATTTTCATAAAGCAAATGGTGGAACACACCATACTAGCAAAGAATGACTGGTTCCTTCCACCAAAAGCTGATGTAAACAGGAGTAAACATGATGTACTGTTGATTTGGTTCATTCAACAACTAAAATTATGCAAATTTTTATTTGTTCTAAATTTGGTGAGAACCACAGAATTACTAATTTTGTTCAGAATATATGTCATTAATTTTTATATCACACTACTGAAATTTCACATAACTTATGCTGTCCAACTGCATGTTTTTAGACTATCATTCTGTTGAAAACACATTTTTAATTCTCATAAAAACATAAAGATCCATAAAAATTCTAGAAATATACATATTCCACGTATGATAAATACCATAAATAAATTTTAAGTCCAATTTTTAAATAATTATTGTTACTATTATAATTTCCATAGAGATCTTGAAAGTGTCTTAAAAATAATGATAAATTTGTGTCTCTGTTAAAATAACAATATTCAAAAAGGGACAAAAATTTAATAAATATAGAATACTGTCTTGTCACTAACATAAAATAAACGGGTTCTTTGATTTCTAAACTCTTCAATCAGAAATTCAAGTATTCTAAACTCTTGGTAAATTCAAGCCATAATTTATTATCTTGTTAATTTCAAAACAGCATAATAGTAACCTGATCTTTAAAATTAGTTATTACGAAATTCGAGTTTATTCCAATTCCCTGGGAAAGTAAGTCATTATAGAGTGTTGACTATCTCAACTCATGGGAATAGGGTGTTTACTTGTTTTCTTATTACTCTTTTGTATTTTCTGGGGGTTTTTTTGAGTTGGAGTCTCACTCTGTCGCCCAGACTGGAGTGCAGTGACTGCTCCTGGCCACCGCAGCCTCGAACTGCTGGGCTCCGGCGATCCTTCCACCTCAGCCTTCCAAGTAGCCGGAATTACAGGCATGCGCTACCACGACCGGCTGTTTTCCAAATTTTTAATTTAATAAGCATAAACTAATTGTATGATAAAATGAAATTTGTAAAAGAATAAATGCTCATGTTAGAAGATGATAAATAAAATTATCCATTGGGGTAGAATAAGC
This sequence comes from Cephalopachus bancanus, assembly GCA_027257055.1. Classification (NCBI taxonomy): domain Eukaryota; kingdom Metazoa; phylum Chordata; class Mammalia; order Primates; family Tarsiidae; genus Cephalopachus; species Cephalopachus bancanus. Next base: position 650,836 of record JAPVLO010000476.1, on the reverse strand, counting down.
AATAAAAGGAAACTATTAAAACATTTTACCTTGGCAGCAAGGAAAATAAGAGAAGCTGAGGTCTCTTTTCTACCACAACATAGAAGTATATGTTATAAATATTATTAATATTGGAAAGGAATATATTCTATGACCCAACAACTACTGTGTCCCAGTCTTAGCATTACTCTTATTGTAAAAGAAAGCATGTACAAGCAGGAATTTGGGAGTGATTAAAAAGCTAGAAGTAACATAATAATACAACAAAAAGTGGTCTATTGTATTATAGTAAGTCTATATTCCATATAGTTAAAAATAATGAAGTGAATCTATATATAGTAACAGGAAAAGAGCGCCAAAATGCATTTTTCAGTAAAGAAAGCTAGTTGCAGAACAATAAGTACAGTATGATGCTGTTTATGTTAATAAAATACTTGTACAATATAAACCCTGAATATTGCACAGTAAAAGGACTGTAAGTACATTGATGAATTCTCTATTATTAGTAACCTTTGGTAAAGAGAATTATCTTGGAGGAGAAGAGACAATCAATGGAGGTTTTTGTTTTAATTGAAATGCTTTTATTTTTATAATAAAGACGTATTAGTACATTACTTGAATAATTAAACCTTAACTTTAAATGTTTTAGGGTTTCTTTTTTACCACCATATACTTGCATTCATATACATATGCAAATAACAAAATCCATCTTTACTGAGAATTTGTGACTGTCACTTTTCTAAGCAATTTCAATCCATTATGTCATGTAAACTTACCATTAACCTTATGATGCTAATATTATTGTCCTCACTTCACAGATGATAAAACCAAACTTCAAAGGCATTAGGTACAGTGCCCAAGCTCACCCAGCCCATAAGGGTTACAAGCAAAAGGTGAACTCAGGTAGCTGGCTCAGAGCCCACAGTCTTAATCAAAATACTATTTTGCAAATTTTCTTGTAGAAGTGTGTATATCTACAAGCAAGCATTACACACACACACACACACACACACACACACACACACACACACACACACACGTACCCACCCCTGCTGCCCAGCCTTTTCTACCTCTGACTATGGAGTGCACAGGCCATTGGTATCTTCTCTCCATAACTTTCCACAATCCACAGAAATGTGCTTGCTCCCAAGATAAGTTGAGGTGATAACCTTGGAACGTTAGTTGTAATCGTTTTGTATTTTGGATTCCTGGTCACACCTTTCCCTTTAAACTTTTGCAGTGTGGTGCCCACATCTTTCTTTCCTGACTGCTCCATTTGTTAGTTTCATTAGGATTAGCAAATTCATTTGGTCTTTTCCCAATTCATTGACATATTTTACCTTCACTTAAAAATTTTTTAAAAATTTTTTTTAAAAACTTGCTTGGGGGTAATGGGTAGGGTTTTTTAAGGGCTAGAGGAACCTCACCATGACAATACCTTGATTGAGTAATTGATCCTCAGTCTATATGACCAAGATAGTAGATGTTCTTACTAAATCTAGGTAGGCTCAGCACATTAGTAGCAAACTTCTGCTATCTAAATTGAGACGAGATTCAAGTGTCAATTTATTTCTGTTTTTAGTCCCTGTCCAAGGCATTCCTTCCCTTTGTTATTATCATGACACTGTGAAAGCCAAATTACTGGTAATAAATTTGCTCGCTAAGAACCTAAAATTAAACAGCTTAGGAGAGAGGATTTTACATTTTTCTTTAAAGCTACAAAACCACCATAAAGAATCCCAACATACCAACAAAAAAGCCCCTCTGTTGACTGGATTTTACATGCATTTAACTTTAACACCTCTCTCCTTTGGACTATGCTGACCACTGTCCTCCTGTGAACTATTTATTCCTAATATAAGCAGTGCTAGAGTTAAGGTGGAACTCACATTATTTTTCTTATGGAAGTGGGAGGCTTTGTGTCTCCTCCCTTCATGCATTAATTTACTTAGACAACGTTCAGTCTCTCACTATCAACTTACAGCCTCTCAACCTTCTCAAACCTGTGAGCAGCCTTATCACACTAAGAAAAAGGGTTCCACATGCTGTACCCAGAGAGGGTTCCTGAAACATGGTAGCAAGGAACAGACAGACGCCTGGCAATCAAAGCAGCTAATACAACCAACCCCTAATCCAAGCCCAAAACCAAGTCTCTTCTCCAACCCCAGCTTTTGCCCCAAACTCAGTATTTTGTCCCCACCCTCTGCAACAGGATAGAAAATTAATTTCTAAGTGTAAAGGCAGTAAACAAAATTACCAGGAATATATACGTATCTGTAAATGTGAGTACAAAAGATAAACGATTTCTTAATGTCAAAAAATTTTGAATTCAAAGATCAATAACAAATTAGAAAAAAAATTAAAAAGTGAATGCATTGTATATAGTCAACTGTTAATTCATTTAATATATTAAAAGTATATCTAAATGGACAAGAAGAACCCAAGTCTGATGGATATATAAGCAAAACTGAGATACAAAAAGTATTTAGAAACTGCTAATGAATATCTCAAAAAAATTAACCACACTGAAAATTTTGAAATGCCAATGGAAGCAACTATCATTCATATCAAATTAACAACATTTTTTAAACAATCACAAGTCAGTGCTGGTGAAATAAAGAAAATTAGGATACTTACATTTATTACTGCTATGACTGCAAACTGATACAGTGTTAACAGTAGATTATTTGGTATTAGGTATAAAAGCCTGTAAAATAGTCATTCTCTTAACCCAATAATTGGAAATCTATCTTTAGAAAAGTATTTTGAGCATATGTTTTAATAAACAAAAATTGTTCATTAAATACTTGTATATTTTTAAACATTTTGAAATAACCTAACTACCAACATTAGAGAAAATAATTAAGGAAATCTACCCAGTAGAATACTATGCTACCATAAAAATCAGATTTTGGAGAGTTTTAACTCACATGGAGAAAAATATCTCACCCTAATACAAATGGGAAAAAGTTAACAGAAAATTAAATATATAAAATGACCTCAACTATGTAAGAAAATACACTTAAGACCAAAAACTAAAAAAAAAAATACCAAAATGATACAGTTACTATTGTCTCTGGATAGTGGGATCATAGATTATTTCCTTCTTCTTTTTTTTATAATTATACATAAATCACAATTTCTCTTTCAACAAGAACATATTTTTACTTTTTTCAATTTTGTATTTTATTTTAAAGATGTGGGGTACAAGTCAAGATTAAGTATACAAGTGATCATTGTACAGATAAAGTTTGGGCCTCCCTTTGGTCCCCACTTTGCCTGATTCGAGATCAGGTACTCTTGTTGATGATGTGTCTCCCATACCCCCACCCCGGCAGTATCCTGCTACTGCCAATTCCTCTCTTATAATATTATGATAAATGTTCAGGGTCTGCTCATGAGTGAGAACATGCGGTACTATGTTTCTGTGATAGATCTCTAAGCATAATAGACTCTAAATCCATCCAAGTTGCTGCAAAGTTCATATGTTTGTCCTTCTCTATGGTGGCATAATATTCCATCATGCATATGTACCAGATTTTTTTTTATCCAGTCCAATTTCAATGCGCAGCACAGTTGGTTCCATGTTTTTGATATTGTGAATAGTGCTGCAATAAAAATGCATGTGCAGGTATCTTTTTTGTGGAATGATTTGAATTCCTCTGGGTATATTCTCAGTAGGAGGATTACTGAGTTATTTGGAAGGTCAACATCCAGTTCTTTTAGAAGTCGCCACACTGAATAGCCAAAACAATCTCAGCAAAAAAAAACTAAAGCGGGAGATATCATACTCTCAGACTTTAAACTTTATTATAAAGCTACAATAATCAAAACAGCCTGGTATTGGAAAAAGAACAGGCATAGAGACAAATGAAACAGGATAGAGATTCCAGAAGCAAAACCTAAATTTCTCAACCAACTCATCTTCGACAAAGTCTCCAACATCAACCACTGGGGAAAGGAGAACCTGTTCAGTAAATGGTGTTGGGAAAACTGGCTGACCGTAGGCAGAAGATTAAAACAAGATCCTTACCTATCACCGTACACAAAAATCAACTCTAAATAGATCAAAGACCTAAACCTAAAACCTCAAACTGTAAGAACCTTAGAAAATGCAGGAGACACCCTTGTGGAAATTGGAACTGGTAACCAATTCCTGATCAAAACCCAAGTGCCCATGCCATAGAGGTAAGGTAAACAAGTGGGACCTCATCAAACTGAATAGCTTCTACAAAGCAAAAGAAACCATCAAGAGAGTGGGGAGACAGCCCACAAATGGGAAAAAATATTTGCTAACTGTATATCTGACAAAGGCCTAACATCTAGGATCTACAAGGAACTCAAACATGCTGAAAAGAAAAAAAAAAACAGCCCCATTACAAAGTGGCCAACAGATATGAATAAACACTTTTCAAAAGAAGACATACAAGCAGCCAACAGATACATGAAAAAAATGCTCAGCCTCACTAATCATCGAGGAAATGCAAATTAAAACCACACTGAGATACCACCTAACTCCAGCCAAGATGACCATCATCAATAACTCAAAAAACAACAGATGCTGGAGAGGATATAGTGAAAAAAGAATACTTCTACACTGTTGGTGGGAGTGTAAACTAGTACAGCCTCTGGGGAAAACAGGTTGACGATTCCTGAAAGATCTAAAAATCAACCTTTCATATGACCTCACAATCTCCCTACTGGGAATATACCTAGAGGAACTCAAATCATTCTATTAAAAAGATACCTGCAAACGCATGTTTATTGCAGCATTATTCACAATAGCAAAAACAATAGCTACCCATCAAAACTGAACTGGATTTTAAAAATGTGGTACATATACACGATAGACCATTATGCAGCCATAAAGGACAAAATTATGAACTTCGCAGCAACTTGGATGGACTTACTGTCTATAATACTGAGTGATCTATCACAGAAAGAAAGAACTGAGTACCACATGTTCTCACTCATATGTGGACCTTGAACAATTATCATAATACTATAAGAAAGGGATTGGCAGCAGTGGGAAACTGCCAGGGGAAGCGGGATCACACATTATTAACAAGGGCACCTACATAATGAACATTTGTATACCTGACCCTGAATTGTACCCCACATCTTTAAAATTAAAAATTTTTTAAAGAAAGAAAGAAGAAAGAAATCGCCACACTGTTTTCCAAAGAGGTTGCACTAGTTTGCATTACCACCAGCAGTGTAGAAGCATTCCTTTTTCTCCATATCCTCACCAGCATCTGTTGTTATTTGTTTTATTAATGATGGCCAGTCTTACTGGAATCAGGTGGTATCTCAATGTGGTTTTGATTTGCATTTCTTTGATGATTAGTGAGACTGAGCACTTTTTCATGTATCTGTTGGTTACCCATATATCTTCTTTTGAAAAGTATCTATTCAAGTTTTGTGCCCACTTTTTAAAGGGGCTTTTTTTTTTTCCTTTTGACACATTTGAGTTCCTTTTAGATCCTGGATGTTAGGTCTTTGTCAGATATGCAGTTGACAAATATTTTTTCCCAGTCTGTGGGCTGTCACCCTGCTCTCTTGATGGTTTCTTTTGCTTTGCAGAAGCTTTTCAGTTCAATGAGGTCCCACTTGTCTATCTGATCTCTTATGACATGGGCACTTCAGGTTTTGATCAGGAATTGGTTGCCAGTTCCAATTTCCATAAGGATGTCTCCTACATTTTCTAAGGTTCTTATAGTTTGAGGTTTTAGGTTTAGGTCTTTGATCTATTTAGAGTTGACTTTTGTGTACAATAATAGGTAGGGGTTCTGTTTCAATCTTCTGCATGTAGTCAGCCAGTTTTCCCAGCACCATTTACTGAATAAGTTCTAGCCTCCACAGAAGTTGTTGGTAAAAGCTTTGTCGAAGATGAGTTGGTTGAGAAATTGAGGTTTTGCTTCTGGAATCTCTATCCTGTTCCATTAGTTCACATGTCGAATCTTGTACCAATATTAGGCTGTTTTGATTATTGTAACCTTATAGTAAAGTTTAAAGTATGGAAATGTGATACCTCCCACTTTGTTTCTTTTGTTAAAGATTGGTTTGGCTAGTCATGGTCGTTTTCATATGAATTTCTATATTGTTATTTCCTGGTCTGAGAAGAATGGTGTTGGTAATTTAATGGGTATTGCATTGAATCCGTAGATTGCTTTTGATAGGATGGCCATCTTAACAATGTTGATTCTTCATATCCATAAGCAGGGAATATTTTTCCATTTGTTTGTGTCTTCTTGGATTTCTTTGAGCAGTGTTTTGTAGTTCTCATTGTAAAGGTCTTTCACTTCTCTAGTTAGGAAGATGCTGAGATATTTCATTTTTTGTGTGTGGCTATTGTGAATGGGATTGTATTTATTTTATTCTCCTCCTGCTTGTTGATGGTGTATAAGAAAGCAACTGTCTTTTGCACATTTATTTTGTACCCCCAAACTTTGCCAAAGTCCTTTATCAGTAAAAGGTTATAGACAGAGTCTCTTTGGTTTTTGAGGTATAGGACCATATCGTCAGCAAAGAGGGGGATAACTTAACTTCCTCTTTTCCTATTTGGATACCCCTAATTTCCTTCTCTTGTATAATTGCTCTAGCAAGGACTTCCAACACAATGTTGAAGAAGAGGTGAGAGTGGGCAGCCTTGTCTTGTTCTGGTTTTCAGGGGAAATATTTCCAGTTTCTGTCTGTTTAGCAATACGCTGGCTATGGATTTATCATAGATGGCACTTACTATTTTGAGGTATAGGTACATATTTTTATAATGTAAAAAATAATCCAATAAAACCACCTTTTAAAAACTAGGCTATATGTCCTTAAATATTCCTGGTTTTCCTTAAAATGGGTTGTCTAATATAAATAAATTTGTCTGAATCTCTCTATAACATACATTCATACACTCCACCTCCAGTGTAAAGAGTTCCCAAAAACCACTGCCTACTATGTAAAGTGAACTGCATTAATTTATTTTTTTTCTGAATTTAGCTATTTCAAACTTCAAGTAAAGCTCTTTATTGTTTCTGTTCAGCCCCACAAACTATAAACATAATCTGTTTGATGAACCACTTTCATTCAAAAGTAAAATAATACTTTGTTTCTAAGTCCGTCCAGAGGACCTGGTGGAAGACGGTGACTAACATTGGATAATGAAAGGAACAATCTAAATTGACATCAAATTATGTTTGGCCAGTGTCCTCTAAAAATTCAAATGAAGACAATAACTCTGAATACCTATGTACACCAAGCATTCCTACTAGGGCATGGAGATTGAAATGAAGTGAGTTCAAAGGTGAGCCTGACATGCAGCCATAGCAATTAATCTTGCATTTCTGCCCCCTTAAAAATGACCAATAAAATAAAAGAAATGCTTTACCAATAGAACAAAATTGAATAACTTCATATGTTTCTGTAAGATTTGTCCTAAATCCACTAGAACAGATCTGCCAGTAGGTAAACACCATAGACTCCCTAAGAAAGGACAAGGAAAAGAGATGACAAAGATGCTCTTTGGGGGAATAAAATCATCCTAAAATCTGAAAATATTTCCCACTCTGGCAGTCAAGGAATCACAGTCCCTTTCCCCAAGAAGAGGGAGAGTGGGAAGAGCATCCAACTGAAGGGCCTCAAGCTTACATTCTAGTCATAACCCTCTCTAGCACACTATGAGATGTGAGCAATCTCTGGATCTGTTTCTCACCCACAAAATGATGGGTGGCCTGAAAGACCTCTAAGTTTTCCAGTTCTAACATCATCTGGATCTGTGAGGAGCTCCTTCCTGATTGGTCCCTAGAGGCACCTGGAGACTTTGGTTTTGGTGAACCAAGGAATCTCAGCACTGAATGAGGACATAGCTCCTCCATGTAGAATTTTAGAAACTATGCAATCTCTTTGGGTCTTTTAAAAAAATTAGTTGGTCCCTGGGCTGTCTCTTATAACTTTAATATTTACACAGTGACAAAGTGAAAGTGCTCGTTAGCGTTTGAGCCAGAGTAATACCATTCTCTTTATTCATTCCAATGAGCTTATTTCATATGAGCAAGAAAAAGCTGGAGAGGTAGCTGCCCATGGGATATCTGCCTAGCCAAAGTGAGTCTCAGGTGGAAATAAATTGTAAAATATGAGCATGAAGCCTGTGAGAAATCTGTTCTTACAAACGTGTCTGACCTCTAGAGGGCAAGGCCACAAACAAACAACTTGATATGCCCCTTCCCTAGTTCAACCCAGAGCTGCCCACTATTCCTAGAGTTGCCCAGTCAATTCATTCTCCAGATGCAGGATCATCATTGGGAGTGATGGGTGAAGGGGCACCTAACAAGAGAGGAGTAAAGATCTCTTCCAAGTTTCTACCTCAGAATAGCTTGAAAGACCTCAAGAGTCCAGGTGTCCCTTCAGACTGCACTTTCTTAGCTACATTCTCTCTAGTTGTGATGGGTGTCTCAAAAAGGAACACCTCTCCTCCTCAGTTTATGATACCTTCCACTTCCCTTCCATCCTAGCATGTCTTGGTTCCACTTGGAATCTACCCAGGAGCACCTTCTCTTTCAGTAGATAGATGTGAGTTATTACCTCCCAGGATCCGCTGTGACCTTATTGGAGGGACGGAGGCACACTTAGCCACAGAACTCAAAGTAAGTGCCATCACCGAAAGGGGTACCTCTGCGTATTTGGGGCCCTTCTTCTCTTCCGGCACAGCCAGGAAAAAACCTAGTGGAGTCCACCAAAGGTTTTTGAGGATTAATTCTGTAAGAGTGCCTTACGCTGAAGGGAATCCTCCTCCAGGGGATGACTCTGCTCTGTACTCCTGAGCTCTGATGGAATCGCATCTACGTCAACAGGGCCTGTAGCAGAAGAGGAATATCACCCACTGGCGAGGAGGGGTAAGTTGTTCGCCTGTGGTTCCAGGAAATGGCCAGAGGCATAGCACTGCTGTTGCAGTTTGAGGTTTTCAGTAACATCAAATACAGAGTATCATTTGCATTTGAAATTTTCCAGAATTCCTCATTTTAGGTCAGGACTGGCCTTATACATAGGTTAATGACTTAATGACTTATGTGGAAGGATTTAATACACCCAAAAAATTAATCCACAAAAAGAATTATAGCCCCACCAACCTGCTGTGGTGTTCATTAGTGACCATTTTGAGTTCAACCATTGAAAGTGCAGGTTAAAAAGCAAATGAGTTACTCAGAGAGATAACACATAGAACTGTTATCAACTGTTATTTAATGTCCCAGTACTGCTGGAATGTCCGACTAAGAAGTTTGGATTAAAAATCAACATACCAATAAATGAAGATTGACTTTATATACTACATAGTTAATTTGTGAAAATGGTAACATTAAAAAGTGGTACCAAAATGTAAATAGAATCAAGATCGCTTTAGATAAATTACTGCATGACAGGCTCTTGATACATTATTAGTGGAAATAAGTTTGGGGGATATAGTTCAGCCTTTGAGATTAGAGTCAAGAAGAAAAGTTATCTCCTCTGGTACCCATGGCAGAAGCAGAACGTTAGTACCACTCACAATGGATCAGACTCAGTTTGTAATTCACTGTAAGTGGCTTATATGATAGAAAGAGCAGAAAGATCTGGTTTTTACTGTCTCTACTACTCACAAAGTGCATGACCCTGCTCAAGTCACCTAAGAAATGTGAGCCTCAGCTTCCTCGTCTATACAATTGGGATGTGGAAGAGAAGACTAAACGTAAAATTCGTGTTCAGTAATTCTCTACTAAGGCATTACTTCTTCCCTCCTCCCTGACATTCACACATGTCAGGGAACAGGCTGATGGTACCAGCTGAGGAGCTTCAGTGCGCCAAGGCCTGTTTCTGAGCCACTGGTAGCTCTGAGTTTGGGACAGGCATGTCACTCCCATGCTTTATTTCTTGCTCACTTCTTTTCTGGTGCATGTTCACAATGTAAAAGACACGGCTACTTTCTAGGTAAGAAGCGATAAGCTTTTGGTGTTTATGCGCTAGCCTGTTTGTCTGTCTGCTTTTCATATAAGAACCACCTTGTTGATACAGGCTGGGAGTTTCAAGAGGGCAGAGTTTCTTTCTATTTAATGGACTGAGGATGATGTTCCATAAGGAACCACACTTAAATGGGGACTAAATAATGCATCAGTATCGTGACTGTGATGCCACAGATATTAAAGGAGATGTCTTACAAAAGAAACACCTCCCTCTCTCACTGAATCACTCACTCTCACATTCTATAAAAACAAAATCAAACTGCAAACACCACCAACATGACAAATGAATGTAGGCACACTGGCCAAGTAATTAAATTCTATTTGTCACCCAGAATGATACTGGAGACCTTCAGAGCCTGGGGGACTCTGTGACTTCACCCGCATTTTTACATGGGAAAAATCAAATTAGGCTGAGTACTTTCGGCTGCTTCCAGAAAGAAACAAGCTGCAGAAGGACAGCATGCTGCCTGAGGGAACTGCAGAGTGTGAGGCAGGGGTGAGCCCGAAGGGACAGACCTCTGCCTTCTCAGCACCCAGGGGTGGCTTCCAGCTGATCACGCAGTTTAACCCTTTTCTTTTATAGACAAGGAAATTGAGGTCCAGATGGGCCAAGGGTCTTGCCAAAGACCCCAAGTCAGAAGGCCAAGATAGGGTTGAAAACTGCTTATGAAAGACTCAAACCCAAAGCAGACGACCACATTTTCTTTCAGTAGAAACTGGAAAGGCCATATGACCCTACCCAGCCTTGGAAGTTCCCATTTACTCCTAATACATAGCAAACCAATCAGACAGCCAAGGTTACTTGGAAGCCAATCAGAAGGCCTCCCCCACATCCAAACTCCCACCATAATAGAACAGCCGCCCATCAAAGACTGTCTTAAGTCATCTTCCTTCTACTTTCTTTTTTTTTTTTTGAGTTGGAGTCTCACTCTGTCACCCAGACTGGAGTGCAGTGGCACACTCATGGCCACCACAGCCTCCAACTGCTGGGCTCTGTGATCCTTCCGCCTCAGCCTTCCAAATAGCCGGAACTACAGGCACATGCTACCATGTCCGGTTATTTTTTATTTTATTGTAGAGACGAGGTCTCGCCAAGTTGCCAGCCTGGTCTCAAACCCACAGGCTCAAGTAATCCACTCACCTCAGTCTCCCAATTGCTAGGATTACTGGCTGAATCACCTACTTTCTTTATAAAACCCCTTTGATCCTGTGCCAGAAGTGACAGCATCTGGCACTCTGACTGCAGTAAGTACTGACCAGCTTTTTTAGGGGTCTTGGTCCTTTGGGCAGTTTACACCTGTCTTCTAACCCCACGTCCACTGCACTTCTCACACTCGGTGCTTCACCCTGGCCCCAACTTCACTTGAGGAGGTCTTTGCCTGTGGTTTGAGTACCACAGCCTGTTTGCCTCACCAACATTAATGTCAGTACTTCTGGCTTATTTCAAAGCCACGGAGCCCCTGGAATATAACCGAGGCTGAGGAATCTGGGGGGGTCCCAACCAACTTTATAACCTCCCTCCTCTGAGGAAGTGGAAGTCTCCGATGTCTCATGGTCCCCTGTGATTGTGGGAATTCCCATCCCAGCTCAGAGCAAACTGGGACCACTCTGACCCCCCCCCCATCGGAAAGTGAAGGGAGGAAGAGGTCAGGGCGGAGGTCACTCTAGCCGTTGATCTTCCTTGTGTAGGTCCAGCCTGTCAGAAAGATAAAAGTGCAGCCGTGGGTCTGGGTATGTGACTCTCCCCCATCCTCCTCAAGAGTTTGGTGGTCCCAGAAGAAAGACTCAGCTAAGAAACTGCTTTGACAGTTGGTTCTGGCCCTGAGGATGCTGGGAGTGACAGCAGGCTGCTGAGGTTGGAACAGTGTCTGTGCTGTTCTCTGCACACCACCTTATGCAGGGTATAAGAATTCCTGGCCCCAGATCCTAGTTCCTGCTGAAACTTGAAGCTGACCACCAGAGTGATTGGATTCCTAACACCTGCTGGAAACAACTGCTTAGTCCTTTCACTGAGACAGTGGTGGGTGGAGGAAGGAGAAGGAGAAGTGACCCAACCCTTCCTCTTGGCTGTATATTGTCATAGAAATTGCCAGAACCCCTAGATTCCTAGAATTCCTGGATTCATTTTCCTAGATTCAAATTCCTAGAATTCCTAGATGCAAACTGCCTCTGACATAAGTAGCTCTAGAATTTTGGGAAAGTTATTTAACCTCTTGGGTTCTCTTCATCCATAAAACAGGAGTAGAACGCATACTGAGAACACTATATGAGTCAGTGATACTGTAAAGTTCAAGGCACACAGTAGATGCTCAATGAAAATTAAATTCTGTTCCCTAGTTTCTGGCTTGTGAGTTTGGAGTCACGCTCAATTAATCCCAGAGAAGACATGATGGGGGGAAAAGGAGGAGGAGGAAAGTTCAGGGGCTGTGGCTGCCACTAATCCACTTTAAACAACAGCATCCTCACAAGACCATGAAGTCCAGCAGAATTTCTCTTTTTTGTGACATTCTCAGAAATGAAGAAAGAGGGAACCAAGACACGGAGACTCCGATCTTTAGCTTTACTTTAGTTCCAAGACAAGGAGCTGGCGGTGTTTGGAGGGTTGTGTGTTTGTCCAGGCAGTGTGGATAATGCCAAGGTGACCCAGCCCATCTTCAGGCTAAAGCCAACAAGCAAGTGTCCTGGGTCCCAGCACCTACGGAAATATAAAAAGCATCAAATCCCAAATGTTCCCTGGCAATCTCTGTCTACAAAATATAAACCACCACCAACAGAACTGGCAAAGAAACTTGGCATGGGGTATGTCTACTGCAATCCCTGATTTCATGTTGTTTGCTAAAAGAAAGGGAGAGTGGGAGGGTGGGGCAGGGAGGGAGGGAAGAAGGAAGGAGGAAGGAAGGAAGGAAGGAAGGAAGGAAGGAAGGAAGGAAGGAAGGAAGGAACAAACTGGGTCCCCAGCATAGGGAAGGGGGAGAAAAGAAAAGTTCTAAAGTTCTGACTGAAAGACCACATGAGAGAGAAAGGAAGGGAATGAGTTAAAGTCACAAAAGGTTGTGAGTTTATTTTCAATTCAACTAAACAAATTATATTCCCACACAAACATTCTGGGGATTAAATGGACAATATAATATCTTTGAGCTCTTTCTGATCACATGCTTTGCTGTTAAAGGTTATATTCCTGGGGAGCTGATACTGAGGCTTCTTGTTCCTTGTCAGTAAACACAAGAAGAGGCTGACCCTGTGTAAATTTGAATTACATAAATCTTTCTCCCAGCTGTCTGGTCTCTTAACAGCCCCTTTTTACTGAGCTCCGTGGTTATGAAATGTAAATATCTTTATCTTAGCAGCACAGACTTTTGAAATTTTGACATAATAGAATTTCCTCCTCCCAAGGCATATCAAACACCATTGCAAACTAGGGTCTGTTTTACTTTTAACCAGGACTAAAGCAAAGGGTCTCTTCTTTGTTTATTTATCTTTGGACTATTTCCACATGACCAATACGGTGTTCCCTCTGACCAACCCTACCAATTAGAAGCCTCAGGAGTCTGCTCGACCACCCCGAAGGCAAGGGTAATGAATATGAAGGAATTGTGAAAAAACAGAGCAGGACATTGGGGGCAACAGAGAGACCGTAGGAGGACTGTGTGGGCAGATGTCTAAAAGCAGGAAAGATCAACAGGCAGCCAACACGAAGTGACTTAGGACGGAGAAGAAAAGTTTCCATGATCTTGGCTTATCACTGTTTTGTGAAGCTCCAACTCAGTGTCGAGTTGGTATGAAAACTTGGGAAATTTTTAAAAATGCAACCCTATAACCCCAGGGCTAGCACAGTATAGGTGTCTTGAGTGAACAAATGAATGAACAATCAATGCATGAGAAGATAATACTGAGAAGAGGAAGAAGTCTATTACAGGTCAACGAATGGGGTCCTGGAAGATTCCCCTTTGTCTCTCATTGTCTTCTGACTCAAGGAGACAACAGCTGGAGCAGGGTCCTCAGGGGATAGGGACCTTGGAGGCCACACATTTCAGAGCGCATTTAACCACCGCCTGCAATTCCTCAGGCAGTTTGAATCATTTGCTTCCATGATATGTTCCCCCGCCCTTGCAACCTCTAATGGCTGGTCTCTGAATCCCTCCTTCATATGTGAGCCGTTTTCTCGTTTGAAGAATTAACACTGTCATGCTTCTTTCTTCCTTCTCTAATGATAAGATTCTCAAGGGTCGAGACTGTCATACACTGGCTTTTGTGTTTGCTTCGCTGCATACACTAGAGCTGAGTACATATGAAAGAATGAATTAATAAAATTAATGAACACGTGCCAAGGCTTAAGGAGAAGAACATTAACTGCTTGGTTTGATGACAGAAAGCAGCATCACTCTTTGTGTCTAGCCCCCAGCTCTTGTGTGAGGAGCCCACGGTGATACGCCGGCACCTGCAACCCGTACCTAAACCCTGCAGCTGGCACGGGCCTGTCGTCTGCTCTTCATTCGCTGCTCTCACGAGTTGTAATGACAAGTTCAGCCCTTCATGTTGCATGGTGCCTGCCAACCTGGCGAGTGTTTCACAGCTGTCCCAAATCCCAAGATGATGTATCAGGGCTGAAAACACACTCCGATTCCCGCACAGACAACGAAGCAAATGTCAAACAAGGTCAGCCTTGGGAAATGCGGGACCTGAATTGAGAGACCGTCGGGTCGGACTAGTGTGGCTCTACTAAAGTAAGCTTCCACGTACAAGGAGTTTGCATGCAAATAGGCCAGCGGATGGCTGAAAAAGGCTCACGGAATTCCCCTTCCTCTGGGTGCCTTTTTCTGCATCCCAACCTCTGGGGAGTCCTCGAGATATTAGGGGAGATTTCAGCACGGGTTGTGGGACTCTGTCTGCTGCCAGGTCACAGGAGTCACGTTGGCTTTTGGAAAGACCTTCCCAGTGTGCCGGGTTTTCATGATTTACATTTAGAGCTCTGAAGGTGGACAGGTTTAAGAGAAAGTCAACAGAGGTTATCTTTCCAGAAGGGAGAGGGCTCTCCGGCTCCAGGAGGCTCAGGGTGGTCTGGGTGGATGCCGGAATGTGGGTACCAATCCTCAGTTGCAACAAGGAATCTGAGGCGGTCCACGATTAAGTTTTTTAATGAAATCATCTTTCTCTCCCGTTTCCCAGGGGCCGGGACTAGAAAACAATGCAGAAGCAGACAAGCGGCCACGAGATGGCAGCAGATGGCAAGAAACGCGAGCTGCAGGCGGGCTCCGGGAGAGTTGGGCTCGAAACCCCTCCATTTTGCTTTACATCTTTAATGAGATATGTGAAGAAAATTAGTCCCTTACATGCCAGACACAGATGCCACAGCATATGGAGAGATGCCGCACAGCAATATTTCTCTGGTTATTAAACAGGAGGCACCTAACCAGTCATTCGCTGCATCCTCATGCAGGGCTGTCCTTTATGTCTCCGGATACCGTTGTTGGCAAGGTAGTAGCAGAAGAAAGCTGTTGAGAAGACTGATGTAGGGACGGGGCCTCTGGGCTCCCGGGCACCGTCGGGGTGGGGGTGGGGGTGGGGGTGGAGGTGTGGAAGGGCGGGATAGGAGACGGGGCACATTGCCAGAAGACGAGGAGCAGCCCGCAGGGGCCACTTGGCCGAGGAACACCGCGGCTTCTGCTTCCAGACTCAGTGCCGGCAGCCGTCTGCTGCTCTCTGGCCTCCCTGGCAGTCCTTGGGGGCTCATTTATTCAGAACCCCCATTACCGCCAGACAACTCTGTGGTCTGATCTTTCACCGCAAACCCCACATGGGAAAAGGAGCTCTGGGCATTTTTAAAGAGCAAGCCACGCTTGCTTTTCTGGCAGAATTGAAGCAATATAGCATAACTAAAATGCATTTCAATAAACAGGGGTAGGGCGACACCGCTTCTGTAGGGAGCCCAGTCCTGGTGACGGCAGGGAACAGTTTTACTTGGATGACACGGTTTTTTCCGGGAGACTGTTGCCAAATCTGAGCAGACAGGTATTGCTCTGTTTTATTACCGTATCCCACCTTTCCACTCCTCACATTTTATTGTCCACTTTCCCCTTCGTCACACTTTTCTCCATCCCCAACCGCTCAGTCTGACCACTCATTTAATTCTCCTACCCTCCCTTACCCAGGGTTTCTTCAGGCCTCCATGGCAGGTGGGGAGCAGAGGACAGGTCATTCAGTCCAAGCAATCATCTCCCCGCTCAAGCCCAATAAGAGACTGTTCTCCTGTTTACCCAAAAGCCCAAAGCTCCCAGGACTTCTCCGAGCCATTGGTGAAGCACCTTAACAATCCTGAAAGTAAATAATACAACCATTTTTGCAGACAGAGAAACTGAGGTGCAAAACTGAGCTACAGCTTTGGCTCACCTGGTCCCATCCCTTCACTGCAGATTTCACCCTCTGAAGCATCCTCCAGTGATCAAGTAGTAGCAAGATTCATCCCACTTGGATTTCTCTCCTTGTCTTAGAAAAATGGCTCCATGTGCAGAAACTTTCACTTGCCTGTGTGATTTCAGACAATTCGCTTAACCTGTCTGTGCCTCATTTATCATCTATAATTTGAGGGACTAGAATTGGATGATGGCTAAGGCCCATTTCAGCTCTATGATCCTGTGGCTTTAATTTCCCAGGCCTCTGCCAGCCCCTGTGGCGTGTCACACAGGGCGCTTTTCCCAACAATAGCCAAACGCAACAGGAGCAAGCAGAGTTTCCCTCTCCAGTGGAGAAGAAATGTGGTGTTGGTTGGAGTCTTGTTGACGTCCTTTGTTCTCAGAGTGAGGCAAACGGGGAGGTTTCAGATGTTATTGGCACTAACAGCAGGGCCTGGAGGTGGCCACACTCTTGTGGAAGGACCACGCAGAGCTGTCCCTGTGGGTAGTGGGGATGCATAGCCAAGACTGGAGGATGTTTTAATAACTACTTCTCAATAAAAAGACCTATTTTATTCTGCACGGGGGTCTGGGGGCAGAGCCAGGTCTCCCAGGAGGAATCTACTCTCACCCATAACAGGGGATTGGTTCAGCTCAGCTGCTCTCACAAAGGGCTGAATACAGCATGCAGTGGTACAGGCAGCTCCCCGCAGCTCCATGTGAAAATGACTCACAGCAGTTATGAATATCAAACCTCCTTTGATGTGTTCCCAGACATGAGGAACAGCCACAGTGGGGAGGAGATGGACTCTGGTTGCTGGCTCTGTAGGGTGGTGCACAGAGGGCCGGACACATCTGGTACCATCCTGAAGCTCCGGGAGAAATGCAAGCTGGGTAATTACCTAGGACTTCCTAGGATAACAGAGCTCCCTTTCATCTATCTCTCTCCCTCTCTCTCTCTCACTCTTTCTGTCTCCAGCTACAAGGGAATTAGATTCTCCAAGAAATTACAACCTGTTTCTATACCCTCACCTTTCCCGAGGGAATAACAATTCACATCCCTGAGTAAAAGTTGTTTTATTGAGCACAAAATGAATGCACCCCCTCACTCAGCATCTGTGCTGATTGCTTTAAAGCCATAGACCCGGCCCCAGTCAGCCGTGCAGAAGAATTTTCCACTGTAATGGCCATTTCTAGACTCTCAGCCTCTCGAGTGGCCGCATGGTATCTTGTTCTTCTAATAGGCTCTCAATGATGATTGAATATAAAGGTTTCAAGTCTCTCTTGTGTTGGCAGCTCCTGAGACTGGGTCACTCACCGTCGTCCACAGTAGATGACAGAGCTGTGCCAACTGTCAGATGAGTGTCAGGGCTCACAGCAGAAGGGGAGGGTCAGCCACTGCCACCTTGTGCCTGCGTCAGTGGAAAGCTTGTTTATATGCAAGAGCTTCTCCCATTCTAAACGGGGTTCAAGAGCATGTGGGTCACTAGAAACTTGAGCAAAGTCCTTACAGTCGTAGAACAGAATGGCAAAGGGCATGTAGGGAGAGAATCTGTTCCACTCCATGCCTGCACGTTTTCACTTTCTGAATTGATTTTTAAATTTCATTTATTTGGGGTTTTTATTGTTGTTGTTGTTTGTTTGTTTTATTTTATTTTAAAGATATGAGGCTGATTTTATTTTTCAGCCAAGTTGGGCTTTGACTGGAAAACTCCTACACCCACAGAGATGTGCACACACCCACCCAGGGGAATAACATAACCAACTACTGTTTACTGAGCACCGACCACGTGGCAGACACGATGCCCAGGGCCTTCAGCTGTATCCTGTCCCCTAAACCTCACAAATGTTCTAGATGTGGGAGTGGAGGAGGTATGTTATCCCCAGTTTACAGATGAGGAGCCTAAGGCTCAGAAAGGCTAAGATACTTTCTTAAGATTGAACTAAAGCAACAGAGCTAAAAATCTAGACTGTTGGATTCCAAAGCATGGTCTCTTAACCAAGGTATTATGGGACAACGTGGCGATTACGAGGAGCTTACTGTGTTTGAGGCTCCAGGTCCACAAGGGAGCTCAGGAATGACAGTTCCTCACTTCACAGAGCTTCTGTATAACCACACATCAGTGCACACAGAGCTTCGCACACGTGCACAGAGCTTTCGTAACTTGTGGTGTCTTCCGAGACTCCTGCAGTCAAGGTAAAGAGATTCCATCCTTCCTTGCCATCCCGTTCTCGGATCTCCTGTAGGGCTGCAGCTGCTTGAATTTGCAGACAAATATATGAGTAATTCAACTTTTTATACATTATTCTATAGTTACCCAGCTCCTGAGCTGGTCACTGTGTATCTTGTTTTGTTTTTTAACTTGGTCAGAAAGTTTCTCTGACCCATTTCTCCTTTCAGGAGGGTAGTGCAGAAGAGCAGCAAGGCCAGGAACAGAGAGGATTTCAAGCTTGCTGAAGGTTCAGAAAGCCAACTAGAAGGAATAAAGCAAGGAGGACTCAGGGTGGGGGTGAAATTCCATGACCTCGTGAGGTAAGTGACGATATACTTAATGGACCCTGCATGGTTAGGCGAAACAGAAAGAAGGAAGCAAACATTGCACTTGTTACAGATTTTGTCAAGAATAGATTGGCTGCTGAGACTTCTTCCATCTTGACTCACAGATTATGATCTGGAAGATGGAAGAGTGTCCACTGTGCTGAACATTTTCCAGTCACTTTGACCCAACTGGGGGAACTCCGCAATGTTAACAGAGACTTTCCTCCAAAGCCAAGTTAATGGACCACCCACGTACGAGACAGGAATATGAGACCGTGTAAGTCCCAGGAAGAATGCAGACCTTCTTATGGACTAGACCTCTTTGCAAATCTAATAAGAAAAGTTCATTATGCACAGAAGTTTCCATCCAATTTTATTTCAGATCTGTGCTCCTTCCTGGACTGCCCTGGAATCTGGAGATAATAATTCTAGACCAAAGTCTCCCTAGAACCTTGAAAAAGGTGTACTAAGAAGTCTGGGTGTATAGCTCTACGTAACTACTCCTCCCACTGCCACCACCACACTTTCTAATCCCCGGAGAAGCATGGACATCTTGCCAGCCAGTTACTCTTTCTCCTGACAAAATCCAAATTGGGAAATCAACGTGGTCTTTGCTTCTGGCTCTCTCTATGCATACCTCTCAAGGTGGCCAGTCATTAATGAATTTACATCCTCACTATAATTTCTCAACTATGGCTCCCAAATTCTGTTTTCGCCTTCCTCATCTGGGGGGAGCCTTCATCCACAGACACCCATCTCAGAACTTCATTCTAAGAATTCATCATTCCACACTTTCTTGCATTTGACCACTGGAGGGCAATGCCAGACCGGCCAAATCACTCTGAGTGCTCTGCTCCATCTTCGGCCCCACCTTGCCCTACGATTTCAGGATGCAGCCTCTGGTTGGAAGCCAAAACCAAGGACCATTAGTGCACCCCTAGGCTAGCAGCACAGCCAGACCTAATACCGCAGCTCCTCCATAGCTGAGACCACAGGGAAAAAAAAGACAATTCACTGAAAAGCAGAGCAGGTTCCATGGGTGACACCGTCCCCTGGGAAAGAGCCTGAGAGAGGAGCTTGACTAATTGCATCCTTAACAGAGAGCAATCTGTCTCCCCAGCTAGTTGTGCAGAGTCCTACCTGGCTCCACTCGCTCCGATGTAAGTCCCTAGAGGGTAGCATCTTAGTAAGCTTAGCCTCCCTGGGTGTTAGCACAATGCATGGCAACAGATAGTCACTGGATGGACAGATGAATGGATGGATGGATGGATGGATACGTATGTGTACATTGGAACTGGCCACTTTCAGATGTGTTGCTGTTTTCTGGCTCTCATGACACCTAAAGTTTAAGTTATTAATCAGTTGCTGAGCATTCTCAGTCCTGAAGACAGCTAAGGATGGTCAGGTGATTAATTAAACCAGTGGTTGTCATTATACAAATGTTATTCCAAACGTCACTTCAAGAGTTTCAGGTCTCCGGGGGTGAATTGGCAGTTGAGGGAAACTGCTAGGGGAGGAAGGGACATACTCCATTAACAGGGGTACCTGCATAATCAGTGTTTGTATACCTAACCCTGAATTGTACCCCACATCTTTACAATAAAAATTTTTTAAAAGTTAAAAAAAAAAAGAGTTTCAGGTCTCTTATTTTTAGGAAGTCCTTCATTATGTCATCTATGTGTCATCAGACCTTGCCAGCCTGTGGATTACAAAATGCAGACACTAGTTCATTAATATTCCATTTACAATACCCGCAGTCTTGTCATGTGGAATCTCGGGCATCTGTTATGTCCCCCAAGCGATTTGTGAGAATTTCATATGCCACAGTGTGTCCCCATGGGGCTCAGCAACTCCACAGAGCCAGAGCTCCTTCAGGCCACCTTGTGTCATCTCATGAGACTCTTCTCTGGGCTGCCCTTTCTCTGTGTCCTCCTCAGTGGATCCCATGTCAGCATGGACACGGCCTACTCTCTTAAGGAGGAGAGGAAAAGTGCACATCTGGAGACCCCAAATCCCACATCAGACTCTTGATCTCCCAGCAGGCTTCCACATAAACAGGGAGCAGCTTGAGGCCCCCAGTAAAAATCTGCAGGCATCTCCACATCTCCAAGTGCAGACAGCAGGGGAGGTCTTTTCTTCTCAGCCCAAGGCTAGTCCTTTTCCTATCCTGGGTTAATTGACAATGGGAAAAAGCATTTCCCCCAGGGAAGCGCTCCACCTGCCCCTCTACTGTCTCAGGTGGGACCTGGCCTTCGTGACCCCATCAAGGCAGACATCGTGCTCAGATCCTCTGATAACCATATGTGGGACATCAACAACCCTAACATTTTGGGAGAAATATGCCCCTCTTCTAATTTAAAAGATCCCATTTAATTTTTCTAACAAAACACTATCTCCAACATCTGTGTTCAGTTTTATGTTGACTTTATAATCTCCAATACAGTGAATCAATTTTTGTTTTAGATGAGAAGAACTCTAGTTTTCTCATCAAAAGAAGAGTGCTCTAAATTTCATCTATAATCTTTACCTACAGAAACCCAGGGCTGTGTATAGTGTTCAAAGAGCAGCTCTGCCAAAGCAAAAATAAAGAAAAAAGAAAGTTCTGTTTTTACAAAACACTGTTATGAAAATTCCTAAACTGAAGCTGTCCCTATATTCAAACCTAGGTGCTCAAGAGTGCATAGTCCTCATTCTTCTCATTAAAAAGTCTTTTTTTTTTTAAAGGTATCCTTTGACACCTTTCATGAGAGCTAAAAGAGACTGGGAAAAAAATTATTCTAAGATAGCATTTTTCTATCACTGTCCATGAAAGGTGATCATATATTAAGCATGTCCTATACTATGTTCTTTCTCAAGATGCCTTCAGTGTAAGTAAGAGAGAGGCCTCTGGGGTAAAATCTCTATTCTATACCTGCAAAAAACATTGTACAGAAATTTCCGTAAGACAGGAGATTGACAGTCAATGCACAAGACTCCATCGGCGAGAAGAATCTCCAGGCCCTCTCACTGCATTTAAATATAGACCTACCTCAGGGCTCCGATTTCCAGGCCCAGGTCTCGATGGGTGGATAATGCCTGCGGCCTGATGCCAGGCCTGATGTCCAGGTTTAACAATGATGGCAGGCCACAGATCCCCGGCTCTGTGATTTTGAAAGCCCAGAATCTCTCCCAAGTTTTCAACCTACTGACATGCACCTTGACCCAGGTGAGAAGTATCTGAGACTGTTTCCCTTAAAATCAGTCATTTCTTAAAACTCCAAAGCCAAGTGACCACAATTAACTACTGGACCTGATTTTTTATGATGCTGTGGCAGAGCAGGAAATCTTGGTCAGTCCTTCCAAACTGCACGGATTGGGTCACCCCCTGGGGAAATGACGACACTATGCTACCTTGTTGAACACCAAGGACTCCAGTAAGGACAATGAACCCCAAACATTGCTAGCGTGGGAGCCAGGTCCTTCAGTTCATTCACCAGGAATTATTCAGCCAGAATACTTTTCTTTAAAGTTCCCAGAGCCCAGCAGTCTGCCCACAGGATTCAGATGAAACTTCTGAGCATCACTTATGCCTTGGACAGAGCACATTGGCATCTCCTTGTTCATACGTCGTTGGTGGGAATGTAAGCTAATTCAGCCCCTGTGGAAAGCAGTTTGGAGATTTCTCAAGGAACTAAAAATAGATTTGCCATTTAACCTAGCAATGCTATTATTGGGCATATACCCAAAGGAGCACAAATCACTCTACTACCAAAAAGACACCTGCACTTGTATGTTTATTTCAGCACTGTTCACAATAGCAAAAACATGGAACCAACCTAGGTGCCCATTGACAGTGGACTGGCTCAAGAAAATATGGTACATATATACCATAGAATACCACATAACCATGAAAAAAGAACAAAATCATGTCATTTTCAGCAACTTGAGCTGGAGGTCATTATCCTAAGCAAATGAACACAGAAACAGAAAACAGAATGTCACATGTTCTCACTTATATGTGTGAGCTAATCACATGGCATAAGGATAGAAACAAAAGACACTGGAAACTCCCAGAAAGGGGAGGGAGGGAATAGGGCAAGGGTTAAAGAACTG
Source organism: Cephalopachus bancanus (assembly GCA_027257055.1). Classification (NCBI taxonomy): domain Eukaryota; kingdom Metazoa; phylum Chordata; class Mammalia; order Primates; family Tarsiidae; genus Cephalopachus; species Cephalopachus bancanus. The sequence continues at coordinate 627,854 of JAPVLO010000476.1, read as the reverse complement.
CCTGCTGGGTTCCATGCTCACCATTTGGGTGATGTGCTCAATAGAAGCCCAGACCTCACCATCACGCAATATACCCATGTAACAGATCTGCACATGTCTCCCTTGAATCTAAAATTTAAAAAGAAAGAAAGAAAATAAATTCCATAGGAAAGCTACCTTTTAGAAATGGGCCTTCCTAAAAGCAATGAAAGAACGGGAGGGGCATGCGTTTTCCAAAGGGAGACATATACAGACATTCTTACTAGTAATTTCTAGAGTCAGACCATGATAAATGTTTATTGGAGTACAATGCACAGTTGCCCAAAGGAGGGGGAAACTAGCTTGGTTTAGGAGGAGAGGGTCCTTGTGGAAGTAGCTGAAGTGACTTAAAGGATGAATGATTTTGATAAATGAGGGATTGGAGAAGGACATGTCAGGCAGACAGACTGCAGCTTGAGCAAAGACAAGAGGCATATAGAACCATGCTTCGGGAGCATTCACTCTGTGGAAGTGGAGTCTGGAGTGGTACGGCATGGCCTGAGAAAGTTTTATGAACCAGGCTAAGGAACTTTGATTCTGTTCTATGAGAAATGGGCATAAATCAGAGTTACATGAAAGGAAATATGCTTAGAATGTGTTTTGGAAGGATCACAAGGGATGGGAAGATTGGTTCTGAGACTGAAAACTGTGAGATCAGATATAAAGTTAATACAAAAACTGAGGTAGACATTGAGAAGGATCGGAAATAGGGACTTGCAAAGAGAAAACATAACGGATGTAAGAAACACCTCAGCCGGGTTCGGTGGCTCAGCCTGTAATCCCGCGCCTTTGGGAGGCTGAGGTGAGTGGATTGCCTGAGCCCGCGGGTTCGAGACCCGTCTGGGCAGCGAGACCTCATCTCTACAATAAATCAAAAAATCAGCCGGGCGTGGTAGCGCATGCCTGTAATTCCGGCTACTCGGAAGGCTGAGGCGGAAGGATCGCCGGAGCCCAGCGGGTCGAGGCTGCGGTGGCCGGGAGCGGCCACTGCACTCCAGTCTGGACGACAGAGTGAGACTCCAACTCAAAAAAAAAAGAAACACCTCAAAGGTAGATGAATAACAAGTGAGAGTAAAAGAGAACAGAGAGACGTCTCTTCCTGGCATCCTGGTTGTGTGCTGGAAGATTCTCTAGGTTATATGCCCCAAGACCTTGCCATGAGAAATTAATCCTTACTCTTTAGTCCACTAAAACTTAAGGTGTCAATCCTTTCAGGAATATGTTTATGTTTCTACAGTCCAAAGGATTAATCTCCAATGGCAGAATTCCAGGCACCAATAGAGGAGATTTGGGGACAGGGGTCTTCTCAGGTCCCTCAAAAATCATTACATGGTTGACCGCTTCTGTCCTCTTATTTATAAAGCTGTTTGCATGAATAAGCACCCAACTACTGTGCTTGTAACCATCTGATTACTGCTTGAATATGAAATCTAAGTCAAACATCTATATACTTCCTCTTCTCTGAGTTATCTTTTCTCCTCTCTTCAGATTGGGACAAAGAAGCCCAGATCCAGAGAAAATCTGTCATAAGTCCTTCACCTCACAGTTAGAACCTCATTCCAGTAAAATGTCTTTGGGTGTGACATTCCTCCAACACCAGACAGCCTTCCCTAAAAGTCTTGGGTGGGCCTGTCCAGGGCCACCACACAGCACACATACAGTCTTCTCACCCAGCTCCACTATTCCCAACATCACCCACACTGTCAAGGCCAAGCTTCTTGTGGACCCCTGCACACCAATGTCACATCACTCACTCTGGTGCAGACACACCTGCAGCCATGCCACCGGCACTCCACCTCCACGTGTCTGTGTGCATGTGTGTCTATGTGGCTATGGTTGTGATCAACTCAATTCTGTTTAATCCTAAATTCACCCATCCGGAGGTAGGTGTCTCCTTATTTTTTGTCTATTGTCCTGTTATCCCTGTAAAGTTGTTCATGAGAGTATTTTCCAGAAAGACAAGTGTCTTAGAAGAAAGAGAAGGAAAGAGATGAGGTAAAGAGAGTGGCAGAGGAGGGAATAGAGACTTTGAGAAAGGCAATAAAAATAAAAGGATCCTTGACCTCCATTCGCCTGTGTTCCCAAAATAAGATTGGCCCTAAAGATATCTTATTATTTATCCCAAATTAAAATTTTCTGGCTCTGCAGTCATTTTGTACACAATGAAAAGAAAGCCATCACACAAAAGATGCAGTTATCCTACAGTGGGAACAATCTCAGCTAAGCTGGCTCTGCTCCAAGAATAGAATGATAACAGTGCTAAGTCAAGAACTCCAAAACTTTGATTGCTAACAAATAGAATGATTTCTTGATAGGAGAATGGCTATAAAGGAAAATGAGCAGAAAAGCAATCCTCTGACTCTTGGATGAGGCATGCGTTGCCAGGGAAAATTCTGGTCTGGGTTGCTCCACGGTGAGATCACAACCAGCTGTGCTGACTAGGAATAATCTCTGCCTGGACTCCAGAAGCCCCCTCACCTCACCCCTGCCTAGTTCAGATATATCAGAGGCTCTCTATTGCCTAGAGTTAAACATCATCACTAGATTTTTTAATTCCATGATGGCAGGAATTTGGCTAGTGCTTGCTTCCATTATATCTTCAGCACTCAGCAGAAAGTTTGTATATAGTTGGCACTCCGTAAACATTTGCTGAATGAATGATTGATTGATTCTTCAATTAATTGATTAACTTGAACAGATTACTTCCTCCCAGTCTGGCTTCTGAAGAGTGAGTCCCAGACCTGGAAACTGCCAGATGGGTAGTGAAGCCACAGAGCATTCAGAAAAATGAGTGTTTCTACCTTTACTCATCCTTCTGTCTACCTAAGATTCCTACAATTCAGGAACAAGGACCCAAGAACATGACCAACCAAGTGTCTTTCAACAAAAGATCATCTCCCTGGTTGTTTCCTTTCAGAGAATAAGCCTCCTGGGGCTGATAAGGGAATGGCACCATATGCTGAAAACACAGGCCCTGAGTGGCGGAAGGGGACCCGAGCCGCCTCTAAAGGGGGCCTGTTGGATTGCAGCCTTTGAACAAATCTGAGTGTGTCTTTTGATAGCACAGGCACCAGCCACCCCCAAGGACCTCTTTCCTTTATTGCTGCAGCAATGAAGCAGCCACATGGCTGTTGTAGATAAGGTGGCCAAAGTGCATTGTGCATGCAAAGTAGGCTGTGTGGTGAACAGCACTGAGAAAAGCTGCAGATGCACCATGGACTGGCTTCTCTGCATTGTGCTGCCCTGCCTCTGTTAGTGGCCCCCAGGTAAATGGGTGCAATTTCTCACCACTTCTCGTTTTCAATTCTTTTTTTTTTTTTTTTTTTTTTTTGGTCCACAAGGCAGCTCCTGCAGGATTGAAATCACACAATTTCCCAACATAGTCATCATGACTGGGACACATGTAAAGTTCCAACGCCAACATAACATTCCTGATGTGAATTATGATTTTATGCACTGACATCTGCAGAGAGCTAACCAAAGTCTCACCTATATCTGCCATGCCTTTCATGGTACATGGAGGCAGAGCATAACCAGTTGTGTGTGGACAGAAAGTTGTCCACCAGTACCTTAGCCATTAAGCACATGCAGCCAAGAGACAAAGCTATTTACTGCTGTGATCCACAGGCACCATAATGCATGCTGGACATCATGCTGAACAAAAACTATAAACCTCAAGCAAGCTCAACACAGAAAATTCGGAGGATTTACCAATAAGACACAGAGCATTCAGCTTCATTTTGAATTTGCCCCACTTATTCACCAATTCTTGCATTCAAAACTAAGAGACCCAAATTGATATACTAAGTATTGTGGGGATACGAAGATATGAAACAAGTACTTCTCAAATAATTATATGTATTCAGCAGGTAGCACCTTCTCACTTTTATCTCGCTAAACCATGAGAAATGAAAATTAAATCCTGTGGAATTACTTGACTCTCCCACCTGACAAATAAAAGCATAGTCTCTGATACGCAGAGGAACAAATAAATTGGACACACATATAAAATCAAGGCCAGCAATTAACAACTTAATTATAGACCCTTAACTTACCAACTTCTAAAAGCCTGAAAAAATATTAAATATCTATATACACATGTATATGCATATAGTAAGTTATATAGGTAAATTAGAGATCGATAGACAGAAAAATAGATAGATAGATAAATGAGTATGGAGTGGATACCATTGTAAGATAATTGAGCTCAAGTTCAGACTTAAAAGCCAGATTTCTTGAGTTTTGAATCCCAGAATTTCCACTTACTGACTCATTAGCTACATATATGACCTTGGGCAAGTTACTTTGTGTCTTGCTTTCCTCATCTATAAAATAATAACAGTAATACCTACCCTCGAGGATTGTTGCAGGAATTAAATGTACCATCACTTTTAAATGTATTTAGAGCAAGCCTTGGCACATGGAAAGCACTAAGTATTAACTACTTGTGTTGTTGATGGTGTTGGTCTCCTGATGAGGATGACTGACTACATTTTGCAGCTGTTGAACTGTGTTGAGCCTATAGGAAGTTGTCAATAAGAAATAAGTCAGTCTCTTGGACAATTAAACATTCTTTTCCACATTAGTAGTATCCCATTTAGTAGGAGCTAAGTATCAAGGAAATTCAGATAAATACAATTCAAAAGACCTTCAGGACCTTTATAAATTATTGAGGGCAATAGAAGAAAAAATACAGAGGAGAGTAATTCCTGCTTGACCCTCATAAAACAAGCAAATATAGACTTTGTGAGATATTAAAATACGACAGTAGCCCCGCTCATTAAATGAATAGGGCAGTGGAATAATTTATAAATGTAGAGCCAAAAATATAAAAGTTGTTTATGAACATAATTTTAAGAAAGGAATCCATTCTATGAAAACAACAGGCACACTAGATGACCTGAAAAAGCTCCCACCTCTGAGATGACAACAAATTAAGTCAAAGTAAGCCTGATCTTATAACATCCTGGACAGCTGTCAAATGAGAACCAGCCCAGGACTGCACAAGGGAGTAGACTCTACAAAGACACATCCATATCAGCCTCAAGGACCAATTCATGGAAGCTCCTTGGCATGAAGCCTGAGTTAAGAACTGAGGATAAGCAAGCACCATCTTCTCTAGTTTTCTTCTGAAGATGCTGGGTCTCCTGCTGCTTCAGATCCTATGTTCAGTTGGAATCCCAGTCCCCTGCTATCTTGCTGGTTTTCTCATTTGCAGCCAATATATGGGCTTAACAGTACCGGTTCCCCCAAGAACAGCCCTTTAAGGACCCACGATAGCACAAAATAGGATCGTTTTCTGGCGATAAAGAATTTGGAAGGTGAATTTGGAACCATTTTGTAAAATTAGGTTTTGGGGTCAGATTTCAAAGTCTTCACTCTCATGGGACAGGCAAAGACCCAGTGAGTGTTTGGAAAGTGACTGAATTTGTTCCTCCTGGGCTTTTCTCCAGGTTACCTAAGGGTGGTTGTTGACACATCCCCAGAATTGCTGAATGCTAACATGGGGGTCTCAGTTACATGTACCATGTACCTCTCTGGTAGCCCTACTCTATTCTCTGCCAGTAAGAAACTATTTAGTAATCCCTCCCCAGAGCCTAAGTTCAAAGACCAATGCCATGTCACATGCAATAGGATAATGCGACTCTCTCCTGTCATCCAGGACTCTGATTCTGTCACTCATTACTCCACACTAAGCATCTCAGTGAGGGAAATCATCTTTCTTCTTTTTCAAAACCAACTATCATCAAAGGTAAGGGAAAGTTTAGGGAAAGAACAAAGTCATCACAGAACTAAGCGCTGATTGATGACCGCTACCCAAGGGCAAGTTTCCTGGTAGTGATCCATAGCAATCAAAACAAAAGGTGTGATCGAGCAGATGAAATATTTGAGTCTCTGCCTCAATCACCTCATCATTTAACTGGAAGCCCTCCAATCTCCCCACATGATTCTCAAAGGGCAGGCTTAGAAGAAAAAATTAGCAGGAAGGTTAAACTAGTGAACAAGTATTCATCAAGTGTCCATATGTCTCAGCGTACAGCGTCGGTGTGGTTCATGTTGTATTCAACAACATAGGTTGAGTGTCTAATATGTGACATATGTCACACCGAGAGCCAAGCTCTCTCTCATTCTAGAGTCCCTACCATAGTGGAGCTTACATTCTCTTAGAGAAGCCAAATCAGACGCATGTGGGAGCAAGAGAAATGCTTGGTTGCGCCAATTATGGGAATGATCCGGGAGGAAAGTACTGATTGAAATAAGGGTATTTCAATTTCAGAATGAGTTAGGTGACAGGAGCCAGGAAAGCATCCTAAAGGAATTAAATCCTAAGCTGAGACTAAATGTGAAAAAGCTTATTTATTTACATCCTGAGGTCCCAAGTTAATAACAGAAGGAGAATCACAACTCAAAAAAGTCCCCACTGGCCTCTATGCTGTTTTGCTCGGCAGCTGCTTCCTGGGTGCCACACAGCTGGGTAAGTGAGCGCAGATGGAATATTGGCAGCCAGAATCTTTCCAGAGACAAATGACGCTGTGATTTTCCTTGACACCCATTGAAATTCCTCACTCATTTCCAAAAATATCTTGTTTGCTTTAAAACAACCAGCAGAACCCAGACATTTCAGTAAAACAAATCAGAGACACAAAGGGATTCCAGCCTTCTGATGATTCCTAGCCCAAACCAGTTTGACTGAGAAGAATTTACTGACGAAAGCCAGTCCCAGGACACCCAGCAGCTGAGGTCCTGACTAATAGCATCCTGACCAAGCGAAAACACAACACAGTTTCTTCTCTTTTCATTCACCTCTGTTCCTATTCTTCAGTTGCTTTTCCAGCCAACTGGAGACAGAGCAGAGAAAACAGAAAGCAAAGCTAGCAATTAGAAACAGGCAAACAGCTGATAAGTGCCATGCCTAAATAAAGATAAATTGTGGGCCCTCATCAGTCTGACTTCGCTGTTACTAGGCTTTATATGAGGAGTTTGGGGGTAATGAGTAACAGATAAAGCAAGGAAAGGGCTTTCCTTCACTAAACTTATCTCTTTTTTTCACCCAAAGAACTCAAAGGGGGGTGGGGAGAGAGTTGGAGTTTTCTCAGATCAAAGGCAAAAGAGGTCCTAAAACTTCCAATTAGAGAGAAAATCAGAAGTTCTGGCACTCTCTCCCACTGATACTCAAGTGATCCTATGGATAAATGTATGATACCAAAGAGTGGCAAAGACTATCAGAGAGAATGACACGGGGCTGGACACATAGTAGCCTGTGCGAGTTGATTTGATTTGACCTTGGTGTCTTTGTGCTTTTAAAGTCCTCCTTGCTGTAGGCCTGGGTAGTTGCTGTCGAAATGGGCAAGTTCATGAAGCCCGGGAAGGTGGTGCTGGTCCTGACCGGACGTTATTCTGGATGCAAAGCCATCATCGTGAAGAACATTGATGATGGCACCTCAGACCGCCCCTACAGCCATACCCTTGTGGCTGGAATTGACCGCTATCCCCACAAAGCGACAGCTGCAATGGGCCACAAGAAGATTGCCAAGAGGTCAAAGATCAAATCTTTTGTGGAAGTTTATAACTACAATCACCTCATGCCCACAAGGTACTCTGTGGATATCCCCTTGGGCAAAACCGTTGTCAACAAGGACGTCTTCAGAGACCCTGCTCTTAAACGCAAGGCCCGATGGGAAGCCAAGGTCAAGTTCGAAGAGAGGTACAAGACAGGCAAGAATAAGTGGTTCTTCCAGAAGCTGCAGTTTTAGATTTTCTTTGTTTCAGTCATTAAAAATTTTTTAAATCCCTGTCTGTCTGCTGTGTGTATTACCAGACCGGGAAAAGGAGAACATTAGAGACACTAGATGGATAAGGGAGTGTGAGAAAATATAAAATAAATGTTAAATCTGATTTTGTAAGAAAAAAAAAGTCCTCCTATTCTTTCTTAATCCTATACGGACAAAGAACACCAAGGCTCTGCTTATATGTGGCTTTGGATTCATCCTCAGCTGCCAGAGATAGTCCTTTGCCTAAGGGCGTAGAATACATCAACACTGGCCATGTCTCTGACACAGCTGCATTCAGCACATTCATTTACCTGCCAAAAGTCCTGCAGACACCAACAAAGCTCAGCAGACTCCTCCTCCCCTCAGAGGAAAGCTCCATTCTGGGCCTGAAATTACAAGCTCTGCGACTCCTCTGGTGATTACAGCTCAGGCAGGAAACTATGACCAGATCACTAAGCCCACCACGCCAAAGCAGAAGAGGCAAGGCAATGAAGCCAACAGCTGTGGTGGGCTTACACTTGAGTGGCTGGCACAGGAATATGTGCCTAATGTGCGTTTTTCTCATTTCAACATCACAGCATCCCTACAAGTTAACTACAATTACCCCGTTTGCAAATGAGGAAATCAACACTCAAATGTAATTTGAACCACTACTGGTAAGTCACAAAGCAAGATTCAAAACCGTGGGTTATTAGACCTGCCAAGCCAATGCTCCTTTTACATATAGATGATGTGGAAAGTGATATCACCTAGGTAGTGAACTGTAAACTATTTTAAGCAAGTCTATCCAGGTAGGAGCTACCTTGCTGCTGCAGAGTGCCTGCCTCTTCCTATACCTACAAGGAGTAGAAGACCTGATCTTCCCACCTTTTAGCCTAGGTTGCTGGCAAATTCTTTCCTATTTCCAGCTTTCACTAGAGGACTAGCCAGCCCTCTAGGCTCCTTGAGGGTCAGGAGACTCCAGACAGAAATCCTACGTGATCTGGCAAATATCTGCTGAGCTCCTACTATTGGCAAGATCTTTCCTGGGCACTGGGAATGCAAATATAAGTGAGATACCATTTATTTTCTAGATAATCTTAAAGTTCAGTGCAGGAAACAGAATATCAAACAGCAGAGGTAATAAGTGCCATGACCCAACATGGCAGAGAGCCCAGGGTAACACCTCCCCCAGGTGAGGTGGAGAGAGAAGGGAAGAGATGGTTTTTCTAGGAAGAAGGAGCAGCTAGTGCAAGAACTGGGCACATGGAAGACTATTACACATATCTGAACCTACAAATGTTTTTATGCGGATGAAGTATTGCACACAAGCGGGGAAGTGGCCGAAAGTGAGACTGAAGAAGGTAACAGATCAGGGGGTCATAGGGACTGCACAGGAGATATTTGGAGGCAGACTGACCACGTTTTACAGACCGGTTTATGCCTTCATGCCCTCATGCCATTACCCAAACAATTCTCTCCCCTGGTAATGCCCTCTGGACATGACGGCTGACTGGGTTCTAATGAACTTTCAGGACTCAGTTCAGGGTTTCCTACTTCTGAGTATCCCAAGCAGAAGCAGCTCCTCCCACCACACCCCTGGAACATTTTGTATCTATTCCTTTTATAGGACTTAACACTCCACCACATTTGCATTTAATATCCCTTTGTAATTGTTGTGTGCCTATCTTCCCAGAAAACTGAATTCTTTGAAGGCAGAGGCCATATCTTTTTCACCTGTATGTCTCCCAAATAGTATCTGGCCTGAAATAGATGGTCAGCTCATGTTTGTTGAATCAACAACCTAACTTTTGACCTTGCCAGCCTGCCACATCACTCTTGAGGAAGTGACTAACACCAAACCACCTTTATAATGGACAAAACTTCCCATGGGCAGACAGCAACTGGTCTGAGTGGGGGCAGCCAGAAGAGCACCAGCCTACTGCAGAGTCGCCCCCTAGTGAAGCCATGCTGTGGACCTATTCCCTGTTTCACCTCGCCATCTTCTGTACAGGTAAGGACAGGTCTTGAGGCCTTTTACTCTTAGGGAAATGTGTCCTTGGGGCAACTTGCTGGGGGCCTAAAAGGGTAAATCATTCCTGAGCAAGTCTCTGACGTTCTACCCCTTGGGACGGAGGAAGTTCTCCACAGTCTCTCTGACTTTGGGCTTTTCATTTCAAGGATCTCGCTGGATATAATTCTGGAAGCAGATACCAAAACCCTGACTGTTCTAGTTGGGGAGCCTGTCACTTTCCGTTGCTACATAAAAGGAGGGGATTTAAAGAACTATCAAATGAGCTAGTATAAGAAAAATGAAGATAACTCCCTGATTTTAGTATACAAACTAAGCAACAATTCTAATGACAATCCAAGGAATAATTTCAAAGGGAAAATGGATACTTTAAAAAATTAATTTATGCTTGACATTCAAAAAGTAACAGCAAAAGATGCTGGAACTTACTACTCTGGGTCTGATATCCACGATGCTACAGTTCTGTTTCTGACCACCTCAGACACTCAGGGCCAAAACAGGCAGCAGATCCAAGCAGAGACCAACTTGATCCCAAATGTGTACCACACCTGAGATGAGGCCACCTGATAACCTCAACTTTAACATACAATAAGAGAGGCCAGGAACTGATTGAGGCAAGGGCCTTATCTTTGTGATTGGTTTAGAGGAGTTTTCTTTATCAGTTGAAAAGGGCAGAAGTGGCTGTTAGAATTTATGCCAGAGACCAAGGGCCCCCCCCCACCTGTCTCTCACAGACTCCTGGGGAAAGGTTGAAAATAATAGCTTTTAATACTGAATGAGCCCTCTCATTGTGGAGCAGGCTGAGATAAACAGAACTTTTACTATCGTGAGTGCTGTAGCTCATTGCAGTCTTTATTGTGAAAGTGTTCATGTGCATACGCTAGATAAAGTAAGGATGGTTTTCCATTACCATCCTAATCAAAATTTCCAAAGCTATTAGAGATAGCTTTAAGTCTTATTCTGTGGAGAAGGATGAATAGAGTCATTTTCTGAAATGTTTCCATAACTATTTCAGGTATTGAATGTTTGCTAGTGTCTCTTAGCTACAGAGAGTCCTGGGGACACATGGGGGTGGGGAGAAAGGGGAAACACACAGGCTCCCTTCATGCTGGTTGCTGAGAGAGATCATGGAGACACATACTTGTGGTAATGTGGGATTTCTGAGTTGGTTATGAATCAACTGAATTTAAAAAATAGATTCCTGAGTCCCTGGTTGAAATGGGCTAGCCAAGGTCTGAGACTGCAGGGAAATAAGACCTGGAGGAACCCACCAAGCAGACTAGAAGGCAGGGGGGGCTTGAAGATGCAAACATTTAATAATCATCAAGGGAATGCCTTCATCCTGTTTGGTGTTAGTAGCCAAGTCTTTGTTCTGCTCAAGTACCCTCTCTTCCATATAAGGTTAAAAATCAGGCATTAGGACACAGAGTAGACATGAGTGTGAAAACTACAACTAAAAATCAACTCTCCAGCACTTTGGGAGGTGAAGCCAAGAGGATTTGCCTGAGACCAGCCTGGGCAAATTAGAGAGACCTTGTCTCTACAATAAATCCAAAAATTAGCCAGATGTGGTGGTGCACACCTGTAGTTCCAGCTACTTGGAAGGCTGAGGCAGAAGGATTATCTGAACCCAGCAGGTTGAGGCTGCAGTGGCCTTGAGCATGTCACTGCACTCCAGCCTGGGTGACAGGGTGAGACTCTGACTCAAAAAAGAAAAAAGTCAACTCTCTTGATGCCTTCTATTTACTATTTCTCCCAGTGCACTCTCATCTTCGTCACACATTTTTATGGAGCACTTATTTTATTCATAGTATTGGGATAGGTCATGGAAATAGAAAAAGTTCTAAGGCAAGTACTACAAGTTCTAGTCTCATCAATGAGACACAATTTATTTTTAAAAGACAGAGTATTCGAAATTACAACTAAAGATTACAAAATAACACAAAATGCAAGACAGCACATACTTCAATGAGTGTTAATGACTATGTGGTGCATTAGGAGTGAAAGAACCCATCACTCTGAGACTATTTTGCTAGAATACCTGAGACTTGAAAGAGGTGGGCCTCAGAGACATGGAGAGGAGGAGGAAGGGCATCTCAGGGTAGGTATGTTAGTTATCAGTATATAACAAATTACCTCAAAACATGGAGGCTCAAAACAACCTTTATTATCATTATCTCACAGTTTCTATGGGTCAAAAATGCAGGTGTGGCTTATCTGGGTCTTCTAGTTCAAGGTCTCTCTTCAGGCTGGAGTCACGGTGTTGGATCCGCTTCAAGCTCACACATGTGGATGTTGAAAGGCCTTGAGTCCTCATCTGGGCATCTCCACAGGGCTCCTCATAATGCGGCAGCTTGCTTCCCTAAAGTGAGAATTCTGAGGAAGATAGGGCATCCAAGTTGGAAGCCACAGACTTTTTTAACCTAATCTTGGAAGGGACATCCCATCCCTGCCACCATATCCTGTTTGGTAAAAGGAAGTCAATAAGTGCAGTCCACACTCAAGAGGAGGGGATTACACGAGAGTATGAATACCAGCAGGTGGGGATCTGTGGAGGCTGCCATACAGTCTGCCTATCACAGGGCATTAATACAGTGGCACAGGGAAAGAGAGAACTTTCACAAACTCTGGTTGTAACCAACTTGTTTAGAGAACTCTGACTATAAGGCTAAAGAGATTTGATTTTATCTTATAAGCCCGTATTTGTCAAACTTTACATGCAAAACACCTGGAGAGAATGTTTCCAATACAGACTTTTAAGCCTATGCTGTAAAGATTCTAATTCAGTCTATCTGGGACAGGCTTGGGAATATGACTTTATAACAAGTACCCTAGGTAATTCTGATGCAAGTGGTCCAAGGGCATGCTCTAAAAAATTCTACTGTAAGCAGAAGAGGAATTGTTGGTCTTTTTAATACAAGGAAGTACTTGGGTTCTCATGCCCTGACCACAGAATAATGGACATTAGATGCAGTCAAGGCATTTCTGGAAAAAATATTCTCAATTCTATCTGCATACCTGAATCACTTGGGGAAATTCTTTGAAAATACTAACATCTGGAATATGTCCCTAGAGATTTTTCTTGAATTAGTGTGGGCTTAGAGCTCCGACTTCCCAGATAACTCAACTTCCCTCCCTTCCTCTTGCCCTTCCTTTCCTCTAGGGTTGAAAACCACTCATCTAAGACTTTGTTTTTTTTGGGGGGGCTTATTTTTGTTTTAGTAAGAGTCTTACTCTGTCACCCAGACTGGAGTGCAGTGGCACGCTCACAGCCACCACAGGCTCGACCTGTTGGGCTCAGAAGATCCTCCCACCTCAGCCTTCCAAGTAGCTGGAACTACAGGCACGCACTGCCACGCCTGCCTAATTTTTTTATTTATTGTAGAGATGAGATCTTGACAAGTTGCCTGAGCTGGTCTTGAACCATGAGCTCAAGCAATTCTTTCACCTCGGCCTCCCAAAGTACTGAGATTATAGGTGTAAGCCACCATGTCCAGCCTCTCAGACTTTGTTATTTCAAGTGTGGTCTAGACCAAAAGCATTAGCATTGACTGGAAGTTTTTCAGAAAGCAGAATCTCATGCACCACCCTAGATCGACTGAATTAGAAACTGCATCTTAGCAAGACTCCCCAGGCGAGTTATATGCAATGCTCTAGGGAATCCATCTTTATTGAAAATTTTCATGGAGGTGGGAAAATATAAATTCATTTTTTCCCAAATGCCATTCAAGAATTCATATTTGTAAAAAAATCTCCTGAAGGGGTTCTGGTGTGCATCCAGCTGTAAGACTCACTGATAAGCAATTGGTCATCCCCAAACTAGAAACTTCAAAGGAGATTACAGATTATTTTGTTACTAATACTACAAACATTCCTACTGGGTAATATTATGTTTTTGTATGCTTCTTGGGAAAGGGTATTATGTAAATTCTAGGTTTGACAATTTATCTGCAAGCAAATTAGAAAATAAATTAATATATGTTGAGTCAATGTACTTTTTAACCACATTATCATGGATTAGCCACTGAAACCTAGAATGTTGTGCCACTCACCTTCAACTCAAGATCAAGCCAGAAAAAATAACATAAATCATCAGTGTCTGATTAAGTCTGATAGGGAAGGAGAAGGAAGAATCTGCGTCTCTAGTGGTCCATTCCTCCTGCAAGATGGATGAGGACATAAAGTTCCGGCCATGTCAGGGTGGGACAACTCAGAGTCTGAGATGGACATGGGGTGAACATGAAAAACAGAGCCTGGAGACAAGGAGAAGGGACATCCTGTGAGAAGGCAGCCACTCTGTTCAGCATCTGAGAGTCTGGGCACAAAACTATGAAAAAAGAAACCAGACAATAATTAAAGTTAAAGACATGGAGAAATTCAAGTAATCCCTAAGCTTACTAGCACGTAGCTGAGGACGCCTTTTATATTATACCTGAAACTTCCTACTAAGGTGGAGACAGAGTCACTGAAGGCCCTGGTATACTATAGACACAGACCAAGTATTTCTGTAGAAATTCCAAAACCAAAGAAATGACATGGGCGTCAGTTATTATTTTTGTATTATATTTGTCTGTCCACTCCACTGGTAAAGGCAAATGAGAGATGGCTAAATCCATGATATTGTTGTCTCCATTGTTCTGTTTTCTGTGATTTGTATTCATCATAAGGAGGGCTCACTTGAAAGAGTTCAAAACAGTGGAAAGAAATCCCAAAGAGCGTCTGTCAACCCTCTAAAAAAGTCAGGCATGGGAATAAGCATCCTTGGGTATGCTGGATGGCCAGAAACTGAAGATTCCTAGCTGATGCCCCAAGACAGCAAGAAGGAAGCATCCTGGGTCCAGGAACAATGCCATCAACTGGCTGCACTTACCCACAGGGCATCCTATACTGTGGAACCATGGTTATGAGTGAGAAGCAACAGAAAAGAAAGGAATCTGAAACCATGTGAGTATGCCTCTTGCCTTGCATTAGAGGAGGCCACAGACAGACAAGAAAGAGAATGTTACTCCTACCATTCAACAGGTTGTATATTCTAAAGGTACCATAGCCTTAAGAAGGTGCTTATGACACCATCTTGAAAGTACCCAGGGATTATATAGGTAGTGTCCAAATAAGGAAATGGACTCAGGGAAATTCAAGTTGTGACCTTAATTCTGAACAATTAAGATTTTAAACAGAAAATTAGAGTCATTGAATTTGAAATCCAGAAAGAATCTTAAAGGTCAAGCAGGAATCTCTCCATTTAATTTAAATGTTCATTAAATATTGATTGAATAAATGATAATCCTGTCTCAATTCGAATATTTTCAATGACTTCTTCTTTTTAAAAGATTATTTACTACACCAAATTGAAATCTGCTTTCCACAACTTCATATCTTCGTATTTGTTATGCCTTCTGGAGCAACACAGACTAAGTTCACCTTCACAGATTCAAATATTTTTAGATAGCTATCATGTCCAACCATTCCTCATGACTGTCTAATAAATTTTAAGCTCCTTTAAAGAAAAATTCAAGTTCAATATATTTTCATGTACCATATAACTCTTTTTTTTTTTTTTGAGTTGGAGTCTCACTCTGTCGCCCAGACTGGAGTGCAGTGGCCGCTCCCAGCCACCGCAGCCTCCACCTGCTGGGCTCCGGCGATCCTTCCGCCTCAGCCTTACAAGTGGCCGGAATTACAGGCATGCGCTACCACGCCTGGCTGATTTTTTTTTTTATTTATTTATTGTAGAGATGAGGTCTCGCTGCCCAGGAGGGTCTTGAACCCGCGGGCTCAGGCAATCCACTCACCTCAGCCTCCCAAAGACGCGGGATTACAGGCTGAGCCACCGAGCCCGCCTCATATAACTCTTAATAGAGTGACTAACATATAGTGGGTAATCAATAAATGTGAGATGAATACATGAATTAATATCTCCATATTTATCTGACTGTTCAACATTTTCACTTCGATGTCTCAAAGATACTTCAACTCAAGTCCAAGACTTAAATCAAATTTTTTTGCAAAGATGGTTCTATTCTAAGTGTTCCTAGCTCAGTGAGCAGCACCATCATTTGAAATCCGTCCACTGCTCTCCATCCTCCACTACCAAACTACCTGCTCCAAAGTACCATTTTCTTTTTTGAATTCTCTCTATAGTCTTTTGAATAAGCTATCAGGTACTTTTCAATATGTCCTTTCCATAGCAGCCAGAGTAATCACTTCAAAATATAAATATGATCATGTCATGCCCCTGATTAAAAATCCCTCAGTGACCAACCGTGCTGCCCATCAAAAGAGGAATGGATAAAAAAAATGTGGTACATATACACAATGGAATATTACACAGTCATAATGAAGGACAGAATCATGAACTTCGCAGCAGCTTAGATGAACTTAGAGGCTATAATACTGAGTAACCTATCACAGAAACAAAGAACCGAGTATCACATGTTCTCACTCATAAGCGGACCTTGAACAACTATCGTAATACTGTAAGAAAGGGATTGGCAGTAGTGGGAACCTGCCAGGGGAGGGCGGGGTCGGGACTGGCAATAGTGGGAAACTGCAGGGAGGGACACACCTCACCAACAAAGGTACTCGCATAATGAATATTTGTAAACCTAGCCCTCAACTGTACCCTACATATTTAAAATTAAAAACTTAAAAAAAAAAGAATTTAAAAATTCCTCAGTTATTCCCTATTGTTAATAAAAGATCAAAATCCTTAAAAGAGCTCTAAGACCCTGCACATTTTGACCCCTTTCCTTCTCTGCCATGCCTCTCAATCCTCCCACCTTCATTTCTCATGCTTCTGTCAATCATGCCTTCTTCCAGCTACTCAAATGTACCAGAGGCCTTCCCACCCCAGGACCTTTGCACATAGCATTCCTTCCCTATGGCATGCTTCTCCTACTTCACAGTCACCTGTTTAACTCCTATTCATCTTTGAAAAGATGAATAGGAGTTAAAATCTACACCTCAATTCCTTGGAGGCATCTTGAAATCTCCTGACAAGTTCAGGTTCTTTGTTGTTGTTGTTGTTGTTGTTTTTAGTGCTTTCATATATCCGTTTGTAATATTTTATTAATTTGATTATGCCTATTTTCTCACTTGTTTGTAAGCTCTGGAAGATCAAGGGCGATGCCTGTTTTTGTTTATTATTAAACCTGACAAATTGCATAAATATGTCTTTCTGAATAAATGAATGAATCCCCCACATTTTGAGATTTCCCAGAATTTGTTCATCAACATAGACTCTGGGTTGCAGTAGGGCCCCAAGTCTTGCCATAGTCTCACTTTTTGGAGGTCTTGGAGAGTTTGATGTCACCCTGAGCTGGAGTCCATGGCTTCTCAGAGGCCACTGTTTCCACCCCTTCTGTCTGGCACACTCAAGAGCCTATTCTTGGACACACAGGACAGCTGGGCAGGGTCAGAGGGCACTCCTTGGGTCTAAGCCAGCTGCCACCCAGGGACCCTGAACAGGTAAATAAAACCTCCCCAGAGAGCCCAGCCAGCTATGAGGAAAGCAGAAGGGCCCCAAATTATTATTTTCTCAGTTGCTCCTGGCTGGGCTTATGATGAGCCCCTTTGGTGTTTTTTATTTTATGTGGCTATTTTCATAGCTATGTCATTAAAATACACAAGTCTATAATTATGGGGATACATATCCTCATCCCTCAAATATGTACTGAGCATGTACAATATTCCTGGTGCTGTGCCACATCTGAGTTACAAAAGCAACAAAAGCTCAATTCCTGTCCTCAAGGTGCTCTTTCTAATGGGAGAAACAGACATGAAAATAAAGACTTACTAACAGAAGAAGGAGCAAAAAGTTGTGATGACATAAAGAAGGAAGTGATGGCCTAGAGCTGGAAAGGTTTCTCAGAGGAGGTGACGTGAGCTCCTCACAAAGAAAACACTTGCTTCCCTGAGGTTATAAGGTATGCTTGCAAGTTCCTTAAGATACCCAGGAAGGAAGATGAGCATCCTTGACAGTTATGCACACAAACACACAAACACACACACACACACACACACACACACACACACACACAATCGTCTACCATGCTCACAGTTAAATAACTGAAAGTAATTAAACTGAAATTTGATGGAAAGATACTGAGCCCTAGAATAGATACAATCAGTTTCTTTTTGTGGGGAGGTGAATGTATATCAGAGCTTTCTTAGGGGCTCCATTATTACAGTACAAAGCTAACCCCTTATTAGCCAAGTAAATCTTAGATATTTCCAAAATGCCACTATTGTACAAGCCACAAAACAGACCAGCTAAAATGATAGTGGCATGAGTTCTGAAGATAAAGAGTTAAGAAAAGCAAAGAGAAAGGGGAGAGGAAAAGAAAGACATTATTTCCTTGAATCATGATCACTCCCTTTAACTTTTTGTTCTTATTAAAGACTATTTGGTGCTGCTGGGGCAATGGCCTCCACCCCATCCTGCTGAGGGACTATTAAGAAAGTAATGTGGGCCGGGTTCATGGCTCAGGCTGTAATCCCAGCACTTTGGGAGGCCGAGGCGAGTGGATTGCCAGAGCCCACGGTTCAAGACCCACCTGGGCAACTTGGTGAGCCCTCATCTCTACAATAAATCCAAAATTAGCCGGGCGTGGTAGCGCACGCCTGTAGTTCCAGCTACTTGGAAGGGTGAGGCGGAAGGATAACTGGAGCCCAGCAGGTCAAGGCTGCGGTGGCCAGGAGCGTGCCACTGCCCTCCAGTCTGGACAACAGAGTGAGACTCCAATTCAAAAAAAGAAAGTAATGTGCGGCCAGGAGCGGTGGCCCATGCCTGTATTCCCAGAACTTTGGGAGGCTGAGGCAAGAGGACTACCTAAGTCTAAGAGGTCCAGATCAGCCTGGCCAACATGGCGAGACCTGTCTTTACAATAAATCAAAAAATGAGCTAGGCCTGGCAGCGCACTCCTGTAGTCCCAGCTACTTGGAAGGCTGAAACGGAAGGATTGCCTGAGTCCAAAAGGTCGAGGCTGCAGCGTCCATGATCGTGCCACTGTACTCCAGCCTGGGCGACAGAATGAGACACCAAGAAATAAAATAATTGAAAAAATAATAACATGTACTACAGGGAGGAAAACAATGCTGTTGGGGCTGGCTGTGAGCTTTCATTTTGGTGTGTTCTTTTATTTCATTTGGTGTGAAATATTGAGATTTCTTCTCAGATATGCCAGTGCCTTTTAGCCTGTGCTAGATCTCTATATCTTCATCTGGACCAGATTGAGGCATTTTCATTCATGGAGTTGTTTTTAATCAGAACAAGAGTAAAACTTTTCTCCGGTGAAGTACAAAAAAGTCATTTGTAAACTGATCCATTCTGATTCTGCTTTCTGCTTCTCCTCTGGAGTTGTGTCTTTTCTGAGAGCTCTAGAAGAAAATAGCTATTGGGTTCATATCAATCTTTAATATTTTCCTCTTTGTATTAGCTAGCTCTGCTGTGGTAACAAACAATGCCAGGATCTCAGTGGCTAATGACAATGAAAATTGACTTTTTCTTCCTGCTCTTACTACCAGTGGGCTGTCAAGCTCTGCTCCCTGTGTCTTCCCGTTCCAGAGCCCAGGATGAAAGAGAAGTCATTATTTGGGACATACTATTCGAATGTCAGAAGAAAAAGAACAAGAGAGCTGTGGGCAGAAACTCAAGATGTTTCTTAAAGCTTCTGCTCAGGCATGACAGATATCATGCTCACTCACATTCATTGGCCAAAGCCCTTCCATGCCCACGCCTAGAATCAACTGGGCAGGGACTCACACTCCTCCCATAGAAGGCACTGCAGGGCACTTAGCAATGGGTAGGAATTGATAATTCTTTTACAGGGAAGAAGGAATTAAATGTTTCGGAATGATAATTACAACCTACCACACCCTTTAACTCCACCATGCAATTTGTCTCCATCATGTGGAGTTTCTCCTGATGCCAACTAAAAAGGAATTTTAAATGTTGTTTTTTTCTTCTTAGAATTCTTACAAAACTCTAGGGCAATAGTGGCCAAATTGTTCTTCAGAATGGCACTGTCCCTCAAGATGTTAACAGTTGTTGCATAATTAAAAAGAATTCCATGGTCAGATCATTTTAGCAAATGCTAGTTATTAGTAGCCCCCTCTTAATATTTACATTTCTTATTACCATATAAAATGTTCTGAGAACCCCTGCTGTAAAAATACCAATTTAACTTGGGATGGGGTCACAGAATTCTTTTTGTAAGTGCACAACCACTGATATCTCATGAAATTCTAGAGGCAAACACTGTCCCAAAGGATTCCGAGAGAATCAGTCGGATAGATCCCTGCTGTTTCCTCATTTCCGTGCATCCAGATTCAAGCCCACCGGATGATGTTGAGCAGAGGTATGTATGAGGCCCACAGCTCAGCAAGGGCCTTTAAAAGAAAGCTTGCATTTCTTGCTAAGACCAAACTCAATGTCAGAAATCTGAAAATGCTGTTCAGATACTACTCATTGCTTACTGAATTAAGTATAAACACCTCAGACTGGCTTTTATTCCCTCCTTTCATTGTGCAACAAATACATCTTGAGTCCCACTCTGTGCCAAGTACTGTGCCAGGCATAGTGTGAACAAAACAGACACGGACCTGCCCTCGTGGGCGTATCAGTTTATCATAGAAGAAGATAGACATAAGACAAGCACACAAGTAAATAGCCAGTGATCATACAACCTCCCTGAGCTGTGCTACACTGCTGGCCACCCATTCCTCCTTGAAATGCTGTCCAAGCTTAGCTTCTGAGATGTCACACTTGGCTGAATTTCCTCTACTGGCTTCTCTTTCTCAGTCGCCCTTGCCGGCTCTTCCTGTTCTATCTTCTAAATACTGGAGCACCCAGAGCCTTTGCCTGGCTCTCTCTTCTCTGTCTCTCCTCATTCACCCTCGCAGCACTAATTTCACATATATACTCTTGACTCCCAAATTCATACATTCGATGAAAAACTCTCTTCTGAGGATATAACCCCCCCCCCCAACTGAACAACCTTAGCACTTACCTATCTTGAGATATTTCATGTGTTTTCTCTTTTGCCATGACTGTTTGGATACTCCATCTTCCTCCTAATTTATAAACCCCTCTAGGGCAGGGATCCTGGATCTGTTTCATCTTCAGTTTCCACAGTGCATTGCAGACTAACTGTTTAATATATGATTATTGAATTTAATGTTTGAACTGAATTTCTGCTTTAGGGATCACTGAGACACAGATGTAATGAAAGGGAATATTTCATTTAAGGAAATAATGCCTCGTCCTTCTGTATTTCCAAATGAACAACCTCAAATGAGAGAACACAGCTACATACATTGGCATGAGGTGAATACTTAAGTTTAAAAATGCTAAATCAAGCCAGTATCTCCCTTGTGGTCGCAGAAGCTGCTGCAAGGTTTTATAAATTGCCTACATTCCTGTACCCCATCTGGCGATGCTGGCGTGTTATAGCCATGGCTGACTTACTCGTCACAATAACCCTCATTTGGATCTACTCTCTACTTTAAAATGAAAAGAAAAAAAGAAGACAACAAGGGGCTTGCCTAAAACATTCCCACCCAATCAGAGGGCAATTCAACCGCATAATGCTGACTCCTCAATTTGGATTCAAGGCCAAGGTGGAGGTCAGAAGAGGAAGACTCCCCAGACTACAGAAAGATGTTTCACTGGCAGTTCTAATAATAACATGTGGCAACTGTACTTCTGGTCCTTCATCTAAATTTTAACCCTGTTCTTTTCCAAGCCTCTCCCAAGGCCTCCTCCACCAGTCAAAATCAGCCAAGCTTTTATATGCCCTTAGAAGAAAAGAGACCCGAACTATCATCCAGAGAAAAACTAAGATCTTTTTTTGTGCTGAATGGTGTCTGAGTAAATCAGGGTCCCCGATGACCACACAGGGAGGCCCTGATTATAACATGGACACAGTTCCCTTTGCACAACTCCCTCGAGGCTGCTTTTTTTCACCTTGCTTGCTCTAAAAAAGTTTTTCCTTGTCCTCCATATACTTAAAGCTTTGAGTTTAGTCTGTCAAAAAAAGAGAAAAACTGTCTCAATTGCATCTCTTCAGCAAAAATAAATATTTCTCAACTGCCATCGCATTTTAAACTGTATTTTCCTTTTCGGCTGGTATCCCTCCCCCGTCACACTTCCTTGGATAATCATATAGTCTGTGCTGTAAGGTGTATTAAGGGTACGAGGGGTACTCTAGGCAGGCAGTAGCTTTGGAAATTTCTGCTTGGTATTTGGTATGCTGTCTAGCTGAGCACCCCCAACTAAGTTGTGAGTCAAAACAAGCACAGCAGATTTGTGAATAAAGGTAATAGTTATCCTAGCATGCTACAGCTGTGACTCTCAGCACTCAGCCTCTGAGTCACCAACCAGGGATGTGAACTGGCATTTTTTAAAAATGAAGTACTCTGACAGGGAGAGATTATTGTCAGTTGAGACTTCCAACAATCCTCTTTCCCTGGGCTCTTCTAGTTCACCTACTCGATGTAGGCCATTCCGTAGGCATCTTTTGTTATCCTGCCTCCCTGGTTTCCCATCACAGCCTGGACACTGCTGTTGGGTTAGATTGATGCCTTGTGCTTTGTCATGTACCGTGATTTCATTCACAGTGTTATTTCAGTTTGATAGATGCTGAGATTGTTCACCATGCAAGGGCAGTCTTGCTGCACATACTATTTCCTTTTCCCTCCTTTGGTAACTTCCCAAGTTTCCACAGTCACTACTCAGTTGTGAACGTGTGCTAACTCTCAGACTACTTTGCCCAGCCCTGCCAACTGGACAGCTTGGGTTTCTACTCAATAATCTTTTCATTCATCACACTAAGAATTCATAACAACGCTCAATGTGAAGAACCCTTTAACTTGTCATATTGTGATGTATATAACAGCCTTTGCATTCTAAACTAGGCTTTAACACAGTGGCACAGTGGAGAGTATAAAACAACCACTCTTAACCGTGGTGTCTCAAGCCACAGTGAATGTTGTAAACAAATTGTATTTATCCCAGTCCTTGTCCCTATACCCATCCCTGCTCATCACCAAATACTCACTATAAACCCTATGTAACCAATGAGAATGTCTGAGGTACACAGATCATGGCAATGGAGCAGCAGCAGATACAGAGCCAGTTAGGTTCCTAGGACATGACCAGGATGCTGGGTTATAGTGGCCTAAGTGCTATAAGTCCAAGACCCTACTCAAGTACTGTACCAACGTCCCCACTTAATGGTTTAGGACTTCTTCTAGCCATCAAAGTTACCCTCGGGGCCACTTTTTTTTTTTTTTTTTTTTTTTTTTGACTTGGAGTCTCACTCTGTCGTCCAGACTGGAGTGCAGTGGCCGCTCCCGGCCACCGCAGCCTCGACCTGCTGGGCTCCGGCTATCCTTCCACCTCCGCCTTCCAAGTAGCCGGAATTACAGGCATGCGCTACCACGCCCGGCTGATTTTTTGATTTATTGTAGAGATGAGGTCTCACCTGCCCAGGAGGGTCTCGAACCCGCGGGCTCAGGCAATCCACTCACCTCAGCCTCCCAAAGGTGCGGGATTACAGGCTGAGCCACCGAGCCCAGCATCGGGGCCACTTTTTAAAAATCTGCACAATCACCTTCCCTCCCCAAAGTACCCAGCATAGATTCCATGTCTCTATCCCATTGTTTCCTCACTTAACTCTGACTCCATATTTTGGCATTCCTTCCATCTTGATTCTCTTTCCTCCCAATCTGTAATAAAATTAAGCAAGAAGTAATAGCCATGCTAGCACTGAGCCCAAGAAATGGGAGGCATCTGTGGAACTGTGGAGGATGCGAGTTTATGTCAGTGGCTGTGGTAGCCCCTGGCATGGAGGGCCTGTCCCATCATACCTCTCTCTCAAGGAAAAGAGGATGAAGCCGGGCTTGGTGGCTCAGCCTGTAATCCCATGCCTTTGGGAGGCTGAGGTGAGTGGATTGCCTGAGCCCACGGGTTCGAGACCCGCCTAGGCAACTTGGCGAGACCTCATCTCTACAAAAAATCAAAAAATCAGTCGGGCGTGGTAGCGCATGCCTGTAATTCTAGCTACTTGGAAGGTTGAGGTGGAAGGATCGCCGGAGCCCAGCAGGCGAGGCTGCGGTGGCCAGGAGCGGCCACTGCACTCCAGTCTGGGCAACCGAGTGAGACTCCAACTCAAAAAAAAAAAAAAAAGAAAAGAGGATGAGTCTCCTCAATCTGTCTTCTCCTCACCTATGGCATCATAGGCCCAGTCCAGAAGACAGGGTCTTCTCATTCTCTCCCGCTGTAGGTGGAGTGAGGAGGGTGGAGTGAGGAGGGTATCCCTCCCAGGGAGGCTCCTGTACTTCTCTCCCTTTGATTGAAGGATGAAGGGCCTTTATTTGCTTCCCCATGGGAGATGAAGCTGGGAACCTCCTGGGTTCCCAGGAGAACCCAGCCATATCACTATGCTGTGCCCCAGGGAACAATTGACAGGTTGGGGGGATAACAGATCCATATATTAACATCTCTACCCAACAGAAGTATGATTCCAGCTACAAAATTTGAGCTCCCTATAAGCACTAAAGCATCCACATTCTACTTTTTTGTGTCCCACCACCAAAAGAGGAGAAAAAAGCATTTATATTCTCCCTAACCCTGACCTATCCCCTCAGCCTACTCCCAACCAAGAACCTTGAGCAAAATTATTTTCTCCATTTCAGAGGAGGAAAGTGGGGAGTGCTTTTTCTTGTATACATAGAACACTACAAAGGGGAAGGGACTTCTCTATTCAGGCTCTTTTAAATTCATTATCCATCTGCCCCCAACGGGTTTTTTCCAGTTTTTACCTCTTTATTGGAATATTATTGAATGGAAGTACAACATTATTATTTATTTTTTATAAATGGGCTTCTACCAACAAAGACATAAGATTTATTCTAGTATCAGCATGAAAACCTTGGTTATGGCTTCTCCGTGTTCTGAGAACCACCAGGCCCCTGCGGTCTTCCAGCAAGCAGGGCAAATCGAAGAGGATTTCCAGGCAAGCAATAGCTTTACATTCTACCCACAGCTCTCTGTGTGGCAGCAAATCTTCACTGTGAAATCTGCAATTCCAGAAGAGCAGAAGGTAATCTATCTCCCTCCAAAAACAGGTGGCCACTTCAGGGAACTGGACACATTTTCACTCTTAATGGTAGGTCTCCTTGGATTACTGTGGTCTGCTGTGAGCCTGGGAATTACAAGACAAAAATGGAAGGGAGGAAGGGAGGGAGGGAGGAGGAAGGGAGAAAGAAGGGAAGGGAGGGAAGACAGGAGAGAGGGAAGGAGGAGAAGGAGAGGGAGGGGGAGGGGATGAGGGAGAAAGGAAAAGAGAACACAAAGGTGAAATATAGCAAGAACCCATACAGCCTGTGTCTGGTGTGCTACAGGCTACCTTTCACCTCTCACACACACAGTGATGTGTTGTCCAGTGTGAGGAATTACAGCTAACGGGCTCCCCTGGCTAAATTCTACCTCTCAGACGGGAGCTGGATAGGACAGAATTTAGATCTGAAAATTCAGGGCAGGATTTGGAGAAGGAAGCAAGAACACAGACTTAGCCCATTTCATTCACACGGAAGGATCCAGAAGGCCAAAAACAGCACCTAGCAGATATTTACTACGCACCCAGCACTGTTGAAGGAGATCTAGGAAACAGGAAGATAGTTGGTGCTGACCTAAGCAGATCCTCATGCCCTCTGGTTTGTAGGAAGTGAGCCATTAAGCTACTAGGGTCCACACTGGTCATGAAGGAAGGACCAGGAGCAGAAAACTGGCAGACCTTGATCCTACGGCAGCCCTCACGGTCATAGGTGACACCTTTGCCTTGTCCCCTGAGGACAACACTGAAATAAACCTTTACTGCACTACAATTCTTCTTCCTTTTGTTACATAATGGTTTTCAACCCTGGCTGCCCTTCAGAATTATCCAGGGACGTTTTTTAAAAACACTGTTGCCCAGACCCCACCCCAGACTGATTAAATCAAACTCTGCAGGGGTGGCACCTGCAGTATTTCTTAAAGCTCCCCAGGTGGTCTCAACGTGGGGCCAAGATTGAGAACTGCTGCATAGAGGTAATTGTCCTAATTACCTCTTCAGCTTTTCTCTGCCTCCACTTTCCTCTTATCTGAGCTGTTATAGTTCCTTTTTCTTTTTTCTTTTTTTGTTTGTTCTACTTTGTCCTTTCAGTAGATAATTCCATAATGCTCCATTAAACCTTTTTCCGTGCATTAACTTTTTTTTTCTCATTTAATTTTCATTGCCCACTATACTTACTCCATCCCTTCCATTATGTTTGGTTTGTTTTTTGTTTTCTCTTTTTTTTAAATCCAGCATCAACATTTACATGGCACTTGATACGGGCAGAGTCCTACCACGGGCACTTAGCTGCTACTAAAATTACATCACATACAATAATATTTTCTGTTAAATCCTTTTCTATAGTTATAGGCTCTTGTGTTACGGAAGATCGGCATTTTGGTGAAGTGTATCTCTCTTCCTAGGAAGCAGCTGCATTCGTGTATAAATATAAGATCCAAAGTAAGTGTAGTGCAATTAAATATAAAAGAAGCATTCACAAATATGAGGCGGGAAAGCATTAACAGCAGTCCGAAGCTAAATATCAACATCTCCTCTGCCAAACTCTTGGCCTCGCTGTAGGAGGGAGAGGCTGCCATTTGTAGCAGAAAGAAAAAGGGCCCAGGCTGTCTGTACAATCAATGAGGCTTTCTCTGGGGACAGAAAGAATATCTGCTGATTTGGGCTCATTCCTTACTATTCACAGGCAAGCCCAAAAGCACACAGGCCAGCTGCTGAGACACTGAGGGTTGGGATGAGAAAGAAAGGGTCAGTAGGGGTCCTGGAAGCAGAGCCCTGCAGCCCTCCTGGGAAACCATGCAGAGAATCTCTCCCGCTGCTCAGGAGCGGCCCTGGAGCTTCAGAACCACAGGCCCTGCAGCTTCCTGAGTCTGGTGAGCTCCTGAGAGCCCAAAGCGTTGTCTCTTCTTCACGAGTCCAGCCCAGCAACGAGAACACCATACAACCAGCAGATGCTTGCCAAGTGGTTGCCAAGTCATTTGACTACCCTGATGAAATTACCTCTGGGGAAATCACGAGAAGACTAGAAAGGAAGGTGGATTCCACACTGGTACGTCAGTCCCTTGACACTCTGATATGGTTCCTCAATTTCTCTATCTTCCTCTTACCTTGATTTTCTTTTTTTTTTTCTTTTTTAGGAATCAATCCAGATACCTTGTTGGAGCCACAAAAACCAAAGGCATTTGGTTTTTTTAAGCAAGATTTTGCAGTGCCAAATGACAGGGGAGGAGATGAATAGTTACATAATGTGCTGGTGTAAGAGGAACCAAGACCACTTCCTGAGTGTTGTATATCAACAAGGAGATTTTGATGGCCCTGGCCTCCAGCGCGCCTTTCCTGGTAGAGCTGACAATTCAACAAAGCCACTTCTCCCTGGAGATTCACAAAGCCACAGTGAGAGAGGAGGGGACTAATAAGTGCCACCATGTCCGTGGTGCTGCTCCTCTGCCTCTAGGTGGGCACAAACTGAAGCCCACCCCTTCCACCTTCTACATAGGTCAGCTGACCCCCAGCACACTTTCAATTTGCACAGACTGTTGAGGTATGCTCACTGCATAATTTCATGACTACCAACAGCCACATGGGACAGTATTATCCCCATTTTATTGTCCAGGAAACTGAGGCCTGGAGAGGTGACTTGCAGAAAGAAGTGTGGAGTGAGATATAAACCCAGATTTTCTGAGTTGAAATTCAGTGGTCTTTACCACAGCATAGCCTTCTCTTGACAACTAGAGTAAGCAGTGAGAGAGGAAAGGGGATCTCCAAGTTCCAGGATCTCTTCCAGCCCAGTCGTCTATCTAATATTCTCTCTGAGGCTTGTCTGAGAAGTAGGGTTACCCAGTCCCCTGTCCCTCTACAGTCTGTGCAAATTTAAAGAGATAGAATGTGAGTTCAAGGAACTCACTTGAAGAACAGGGAAAGCAACACTCCTGCTCTTTTGCGGAAGTGAAGGCTGAAACATGGATCAGAAGACTTGCTACCATCCCTTCTACCTCAAATCTTTCATTCATCCCTCTGTTCCCAGCGAGGCCCATAAACAGCTCCCTCCATCACTGTTTAATCTGTTGGTTGATTTACGCTGTACTCCCAACCAGCACCCTGGTCCTGAGCATGAAATATCAACTACATCAGCCTCACAGTCACTGCTAGCCATCTTATGCTAACAGACAAGCATGAAGCATTCCTGACGGTTTGCGTACCAGGGTCTGCCATTCCTTTCTTAACCCTCCTCTGTCTGGTAAGGCTGAAGGGAGCAGACGTTCCTGTGATGACATGGCCTGTCTTTAGAACCACAACCTAAAGAGCTGGGGTCCTTCCTGTGGCTATGGTCTCAGGAGTGAGCTCCTTCCAACTCTTCTTTTGCTCTCATGTGTAGTGGACAGCAACATGCTTTCAGGTCAGATATCCTGAGGGCAGAAGAAATCGTTTCACTCCCATGAGCATTTTTGAAAACCAGTATGAGTTCAGCAGGTGCTTTTGGGGGATTACACAGGAGATTAAAAAAACAGACCAAATAATAAGTGTGAGGCAGTACATACAAATCGTGCAACATAATATACAATGGCAGTTTCCGACTTTCTACAAGTGAGGGGCTAAGGATAGCAACCTGGCTGGAAGATGCCTCGGGACCTTGCCTTGAGGCTGATTTTCATAGCACATAAGATTAGGAAAAACATCAAAGAATGGGAGGCTGATGGAGATTATCAGGGGGAATGGATAAAGCCCCCCAAATCACTCACGCCTCTCCTACTAACCGTTCAAGCCTCGGGTATTGTCAGTCTTACGGCAGGGAGAAAATTAACAAAGAGTAAAGCAATGAACCAAGTACTTTCAGGAATAATTTTATTTATTTCTCACAGAAACCCTATGAGTTATCTTTCCCCATTTTACAGAATGTTAAAAAAAAAAAGTTCTTTCTAAAAGTCACATGAAGGGACTGACATATCCTTGGCAAGGTCAAGGAAATTGTGACTGAATTGCTAGCCTTGACACAGAAGGAAGGAATGACTGAGTACAGGGAACACGGTTGCACAGAGCCTGAAGAGGGTGGAGTCCAATGGTAGCGCCCTGGCAGATGTGTCTACCTTCCACCTGGGCACCTCGAAACAGGCTATATTTTTGTTCAAGTTCCATCTTGCCCCTGCCGAAGGCCCAGGCTAAGCTGACTGTCCCTGACCAGGTGGAGCACTAGCCACGTTCTGCCTCATACTCCCACCAGATCATCACCTGTCCTCTCCTATGCTGTCTTCTACTCTGGCTTTGATTTATTGTTCACACCAGCTCTCTCTCTTAGGCCTAGAGGAAGGTTGTTTGGGGCCGTTAACAATAAATTCTCAAAATTGCCTCTAACCTCTAGTAGGTATAAATCACAGTCATAAACATACATAATACACATTCTTGGGACTTTTCAAAATGATTTCCTGAGTAATTTTGGATAGTGAGCCCTGCTAACAATTCTTTTGATATTAATACGACTTTAAGCCCTCAGTACTCTTCCTGTCTTGGGGCTTTTTTAAATATGTCTTCATTTCTTATGCAAAATGTTCTTTCCCTACACGTGCCCCCACCCCTGGTACTTCAGGCAGTGTCCCAGCAGGAAGACAGAGGGCACTCTCCAGTGATTAGAGTATAATGAGAGGGACATTTACAAAGGTGTGGGCAGGTATATGGCTTGAACTGTGTCCCCCAAGGAAAAACATGTTGAAGTATAACTCCCAGGACCTTAAAATGTGATCTTATTTGGAAATAGGGTTATTACAGATATAATTAGTCAAGAAGTCACACTGGAGTAAGTAGGTGGGCCCCTAAGCCAACATAACTGGTGTCCTGATAAGACAGCCATGGGGAGACAAGCTCACTGGGAAAACACCATGTGAAAATGAAGGCAGAAACTGGAGTTATGCAACTGCAAGCCAAGTCAAAGAACATCAGACTACGCCAGCAAGCCACCAGAAGCTAGGTAGAGGAAAGGAAGAATTTCCCTAAGGTTTCAGAAGGGATCATAGCCCTGCTGACACCTTGATTTCAGACTTCTAGCCTCCAGAACTTCGAGACAATAATTGTATGTCATTTATGTGGTACTTTGTTAAAGCATCTGTAGGAAACTAATACAGAAGAGTTATGGGAAACCTAAGGAAGATGGTGAAGCGCCCAGGAACTAGCAACAGAGAGCCACTACCATCCTAGGCCTGAAGCCTGGAGAGGAGGAGCCCTTACTACAACCTGTAACTGTAGGAGAGGAGCTGTGGCTTCCAGTAGTGGAAGGCAGCCACTGCCAACCTGCAGCCTGGCAGGTAGAAGTCTGTGATGATACCCTAACTCACTCTCCTTCCCTCCAGTGTCCTGAGGATGCCACCCATTGGCTAAGCCAAATAAGATGCCAGAGAACAAGGGAAACAGGTGGATGCTGTCCATTAAGGTCAGTCTCCTAAAGTAAAAAGGAGAGTGAATGTGAAGGAGTAAATAGACTCAGTCTCCACTGCAAAGTCTCTTCTTCAAGGAAGCCTTCCATAACCTCCTGACCAGACTCAGTCCCTGTAACATGCTCTCATAAGCCTTCCGCTTCTGCAAAATACTCATCACAGGTGCAATGGAGGAATCAATTATGCAGATTATTAAGTGATGATTGGCCCTGTTGCTAGAACATAATAAGCTCCATAAGGGAAAAGACCATGTCTGTCACTCATCAGTGAATTTTCAGGTCTGGCACATAGTAAGAATACCTAGATTTATAGGATGTGCCAAGATCTGGGTAACCTGATGTTTAAAAAAAAAAAAAATCAAGCATATAAGTCCTTGGCAACTTTCAAAGAGCTATAGAGAATGGGTACCATTATGTTATACAGGTGGGTACTGAGGGTGCAATTTAGAATATCAGAGAATGTGACCACCTTGAGTACTTGCTAACAGTCCTCCGGGAGCCATGAATAGGATGAGCAGTTGGGCAAAGTGAGGTAAGGCAGAGGTGGATGGGGACAGCAACGACCATGGGATCAAGCACACTTGAGCTGCTCCTACTAAATCTTTTCAGGGCAGTCTGGTCCTAACCTCACTGAGGAAATCAAGAAAGCTTAGTGGATCATTCCTCCACTCACACAGGGATTTAGGTCCTGGACCCATCCTCAGATATGGAATGCCACCTTTATCCTTACTTTTTTGCTTATGAAGTGACCCTCTTCCCGGCTTCTACTGCACGCTCTAGTTCCCATTACTAATTTAACTGTTTGATTTCAAATTTTCAAAGACTGTTGGTCTTAGTTCAAAAGCATAGGTCCCCAAAATCCAAACGCTGCCCTTTTTTTGAAATACATACAAATTTCGCTATACTGAGTTAGGATATAGTGGTGGTTTCTAAGCTTTTTACGGTATTTTATTTTGTGTAATTCAACATCAGTGAACTAAGAACTCTTCAGAAAAGAAGGTAGATTAGCTCAATAAAGATCAGGAAACTCTGGCTCAAGTTTGGAAAACAACATTCCATTAGCTTGCTCTTTTACACATGGGTAAATCACCTTTATCCAACTTTGCCTAGAGGGAGTTTGCAGTGAGCACAACAATCATTAAAACATCCTCAGAGTCTTTGTGCACATACTATCGATCTCCTCGTCTGATGGTTCTTTTGATTACAGCTGGAAATGTCAATAATTCTTCTTCTTGGTATTAACTGTTAACATCACCACACAGTGTCCAGTGTGTAAATCTAATTTGAAACTGGAACAACAATGTCAAATTTGACTCCCAGGGCAGGAAGCAGAAATCTTGTTATCAAATAAGCTGCCTTAATCTCCTTTCAGTTGGTCTAACTTACCACCTGGACCACATTATCGGTCTTGAAGGTGGCATTGTCATTCCACTAACAAGAAGCAAGCCCTGCATGCCTCCTGTGATTAGCAAGACTCCTCTGGAGAATGGAACAGCTGCCAACAGGGACTAGTTTCCTCAAGCACAAGTGCGTCACAGAAGTGTCAACTCAGAGGAGAAGCCAGCCAGAAGGCAAGCTGGGAGGCAGAGCTGTCCCTGAGTGAGCCATGCAGAGGTTCTGCTCCCTCATCCATCTCTCCCTCTTCTGGGCGGGTAAGGCAGACCCCAGAACCTCAACCAAGCAAGACTCAGCAGCAAAGAAGCATCAGGGCTCCTAGTTCTGGTACTCATGAGCAGTGTCCCTTACTCAATGATCTCAGACCCCAGTCCTCATTGAATGCTCTCTTGTGTCTTTTCCCTCAGGAGTTATGTCAGCCGTTGTGATGGTGCCTCAAGAACAAGCCGTGACTGTGGCTGTGGGAGAGTCTACCACCCTCAGGTGCTCCATGGAAGGAGAGGCGATCACCAGCTACTACGTAAACTGGTACAGGAAGACCCAGAGTAACACAATTACTTTCATATACCGAGAACAGAACATCTATGGCCCTGGTTTTGAGGACAGATTCCAGGGCAGAGTTGAGGTTGACAGCAACCAGGCTGTACTCACAATACTTGCAGCATCAGAGACAGATGAAGGGTCTTACTACTGTGCCAGTGACTACCACCCTGCTTCATGTCTACTTCTGAGCAGCTCAAAAACAATTGAGATCCATGTAGAACAGCAGTTCCAACAAGATCATGATTTTATCTTTAATATGTAAAAAATGGAGGGCAGAAAAAGCCAGTGTTCCTGCCTTTCCTCCAGGCTCAGTTCCCTTGGCTTACCCATGTACTCCCATGGTGTGCAGAAAAACAGCCCCAGGTGGCATGGCCCAGTGTGGGCAGAACAGAGGAGAGATGGAGCCAAGGGAATGAATTGTAGCATCTACTGTAACAACTTTTTTGGAGCTTCATAAAAGATTTGGCCACAGACTCAACGTGCTTAGGGTATAGCATAGATTAATGAGGCACTTTCCAAGGTACAACTGTGGGTGGCATCCAACTTCTCCCCAACTGTATGAACTGTGAACCTAGATGTTCTAGAGGAGAAGGATTGGAAAGACAAGGAGGCTCCTTCCTCTTCTTCAGCATCAGGTAGGTGCACTGCCTGTCATCTTGCCCAACATGGAGGGCAAAGTTCCATCTCTAGCAGTCTGTGTTGTTCTGATGACTACTGAATATTATTCTGCCCTCCCTTCCATCTCTACCTTTTTACTTCTTTTCCATATGTGCCAGAAACAAAACAATGAAAAAAATTGCTTCTACTGGCACTTCCTTTTCCTTCTTTGGACGACAGCTCAATTTTTACCGCACTTTTAACTGAGTATCACATATTCTCACTCATAAGTGGACCCTGAGCAATTACCATAATACTACAAGAAAGGGATTGGCAGTAGTGGGAAACTGCTGGGGGAGGGGCGGCACACTTCATCAATAAGGGTATCTGATCTCAAGCCAGGGGAAGTGGGGACCAAAGTGAGGCCCAGACTTTACCTGTACAATGGCCATTTGTATACCTAACCCTGAATTGTACCCTACAGCTTTAAAATAAAAATTTTTTAATTTTTAATTTAATTTTTTAAAAATACTACTCTTTAATCTTGAAAAGTGTGTTTCTCCAGATTTAGATAATTGACAAGGCTCTCTATTCCAAGGATGAACCTGTGGCAGAATCAGGCCTTCCCTCTGGCCTCATCTAGAAAATCTGCCATTAACTTTATTAAATAGCCTCACTGGAATTTGTGGTGATGGGTATGTTCAGTAACTTGATTGTGGTGATGATTTCACAGATGTACAGGCATATCAAAATTTATTAAATTATGCACTGTAATATGTACAGTTTATTTCACATCAAGTATGCCTCAAAGTTGTAAAAATATTTGCTAAAATCTAAAATAAATTATTTAAAGCCTCGTTGGACTACTTCAGGCAATATCTAGGGGCTAGTTAGACAGATGTCTAAGGTGTGGAGCCATGGTTTTTTATAAGGCATGCAAGATAGATTCCTAGTAAGAAACCCAATGAGTCCTTCTGACAGAGACCGGGAAGAATGTCTTTGAGGAGAAGGAGATGAAAAAATGTCTGGACAAATCCATAAAACTGTACATTTGCTGTAACAATAACTAATATATGTTGAGAGTTTACTGAGCCAGATACCATTTTAAGCACTTTACCTATATCACATGGTTTAATCTTCACAACAACCTGATGATTCATTTTTTATCATACTCATTTTACAATGAGAATCTTAAGGCACAGAAAAACTAAAAATACTTGCCTAAAATGCCACAACTAGTAAAGGAGGGCAACGGTTTCGACTCGAGTTTGCACAGCTCAGGAAGACGGGGCACCCACAGAGGAGGCCCTCCCCAGAAGGTGTCAAGAAAAAAGGGTTATAAGGACTGTGTCCTCAGCATCAGATCTGCTCAAACTGAAGCTCCATGACCATCTGTCAAAAAACTGGAACAACAGAGCAATGGTCCCAAGTGACCTCTCAAGTGTTCTCTGAGATTGTGTGATCCTGACATAAGCTTCACCCTGTCTTCTAAAATCCTCTGCATCTCAAGAATGAAGTTCATTGTCCCCATTTCATACATGAGATGCAGAGGATTTTAGAAGACAGGGTGAAGCTTATGTCAAGATCACACAATCTCAGTTAGAAAACACTTGAGAGGTCATTTGGGACCACTGCTCTGTTCCAGTTTTTTGACAGATGGTCATGGAGCTTCATTTGAGCAGGTCTGATGTTGAGGACACAGTCCTTATAGTTCTTTTTTCCTGACACATTCTGGGGAAGTTCTCCTCTGTGGGTCCCCCGTCTTCCTGAGTTGTGCAGACTCGAGTCGAAACCTGTTGCCCTCCTTTACTAGCTGTGGCATTTTAGGCAAGTATTTTTAGCATATGAGCAGCCAACAGATACATGAAAAGGTGCTCAGTCTCACTAATCATCAAAGAAATGCAAATTAAAACCACGCTGAGATACCACTTAACCCCAGTCAGGATAGGCATCACCAAAAATTCAAAAACAACAGATGTTGGAGAGGATGTGGGGGAAAGGGAACACTTTTACATTGTTGGTGGGAGTGTAAACTAGTACAACAGTGTGGCGATTTCCAAAAAATCTGCAAATTGACTTGCCATATGACCCAGCAATCCCCCTTCTGGGAATATACCCAGAGGAACTCAAATTACTCTATAATAAAGATACCTGCACATGCAGGATTATTGAGGCACTATTCACAATAGCAAAAACATGGAACCAACCATGCTGCCCATCGAAAGTGGACTGGATAAGAAAATGTGGTACATTTACATGAAGGAATATTATGCAGTCATAAAGAAAAACAAAATCATGAACTTTGCAGCAGTTTGGATAGAATTAGAGTCTACAATACTCAGTGATTTATCACAGAAACCAAAGATCTGAGTACCACATGTGCTCGCTCATAAATGGACCTTGAACATTTATCAAAATACCATAAGAAAGGGATTGGCAGTAATGGGCAGAGACACATAACATTGATAAGGGAACCCACACTTTGCCTGTATGATGACCACGTATGTACTTAACCCTCATTTGTACCCACATTTTTAAAATAAAATAATAAAAAAATTAAAAGTCTAATGATAAAAAGTAAATAAATTGCATTGCACATAGTAGCTATTCAATTAATGTTACTTATTATAAAAAAGCAAACTATAAAGTAGAACAATTGAAAAGATGGTGAACTAAATTACTGAGCACCAACTAAATGCAGCTGCTTTGCAGGTATGAACTCACTTATCCTTGTGACAACACAGTGAGGTCATTATTATCAGCTCAGTTTTACAGGTAGGGATACTGAGCTTCACAGAGACTGGACAGTTCGATTACAGAAGCAGAGCCAGGATCTGGGTCTGACTTGAGGGCTGATTGTCCTGGCACTGGGCTAGGAGCTATGGGATATACTCAAAAAATACCTTACCTCTAGCAACATCTCAGGTAAAGGATGGCTGGGAACAGGTGTGTGAAGTTCAGTAATATTTGCTGATACGGAGGTTGCTTTTGACTCCTTGGCCATATTCCAGAAGAGAGAATGAAATTGGGGTATCCAACTTCTTCCACCCCCTCCTCTCCTTCCTTTGTTTTGAAACACCAATTGCAATTTCGACTTCCAAGCTGTTCTCCCGAGATGCCTGCCCCCGTCCCCAGGCTGAAGGAGGACAGCTGCCACCCAGCCACTGCCACTTCGACTCCTGAGCATCACCCTGAGTTCAGCAGCTTTTCTCCCAGGATGTGTGGAAAATAACTCACACATCCCTTTTTTTCTGATGCTTGTCAAGGGTAGTGTCTTATGGACTCCCTTCGAGTCTCTAGAGGTGCTCATGGATTCACTGTCTTTTCCACGGGTGTTATGAAAGCAGGGGAGATTCTATGGGCTTCTGTCAGGTCCACCCTATATTTATCTATACTGGGAGACAAAGTATGCAAATCTGTCTCTTCTACTGTCAAAATCCAACCAACCACAGTTCTCTGCGTTCAGAAATGAACAACAGGCACCAGAAAACACTGTGGTGGATTAAGGTGTAGCAGCCACTGTGCAAAGAATAGAAATAAATTTCTAACCAAACCTTCCCTGCTAGATAGGGTTTTAGCCCGCTGCTGTGTCTCAGACAATACGGGCTGACGGATAAATTTTCCAGACTGACAAGGTGAACAAACTCAGCATCAAGGCTTCTTTCCAACTCTTCAACACATTCCTGAAAATGTTAATTGAAATAATAGGATTAAACAGCTTTACATTTTTTGTCAGTGTACTTTATTCATTCTTCCAGCAAATATCGTCTCTCATCTCTGCTTAATTTTTCCCCATAAGCCGGGCTCGGTGGCTCAGCTGTAATCCGCGCCTTTGGGAGGCTGAGTGAGTGGATTGCCTGAGCCGGTTCGAGACCCGCCTGGGCAGCGAGACTCATCTCTACAATAATCAAAAACAGCCGGGCGTGGTAGCGCATGCTGTAATTCCGGCTACTCGAAGGCTGAGGCGGAAGGATCGCGTGAGCATCGAGGTTGCGGTGGCCAGCGGCCACTATCCAGTCTGGGCACAGAGTGAGACTCCAACTCGAAAAAAAAAAAAAAAAAAAAAAAAAAATTTTTCCCCATAAATAAATGTATCATTGTTTGATGTGCTATATGTTTTGCTTGTTTATTTATTTGTTGCCTGGCTTCCACTGGCATACAAGATCCTTGGTGGCAGGGATTTTTGTCTGTTTTGTTCATTGCCTTCACTCCAGCACTTAGAACAAGTCTGGTCCATAATAGCACTCAATAAATGTATTAAATGAGTGTGTGAATGAAATGCACAGTGAATGAGGGCTACGTGCTGCACTGTGCTGGATGCTGGGGACGCAGTGTCACATGAGGTTGGTGCTGGCTCTGCCCTCTGATGCTCTCTCCAAGCCCGACTGGCCCACTAACAAAAGAGGATTGACCGTAACAAGATTTTCTGAAGGGTTGATAATAGAGTACTCTAGAACACCAAATAACTTACTCCTGGAGAGCAGACATCCATGCTCCTAAATTCCTCGTACATCCCCCACCCCCCGCCCCATCGCAGGCGTAGAATGAAGAAGACGGCAGGTTTTCTCCTATCTTCACATTTTATCTCCTTTGAGTCTCAAGACCCCAAGCCCTGAGTCTGAGACTGTCAAGGAAAAAGTTAAACACTTGTACTCCATTTTACAAAGGAATTTTGCAAACCTTCTCTCGAAATAGAACGGCTAGCACACACTGTCTCACAGTCAAAAGCCACAATAACACATTTTCCTAAACAGAAGAGCAATTCCTAACTCTCTCTCAGCCTACCGCGACCATGGCCAAAAGATTTTGGTATTCTTTAAGAATACAAAATCCTTTGGGGTCTCTTTGGGTTTTTTAGCAATTTACACATGCACAAACACATATATTCATGAATGGTAAGATTGTACAGTAGTACACATCAAATCCTGAAGGCACTCTCTGAAGGTGAGGCCCGGATATTCCAGGGCTCCCAAGGCAGCAGTCGGCCAGTGGAGCAGTGTGCCAACCACATGCAATGCTCAGTAGGAAAAAGACCTGGTGACAGGACACAGAAAGTCAGGCCAAAATACAGTTGCTCATATTAATTTTGATAAAGACAAGTTCTCAAACTCTGTGTTTAAATAAGAAATCTAATGGTCATAAGTTTCTTTTTTACCTGCATGTATATGGAAGAATAAGGAAGTTTAAATTTTCTTCTCCTGGCTTAAAGACAAAACCTCATGAGTATTTATAACTTGCAGAAAAAGAAATGTCAGTATAAATATATTACTGAAGAAACAAATTATTAAGAAAGAAAATTGCCAGGCACAGTGGCTCATGCCTGTAATCCCAGCACTTTGGGAGGCCTAGGCGAGAGAATTGTTTGAGCTCAGGAGTTCGAGGCCAGCCTGAGCAACATACTGAGACCTCGTCTCTATAAAAATCAAAAAATTAGCCAAGCGTGGTGGTGCATGCCTATAGTCCCAGCTACTTGGGAAGCTGAGGTGAAAGGATCACCTGAACCCAGAAGGTCAAGGCTGCAGTGACCAGTGATTGTGCCACTGCACTCCAGTCTGGGTGACAAAGTAAGACCCCTGACTGAAACAGAGAGAGAGAGGATAGAAGGAAGAAAGGAAGGAAGGAAGGGAAACCAGTCCAAAGTATAGATTTTTGGAGACTAAAGTTGCTTTCATAGACTATAACAACATTTGTGTATTCATTCAATAACAATCTTTTAAGTACCCAGTGTGTGCCAGGTGCTTTTCTAGACACATTAGAAATACAGCTCTCAGAAGCTCAGGAGCTTATATTTTAGTGGAAATAAATACAAAATAAAATAGGTAAGTAAAATACATGTTAGATGGAGATAATTGCTATGAATAAGAATAGCAGGGAGTCAGAGAGTATGTTGTCAGCAGGCTGGGGTAAATTATAATTTTAAATCAGGTTGTCAAGAAAAGGCTATAATGAGAAGGTGATATTTCATCAAAGGCCTGCATGTAGGCAGGGAGTCCAATATCTGGAGTCTGGATATTCGCTGGACTCCCCTGTTAGAAATAACATTTTCACATATGGTCTTCAGACACATAATAATGCCAGCTTTTCTGTAGGGTGGCGGCAGGGGGGATAGGAAACAATTTTTCCTTCTTATCTTGCTAAGGGCTCTTTCGCCAGTAGTTCACACTTTCGTGTTTCAAGACCAAGTGATGGAATTCCATTAATTAGCACAAAGTGTGTTGGAGAGGACGGGAGGGTGTGGCAAGGACGTAGTCCTGAAAAGGTCAAAACTTGCAACCTGAAAAGGAAGGTGGCAAAAGTGATGGCTGACAAATGGAAAATGGGGCGTGGAATTTTAAGGCCTCTGCCTTGACACTCTTCATGTGACCACATTCTGTGGACTGATGAGTGTTACTTCCCAATCAAAAAAGGAAAGAATACAAAGCAGATGATGCATTTCGCTCACTGGTCCCAAGGTAACGGTACTCCAGCAGCCCCAGGAGAGAATCCGCAGTCTCATCTCTATTTGCAGATGAGTGGGCCTCCCAAGAAACTGTCCCAATCAATTGTGAAGCCAAAATAAATCATGTGGCCACCTCAGTGAGGTTCTTGGTTTTCTGCTCTTCTCCAATAAGCCAGTCACAGAGGAATTCAGAGTGACTCTGGAGAAGGCTGGAGGGCCTTTATGATCCCTAGTAAAGCTTGAGGGATTCACCCTCCAAGGCTTCTGAGTATGCTGGGACCCCAAGGCCCAGGGCAGTTCCAGAGTCAGTTTCCATCTCTACTTGCCACCTGCCAGGTGTGAGGATTGTTACTCAGAGACAGTGGGAAGGAAAGCCATATCCACAGGGACAGTACCGAGGAGACAGTGCCTGAGTGTGTGTTGTCATAGCTCTATCACATCAAAGGCCTCCTCGTGCATAAAGACCTCACTGTGTTTGCATAGCACCTGTGTTACAATCATGAGTGCTTTATACAGGATTAGCTGCCTCAGTCTTCTGAAGAGATAAAGGGTTTCATGCACCAAGTTCATTTATAAATAAGGACACAAAGAACCACAGAGGGACAAGTGTAACAGGCACTATAAGTTCAAATCAGAGAGGTGGCACAATATCAGTGAAGATGCAGAAACTAAGGAATGGAGAAATTCAGTGATTCTCTCACCATCACACAGCATAGAGCAGATAGAGTGATATACTGTATTTCTGTCTCTTTCCTCCAATGTCCTAAAAGCCAGAGGCTAAGAAAGACAGAAAGGGCAAACCTGTGATTGTGCCAAAGTGAAAGAAAGAGAGATGTAAGTGGTGTTTTGGGGGGTTCCAGACAACTACCTCCTGTAATCCTTCCTACACTTGCAGGTCCGTGTGAACTTTCTCACTGTTTCAACAAAAAGTTCCACAGCACAATTTAAATAGGTGTTTTTTTCCTTTCTTAAATAGGTGACAGTGTAGTACAGATAAGGTAAGTGATATACAAACATAAATAGGCTTAATTATTCACAAAAACCTCGATGTGAGTTGAACTTAAAAAAAAAAACCATGATCTGAAAATTGTCCCTAACTTTTGGCAAAGTCTTTTCACCTATCTTAAAATGAGCAAGGTTAAAAATTTAGACTATAGGCCAGGCACGGTGGCTCACGCCTGTAATCCCAGTACTTTGGGAGGCTGAAGTGGGAGGATTGCTCAAGCCCAGGAGTTCAAGACCAGCCTGAGCAACATAGCAAGATCTCATCTCTACAAAAATAAAAAATTTAGACTATAAACTGCTTGTATGTTTTCATATGTAGTAGTGAAGAAAACATGGGTTCTGGAATCAGAAAAAAAAAAGTGAGAATTACAACTCCTCACTTGTTCTGAAAACTTGAAAAATATTACTTAACTTCTCTATACCTCTATTCCCTTGTCCATAAAATAAGGATAATAATTTCATAGCATTATTAACAGGATTAAATTAAATGATTGCTAGTAAGCACCAGGAACACTTGGCTGACTACCATGCCGGAGGTGCTCGATAATGCTCCTACTCCATTCCCCTCAACACCTGACAGCCTTAAGTAGTAAAGTGGCACATCCAGAAAAGACTGAAGGAGCTAGAATGGGAGGGAACGTGGCCAATGACCACCAGCGTTTTTTTCCAAACCGAGAAATCTAAGTGGGCTGTCGGCACATTTTTCATGAAAACACTTTATCATGAGTATATTTCCCACACAACCTCTCTAAATTCTTCCCCTGCACTAATGATAGTGAAAGTCCCAGTCTAGCCCCACAATAAGATACTGTGTTCTCATTGCTCTTCACCAACTTTACCAGTAGAAACAAGGAGAATGAATTTTTCATACCACTTTCTCCAGCAGGCCTGGTTCAGGTGTCTGAGATAAGAGTTAAGCAAAGGGGTCCCAAATTTCAGAAAGCTCAGCCTTACCCAGCTTTAGGGATGTTCTTCCACAGGGCCTTCCTTATCTTAAGATGCATTTAATTAATGTACCCTTTTAAGAATAGAGATCTTTTCCTATCCTTAAAAAAGGAAACTAAGCCGGGCT
The DNA here is from genome assembly GCA_027257055.1 of Cephalopachus bancanus. Lineage (NCBI taxonomy): Eukaryota > Metazoa > Chordata > Mammalia > Primates > Tarsiidae > Cephalopachus > Cephalopachus bancanus. The sequence continues at coordinate 586,467 of JAPVLO010000476.1, read as the reverse complement.
CGGTGGCTCAGCCTGTAATCCCGCGCATTTGGGAAGCTGAAGTGAGTGGATTGCCTGAACCCGTGGGTTCGAGACCCGCCTGGGCAACTTGGCGAGACCTCATCTCTACAATAAATCAAAAATTAGCCGGGCGTGGTAGTGCGCGCCTGTAGTTCCAGCTACTTGGAAAGCTGAGGCGGAAGGATCGCCGGAGCCCAGGAGGTCGAGACTGTGGTGGCCAGGAGCAGCCACTCCCCTCCAGTCTGGGCGATGGAGTGAGACTCTAACTCAAAAAAAAAGGAAACTAAAGTTAATTACTGACCTGGCATGGTAGTTCACTTCTGTAATCCCAGCAGTTTGGGAGGCTGGGGCAGAAGGATTGCTTTAGCCCAGGAGTTCGAGACCAGCCTGGGACCTCACAAGACCTCGCCTCTACCTATATTTTAATAATAATAATAATAAGTTAAAAAATAAAGTTAATTACTGACCTGTGAAAGGTCAGTTGTCTATCCTCATTCTGTCCATGTTGTTTATTTACATGAATTACTTTCTCCTGTGTGCCTGACCAAGAAAATCAAGTGTCCCTACGTGAATCCCAAGGATAAATATCCTCATTCCAGCCATTTAGCTTCTTCCATTAAAGAATTACAGGGACCTAGTCCAGAGGAACTGGGGAAAAAAGCCAGGGAATCGGAGCCACTGTCTTGCCAGAAATGCATGCTCTGATGGGAGAAGATAGTGAGGGGTCTATCTGTGCCAAATCACACACTGAAAAGAAGCTATCTGAGATCTGAGGAAACTTGCACCTGCTAAAAAGACCTAGCAGCCTGTTGAAAAAAAAATTACTTGGATATCAGAACTGTTACACCTAACTTTGTGTGTGACTCAGAACAAGTCAGTTAACCTCTTTGCACCTCATATTCTCATCTGTACAACAGAGTTCATATTAGATTATCTCTAAATTTCCTTCAGCACCATCAAACTATAGGTGTCATCCCAGCAAGAAAGAGAAGGAAGCAGCCATAGGACAAAGGAGATCAAATTTGACAGATTCCTAAGATTTAGGAAGCACAGATTCCTGCCTAGCTGATTCCTTTATGTGACCCGATAAGGATAAAATCGAAAGGGAACTAAATGAAATACACTCATGATTAGCAAAGAGGATTGAAAGTCATGGCTAACCTCACACCTACCTTCCATCGCCTCCAGCTCACCTCCCCCGGGACACTCCTCCTCCTCTTTAATGCCTCATCATGATTCTCAAAAACTGTGATCACTCAAGGTTGAAGCTTTTAATCTCCCATGTATAAAAGGATATGCAAATAGAGTTCAGTTTCCTGTTGAGTCTCTGCCAAGGTCTTAGCCTGGCAGTTCTGGGAAAAGAGCCAAAGACCTCATATTTCTTGGCTGTTAACATTCTCCCATCTGTGCTCAAGTCAGCAGCCTGGGCTTCGGGCTGTGGTTTGTCTTTAGTCTTACACTTTGCCAAGTTTTCTAAAGGAACCCTTTAGAATGTTCCTGCAAGAAAGTAAGATACAGCTGGCTCTCAAGTAACCAGACAGAGGATTATCTGGTTATATTTGGGGGCAGTAAGATTAAGACCAGGAAATCCTATAATATAGCCTCATAATCTAATCTTGTAAACTACTAGAGACTGCTGTTAATTAGGTCTTAGGCAAGGCTTTCAATAAGTTGTCTGTTTCCCGTATGGGATGTCCCACTTCACACATACAAAGAATGAAAAAAGGTACCAATACAGCCCTGAAGAGTATTCAAAAATGAAAGACCTAAAAGCACAAGACATGTGAGTGTGTTCTAGGCCAGAGGCTCTGCCAAACAACAGATTCAGGGACCAGACCAGTTGTCCCCTGTGTCTCCCTGATTAAACTCACACAAAATAGCAGCTACGATTTTTACTCAACATAAGGCATCTAGATCCAAGTTTAGTGAAATGTTGTTACCAATATTTCCAATGGAAAATTTCCAAGCCATGTTAAATCTGGTCACTTATTATGCATGGAATTTCCACTTTTTCTAAGTGCCATGGCTTATTCCTATCTCCCAGTATTCCCCTTCTGAAGCTAACTCCTACAAGGGCTTTCCTGTGCATTCTCATTTCCATTACAAAGTCAATGCACAAGTTAAATTTTTGAATTTCTTCAGAAAACTCTCTAAAGAGATGTCTTCTTTCATTTCTCTGTTATCCCAGGTAGGTATCAGGAGCAAAGAGTTTAAGTCTGGACTGCCATGGAACAGTACATCAATAAAATATGTTCTCGATCTACTCAGGAGGATCAGGAAGGAGGATCACTTGAGACCAGGAGTTCCATATCAGCCTAGGTTACAATGTGAGACCCAGTCAGGAAAAAAAAACAAAAAACAAAACTCCATGTCATTAATCTATACCCAGTTAACTTAGTGTCTTCTGCAGCATTTATTTTGAAATATCTCTCTCTATTCTTGATCCTTACACATCCCTTTTTCAAAATCATACTTTTTTTAAAAATCTACTCAGGTTATTGATTCTCTACAAATTTTCCATGTGTCAGTTCTCCCTCCAGTCTCTCTCACCCTCCACCAATGATCATTCCAAGACTATTTACATCTCAACAGGGAAGTGATATAAAACAAGTCCCTTCCTATTCCTGATTTTTGAGTCGGGCTTTTTTTTTTTTTTTCTTTTTCTTTTCTTCTCTTTCCCACCCCAACCCATGCAAACCTGGAAGTTAGCACCACCTTGCACCATTTGTGGGCATTTTTCTCAGAGGCTTGTCCCAGAGCAGCATTTTGAGACTGAGTCTGAACTCCATTGGCATGACCCTTGGAGGTGCCTGGCTCAGAAAGTCTTGGAAGTTTCTACCTAAATCCAGGTCCAGCTACTCCATCACTGTGAATTGCTATTGGAAAAGCTTAACTTGTTGACACATCACTTATGTAAAGGCTCAGAACTGAATCTTAGATACTACAGAATGTATGGATCCTATACTTTTCCCTAGCAAAGACTTGAATACACCAATTCTGTGGAATGATTTAATAAAAGGTATCTTGATCATATGCTTTCGATAAAAGAAAAAGCACTATCATCTTAGACAACTCCAACTCTTGGTCTACTTTTGTTTTCCTAATACCACACCTCATCCTACAAAGTATTTATGGCAGGTCTAGTCTACTCAAAAATAACCTAGAACAAGTCAATACAACCTTGTGTTTTATGGAGGTCCAAGGTAAAGCCTGTGAATGTGACTCCAGAGAAAAACCTTCTCCTCTCCGATGCAAAGACTCCAGAGACTATGTATAAAGCAAGTCTTAAATCACTCTATTTCCATTTGAATATATTTCTCCAAGTTTTTGTACATTGTTTTCTGCATACACAGAATTCAGTGATAAAAATGGAGACTCTGTCCTCATATACTATTAACTATCAGTCAAGGAGATAGTGGAGAGGAAACAATTCTGCATTAAGATTTACTGATCTCTATTTTAATGAGAATAATAATAGAAAGGTTTTCTTCCTACTATGACTTTCTCTCAGGATAGATTGCTCGCCTGGGGCAGTTAGGATAACACTGCCATGGCTCTTTGTCGCCCACACCCCAAGCCATCTGGTCTCCATCATGTCTGGAGAAAGGATCTCCTTGTTCAGCAGTATTTACACCATCGCACTAATACTAGTAGTCAAACATGATTGTACTGCTTAGCTAATAAGACTGGAAAAGCTCGTGTTCTAAGAGAGAAGTGGGAAAAGATGGGACAGATGCCGGGAAACTGTTCATCCCTGCTACTGACTTGGTCTTCTCAACAGATGCTTGATTCAACAGATGCATCTTCTTTATGGGGCACCAGAGACCCAGAACGTCCACATCCTGTGGTACCCTGTACCCCTAGCACCCCACATTTGAGTTCCTTTCCAATTCAGAGAACAAAACCTGCTGGCTTTGAGCCAATGTACAACAGATGTGGGTCATAACTGCCAACTACCCAGGAAGCATCTACCAGAACAGGGCATGAGAATCTGCTTCTTAAAAATTCCCAGACTTGTGATCCCATCAATCATTTAACACCTGCTCAAAGAGGGCAACTAGGAGATTTTCTCCAAAGCATCTGCAGGGATTTAATTTATTTTGTTGGGAATTAAGAGACTATAGTTGTTAATAAAATTTAAGAAGGCCAAGAAAGAGTTAAGGAAATTATTGGAAAGTAGGTATTACAACTTTACATGTATGTTAAGAAAATCTGCAGATTTATCCTTAACTTTGACATGATTCCTTCCTGTATCACTGACCTTGCCTGTCTCCTTCCCTGAGTTCCAGATAATGATCATACACTGGATAGTCATTCAAAGCCATGAGCAGCAAGACCTTACCTCTCTCTACGTATAGGACAATTGGATGGGGACTCAACGTATCAGAAGATCATTGCTAGTTTGTGCCAGGCCTTTCAAGGATGTTCTTTTCTTATAACTGTTTGTAAGAGATTGTACCCTGGCTACTCTAAGTTTATAGACCATTTTACTTTTTATCTCCAAGAGAATGGTCCCTGCTGTGCACTACCTACTTAGTAAAGCTAAGAAAGATAGGAAGCAGATACAACCTAACTCCAGTCAGGATGGCCATCATCAATAACTCAAAAGCAATAGATGCTGGAGAGGATGCAGAGAAAGGGAACGCTTTTACATTGTTGGTGAGAGTGTAAACTAGTATGACCTCTGTGGAAAACAGTGTGGCGATTCTTATAAGATCTAAAAATTGACCTTCCATACAACTCAGCAATCCTTCTGGGAATATACCCGGAGGAACTCAAATCACTCTATTAAAAAAATACCTGCACATGCATGTTTATTGCAGCGTTATTAACAATAGCAAAAACGTGGAACCAATCGTGCTGCCCATCGAAAGTGAACTGTATTAAAAGAATGTAGTATATATACACGATGTAATATTACATAGCCATAAAGAAGGACAAAATTATGGAATTTGCAGCAACTTGGATGGAGTTAGAGTCTAACATACTCAGTGATTTATCACAGAAACCAAGATCTGAGTACCACATGTACTCACTCATAAGCGGACCCTGAACATTTATTATAACACTATAAGAAAGGGATTGGCAGTAGTGGGACACTGCCAGTGGAGGGAAGAGGGGAACATAACATCAATAAGGGTACCCAGTCTCAAACTAGGCAAAGTGGGGACCAAAGGAAGGCCCAAACTTTACCTGTACAATAACCACTTATATACCTAACCCTGAATTGTACCCCACATCTTTAAAATAATTTTTTTAAAAAGACAGATAGGAAAGAAAGGCCCAAAGTACAAGGAGAAAAACAAAGACATTAGTACCAGGGAAAATATTACTCTGGACTCAGAGTATTTGTCATGTGAGTTGATATTAACCTGACCTCCCCAGAAAATGTCAAGGTCAGTATTAGGATGTATATTTTCTTAGGGTCCCTGAAAGAAAATATGAGAATTTGAGGAGTGCTACTGCAGAATCCATGCACAAAAAAAAAAAAAAAAAAAGTGCTTAGCTGTGGCTGGAGTTATCTGAAGTCTTGGCAAGCTAAGGGAGACAGCCAGCTGTCAGCCCTCTGTAAACTGTAAAATAGGTCATCCATGGCTCCCATTCTCATCTATCTGTGCCCTTTTCTTGGACCCTCCCCCTCATCACATCCCTCATAGGCTTTCGTTCTATTTCCATCAAAACCCAATCTCAAGAAATGACCTGAAATCAATTCATACTAACGTTTGAGGGATGAAATAGAGGGAGGCTTTAGCTTTTCTGAGACTGAGGGGAGGGTAGGAAGAGAGCACTGTTTTGGAGATAATAGCTATAAGCTAAAGAACCCAAGCCACCACAGCAGAATTTTCGAAGCTTGAGGAACGCTGCCCAGAATTAAAGGTGGAAGTTTGTTCTGTCTTTGTTTGGAGGCTCAGTGCAGATTGTAAAGGGAGAGCCTGGAGCCCCCCAGAGTGGGCTCTTCTTTTCCAGTGTCCAGGAAGAAGCCCAGCGGTAGCACACAAGCAAAGAGAACATTAGCCTGACAATGGAGAAAAGCATTACAGCAGAGAGCAGAATTAGGGCCAAAAAAAAAAACCTGGGAAGCGATTTCATTTTAATAGTAGGACAAGCTTTGTAATAGTTGACAGCCATTCAACAGTGAAGCAAGCATCCTTGTTAGTGGTGAATTCAGTGAATGACTACACTGGGAAAGCTGTCTACATTAGATGGGAGCTACACTTAATAACCTGAGCTCTTTTCCTTCCTAAAATTCACCATAGAATTCTATGCTGAAAAAAAAATCAGGTCTGCCAATTACATACTCTGTATATGCATTATACTCCATATACATATTTGTTTCCTCTTTAACATTATATAATCAATTTTCTATGTTATTGGATAGCTTTCCTTCCTAATCAGTATTTTTAATGAGCTGCATTCATATTGTTATCTAGGGACGCACTATAGTTTACTCAATCCGTTCTCTTATGGTTGAGCATTTTTCCTACTATAAAAATTGCAGTGATGAACATATCCATACTTTTTCTTTGTTTAAAATTATTATATATGTGTTAAGGAAACTTTAGATAGAGAGACATATAATAAAGTAAGCTCCCACTTACCCCAATTAGAAGATTGAAAATTAAGAATTTTGGCCAACTTGAATATATAAATCCTTAGGGTTGTAGATGAAATCATCAAATTCTACTTTAAATTTTTTAATTTATTAATTGAGCTGCATGTACATATTTGAAATCACACATTGTATAAAATAATATTTCAATTTTGAATATTGTTTTTCCATTCTCATAGTTTGTGAAGTAATTTTATTCAAAATCTTTACAAGCATCTCGAATCAATGTGTTTGTCACCACTAGAGCCACTTTTTTTTATCCTCAAACATTTTTCTGGAGTATATCAAACTCACTTTTATCTAAATTGTTTGAATTATAACACATTATTAATCTACATATGAACCTACTATAATACCTCCATTTGAAACACCATACCTATTCCATAATTTTAGAACCGTTGTTTTGCCTTTTGTCCTGTAAGTGAATATTCATAATCTCCACAGTAAAACATTTATTTTGAAAGACTTGTTAAAACAATATCCAGTAATTGCAATTTTGAAGGCGTCGGAAGACCCAAAAGTAGTTGTTTTTGTTAAACTATATTTAGTCATCTTTCTTCACTAATTCCATCAGCTGACTTCCATAAGCATCCATGAACTAGCATTGTTTGAGATATTCCAGGTTAACGTGTCTTCACTAAACTGTACTTAACAGTTCAAAATAAAATAATTAAGTGAAAGTAATATCGCTTTTCGTAACTTTCATAAGAAATCAAATATAAAGAACTTCCTTTTCTCTGAGAAAAATAAGCCTTACTCTATATTCAAAATTATATTCAAAAGGTATTTTCTTTTCAAAAAGTAAATTCCCCAAATTGGAAATAGTTGCTCAAACTTGTATCAATATTTTTACTCTTTTGACATTAACTAATTGTCTTTCAATAAAAAATAAACCATTTATAAATTACCACCAGCTTGCCCTCATTTGGAGTATCACCTTTTCTAGCAAAAATATCTCTTAAATATTTGTCCCCAGAGGTGATTTGTTAATGCTTTATTTGCAACATTTTCCAAGTTTGTTAACTGATGATTAACTTTCTTCTTTTGTCCTTCACCCATTTATTGTTGAGGTTCTTGGTGTTTTATTTATTGACTTGTGTGGTTGCAATAATTTTGCAGCTGAGTTTTATAGTATTTACCCACAATAACAGCATTGGTGAAAGGAGACTAGGGAGGTATTGTGGATGGCAGAGGGTGGTGATGGCAAAATGCCAAGGAAAGGAAAAAAGGAAGAAGAGGGTTTTTGTACTGATGTGTTTCACTGTGACTACGTACCACGGAGGTTGAGGTGTATTAAGCCTTTGTTCAAAAACACCCAGCTGTGATCTGCGATGCATGTCTCAGCATTGGGAAGAGTCTTCTGAGTGTCATGGGAAATGCTATCCGAGCATTATTGCCCCTTACCCCAACTCCCTTCTTCAGGTTTACTCTATATCGTCTACTACAATAGTTTCAGAATGTGAAGGAGTATCCCCAAAGTCATCAATGATAAATCATTCCAACCACACATCTCAACGTGAAATATATCCATGGCACTGTAGAAGAGAATATCATGGGAGAGGAAAGGAAATGGGACTAACAGTGACTAAGGGCTGCTTACTTGGTCACACAGTGGTATATGGTGAAGTGAGACGATGAACCCAGATGTGTCTAATTTACATAATTCCTTCCTTCAAAGAGCTTAATGCCTAATACAAAACACAGCAAGTGTTCAAAAAAATGGTTACTGTGAATTGGATCCATCTTATTGGAATATGACATGCTTGCAGAATCTCAGTTTTTTTTAAATAACACGTTTTGAACACGTTTCTAAAGACCATAACTGGAAGTAGACCCCCAAGGTAAAATTCTGACACTGAATACCCAAATCTTAACATGTCCTTTGCCTTGCTCTGAGGAGAAAACTGTCACATGAGGGAGTAGTGATGGCAAGAAGGTAGCATGAGACAAGTGATGTGATAAAAAGTACAGACTCTTCAAAAATAAAACCTGAGCTATGAGAAAGGAATCTCCCTCTCTGATTAATGCCACCAAGCAGTCCCATCATCCCTGAGCAAAGATACAACGTATCTCCATCCACTTGAACTACGTGTTTTGAAAGACACTTCCTGGGAACGTAGCAATATTTCTGCTTACTTCAGAGGATCAACCAGTGTTAATACCATAATTTGATAACTTACGAGGCCTGGGCTCTCCTTTACTCTTCTCTGGACGCTGCGTGAGTTGAATCCAAGAGCATGGGGATAAATCTTGGGGTTACAATCACCCGTTAGCACACCAAGTCCAATAGTTCTTTCTAAATCTAGGAAAGTGAAAACAATAAACAGGGAAAAAAAGTTATGCCGAGGCCTCCTCCCCAGAATGTCCAAAGTAACTGGATTTAGGGCCTGAAGGATAGAATACATCAACCCAATCAAAAGAAAACCAACTCAACCCATTTTCAGGGAATATAAAACAATTTACAGAGGTAACATTTTTAAATGAAATTCTCATTTTTAGTGCAGAAATGAAACATAACATCCTTAAATTACTTACTTTCCAAAAGTGAAAACTCTTTTAGCTATTCATTTCTTAACATATAGTGATGAGTTTATAGCATTTCTTTTTGTATAGCAGACTGTAGGCATTCACAGTTACTGAAAGAAAAAATATGACTAGCTTCCTGCTTCACACAAAGAAATCACACAGAAAAAAATATTCTAAGCCAAAAAGAAAAAAGTTTTAAAACATTTTAAAGTCTCAGATTACTTTCTGGCTACAATGCGAATGTGTAGCTCCCCCAAAAAGATAGATTTGTCTGTCACCAACTTACCCTAGTGATCAATCTTGTTCTCATCAAGCCATTATGTCTATCACAACATGATGCAGTACACAGGGCACAACATCATCTACACAGTATTCTGGGTGAAAATAAATAAATGAGCTAAAACTAAGCAAACCTTTAGTTCTAACAGGACACAGGAAGCTGGAAAAACAAGTTAAAGTTTTCTACAAAGAAACATCTAGACAAATCCAGCAGGTGAGACATTCCATCAGACAATAGGCCAGTTCCTTCAATAATCAATGTCATGAAAAGAAAGTAATGGGAAACTGCGGGGAGGGTGTGGGGGGGTGGGTGGCTGGGGATTGATAGTAGTCAATAACCGCCTGGGGAAGGGGGGACACATCTCATCAATAAGGATACCTGCACAATGAACATTTGTATACCTAACCCTGAATTGTACCCCATAATTTCAAAATACAAATTAAAAGAGAAAAAAAAGCAAACCATAATCAAGGGGAAGAGGTGAAGCGGAACTATTGCAAATTAAAGAGAATTAAAAGATTTAATACCAATGAAATGCTGACTCTTCAAATGAATTCTTATTTTGTAAAAAATTCATAAAAGACATTTTGAGGGGAATTGAAAATTTTTGACTGTGGACTGGCTATTAAACTATTTTAGAGAATTATTGTTAATTCTTTTAGGTGGGAATTGGTATACTGGTTATGTAGAAAAATAGTCTTTTCTTTTTTTTTTTTTTTTTTGGCCAGGCATAGTGGTTCACACCTGTAGTCCCAGCACTTTGGGAGGCCAAGTTGGGAGGATCGCTTGAAGTCAAATATTTGAGTCCAGCCTAAGCAACAAAGTGACACCCCATCTCTACAAAAAAAGAAAGAAAAAGAAAAATATTTTTATTTTTTAAAAGTATGCAAAAATGAATTGTCATGATACCTGTAAATATTTAATGATATCCTTAAATATTTGAACAAAATAAATAGAAAATATGGAGAATATTTTAAAATGTTAAATGTAGGTGATTATTCTATAAATACTCATTCTGTTATCTCTTTTGGAATGTTTCAGAAATGTTATAATAAAATACTTTTTTGAAGTTTTCATTTTTAAGTGGCCAACAAGTCTATAGCAAATTTAAACAATAAAAAAGTGAAATACAATATGTTTCTTGAAAATTAGCACACTTTAAAGCCGGACTTGGTGGCTCAGCCAACCAAGCCTCGCTTTGGGAGGCTGAGGTGAGTGGATTGCCTGAGCCTGTGGGTTCGAGACCTGCTTGAGCAAATTGGTGAGACCTCATCTCTACAATAAAACAAAAAATTAACCAGGCATGGTAGCGCACGCCTGTAGTTTCAGCTACTTGGAAGGCTGAGGTGGAAGGATCGCCAGAGCTCAGCAGGTTGAGGCTACGGTGACCGGGAGCATGCCACTGCACTTCAGTCTGGGCGTCAGAGTGAGACTCCAACTCAAAAAAAAAAAAAATTAGCACACTTTCTTAAAGAATACTGCTCTGTTCAGAGAACTTACTGAACCTACAGGGGTTAGAACAAATTAAAACTGCAAGTTCATATAACATAATTTACAGACACTACTGAATTCTGTCAATGACCATACTGATAAAATGAATAAGAAAACCACTAATAATGTTGCTGCACATTTTGGATTCCTATTATTCTTTTTCAGGACATAGACATACATGAGGTATCTCAAAATCATTGACTTTCAAGATCTGAGATAATGATAATGGCTCAAAATCAAGTCTTCCACATGTAGTGGAAGTGGGGATGGAGGTAGTTTCAGAATTCAGCAGTTGTACTAATGAATACTCAGTTGATTGTCAAGCTACTTCTCATTCAGGTGGCTGGGCATCATAGAGTAGCTACAGGAAGGTTTTGACAAAACCTGAAGTGTGTCTGGACCCCTCAAGTGCAGAGAGATTGATGAGGTCTAATACACTCTTCCAGCCTTACATGAGTCTCCATTCAAAGCTTGGTCTCTTTTAATTTCTGTCCAGTTTCTAAGTGTATTACCCGACCCATTAACTCTGCAGGCCATGTTGGTCTATTCTTCCTTTCTACAGTTTTGCAAAAATCTCAAGTTACTGCTCTGAGTACCTGTCACTTAAACAAGTAAGCATTTATTATTTTTAAGGGAAAGACTGGAGTATTCCATGGATATTTAGTATGGGTACTGAAGATAATGTAGTCAGACTCTCAGGCCATCACTGAGCCCTCCTTCTGTCACCAAACATAATCATCATAGATCTAGCATCTGACCTCCAGAGTACGACCAAGAAGAAGAAATTAGGTGCAGACAACATACAAATGGATGGTCCTTGACTCTAAGTGATTCCAACCAAAGTGTGTGGGTCAATTTTGTCATTTCTACAGAACTGGAAGGTTATTGCTCAAGATGGCTTCTCAAGTACTCATTGATCACTCAAAGTATATGATGCAAATGATCTTCTGATCACTAGCAAGCAGATAGAGAGCTGTAAAGCTGTAGAGGAAGCTTGGGGTTTACTGCTGCTATTGAAGCTTTGGCAGTACAAACAACCAAAATTAGGACAGTGGTTCTCAACATATGGCCCATGGACTTCTGAGGGCCTCAAGATCTTTTCAGGGAGTTCGTGAGTTCCAAATTATTTTTACAAGAATACAAAAACATTATTTTTCTTTTTCATTGTGTCAACATTTGCACTAATGATGCAAAAATAATGATGGCTAAAAGTACTGATGCCTTAGCATGAATCAAGGCACTGGCATCAATTCTGCAGAAGCAGTCATTGTATTCTTCACTGCCACACATTCGCAGGGGGGAAAAAAAGATAGTTTCACTTTAAAAAATGATATTGATGGTATTTTCTTGCTAGGGCTGCCATAACAAAATGCCACAGACTGGGTGACTTAAACAAGAGAAATGTATTTTCTCAGTGTTCTAGAGGCTAGAAGTCCAAGATCAAAGTGCTGGCAGGGTTTGTTTCTTCTGAGGCTTCCCTCCTTGGCTTGCAGATGGTAGGCTTCTTGCTATGTCCTTACATGGTCTTTCATTTGCGCATGTGCATCACTGGTGTCCCTTCTCTTTGAGTGTCTGAATTTCTTCCTTTTGAATGGACACCAGTCGGATTGGATTGGGACCCACTCTAATAGCCTCATTTTAACTTAATAACCTCTCTAGAGACTCTGTCTCCAAATATAGTCACAATCTAAGGTTACAGGGGTTAGGGCTTCAACATGTGAATTCAGGGGAGACACAATTCAGTCCAACATTGACAAAACAGTAAAAACCATTAGTTTTATTAAATCTCAGCCCTTGAGCAAACATCTTTTTAGTATTCTGTGTGACAAAATGGGAAGTATACATAGAGCCTTTCAGCTACATTCCAAATTATGATAGCTATCTCAAGGGGAAATACTTGTGCAATTGTTTGAGAGTTAAGCTGAACTAGCCATGTTTTCCATGAAACATTATTTTTGCTTGAAAGAATGATGGACAGACAACTAGGGTTGTTCAGACTTGGGTATTTGGCAGGAATTTCCTTGAAAATGAATGAACAGAGCCTGTCACATTAAGATAAACAACTGATAGTTGTTGCTAATGATAAGATATACTTCGAGGCAAAAATTAGAGTTTTAGAAAATTTATATCTGCCACTGTGAACTAGATAGCTCACCAATATTTAAAACTTTTCTGATTTAAAGAGACCAAGGAAGATATTAACTACTATAATATTTTGGTACTATGTAAGTAGCATATGGAAGCTACTTAACTCAGTGAACAAATTATTTCCCAAATGACCAACAGATGACGTCACAAAACTATGCATGGGTGAAAGTTCTATCCAAACTGCAAGACAGACCTGTTTTAACGTAACAGAATGTGATAAGTTCATTGGCATGGTTTCGGATTCCACACTGTAACTAACCTTTAGGAAATGATCTCTTGTCAATATTAAGAATGCTGTACCTACAATTTTCTGAAAAGACTGTTAAAATACCTCCTTCTTTTCAAACTGCATATCTGAGTAAGGTCAGATTCTTCTCATATACTTCAAGCAAAGCAACATATTGCAATAGGTAGGATGCATAAACAGACGTGAGAATCCGACCGTCTTCTGATAAGCCAGTTCTTCTGTGATAGATATCTGAAGTCTATGATTAAATTCTCCTGGTATCTCCCTTCCTTTGGTCTATAGTCCCCCATGTGTTTCAACTGTTCATCCCTGAACATGGTTTGAAATCTCTTAAACAGCCTGGCATCCTTTTTTAAATACACTGCAGTTTGTCTACAACTCTCAAACTGTACATGTTAATACCAGGAGTGGGGGTAGAGATAAATAATACTAGTTCAAAGTCCACAATCTCAAATATTCCAAGCCTGGAGGATGCCCCTGTTCAATCCCTATTTCATTTCTTGGTGTAGTACCTTACACATTTGCTCCAGGTACTCTGAGTCTCCAAGCAGGAGGCCTGATCCTAGCCAGTACTGGACAGTACATAGTAAACCCAGTTCCCAACACTGACACTTTCCTCTGAAAATGTGTTCTCCTGACACTGACAACATAACCCAGCCTCCTTCCAGGAAGAGTTAAACCTACTCTGTGCCTGCCCTTCCCTTTTCCCACAGAAGAGAATCTCATACAACAGTGAAAAGTTCCAAAGAGAAAGAAGAGGCTAGGCTGCTCAGATCTTCCTATGGCCACTCTAGGAAAGATCGGTTGAGGGGCCAAAACACTTTCTAATCGTAAATGCTGGAATGAAAAACCAAGGACGACTACAGAAAAGATCATTACACTGGGATATGAATACTCCATTTCTTGTACTTTCTTTTGAAATTGGGTGCCTTGGTCACATTGTGAAACCTCTCTGGATCTTTCTAAACACTCTCATCTGCAAACCCAGGGGAGAGAATATATCATCTTTGAAGTATCTTCCAGCTATGACATTCTAGGATTCCTCTCCAGAGATGCAATTGATCTTTGATTACCCATGTTAGTGGAAGAAAATGTGGTTTGAATACTCAATATACATAGTCAACATGAAACTCATTTCTATTTGGTTTTAGCATATATTATGTAGTACAGAGCAATTCACAACAAGTTAATCTTCCCAATGATGCTTAACTCGGGCTAATGTTAAAAATCAATGTGTTTACACAAAGGGTACTGGGGTCATTACCAGGGGGAATGAGGACCAGTTAGAAGCCCAAGCCTCACCTGAATGCAGCCTACTTAGGTAGTTGATCCTCACTTGTACCTCCACATTCCCATAATAAAATAAAATTTTAAAAATAAAGAAAAAAGTCAATGTGTTTCCAACTAATGTGCTGTGTACCCTTAGCCAAATGCAGGGTAGTATTCCATAAGGCAACCTGGGGCCAGAGAGTGAGGAAGGGACTAGGAATTGGGAAGATCTGGCCATGGTTCCATCACTTACTAGCTTATCTCCTCTGAACCTAAAATACCGCATCCTTAAAATGCATTCGAAAGCACCCACTGAGGCAGGCTCTGTGCTGACACAGGGTATACATACTAAGATGAAAAAGACAGATCCTTTTCCTCAAGAGTCTTGCCCTAATGAAGGAAGGGGGAAAGGGTTTTGAGTGCAGTGATAGAGATAAGCACGGGATGCCATGAAAATTCAAGGAATATCTCAGATCAGTCTGGCGTAGTCATTTTGGACTTCCCGGGGAAGGCAACAGCTAATCTAAGATCTGGAAAATGAAGAGGATTTAAGGAGGCAGGCCGGGCACCAATGGGAGATAGAAGAAGGAAAGGGCATTTATATAAAAGACCAAAAAGCATTCAGGAAGCAAATAATTCAAATGCAACTGAGTTTAAGGGTGCAAGAAAGCCAAGTCCTTGTGTTTCATTCTGCTTTATCCTGAAGATAATGGGAAGCCACCAAAAATTTTAAGCATGCGATTTCATAATAGCCAGAGATATAGAGTTAAAAGCATGTGAAAGCTAGGGTTCTCCCAAGATTCACCACCTATACTAGTCAACTATTTATGTTATGATTATAATCTATAACAAACAGCCCCAAAATTTCAATTGCTTACAATAATAAGCATATATCATATGTGCTCACTGGTCTGCAGGCTAGCTGGGCTTGGCTTCAAGAGGTGGGTTGGATTCAGGTCAGTTCTATGTGTCTTCATTCTAGGACCCAGGCTAAAGCACCATTGACTCCCTGGAGCATGCTCTCCCATCTCAGGGAACAAAGGTTCAAGGGTGTTTGTGGAAGCCCACAATGTGATGCCTCTTGGAGCCTCCACATAGAGTCAGCACCCTGTCACTTCCGCTCATATTCTGTGGATCAGAGCATGATAAATCCCTAATGTGATGAATCCGGAGTGTAGTGTAGGGCATACACTCTGCCTGTAGAAGTCACGTGGCAAAGAAACTGGATATGTTCTTCTGTGATCGGGAGGAAATGAAGAGTTGGGAACCACAACAGCTGCATTCTCATCAGGGCTCCCAACTTTTTATTTCCTACAACCAGTTGTATTCAGACCAGTTTCTGACAGCTGCGTCTTCGGAAAGTCTGTTCACCAGCACTAGGAGCAAGTCAGTGAGCCTCATGTGGGTTAGTCAGACACTTAACTTACCATTCAACACGGTAACTACTTACCTGTTGCCATTCCAAAGACTAGTAGGTACAGTCACCTATGCTCAAGAGTCCAAATTACAGTTCTTTAGTCATGTCTGATTCTCCTCATGAGGATTTTGGCCCCATGCCATCCCATTACATTGTCTGTTATTGAGGCCATAACATTTCTTCTTTTTATCTTTCCTATTCGGTCTTTTTATTTTTATTTTTTTCCATCAGCAAAAGAGTGTTAGATTTCGTATATAGAGATAAAGCTGCCTGGAGTTTATGGAACAGGTATCCAGTTGTATGTAGGGTGAGAAGAAGTCATCACAAAAGTCATACATGAAATAGTGATAGTTAAATCAAACCATGGATTTGGATAAGATCTCCAGGGAAAGTATGAAGATCAACCTTTTAAAAATTCTGTTTCCTGTTGACACTCAACAACAAAACTCATATTCTCCTTTCACAGCTAACTTCAATGAGGTCACTTTCGCTGAGTCTATCATATTGCTTTGTTTTCACAGTGATAGAAACAGAGATCAAAGGCAAACAAGACCAGTGTCTTGAGAGCCCCAAGGAAAGTTTTTGAGAAGGAAACGACTGGGTCAAAAATCAGAGGTCAGCAAGGCTATATTAAAAACCATCAAATGTATTTGGCCAGAGCTGCTGCCTTCAGTTACACAGGTTGTGTCTTGAACAAGGGTGCATAGCTGAGACAACAAGTGGGGCTAAAATTCAATGTGTGCACTGCCGCCAACCAAGACCCTTGTACAGGGCACATCATGTTGAAAAAGGGATGCCTTTTATAAAGCATACAAAAGTGCTGTTTGACATACTTGAACCCAAGAGACTGTCTCTTTGTTCAGGAGGGTCACCTTTTCTAAATTGCACAAAGCACCTTATGGGCTACTGGCCCTGAATGTAGCACCTGGGAGGTCACTGGAGAAGATACAATTTAAATGTACATGAAAGCCCTTTATAAACTGTATAACACCATCCAAGTGTAAAGCAGGGCAGGCGGAGGTGACTCAGAAACTTAGCAGGTGACAGGAGAAATTACATTGACCACAAACATTTTTCTGCCTAACCCACAGCATGTAGAATCCACATGAGACATTTAAGTATCTGACAAACTCCACAGTGAGAAACCATTTGAGGGCAGACTGGCCAGAAAACACAGATGGGAGTGGACGTGATGATTTCTAAAAGTCCATTCTAGTCATAAACCCCAGGGCAGATCTAGTCAGCAGAGCAGAAGAGCCTCAGACAGAAGCACCTGAGCGTCCTGGACTGACCTAACTGCCAAAACCCTTTGATCTTGCCGGAGTTTGACTTGGAGAAAACATCTGGCTCCAGGTTCTCAGAGACCACATAGTATCAAACCAAGGGGAGGTTTTTGTAAAGCTCTGTAGCACTGTGACTGGGGGGATACACACAGTGCTACAAAACCCACAGAGACCTGTACAAAAACTACAGGGGAAAAGGTGCCATTTCCTTGGGCAATCCTCAGCCTGAGTCCAGTGCCCCAGGGATGAGCACAGCACTGTGGCCCAGAAGGGATGCCAGGATGTTGACTGGACCAGGGAGATGACCCTCAGCTGACGGCCTCTCATTCGCTGCTGTTCTCTCTTGGGTGACACTTGCGTGTCAACATTTTCTTACAGCACATTTGAGGAATACAACAAGGTGTTCTTTAAAAAACTATTCTTGTCTTGCTTTCATGTTGATTCTATTGCAAAAGAGAGTTATATAAGTCACCTCATACAGAATTTCTAAATCCAAGTCCCTAGAGAGATTCGCCCAAGTGCTTTGCTTTGCAGTTTGGGAAGATGGATTTAAAGAGAGATTGATTTGTTTGGAGGCAATCACCAGCCACGGTTGCTCATACTAAATTGTTCTTTAAATTACCACTCTGGTTTCTCTTATTGCGCCACATATTATCTCCCTTTAAAGCAGCACTGACCGTGGAGGGCCTTGACCGTGGAGTAGTCATGGATGCGAGACCCATACCTTGAAGGTGCCAACTTGCTGAGATGGAAAGTTAGGTGTGGGTATGGGAAACAAAAACAATTTAAAACAACAGAAGGCAGCAGTTCAGAACACTTCATAAAGTGTACGGTGCTGGTCCACCTTAGGAATATGTGCTCCTGCACACATCACAGACAACAACCTCCCAAAAACAAGTCTATCTCTATCTGCAGTTGACTGAATCATCATGAACCAGCTGGATAAGCAACAAGTGCCATCTTTCAAGGAGCCAAGCCCTAAAGGCCCTTCGGTCCTAATGAGAAGAAGACAGGAGGTGGGAGCACTGCTGAGGTTTTTGGAACGCCCTCAAGTGCTGTGATACAGACAAACTCATCTTTGGAAAAGGAACCCGTGTGACTGTGGAGCCAAGTAAGTAACTCATTTATTTGTCTGAAATTTGGGGTTAAGTCATCCTCTAGCTAAGGAGGCAGAAATATTGGGAAATGATATATGGGTAAAAAAAAAAATAGCACCGATGTAGTGTTGAGGAGGACTCCTGGGAAGAGTTGGACTATCATTAATCCCCTCCATAGGAACTGGGGAGGAGGAGATATTTGTAAAAAAAAAAATAGACTTTGAGGGATGTGAAGGAACCCATTCAGCTCAGAGGAAACTGAGAGAATTCTGTCCAGTTCATGGGATCCAAATCAGTCTGTAGAAACCAGCCCCAACTCCCCAAGCAGAACTGACCCAGCATGAGGCTGACCTGAGTCCAGGTGATTCTATCAAGGTAATTCCAGACATAAACAATTCTGACCTTTCTGAGGCCAAACACAAGCTCCTGGGAGTGCTCAGAACTGAATCCACCTCCTGGGCATGGAGGGTGAGGCCAGAGCAAGTAGTCACTGGAGTTGTTTTATTTCTCTTTAGAGGAAAAGAACCTGTTCCAGACATTTGTTTCTCATTGTTTGAGCTGTAAATGGAAACTAGGTTACGAGTGAGAAATATGGAACATTCTGGTTCCCACTGAGACCAGATTCCAAGCAGAACAAAGTGAATGTGTAATGCTTCCAACTCAGAAATGCCAGGAGAGGTCTCCTAAGGACCCATAGAGTTCATCTTCACAAAGAGGATAGGGTACCACTCATTAATTAACTGGTAGGAATCAAACAATGCTAAAGTTGTTAAAGGATCATGTTCAACACAGAAGTCAACTTTAAGTGGCATTTGGATTCAACTATGTCTTGGTTAAAAAAATAAAGACAGTAGTCGCAACCTGGCAGCAGCTTCCAATTAGATAGTGCATATTAATCTTCAGTCAGAGGATGAAATAAACCCATTTCAAAGGTCCTAGTGAAGTGCAGCAATAGGCATCAGTGGCCCCAAATCTGCCCAATTGGCTACTAAAAAAAAAAAAAAAAAAAAAAAAAAAAAAAAACAGTATGTCCTGCCCTAGGGCTTTGGCATTCAATCTGTGTTTTCCAAGATTAAAAAAAAAAAAAAAAGCCTCTAGAGATAAAATGGAAGAGTGTGATGGGGTGGGCTCCTCTCAGAGACTAAATGGGGACAGGTGTGTGCCGAAGAGACTAAAAGGAGACCAAGGAAGGGGAAGGATGAGCAGGAACATCCCTTGACCTCAGACACTGCGAGAAGGAGAGGGGCAGTGGCTTTGCCTCCAGAAAAGAGAGACACCCAAAGCTGTGCCAGTGGAGTCAGAGCAGAGATATTTGAACTGTTTTTAAAAACTAAATCTTAGTAAGATTTTGAAAATTCAGCTAATTCAGGACCTTGCCTTCAAAACTTCTCACTAAAATAATATTTTATCCACATTTACTAATTAACTGGTATGAAAGGATCGATGTTAAAAGTTGTTGAAGGATTGTGCTCAACACAGAAGGCGTCTTTTGTGTCCTTTAAGTGACATTTGGA
Source organism: Cephalopachus bancanus (assembly GCA_027257055.1). Classification (NCBI taxonomy): domain Eukaryota; kingdom Metazoa; phylum Chordata; class Mammalia; order Primates; family Tarsiidae; genus Cephalopachus; species Cephalopachus bancanus. The sequence goes on along the minus strand of JAPVLO010000476.1, from coordinate 566,585 downwards.
TTCGACTAGGTCTTTCTAAAAAAAAAAAAAAAAAAAGATGAACCTAATGATTGATTTCCTTAATTTCCCTTTTCTCACCAAGTCCTTTCCCAATGAATTAAGTTCCCCCATTTACTGGGTTACTTGGTCCAGTATTTCCCTACGTGTGGAGTACGTAGTACTTGAATTTAGATGGTTCACAGATTTTCTTTTCATTTTAGTGGCTCTATCTTTTTAATGGTTATCAGCACAGTATAACTAGGTCATCAAACCCATGTAATTTTAAATTTCCCTTTAATTATATTTTAAGCTAAAAATGAATACGTTTTTTAAAATATTAAGCAAATTATGACAGATGGATATGACAAAAAGAAAACAAAAGGAGATGTGATTGATTGAAGTTTGGGAAACACTGAACCAGTGCCTGCCATCATCCTTTGAAGTGAAAAAATGAGGGGCATCCAGAGGGGGCAAGACCCAGGTCTTTGAACAGTGCCTTCCTTTTTTAGCCAACTAATATTGGTTTAAAGGGGCAGCACTGCAAACCCAGGGCCTTTATCTTCTCAGAAGTCCTTTGAGGCTTTCTTTCCTCAGGAGTTTCTTTCAAGTTCTTACTTGTAGGGCTCCCGGGTAGTACAAAACTAACAGAAACAGGTCTCTACAACCCACTGCTGCAGATCCCACCAAACATTTTAGCCCTCTGGATAGAGTAAGCCTGGGGATACACTTAGCTTCATAAATCAGAACCAGAGAACAGGACTAAACAGTAAATGTAAAGCAATATAAATCATGCTTCTGACAGTGATGGTGGCAGAGGCTTAGAAAAGAACCACGGTGGCTAGGAACATCTGCATGGAAGTGAGCCACTTGGAGCGTTACCTATTATTGTATGCCATCATTATGCCAACTTCCACTTTCTGAGGGTCTACCATTTATCAGGCCACTGGGCTAAGCACTTTAGTGAAGGTGGTTTTCTTCTAGTCTCACAATGATCATGCGGAATTAGGTACCATTACTTGCATTTTACAGGGCAGGAAACTGAATCTCAGAGGGGCTCCCCAACAATACACAGCTCAGCAAAGTCATAATTTGAATCATCTATCTGATTTCAGGATCTGTGCTCTTAAGAACTCTGCTCTTCTACAGGGTCTGTAGCTCAGCTAAGGTACATGTAGAGGCTTTTCCTGCATGGCCCAGCCTCCACCTCAGGCCTCTCATGAGCTCCTTTCCAAGCTGACTCTGAAACAACAGCTGTACTACTTCCCTTCCAGCACCATCCCCAACACAACCCTCACCCAGGAAGAGCTTCTGTGCCCACACCAAAACTAGCTGCCCAAAGAGGCATACTTCTTCCCCAGGAGGCGTCAGGTGAGGCCCACATTACACCCCTGGAGACTGGGGGTCCCTAAACACAGAAAGGTCCAGATGATGACCACAGCATCACCCTTTTCCCCCAAGAAAGAGGAGTTCACAAAATTCTGGGCTCATCAAACTGTTTCCCAAATGCCAAGAGATGATTTCTTCTTCCTCCCAGCCCACTGGCCCTTGGCCTGGCATCTTTAGCATTCCCTCTCACTCCTGGTGAGCCTCTCCCAGAACAGAGCCTTCACGCCTGCAGATCCTTCTACCTGGAGCTATTTTCTCCCAGGAACCCATATAGCTTTCTCCCTCCTCTCTTCCTCTAGGTCTCTACTCAGATGTCTCCGTTGAGGCTTTTCCCAAGCAACCCCCCCCCCGTCATTCTGAAGACCCTTTTCCCTGCTTTATTATTTATAACACTCAGGTCCACCTGAAATCCTGGTGCTCATTTACTGCCTGTCTCCCTTGCTCTGTGAGAGTAAGGACTTTGAGTTGTTTCTTACTGTATCTACAAATACATTGACGGCACGAAGCAAGTGTTTGTTGGATGGGTGAATAAGTGAATGAATGAATCACAGGAAAAGTCAGCTGTGGTGTAAGGCAAAAGGAAATAGTAACAGAAGCGAGCTGGGAACCTGTAGCACCAAGCCTAAGTCCCATCTCTCAACCTGTGACAAGTGTTGTCATTATGTGCCAAGCACTATTCTGGGCGCCCCAGAATGAGCATGAACAAAACAGACAGAAATCCATGCCACATTGAAGCTTGCTTTCTGATGGCAAAAAACAGATGGTAAACTAAATAAATAAATAAAAGATATAGTACTCCAGTGGTAACAAGCCCTGCAAAGAAAAATAAAGCAGGGGAGGGGAATAAAGAGGACTAGGGGGAGGGAGCAGTGTGCAATTCTAAACAGAGGAGCCGCAGAAGGCGTCACTGGAAAGGTGACAGCTGAGCAGAGACCCGAGGAGGTGGCTGAGCAAACCATGCAGACATCTGGAGGAAAGGCATGTTCAGGCAAAGGAGACACAGGGTTGCCTGGGGTGCGTGAAGAATAGTAAGGAGGGCATATGGATGGAGGGAGTGAGGGATGGGAGAGAATTAGAAAATGAAGTCGGGTTGGTGACAGGCCTGGGAAGGGGGTGGCTTGCAGGACACTGTAAGGACTTCTGCTTTTGGATTCGAGAGGTAAGATTAGAGAATGGAATGGAGGTCACAGCTGACCTAGAGAAAAGAGCCCGGGAGACAGAAACCTGGGTTCCAGTCCTCACCCAGGGCCCTGAAGTGTGGGCACCCTCCTCATCTCACAGAACACCAAAAAGTAGGCTTCTGTTCTCTCTCAGCCACCCCTCCCAGCAACCCTTCCTTCTGAGAACTCTACTCTCAGTGAAGTTATATCCCCCTTGCTTTCCGTAAAACTTATTTTCTCTGAGTCTAGCCCTAACAAGCATTCTAATAATTACATCGAGGCTCTCTAGTTTGCAGATACCCTATATACACTCTTTCATTTAATCTTACAACCTACCAATACAGAAGGTATTATCCTCATTTTATAAAAGAGGCAGATAAAGCTCAGTAAGTTTAAGGACTTGGTCAAGATTATGAACTTGGAAAGAAACAGAGTCCAAAAATAAACAACTAGATTTTGGATCTTGTGCCTTCTTTCTACTTCACCACAACTAAGAACTACCCTTCATGTTAATAATTCTCAAAGTATGATCTGCAGTCCTTCATGGGTTGTAAGCTGATCTGAAAATGCATATTCCCTTCTTGGTTTTTATGAGTGACATACAGGCAATCTCATAGACTCTAATTTTTACATGTGACAAACTAATTTAACTGTCACTTCTAAGTGTGAGTGTGTCATTAAAGCTTGCTAAAATTTGGTATTCATGAATATGCTATTAAAATGGAGTGAAGAATCTAATTCTATTTTGTGCTAAGAAGTCTGGCTTCTGCACAAAACTTGACAATGATGCAAAACTCTTGGATATAAAATGGAATTCCCCTAAATGGTTGGAATGAGTGGTGTACATAAGCCACCAGATCTTTGACCCACGTAAGTGTAGCCCCAAAGCTGAGAACCACCACTCTGTAACCAACACCCTACCTTTCTTTACTCCTGATCAAATCAAAGAAACTCTCTTCCAGTCTACATTCATTCTCTCTCATCCAGAGCACAAGTTCTGTCAGACTGCAAAATGGGAAACATCTTGGGTTTCTATCTGACACTGGAGTTACCTCCTACTCTATCCTGAGGGACAGCCAACACTTAAGACTGAGGAGACAAGAGTTTAGGCCGAATGGGACAGAAAATCACATTTGATGGATATCACATGACTTGGCAACCTAAAGAGAAAAGCAAAGTGGCTTTTGGATTAGGCTTATCAGCTGTGCCAACCCACTGATCTTTGGCAAAGGAACCCATCTTGAGGTAGAAGCACGTTAAGTAACTCGCTTTTTCTTCTAATGACCACTGTGTTTGGCAACTATCTCTGTTAAATATTTTCCTAAGTCACGAGATTGGGAAACAGTTCTCAGGTTGCTGAAAAAATTCTCCAGCAGGTAATTTGGCAAGGGGTGGCTTGAGGAACAGGGACTGAGTTTCTGATAAAATTCAGGATGAGGTATGTGCTTCAGTTAGCCTTATTTATCCACTGTCCTTCCTAGGGAGTCTCCAGTGCCCTCCCTCTTCCTGACTAACTCTAGAGAAGCAGCTTACTCAACATCTATGCATCCACCATGTCCAGATCTAGGCCACGACCATGAGCGGATACACACTACAACCTTCTTGGTGGTGGACATGATGTAAAATGAGGAGCACACTAATCTGGTAACCCAGAGACCAACTTCCAGTCCTTCTCCTTGACTCATGAACTCGTGACTTGACTTCACTGAACTCTACTTTCCCCGTAATTAGACTGAAGGATTCTCAAGGTGTCTTCTAGCCCTAGCCCACTATGATTCCCATTATCCTCCAGCCCAATTCTTAGGGACAACTTGTTAGGAAAAGAAAGGAAATCCAAAGGTGTGAATGTCCTATGACCCAGTAGGAATCCTGTGGCTTAATGGAAAATACTGGAAAGTGAGACAAAACTCTCCCTGTGCATCTATTAATTAACACTTGTGTGACCACAGAGGTTTGGAAAAGTGACAGCTGAGCCTCCTTCCAGACCTATTATCTATTACTCTGATTCAGCTTGTGGAAACTAGAGTCCAGAGACCTAAGAGTGAGGCCCAGCTTAGCCACTCACTCAACCACTTTTAGTTTCTGTGACTTCATCTGCAAGATGGATCTAATAATATCTCCCCATGACATTTATTACAATAACGTTTGTTGAGGTAGTATAGACACCAACTGTTTGCTAAATGGAAAGATATTTATACAAATGGTAGTCATCTGTGATTATGATGACCCTTTTTTCATCAGGGCACTTGTTCCATCTGTCATGTCCTACCACCTCTAAGACACGGTCCTGTTGGATTGATTTACTTGAGTCTTACAATTAAGTTTCTGCTGACAATGGCCATTTGGCAATTATCAGCAAATTATGTGAAAAATATGACCCTGAAGCAAAATCCAGGGGTAGGAGATGGTGGGTTGAGGAGATAATAGCAAAAAACCCTAAAAACTTTCTCAATGTCAACACTCAGAACATAACAAGTCTCAAAAATCTGCCAAAATGAAATGCTCAGATCTCAGAAATCCTTGCAAAGCTCTATGTGCCAGCTCTGTGTTACACCCATTCTGCTCCTCCCACCCTCTTCCACTCAGATGAACTAGACTGATGGGGGCAAATAGGTAGCGAGGTTTTTTTGTAAAGATTCCTAGAGTAGTGCTTTTACAGCACAGCTCTGCTTTGGAAGAGGGACTCAACTCATCGTGGAACCAAGTAAGTTATGCATTTTACTACAGCTCAGTGTACAATATTTCCTTAGAGTTGTAGAGTATTTCTAAAGGATTGGGGCTTCTTGGGAAGTCAGGAGGTTCTAAATGGGAAACCCACTGTTTGTTGCAAAGAGTAGGGGTAAAATTTGGAAGCAAATGCATCAAATTTCTCTTAAGAAAGCATCATGTATATGTTTGAAAACTCTGTTCTGAGGCTTAGTATTGATAAGTATTTTACAACTACCAAAAAAAAAAAAAACCCCTGGGCCAGGTTTCTGGTTTGGGCCCCCTAGGACTAGGGAAAAGGCAAGTTCCAGATGAGGAAGGTCTCTCCACTATTTATGAGGGATAAGAGTCTGGGTCATGATATAGGCAAAGGGAGAGTTAGAAAGAAAAAATGTTATGAAAGAAGTAGTAGTTAAATAAAGAGAATCCTCTCTCTCTCTCTCCCTCGCTCTCTCTCTCTCAGATGACAAGAATCCAGTCTCATCTTTGTTGCCTTTTTCTGAGAATTTCCATTAAAACAACATGACTGGCCTAGATTAAATTGTCCTCAAGGTCCCATACTAGCCTGGGCTTACTGAGAGCAGTTATGTGCTCACTCCCCTCGTAGCCTTGAATCTGGGGACTCCACACAAGGGTTCAGGAACTCTTATCCAATGTAGAAATGCAGCCACCAACTTAATGACAATAGAGAGGTCATGGTACTCTATGAGAGATACTGTCCACTGCTCCAGCATTTGAAAATCAAGTTGTATATCTGTATGCAGGTAGTTTGGATAAGCTACCAACTGTCACTGGGACCAGTCCAGAAAATGTTAGTCTTTCAGGCACCTTCCAAAATGCTAAGTCTAGTGAGGCAGGCCTTACCTCTTACATGGTTAGATATTGATCTTGTTGATTCAGAGAAAATAAAAACAAGTGGGAAAAGGTACATGAAAGTGGTGGGGCTATCTGACGGTCCTAAAAGTGACTGGTACTGTCAACATGGTCTCTGCCTCTCAGGGATAATATCAGCTTATAGGCGCTCTTCATTGCCTGTTGCTGCCAGGGAAATAGTGGAATTTGATGAGTGTTCTTATCTTTGAGGGGAGAGAGACTAAAGCAATGAAAAGGAGGGAAATAGTAGCTGATGGCTGTCTGATTGATGTTTAGCAAATTGCGTCTGAGCAAAAAGTATTGTGTTTCATTTTCCCTTTAAATCATTTCCACTTGAAATTTGGAATTATCTACAGTGTTAGAATCAAATCTTTGAGGCTGTGCCTTTGGGAGTCTTCAGGAAGAAGGAAATTGATGAAATGGATGGTTAGCCCCTCTGCCAGGACGCTGACCACGCTCCCCAAAGACACTCAATTTGCTTCTTTGGTTTTCTTCTCCTGCAGTGACGGATTGTAATATGATGATGTGAAGCTCAGGTAGAGGATGTGAGAATTTCCAATCAAGACTCTCGTCCTTAAAGTTTTTACAGTGAATAATAACCCTACACAACTGTCATTCTCTTTTGCCTGGCTCTCGCCCTAGGCTCTTGATTTTTGGTGATGAGACAGATTAACTCATATGGTCTTTGGGTTCTAGTTCATGTGATTACTCGATACTCCTGAGACTTGCATCTGGATCCAGAGTCAGAAGAAATTATAAAACAAAAATAATCAACCCAAAGCAAGTACTGGCTTCTCTGACCTGCATCCGTAACACCCAGCACCAATGGGCTTCCCCAACGGCAACCAATTTCTTGTTCAACCCTCAGGCCCTGGAAAGCCTTTTCCTGGGCTCAGGGAGTTAGAAAGCAGATTTGTTATTATTGTGAGACTGAGTCTGAATGATGAGGGGAAATTAAGTTTCTAATCAAAACGCAGCACTTATAACCCAAGAGAAGGGAACCAAAGTATGAGATTGGAACCTGTTTCTAAAGCCCCTCTTCTCAACCTAACATTCATTATAAGAAATGTTAGCATTCAGTGCCCCATCTCTACCCACAAACTACTGTTTTTTTTCTTGGAGAGTCCTCCCAATAAACTGGGAGCCCAATCTTCCATCTTGAGGGCAGCTATCGGTCACTTGTCACCCTCTTGCTCTGTCTCAGCCCTGTCCGAGTGTCTCTTGGATGGAGACTTCATGCTCATATCTCTATCTAGCAGTTCGACTATTATTAGCTTCAAAGGGAACAGAAACTCTGTGGACTCAGCCCCCTGGTCTCATGAAGGGCAGCTTTGTAGTTCTCTGAGCTGTGGGGTCTCTAGGCTGAGACATGAGGCTGAAGAGGCAAGGCACAGATGTTCCAGCAAAGGCCCTAGGGCCAGCCCCAGGCTGGTTACCTGTGAGGCAGCTTCACAATGTGCTCCTGGGACACCCGACAGATGTTTTTTGGAATCGGCACCAAACTCTTCATGGAGCCCCATGAGTTGATCTTTTTTCTATATTTCAAGGGATAATTTGAGTCCTGGGATGGAGGCCATCATCCAGTTTACATTACAAATTATAACTAGTAGATGAAATTGTAATGGGGAGATGGGGTAGAGCAGATGTGAGGTGGACCAGAGCAAAGACACTAGACTGAGTCACTGAAGAAGCTCTGTAACTACTTTTATTTTTTAAAATACACACTGTAGAGCAGGGTATGGTGACTCACTCCTGCAATCCCAGCACTTTGGGAGGCAGAGGTGAGAGGATTGTCTGAGCCCAGAGGTCCAAGACAAGCCTGGGCAATTTAGCAAGACTTCGTCTCTACAATAAATTTTTTTAAAAATTAGTGAGGTGTGGTGTTGCATGCCTGTGGTTCTACCTAGTTGGAAAACAGACAGGAGGATCGACTGAAGCCAGCAGGTCAAGGCTGCGGTGGCCATGAGTGTGCCACTGTACTCCCACATATGTGAAAGAGTGAGACTCACACTCAGACACACACACAGTATATTAAACTGTAGCTCTCACTTATTTCTGGAATCTTCAGCACAGCCCAGAAAGCACAAAGAAATCTAGAAGGGCTGGAGCATTCAGGTGCAGGGGAGACAGTGACAGGGATACTTCGACCATACTTCCTCAGGAAGCTGTTTCATCCTTACATACATACCTCTTTGGTTAAGCTGCCTCATTGCAAACTGAAAACAAATGTTCTGAAGCTAGGAAGATTCTGGGAAAAGGGTTAGCATGGTCAGAGTAAACAGATAGAACAAACTTTTATTTCAGGGTTTAAGTTAAATCCCATATTGGCAGGAAGTCTTGAAATTCTGAGTGATGTTTTATGATAGATGTTGCAATTCTTGGGAGATCAATAGGACTCCATGTGAATCCAAAACATGGATGATTTCTAAGTTTACAAATTAAGAAAGACTGTTTGGGAAGAATATACACTTCTTTATGTATTGTTTACCAGGTTATAACCTTAGCATTGTACTGGGGTTCATAAAAAAAGAAAATCTGAAAATAAACAATTGTCCAAACAAATAGCACTTGAAACACATATTGAAATGTAATTACATTTGTGGACCAAGAAGAGTGAAAATTCTCAAAAGATAAGTCATTCAATCTAAAACTCTAATTTAAATTTTGGACTTTGGTTTTATATGACTTCAGATTTGGGTTTAAGTCAAATATAAAATAGGCTAGGATGCATATGGTAACTATATGGAATGCAATTCTTTTTTTTTTAAGTCTAATTCAATCAAATGCCAAGATACCAACGAATGGATTAGTTAAAACAGTGTTCTTTTAAACAACTGTTTTGAACATGTAAACGTTAATTTAGACAGTGGATCTGAGAAAAATGTTTTACCACATCAATGCATTATGCTTTATCTGAAACGCCAACTAATAGATTCAGAGCTGAATATCATAAGTGCATGACCTTCTTCAGACATCTGTGTTGTCAGCTATATTACATTGTTCAAATTATTCAGACCTAGTCTCCCCAACCCAAAGTGATCATTGAAACTGCCTGATGAATTTAGATTTTAAAATCCCAGAAAGCCTTCTTTGTTCAACTAAATCAGGAGATAGGGTTGTTTTTCTCTTATGGACAAGTTTAACTTTTAATTCATAACTCCTTTGAAAGTCAGTCAGAATACATCTCACACCAAAGTCAGGATGGTGAGCAAGAGATGCCACAGTTATGAAGGGAGGTGAGTGAGCAACACATGTGGTTTTCCTGCCGTTAGTGCTAGGGTTATCAGTTTCTGTTATCAGTAGCTTCAGCTATGCAAGGAAACAAAACAGAAGGTTTTCTCACGCAGGCTGAAAGCAGGTTCCAGGAAAGCCCTTTGAAAAATTCCCAATCTTCCCTCGTCTAGAACTAAAAAACCCAAAATACGAGAGGAAGCAGATTCTTAGGAATGAGTTTCCTACCAGGAGCGACTGGAACAGCGTCAGTCTTTTGGCTGAGCTTCTCAACAGAGAAGAGATGGAGAATTGGGATGGTAGTGATATAAGGGCTTCTCTGAATTGATTACCTAGGAAAGCCCTGATTAGCCTTAGTCCCTTCACAAAGTTTTGATCAGCAGGAACTTCCTGACTAGCATTCACTCCCTCTCATCCAGATACAACCAATTGAGTTTACTGTGACTCTACTTCCATGAGCCTCACAAATCCAGATTCAGGGTAAAGCACTAGAAAAATTATTTATTTTCCATGGATACATTCATTACCGACTTATTGCTCAGCAATACCTCATGTCTTGATTGCAGACCATAATAGATGAAAGTACACTAGAATTCAAAATATTTTTCATTTGATATCAGGAAATCAAACTCGCCTAAGTTTTAACTACTAAGAACCATATTTATAGAAGCAATTAATATTGAAAAATCAACGACTAAATTCAGGACTGAAAATATATTCAGATCACCATTCACAGGTTGGTTGTCTTTCCTGATTTCAGATATTAGCAGGGGTTTTTTTTTAGCAGTTATTTGAAGAGAGCCTAAGAATCCAAGTCTCCATGGACACAAAATGTATCACAATTCCAAAACTTCAATAAGGCATAGTGTAAAAGAATCATTACTACTTCTCTCAAAGTTTCGAGAACTTTGGTTTTAATGAAAGAATACATATACAGAGTAGACAGATGATAGTCCAAGGTGAGCATGAAAGAAGAGAAGGCTAGGAAGGAACCCACTTACTGGGCCGCGCATTCCAACTGCCTCTCTTAAAATAAAACAAGAAGAAACGAGCTTAAACTAGTTTTACGTCTAAAAAGATTTCCTGGGAATGATAGTTGTCATTCTCTGATTAAAGATTCAAAGGAAACTATACGGTATTCAGTCCCTTATAAAAAAATGAATATTCATCTAAAGACAGATATGTACCATCTCAGCAGATCCCTTTAAGTCCATAAAATAGGGATGACACACTGCAGTGACCCCAACACTGCCAACCTCAGAGCGTTTGAGCCAGTTATGCAGTCTTCCTGAGACCCTTAATTCTTTAATTGATAATGCAAAGCATGAGGACTTGCCCTGATCCCCCTCCAAGGGCTCATGCATTTAAAATAAACCAACTGATGCAGACAGATATTCAGCCTGACCCAGAATGTCTAGGGGATTGATTAATAAAGCATAGATAATCGAAACCCAGATATCCAGAAACTTCTTTGTAGTTGTTATTTTCTGTCTCTGCTTGCAGCCTTATCTCTTAGCAGCTCCTTAACTAGAAGTCAAACTGCCTTTCAATTCTGCTCCCCTTGGCCATCTTATCATGGAGTTGCTAACAAACCCAGATCACTAAAGGACACATGGAGGTCTGGGTTATAGTGTTTGGCCCCAGGGTAATTGAGGTAATCACCTCTGTTTGACTCTCACAAAGTTGTGGATAATCATCTCACAAAACAAGTTGATTATATTTGCAGAAAATCAACCTCCTACCAAACCATCTGTTTTTGTCATGAAAAATGGAACAAACGTTGCTTGTCTGGTGAAGGACTTCTACCCCAAGGATGTAACCATAAGTCTCAAGTCATCCATGAAGATAGTAGAATTTGACCCTGCTATTGTCGTCTCTCCCAGTGGGAAGTACAGTGCTGTTAAGCTTGGTCAGTATCAAGATTCAAATTCAGTGACATGTTCAGTTCAACACAACAGTGAAACTGTGCACTCCACTGACTTTGAGCCGAAGACAAATTCTTCAGGTAGGTCGTATCAAGCTTTAAGGGGCTGGAGGTTATGGAGAACGAAAATTGGGGGAAAGGGAAGTTGGAGATGTAAACTGTGGACAGATCATGCTCAATATAGCATCATTCTGGAAACAGGACTAGGCCCAACAATAGCCTGCCATTGACTGGGAAGGAAATTCTCTGTGTTCCTAAGCTAGAATCTAAGATAAAGCCCATCTCTCCTCTTCACAAACCACTATACTTTTCATACAGTAGAAATGGCTGTTCTACTACTAAACTCTGGAATTAAAAATCCATGTGCCGTCTCATCCAGTGCTAAATTCCAAAACAAAGGGCAGCGCAACCTGTCATGGGTTAAGAATCCTAGTTCTTCCTATATATTAGAGGCATGCCTGGATGTTGGCCTCATGGTACAATGAAGACGTCTAGAATGGGAAGCATGTTGAATGTGTAAATAACTGTGTGACCTTAACCAAGTCACACCCTCTGGTCCTCAGTTCACTTGCCTACAGTCTCCTCCAGTTTTAAAATCCTAAAATTATTTGAGCCTCTTGATTGCCAGTATAACTCTGACCACTGCTGTTTGTTCCAGATAATCTAAAACTAACAGAAGCTAAAAACACGAAGCAAACTTCAGACAGCTGCCATAAACCCAAAGGTTAGTTCAAATCAAAGGGCCAACTTCAGAATTGAAGTGTAACGCAAACTCTGCAATTGCCAACTGGGGCCAAAAGCATCAGATTTCAAAAGAAAACAAAAACCATACTGAGCCCAGCGGTTCCCGTGAGCCTCTGACTCTCCCAGCAGACCCTGCCTGGCTGTGGGCTTGGGTTTCCCAAGCTTGCGTGGCCGGGTGTAAACAGCAGCCTGAGGTCTCTGAGGGCTGTCTGGCACCACACTGGGCTTGCGGGCTAGAAAGAACTGTGCAGACGTGGGGCAGGCATGGCATCTGTTGTAAACCCAATTTCTGGAAGGAAATTTAGTATCTCCCTGAAGTTGCCCTCTTTGCTCTTGTTCAACCACAGTTCATGCCGAGAAAGTGAATATGATGTCCCTCACGGTACTGGGGCTACGAATGCTGTTTGCCAAGAGCGTTGCTGTCAATTTTCTCTTGACTGCCAAGTTATTTTTCTTCTAAGGTAAGAATTAGCTGCTTCTTATTCCCACCTCTACCCAAACTATTCTGCACGTGGAGAAAAGAGGTTTAGAAATGGTAAGAAACCAGTAAGCATTGGTAAGGGAAAATAGAGACATATTTAGAATTAATAAGGTGGACTTTCTCAGATACTCAGCATAACAAAAGATCTCCTATAATCTTTTCACTTTAAGTCAGACTCAAAATCCATTAGGTAGTATAATGAATTATTTTTCTAATATACCAGCCAATAATCCCTTCCTCCACTCTAGGGAGAAAATAGAAGCTAAATAAGGTAAACTAGTCTCCCTTAACTGCTATGTTGCTTATTTGGCCAAGAGACCATGGGTTATTTGCAGGGCCACAAGTAAAACTTCCCCTGTAGAATATTCAGAGAAAACTGAACTTATCTTTGCCTAGGTAAAGGAAATCCCATCTCTCACTCCTTAATCACAGGACCAGCCTGTCTTTGGAAAGAGCCTGCACCCCTATTAGTAGTGGACAGCCCACCATGAGCTACTCAGTATGCATACAAAGCTGGGGCTGAAATGTCCATTATTTGCCTCTTGCTTGCATTCTCTTTTCAGGGAATCTTGTACATGAAATTTGAGCCAGGGCCTAGGTCTGCCTGTGAAGCTCCTTCCCCTTAATTCTTCTCCAACACCCTCAAATACTCACCAGCCCCAGTTTCTATTCTAGGAACAACCATCGACTTACAGTGCTGGACTGATCTGATCCAGATTCTAAACATTAACCCAGTCATTCCCAAATGGGTGTCCGGCTATTTTACTAACAGTCCCAAGGACACAGGTAGTGAGGCTGGATAAAAAGAGTACTATACTAGGAGTCAGAAGATTCGGATTTCAGCCCTGACTTTGCCTCTAACTCACTATGTTACCTTACCAAGTTGCATCACCTCTCTGGGCCTGGGTTTTTGCATCTGTAAAACTAAGGAGTTAAAAATGACTAAAGGAAAGCAAATGGGTTTCGTGACTTATGCCAACATTGATAGCTGAACTAGCTGAACTCTTGTTATGTGCAGAAGAGGAATGTGCCACGATAGGTTCATGATGTCTGCTATGGCACAGCATAGCACGTACCAACCACCTCCAGACTCCATGATCCCTACAATACCTTCCAGTCCAGACGGCCTATAATTCCATAACTTTCTTCGCTTACAGGCTGATCAGTACAAGTCTACACTCCATAAAAGAAACCAAAAGCTTTCAAAGATGCAGTTTCCTGGGTTTCTGACTTGTAGTGATTCAAGTTGACCTGTTACAGCCTTTATTTAAATGGCTGCTAGCCAAATTAGTTTTTCTTGGAAAGCAGCAAACCCATCTTATCTTCCTGGGAAGTGGGGGGTTTATGGTCCTAACTGCTTTATATTCTCCTTTATAAAGAGATAGAGGAACGTAAAAGGATATGGGACTTTATTTTTCACTCCTACAACTAATACACTTCGGAAATGATGTTTCATTCCTTTTGACTTTCTTTACCTTTAGAAAGCAGAAAGTGAGAATCAACAGGTTTCCAGCTCCATTCTCCATGAGGAAAATAGACCCCGGGGGAAGAAGAGCAGAGGCCCTTTTATGTGAGCATAGAACTGTCTGCTCAACTGAGCACTAGATTTGCCCCAGACCAGCATCATCCTCTTCCTCCCCACCCGTGGCTTGTCCCAACCTCTATATTCACTGCAGCAGCCACACTAGAGATTTTGCCTGGCAGGGAGGGGGACAAAGTTTCAGCACAAATGAGATTATATTTGAATTCCCTAATGCACTCTGAGCAGGCAACGGGGTTTCTAAAATCTCATCTAAATACTCTCCAATCTATTAGCAACCATCAGAATAAAATGCAGAGGAAAGGCACTTCTTTCTGTTAAATGATTTACATAAATTGACTCCCTCTAGGTTTCAGGCACTGTCCTGAGAGTACAAAGAAGACATGGGCCCTGCCTTCAAGCAAACTCATCGTGCAAGTGTTTTTGGAGGGAGGGATAGGAATGAGACCCCTATCTTTTTCTGTAACAATATTTTACTGTCTTTTGCCTGCCAATCTGCGTACAGAGAGTTTGAGAGCCCTGGACACTGATTCTTTTGTCTGGGTCTTTGATGTTGAAGGTGTTCTGCCTTTCTTCTCAGCCCCTGTCTCTGATGCATTTATTAAACTGCATTGTGTGCACCTCGCCTCTGAGTTTACCTGTCACAAACCATAGCAGGGGGAAAGTTAGCTCTGTGAACTTGAGATGAGTCAGCCAAAAGCTAAACTGAGCTTACAGGTCACACCGCAGCTTCCTGAGCCCCAGGCCTACACAGTGCCTGCCTTGGGGACCCAGCTCTGGGCTTCCTGCAGCACCCTCTGTGTGGCCGGTGAGCTCTGCTCCTCTGCCTGGGGAAGGCCACAACTTCCCCCCACGCCCAGCACCCGTAGAGGTAGCACCTGGCTACCCATTATTGTGGTTTCCTCAGGCCCTATGTGGGGTGTCCTGTGGAGAGTTATTAGGGGTTACAAGTGAAAGAGCAACAATCACCAACAATTCCCCTTGCCATCACTAATTGCAAACTCCCACATCATGCCTTCACCGCTCTACAAGAGAAAGGAGGCAGCAGCACTAAGAGTCAATAGGTTTAGGACAATCTAGATGGATAAGCCAGGTCCCTCCAGGGTACAACAATGAAAGATTCCATATAACTTCACCTTGGATGCTAAAGAATGCCTTTTTCTAAAACATTCACATCTGTTATCTTGTGTAACATTAGAATGTTTCTCTGAAGTTGCTAAGAACAAAAAGATCACATCCTCATTTTTCCGATTTAAAAAAAAATCACGCCATCTTTCAAAAAAGTATATTCTTTATCCAAAGTCATTCAATGAGGCAGGGGTACTTCTAAGACCAGAACCAAGTTCTCAAAACTGTCAGCCCAAAGCTCACGCTACGAGAGCACACTGCACCCCCCACATGAGGACAAGGTGTCAATGTGAATACTAACTACACTGAACTTCAGGATTGTCTTATATCTTGCAAATAAATGAGCCATTCTCTGGCCCACTTTGACTGCCTGAAAAAAAAATTCTAGCATATCATAAGACCATGAATTTCTTCCACCAAAAAGAGCCTCCAGGAAAGATTTATGGCGAGAGCCAAGGAAATCATGGCTGCCTTCCGATTTGGGGCCATCACATGAAGACATTGTGATGAACATGGGACAGCAGGCAACAGACAGAGGCGACCCCCCCGGGGGGGTGAATCACTTGCCCAAGGTCTCTGGCTCCCTCACCCCATGTTATTTCCATTGCTCCATATCTTGGCTACTCTCTGCGAAGGCTTTCTGAAGTACAGTCAAACTGCTGCCCAAACCACCCACTGAGAAGGCTTCTTGGGGCACAGCTGCAGGAGAGAGCATTAGAAGTGTGACACTGCATCCCTGGCTCCATCAATAGCCAGCTATACGACCATGGGAAGGTCCTCCACTTCTCTGGGCTGCAATGTATCTCATGTAAAATAATATCTAAGGCCTCTTCCCTTTCTAAGATTACATCTAATAACTCTATAGTTCTATTAAGGTGGTGAATAGAAATAGAGGAAGGAGGGACTGTGTCCCAGGGGCTGAGGGTGTATCTATTTCAACATCACACAGTCAATTTCCCTAGAGGAAATTTTCTCAGCTGGAGACACTACTAAGCTCCAAACATAGGGACATGGAAGTTGGGATTCTGGGACTCACAGACAACTTTCTAGGAGCATCTCAGTGAAAGAAAAGTGCTCTCCGAATAAAGTAAATAAAATGGAAGTGTCAAAGAGAAATAAGGTAGCTGGATATTTTTTTAAACACCAAAAAAATGTAAATCAGGGGAAAAATTTGAGTAAATAAACTTGTGTTCTTTTCTTAAAATAAAAACAGTCCAAGTCACAATAATGGATAAATGATGATGGAAACTAAAATAAAGACACTATTGATGACCTCAGCTTAGACTGGGCCACCTGAACAATTCTGACACCCTCACAGCAAACCCAGCACAGACTTCCACTCTGTATCAGGTGCCACCTGGGCACTGGGGACACCAAGACAATATTTCCTCAAATGTGCAGCTCTCCCTTGATTACCCTGAGTCACTGAGTCAGAAGCGGGGGAATGCTCTGCTCCCCTGCAGCAGGGTGCTTCTTGGATGTGACCAAGCAGACACTGTAGGGCACCTCTAAGGCCAGAAAATGGCTAGGAGAAGGATGCCAGGTCCAGGAAGTGACCTGCCCTAAGAGGCAGCTCCACTGAGCTGTGACCCAAGGGTTTGTGTGCAGACTTCCCGGGCAACTGTGTCACTGTGCTAAAGCCACAGTAGTAAGTGGCACTGTCTTCAGTCTTCACTGGGGAGATTACCAGGTGGAAGGTTTTCTGGGTCTGACTGTGCTTCACAGAAAACCGACCTTGAGTAAAATCTGCATTTAGAGATTTACTGATATCCCTGTAAAGGACAAATTGAAAAGAATGATCTGGCCCCATTCGGTACCAGTATAAATCTGGATTTGAGAATTCAGCATCATAAGTGCAGAGCAGTACCACCTGACTGCCACTTGCCACTGTCTGGTCCGGGGAACTCTGAGTCATCTTGACACATAACATGCCCTTGTCTGTGAAGAGGATAAATGAGAAAATAGTGAATTTGGCGCTCCCAGCACATGCCCAGCCCACAGGATCTCAAAGGGCAAAGGCAGGAGAAGAACACAGAAATAAAGGCAAAGGCAGAGAATAACTGAACAGCCAAGCGTGCAAGAGAAAGAAGCCAAGGCTTCAAAAGTCAGAAAAAGGGAAATGGGTTTACAGAACAAGAGGAATGTAAACAAATGAATCTACTTACAGAAAAACAAAAGGCTAAACCCCACAACAAGAATCATCTTCTTTTTATATCAGGGCAGAGGATACACAGTAAAACAGAGTTCCTGAGGTCTCACTTTAGGGCTCTGAGGAAGTGGGGGAGAAGGGGCGGCCCTGACAGTCATGTGACTGAATTGGCTGTGACTCCTGAGGCCAGTATCTCCAGCCAAGAAAGCTGCTGTTGCTATTGTGATTTGGGTCCTCAATCCATCTTGAACGAATACTTTTGACAATGAGAATGAATTACCTTTAAAAAAAAAAGGAAGAAAGGGAAGGAAGGAGGGAGGGAGGGAGACTAAAAGCCCAATGACGGCATTCTGGAATATCCAATTGCTATAAAAGCAGTTCACCCTCCAATTCTGTATTCTCTGGTTGCAGACTGCTCTTCAGTTCAGAATCACACATCCCACTTTGGTTTTTTCTTTGTTTTGTTTTTGAGTCATGGTCTCACTCTACTGCCCAGGCTAGAGTACAGGGGCAGGATGATGGCTCACCACAGCCTCAAACTCCTGGGCTCAAGCAATCCTCCCACCTCAGCCTTTCAAGTAGCTAGAACTACAGGCGTGCGTGCTACCACGCCTTGCTAGTTTTTTTATTTTTTTTTGTAGAGATGAGGTCTTGTTATGTTGCCCAGGCTGGTCTTGAACTCCTGGGCTCAAGCAATTCTTTTGCCTCGGCCTTCCAAAGTGCTGGGATTACAGATGTGAGCCATCACACCAGGCCACACTTGTCCCACTTCGAGTGGCACTGTCTTACAGCATCTAGCACAGTTCCACGTGTTTTGTCATACTCGGTAAATGGGATAGATGAATGCATGCACACCATGGACAAGTCCCTTGCTCCTCTGTATAAAGAGGGAGGAAAGGGAGCTGGACAAGATTGTTTCTAAAAACCTGTCCTAGATTTAAATTCTAGAAATCTTTGATCTCAGTAGCTTGAGGGAGTGCCCTGATCCTGAGAGTGTTTTTTGCACTTTGTCATCATGACTTTTCATCTCTCATTGGGCCCATGCACTGCACACTTGGCTCCAGCTGGAAAATTCTGCCCTGAAGCAGAGCTTCCCAGTGGGTGAACTGCCACAAGTGGGTTACAAGCTTGCCAAGATGGCGCCAAGAATGGTGTGTGTAAGCCTGCCCCTCTGAGCCACTAGCCACACAAACATGGTTTCCTATGTGAACCACAACAAGACAACAGTTGGGAAGCACTGCTATAAAAAGCAGAAAACTGACCAACTCACTCCCCAAAACCCGGAAGTGTTTCTAGAAGTATTTCTGGAAGTTCCTTCATTTCTCTTTTCCCTACATCCAACTCATTAGCAAGACCTGTCAGTTCTACTGTGAAAATATATCTCTAGTCCATCGACTTCTCCTATCTCCACAGTCGCCATCCCCTGCAAACACCCTCGTCTCTTACCAGGACCAGGACTGTGATAACTCCCTAACTGGTCCCCTTGCTTTCCCTAGACCCCGTAACACCTGCAAATGATCAGACCCTACCTCCTTCTCAGCCTTGCCTACATCTCCCACTCAGAGCAGTGGCCTTCCTTCTAGTCTTTTCTATGCCTCCTTTTTCTAGCTGCCTGGAGCTCTGGCCCAAGTTTTTCACAAATCTCAACCCAAAGAGGCTTTCCTTGGCCACTCCAACTGAATTAGCCACCCACCCCACCTGTAACTGCCCTCAATTACATCTCAGTCCTTATGTTCATTTGCATCACTATCTGAAAGCATTTGATTTATACACGTTTATTTTTCTCTCTCCCATCTCCCCTCCCTCCTACACACACACACACACAACACACACACACACACACACAAACACACACACCACAATATAAGCTCCATGAGGGCAGAAACATTATTTATCTTTCACTGCCACATCACAGATAACCAATAAATATTTGTGCAATAAAGAAATGTAAGCTTCTTCACTCAAAAATTGACCATTGACACAGATGAAGTTGCCAGATTTAGCAAATAAAAATACGAGACACTTAGTTAAATCTGCATTTCAAATAATTTTAGGAATTCAGGTCTTTGGGACATGCCATATTTGGAACATACACTTTTAAAAGTGAGCATATTTATACTAAAAAAAAGTGTTTGTTGTTTATCTGAAATTTAAATTTCATGGGCATCCTGTATTTTATAGGGCAACCCAAAGCATGGAGAATACCAAAAGTAAACATTATGTGGCCAAAGTCCCACATAAGCATCTCCAGGGTGCCTGAATGTGGAAGAGGAAAAGTTCAGGGCCATGTGCCAGGCTGCCAAGGCCTGCGCTGCCACCTGCTGGCAGGGACTCTATCCACAGACCCTGCTGGTGAGGGTCTGAGAGCATCCGGGTCTCCCAAGCCCAAGGACTTTTCCACAGTCTTCAAGTTAAACTGTTCCTCCTCTTCTAACTGCCACCTCAGCTAAATCTTACCTCACCCTCACACACAGGGACACATTCTCCCTGCTAATGCTTCACACAGAAGGTGCAGGCACTGAGTCCTGCTTGGGGCAGCATAATCCAACTCTCCCACCCTGGGATCCTTCCAACATTCCTTGAAAGCCATCCCTTCAGGAAGCGCAGTTCTCAGAACAGCAGTGCAGTCTCAAGGCTGAGTGGCCTTCTGAAGTCAGTCTGCCGGGGCTCCTAGCAGCTCCAGCGTTTACTTGCTGTGTGACCTTAAACATGACCTAACCCCCCAAGCCTCAATTTCTCCATCTGTCAAATGGAGACAGGAATAGCTTTTCCATGGGACTGTTGGAAAAAGTAATGAAGCAATACGTGCAATCCACCAACTAAATAAACAATCTATGAACGGCAGTTATTGCTGTTGCATATTTAATTAAAACGTTGTCATTTTTATTAAATAGACAGATGAATATAGTTCCTAAGAGTGTCATTCTCATCAAAACTATTCAGAGAAAAGATGCTGAGCAAATCTAAAAATTTAAGTTATGAAATCTGGCAAAAAAGTATGTAGTAGCAATCAATGGTTAAAGAAAAAAAAGACTAATGTCTTAATTTACTGTCAGTGCTGCAAGCACTGCACTCCCCTGAGACCCAAGCCAGCTGGGCTTCCCCTAGGTCCCTAAGAGCATTAGGAACCTGAGAAATGAGACTTCTAGCGCACTGTTCATATGTCTTCCAACAGCTGTAACAGTCTTGGTCATGAGGGACCACAGTGTAGACCGAGTGACCCCAAAGTTTAGGAAGAGGAGAGAACCTCAAGATGTCATGACCCACGAAAGACGTCTTGCCCCTGAGTTTCTACACCCCATCTTCCTTAAACCTATTGATGTCAGTGGCCTGTCCAACTGCCCAAGGCACTGAGTGTCCTGCAGGCACCACCCACCCACCTGTGAAGCTGGGCTATCTTTCGCTAGCCCAAAACAACACTAAAGAGGGGTCCTCAGACAGGGTGGGGGCCAAGGAATTTGGTAAACAAAGCCACCTTGTCCCACAGCTTGGATTTTGATCAATCAGACCACTCAAGTAAGGGACTTTTCTCCCAGTTTCCTTTGTGGTGGGCAGTTTTGTTTTTGACCTTGCAGCGCCCTCTGCTGCTCTAATTATCCCATCACCATAAGTAGGTCATACTGGAGGTTGACAGAAAATAGGTCAGGGAAGGAAAACATTCTTTGTTCACTACTTAAGTCAAAGCTGCTGTTTCTGTCTCCATTCCCCTTTCAGCCCTGAGACTGGCAACTGCTTCTCTGTCTGCCTAAAGAGACCATTCCCTGCCAGTCACCCAAAGAGGACTGTCTCAAGGATATGTGATATCACCCTAAGAGGACAATGGACATTTTCTTGTCAACAAAAAGCCTAATGCAACAGTAAAGGACATAGGGAAATGTCTTTGGATGGATACAGACAAGTGCATCTCCTTCTTATGAAAGAATAGAAACATGATTACAAAGGAAAAGCTTAGAAAATCTGAATGTATAGTAATGGGATAAGAGGTCTAGAGAAAGGATTTCTGCGTCACTTTCTTCCTGTGTCACGTTCCATTCCAGGATCCCTGGGACAAACCTGGCCTGATGGATAGCAGAAAGCATCCCAGAGAGGGACAAGGTCCAGCAGATGACTTCCGTCCCCAGGCAGGGGCAGTGCAATGATAACTCAGGGCCTCTGCTTCGGGGAAAGACCTTGCTGAAGGCCCTGCAGGTGGGCGAGAATTAATATGAAGAACTACCATGGTTTCTTGCCCAATTCCCTCTACAACGTCAGCATTTGAAGAAAAGCTATGACGAAGAAAAAGCAATTGGTGGTTTTGCTGTTGCCATCTCTGGAGCAGCCTATGGAAAGAACAATCTTGGTCTAACCAGGTCAGTGACACTTTTCATGAGGGGGCTGTGTGGGACCTGGCCTGACTCATGCCAACTAGGTTTCTCAAGTTATCTGTAGGGTCTTCTCTGCAATTATTCTCCAGGGAGGGGGAGCAAGCAGGTTATATATCAATTACCAAGAGCTGACAATCGGTAGAGACTATCTGGAGCCCTCTGGTAAGTAGGATTCTGAAGCCACATCTATACTCAGAGGAAACGAGTGATGTGTCTATTAGCAATGTCCACCACAGGAGCAGGAGCAGAAGGTAACACCACATTGTTTTGTATTTGCCGTCCCTGCTCTAGATGTCATTCCTTGTCATGAACCCCGCAGAGAAGGAATAATCAGAGCCAACTCCCTGTTGGATTATCCTGTTGGTAAAGGGCAAATTTTTCAGTCTCTATCTTTGTCTTGGCTTCCCAGAGATCTCATGGGCCATTTCTCCCACTATCAATTGCTGTTGCCTGCAGCCAAAGAAATAAAATATTTTAAAAGAATTAGAAGGTTCTATAACTCTCTGTAAAATCATAAAATGTGTTCCAAAGCCAAACACCTCCCCTGTATGACCTATCTTCTGTTTAACAGGATAATCATACCCTAAGTCAGCCAACAGAGTCCTTGGACAGAAACCACCCAGGGAAGGAAGGTCCTTGCTCTTCTTGAGTCACATGAAGGGAGCAGCAAAAGGTGGGACTGGAGCTCTGGTTTCCTGAGTTCTAGTTCCAGCTCTGCCTCCACCTACCTACATGACCTTGAGCAAATTTACCCCTTGGAGGTCCTTCAGTATTTTTGTCCTTAAAATGGGGGCGTTGGTGCAAGCAGTTGCTGAATTTCCTTCCAGATCTCACATTCTAGGATGCTAATACATAAAGCTATAACACTAACCCAAGAATTATTCACTTATATCCCCCTGTGCATGTTGCTTGAACTCCTCATTGCCCAGGAAGAGGAAAAAGGGAAACATGCTTCTTCACGGAGGGTAGCATAATTTCTTGATGTAATGTGTGGGACTCATCACAGCCTGGAGGTTCATGACCAGATGCCAAGTTGGAATTCAGTTATTATTGCATCTAGGAGAAAGAAAAGTGCTGAAAACAGCTCTTGGGAAACTATCAATTTGGCACACACAAAAAAGAGGCTCTGTTCAGTGTGATAACATTTTGATATCTTATTTATCATCTTCATCCCTGAAATCCACTCTGCTCCCTCCTATCTCTGCTCTGAAAGACAGGAGGAGGGCAGCCCTCTCCCAGACAAGATGGGACACCTGTGGAGAACAGAGTGGTGTCTCTCTCAGCAAAGTTGACACCACATCCCTTTCAACCATGCTGACACCTCTGGTTTTTGTAAAGGTCCTCACTTCTGTGGGGATGAGGTTAATAGAAAACTGACATTTGGAGTCAGACTAGAGGAATTTTGAAATTCAGCAAGCAATATCTGGAAGAATTTTTTTTCTATCTGAAAATTGTCAGAGAGATTCAAGTGTTCCTTAACAAATAGGAACAAAAAATGAATTCTTAATACAATTCCATTTAACAAATATTTATTAAGAGTCTACTGTTTTTCCTAAGGATCATCTGAGCCAGTTTCTGAGAAGACATTGTGGCTGCCCTGAGGGAGGTTGGGGTTTTTCAATGCACCAGAGACTGGATGAACAATGACAACAGATTTACCTTTGGGACTGAGACATGGTTAACCACAGTCTTGAGTAAGTAGCTTAACTTCAGAAAAAAATGTGCACAACATCATGGATAACCTAAAATACCAAGTAATCAAAAATGCTATTTTATGATTGGCTTTAGCGTGTATTTCATTATTTTGCAAGGCAGGTTTATCTTCCCGGTTGTAAGTTTCTGTAAGCTGATCTGTAAAGTCTATAGGGGAAAGGAATCCTAAGAATTACTTGTTTCTGAAATTAGGCTCCCAGCAGTCAATAAAGGAGAAGTGGCACTTTTTGCCTTTCCAGTAATGAAAGGGGGAGCCTGTCATCCCTCCTGTACTTTTTTTTTTTTTTTTTTTTTTAAGTTGGAGTCTCACTCTGTCGCCCAGAATGGAGTGCAGTGGCCCCTCCCGGCCACCGCAGCCTCGACCTGCTGGGCTCCGGCGATCCTTCCGCCTCAGCCTACCGAGTAGCCGGAATTACAGGCGCGCGCTACCACGCCCGGCTAATTTTTGATTTATTGTATTTATTTATTTTTGAGTTGGAGTCTCACTGTCGCCCAGACTGGAGTGCAGTGGCCGCTTCCGGCCACCGCAGCCTCGACCTGATCCTTCTGCCTCAGCCTTCCAAGTAGCCGGAACTACAGGTGCGCGCTACCACGCCTGGCTAATTTTTCCATGTACTGTAGAGATGAGGTCTCGCCTGCCCAGGTGGGTCTCGAACCCGCGGGCTCAGGCAATCCACTCACCTCAGCTCCCAAAGGCGCGGGATTACAGGCTGAGCCACCGAGGCTGGCGATCCCTCGTGTACTTGATAGCTCGCCGGGTCTACCTCCCCGCCCTAGGTCAGATCCAGCAGCAAACCACCATAAATCTGTATGCCAGGGTGAACAACAAGGAAAGTCCTGCTAGGTTTTTGGGAAATGGGTTCTATGTGAAGACAGAAAACTTTGGACCATCTGGCATGGTTGGTCCTGCTGTCCTCACAGCCTGAGTTCTGGGATGTATGAGTAGGAGAAGGGCAACCCCAAATGACTGCTCTTAAAGCCAGCCTGCCCCTGCACCCCTAATCACACTGGAGCCATGACTAGGGTCTGAGAGGAAGTTGCAGCCCAGCACCAAGAGGGACTTTTGGTAAAGGGCCTAGGCATGGTGTTAAGAGAGCACCGATATGCTCAGCTTTGGGAAGGGGACTCAGTTAATTGTAAGCCTGGGTGAGTATCTCCACGCAGAGGTAGCTTTAGCAGAACCCCTCTGGACCTATCACCTAGCAATCAGACGGCTGAAACACTTGGCTAGATCATGAATTATCTTACCGAGAGGGAAAAGGCTGTAAAGATCAAGCCACCCACCTTTCCTGTGGGTAAGCAAGAGTCTGTTGTTTATGTAAAGGTAGCAGCTCCTGTGGGAAGGAAGGAAACAGGAAATTTACATTTGGAACGGGGACTCAAGTAAGAGTGAAGCTTAGTAAGTACAATCTTTAAACCAAAAGTATCTGGTTATTTAGTTTGATTTTTTAATTATCTGGACGTTCTAAAACAAAACTGCTTCTCCCTGAGGATTTGGTTGCAAAATTCTGATTTCAAACTTCTAAAAAGAGCAAATGTTAAGGCAGGTGGTAGTCTTGGAAAACCGTATTTCCCTGTGTAATAAGTAGAGACCTACTTTTGTTTGCTTGTTTTATTTTGTTTATGAAATGGGAAGGAGGATTAGATGCCCTAGGAAACAAAAAAACATTTGCACAGCATTTTTGGATAAATTAAATCCAGAGAACCAAATCAAAGACTCTCGGCTCAGAAAGTTCTTAAAGATTTCCTCCCACCTCTTTAATTTTGCAAATGAAGACGGGGAACCTCAGAGAGGTTGTGAACTTGCTCAAGGTCACACAGTTGATCCTGATAACAAGGTCCAGGACAAAGCCTAGACAGTGCATAGCTCTGACCAGCTCAGACCCAAGGGAGAAAAAACATCCTAGCCCTTGGTCATGTATAGCAGCATCATGTGCATTCCAAACATTCTTTACCCAAGACTTAGTAAACTCAAAAAGGAACCTCGAGTTCCAGAGAAAGAAAAAACAATTCTGTGCCTGTTGAAGGAAAAGGCTAATCGAAGCAGAACAATAATCTAACTTGATATTAGGGGAAAGCCACAGCCATCTGCAGACTGAGGCAGGGGTGCAAAAAAAAGAACGAAAATGCTAGTCCTGTCTTCAGACAATAAATATGACCATCAAACACTACCTATAAATTTTGCATAGCTAATTTCTTTCCCAGTAGGAGTTTATATTCTATGATAAATTGCACCAGCTATATGATTGCATTGGACCACAGAATGTGTATACAGAATTGGCCTGCTGAGCTTTTTTGGTGTCTTGAAGTGAAAATGATATCTCTGGACATATCTCCCAGACCTGAAGCCCTAGGCTACCAGAAAGAAAGACACCATTACTTATCCTTCCTCTGAAGCTTAGAGGTTGGAGAAAAATTATAGTTCTTGGAAAGCTCTGCAAAGCTGAGTTCATTAAGCTGACACCACAGGTTTTTGCAAAGCCCCTCAGCACAGTGTTCAGCAAGCCAGTGGCTCTGGGTTGACATTTGGAAAAGGAACACAGCTCACAGTGAATCTCGGTAAGCGGAGGAGAGCATTGAACCCTATTCCTGAGTGTGGTTTGAGATCCATTTTACCCCAACTAAACTGGGATGTGGCTTTTGGCCCCACCTCTGCCCATATTCAAGTCCTGCCTGGCTAAATGAGGTGGTTTTTGTCAAAATTCTTACAAAATTACATAACCCCCTCATTAAACTGCTTGCTGGTTCTTCTATGCCTTCATAGCCCTGCTGGTTTATCAGTTAGAGGAAGAGAAGTGCCCAAGGACTTTCAGACTTTCAGGTCATTGTGTAAAGAGGGATGTTGGCAATGTGTTTGCCTTCTTAAGAAAAAAATAAGAATGATGATTTATTAATTGCTTTCTATATGCTAGACAATGTGCTGCGTTCTTTCTATCCATTATCACATCTAATCCTTATACTCGCTCTGTGAGTTTGTTGCTATTATTATCCTCCTTTTATAGATGAGAACTTTCTACACTTCCATATTTTATATTTTATAGAAGTACAGAGAAATTGAGTAATTTGTTCAAGTTGGTGCAGTTAGAAAGAGGACCTGGAATTTAACTCTTAGCACTCAGATTCAAGAGCTATATGCTTATTAAGGCGGAGATTATGTCTGGGAAGAAAGTTACTGATGCTTTGATCTTTAAGGTCAATAATCCCTAGAGAATTGTACTGTCAGCAAATAAAGCCAGGGATTGATCAATAGGACCACTGCGTCCCAGTTATATAGTCCTAATCCTTACAACATCATTAAGCGGTTATCATTTTCCCCACTCCACAAATAAGGAAACTGAGGTACAGCAAGTTAAGGAACATGCCCTGAGTTTCAAACCCAAGACTGTCTGTCCCCAAAGCCTGAGCTCCTTCACACTAACTACAACTGCCAACCAGCTAGACTAACTAACTAATTAATTAATGTCAATCTAACTGCCTGTTCGCTAAAGGAGTGATCAAAATTTTTCCATAATTCCTCTCCCTTTTCAGGAATAACCATAAGAATGTATGGTTTTATACTTCCCCTGGGACCATGGGTGGAGCTCTGGCTCCAGGCCCCTGGTGGAAGGGTCTTGGCAGTATTTGTAAAGCAGTCTGTGGGGGTGTAACTCAGGGCGGATCTGAAAAGCTCGTCTTTGGAAAGGGAACGAAACTGACAATAAACCCATGTAAGTCTGAATAACTAATGCTTCCAAATTTCTCTCTGGAACCCTGGCTTCCAAATTTTCCATTCTGTGTTATAACCCAAGTCCAAACCACAGCAGTCCCATTAACGGATTCTAATTCAAGCAACTGCTGATGTATTCCTACTACCTTTGGGATGCTTCTGCTTACCCTAACATGCTATTTTACCTAATAGAAGATAATTATATGCTAGTGTTGTATTGAACTAAGGAGTGAGACTGTTAGAAAGCTTCATTTCTTATTATAATTTGTGGAATTTCCTATGAGACTGAGGAAATTGATTAACTCTCTAAGCCTCTATTTTCCTCCTCTGTAAAATGGAGGAGGCAGTGCCTGCTCCAGTTTCACCAAAGCAGGCATGCTGTGAGGCAATTTGGGCACATTTCCAATAAGGTGACAATAAGGCAAGGAAAAAGGAAAGTCCCAGGTGGGCCATAAACTCTTCCACCAGTCCTTCACTGTAAAGAGCTGGTTTTATCAGAGGGACATTTGAATGGCAAGTAAGCATTTAAGTAAGTATCAGGGGACTTTGGGCAATTGTGTTTTTGTAGAGTCTCATGTCATTGTGTAATATTGGAGGTAATACCAAGCTGATATTTGGAAAAGGAACAACTCTGAGTGTTATGCCAGGTATGCTTTAATGAATATTATGTGTTTCCAAACATAAACCACCATCCTTAGAAATTCACTGAAAGATTACTGAATCGCTCACCCCATTATTATTGTCTTTCACCATGGGTTTTTCTGGTACAAATGACAATGTGTCTGGATCCCCTTCAGGACTGCTTCTTCAACACGTTAAGCACTTGGGAATGTTAAGTGTGTTTTTGTTCATGTTGGAGGTGTGTGTCTGACAAATGGAATCTGAACTGAAGTTTTAGTGTGTAGGAGCAGAAAGCTTTTAGAAAGGAAGGGGAGAAAGGAAAGGTCAGGTTAGACGAAATTACATAGCGATGGCAGAGGGTGTGCAATGCTACCTCACACAAAAGGAGACAGTGAGACTAACCAACTGATATAAACAACTGGTCAACCACGCCTGTGTTATCTGACTGTCTTCCCACAGCTTCCATGTTAGTGCAATTAGAAAAAGAATTGTCTAATCCCTTTAATTCTCCAGATCTTGGAGACCAAGCTAATTGGGTAAAACCATGTAAGATTCTTCTGGTACTGACACTGACTACAAGCTGATATTTAGGAGAAAGGTAAGATTGAAAGTAAATATTCAAATCAGTCAGACAGATCATGAACTTCTGAAAACATGCCCCAGGATGCTGTTAACCGCTGCTTCACTAATTGGGTCCTCATGGAACATTTCATCGGTGCCTTGGCTGAGCTTTCTACATCGGAGAAGCCTCTTTTGATACCTGCTCATTTCTGTGCCCCTCATTGAAAAAGCAGCAACTAAACTTGGAAGTGTGAGAGAAGGATTCCCCAATCCAAATGCAATACCCAGAGGGATATTTTAAGTGCTGCCCCACCATTCTCAAAACAAATCTAATTTCGATTAACTTGAATGTAGCTGAAATTTTGCTCCATGAGGGAATCTCTATTTTCTGTGACAACAAAAGCTCATTCCAAACAATCATTTGGAGTTTACTTTTTGCTCATAATTCCCAAAAGATATAAACTACTATTCAATGAGTATTTCAAAATAAAACTTCTACTTTCATGGCCAAATTATTATCCTCATTAGAAAATCTAGACTCAGAATGTCCTTGTAAGTATTAGGTTTAGCGCCATGACCTTCCTGAAGTCCCTTATGCCTACAACAGTGTAAGACAGACAAGCATGTCTGTGCTGACCTGTATGTCCTCTGGTTAACTGGGTCTACAGAGCCAGTAGTCAGCTGCTATCTTTCCAAACTGGATTGGATATTTAAAATCTGGATATTCAAAATGATAATCAGGAAAAGCACATGCAATTCCATTTTTATTTATAATTCTTATCTTTCCCAAAGAACTGTTATAAATTCTCTCCCAAAGGTGTTATATTCATCCTTCTTTTGGTTCCTCTATACGTGATATGTACAGAGATGAAATATTGGTTGAAATTCAAAAAACATCCATGAGACTTAACTTAAGCTTTCTCTGTCAGAAAGCTTCTAAGAGCTAAAAAGATGGGAAGCTGATATTGGGGAACTAGATTAAAAAGAAAATCCAAATTAATCCCAAGGAGCAATGCTCGGTAGATAGTTTTTTAGACATAGCATGTCCACCCAGCAAGTTGGACAGTTGGTTGGACCGCCCCTATCTTGTTCCTGCCTGGAAGAATAATAATTTGTTTGCCCCAGACCTGTCTTGAGAAATGTCAGCCTCCACACCTAAAAACACCTTGTGATTTGGTTCATTTCTGTAGAGTGTATTATTATACACAGTGTTCTGGAAGTAATAGAAAAGTGCATTAGAAGCTCCTGCAAATGGAAATGAAATGTAAATTTACATTGTAAATACATGACTGCAGTAAATAGATAGCAAGAAAAAGGATGAAGAGATTAGAAACTTGCCATATTTCTCTAACCCTAAGGGGATGTTTCTATAAATAGTTTAAAATCATTGAAGAGGAGGGGAGAGGAGGACGAGAACAGAGGCAAACAGATTTTCTCCTAATCCTTTTCACTTTGCAAAATTAGAAATTGTTTTTCAATCAAGTTTCCCTGAGCAGAGGAAGAAACCATGTCTGTTTCAACACTAAAGTTCCTGTGGGCAGGTATCTCCTAGAATTGATTTTGAGGAGTGCTCCCTCGTTACTAATAAGTGCTGGCAATGTCCCCATGGGGGGAAAGAGCTGAGCACAAAAATAAACCCAAGTAAATGTGGAGGGACAAGAAAGGCTCACAGTGCGGGATTTCTTCTGGATTTTCTGCATTGCCTTTTCACCTTTCCTGTCTTAGCCCGATAAATTAAGTCCCAGACGAGCAGGTCCTAGGATTCAAACCAGAAATGTTACGGAGAAAGCCAGCTTAACGTGACCCAGGAGACCTAGCGTACTCTGACTTTAAAGATCCTTTTAATCCAGCTGTTTTTAGGGAGAGTGCTGTAAAAGCTGAAAGAAAGGTTTAAAAAAAGAGCTACAATTCTATGGAGTAAAAATAAAAATGTTAAATATTTGACTAGCGAAGAAACTGAAAATACTAGTACACGTCTACAACTGCTAAAGGAGACCTTGTGAAGGAGAAAATAAGCAGCCCCAAGGAGACCCTGTCTTAAACCTCTCTGGTAGTGCGATTCGATTCTTTGCAGCAGGCAGAGCAGATCGGGCATCTTCCTCTATGGGGAACAGTTTCTGTAAAGCTGTGTGCTGTGGTGTAACACAGGCAGTGCCGGCCAGAAGTTGGTGTTTGGGCAAGGAACCAGACTGGCCATCAAGCCAAGTAAGTATGAAAGGGTGAAGCTACATGCGGTGGCTACAGTCTTCCTTTCTAGGCTACGTCCCGCAAGCTCTCCTTGAGGGACATGTACTCATTTTGTTTGGTCCATTGCAGAGAAGCAGACCAGGAAAGACGGGAAAGCCCTCAAACTTCCGCCTTTAAACATGTCCCTGTAAAAGTACTCCCTTGCTCTCCTGTCCTTCTGCAATTATTTCCCAGTAAACCAGAACCCAGTGAGTTGATGTTGAGCAATTTCAAAAAAAAAAAGCAGAGAAATAGTTACCCCAAAAGTGCAATAAAGTAGAAACTATGTGAGTACCAGCCAGGGGAAGACAATTAGGAAAGAAAAAAGACAAAAGGATTACCAAAACCAAGGCGGCAGCTTAGTCATAAAAAGACCAATACAAAAAATGTAAATTTAAATTTACATTTTTTTAAATTTATATATATCAGGGCTCCATTGCCCTCTGGAAACCCAGCTTCTACCTACAGCAACTACCTTTTGGACTTACTAACAAATCACCTGTAAACCTGCAGTTTCATGCAGAGTTGAGAGATCAAGACCCTATTGACCCCCAGGGTCCTTCTGCAAAGAGCAGTTCCTGATCCTGTTTTTGTAAAGACTCCCCTGACTGTGAGAATAGTGGAAGTGACTATAAATTGACATTTGAAAAAGGAACTCTCTTAACAGTGAATCCAAGTAAGTTTGAAGGGAGTTGGGGCAGTGGGTGGGGGGATCCCAACACTTATTTAAATTACTTGCCCCTCCAAAACATCCACGCTTAGTTTCTAATGTTTGTACTGGGAGGATACTGTCCCCCCTCAGAGGGATTAGAACTCTACTGTACAATGACTAAATTACTTTCAGCCAAAAACATTCCTATCATCCATCTTAAACAA
Organism: Cephalopachus bancanus; assembly: GCA_027257055.1. Classification (NCBI taxonomy): domain Eukaryota; kingdom Metazoa; phylum Chordata; class Mammalia; order Primates; family Tarsiidae; genus Cephalopachus; species Cephalopachus bancanus. Next base: position 535,217 of record JAPVLO010000476.1, on the reverse strand, counting down.
GATTATTGGTGCAAGGAGAAAAATTGAATACAGGATCCTGAGGGATTCAGCTAAGGTCAGGAAATGTTTGCCAAAAAGATAGAGAGGAAATTGACATATTGTGACTATGCAAATTCAGTAGACTAAATATAAATTTTCCTGACATAGATACTACACTACCCTTAAATTTATCTCCAGAAATAATGGGACCCTGCAATCTCATTAGTGCTGAAAGCTCTACAAGCAGATTTCTTTTCTTCTTTTTCCTTCCCTTTATCGCTCTTAAAGGAACTGTTCTCAATTCCCAACCCAGTAACCAAGGTCTCTCTGGGTGGAACTGTCTGGTTAACTCAGGCAGAGCGTTTAATCCCACTTTTTCCTTGGTTGCCAAAACAATTGATTCAGCCTCCACTTTACTTAGTTCGCCTGAGAGGGGGGAAATTCATTCTCACCACCCTCTGAGTTGTGAGAATAAAGCAGTACATTCTCTCCATCAGATATACACCCACCCCTCCCTAGTGGTAATAATGTATGTGTGAGTACCTGAGAATGTTTAAAATGTTATATATAAAAGTAAGAAACTGGTTGCTACTGGCACTTCTTGGAAATCTGTGCTGCTGGTGGACTTCTGAAAGTGGTGCTTATGAGCCAATGCTGGGAAAGATTGACTTGTTATAAAATTCAGGTAATATGAAAATTGGAAAAGCTTGTCGAACGGCCCCATCTCCTTTTGACATCAGCTAAGTGCCCTGGATGCTGAGTAAAGGCCAGATACCCCAGTTTTGTTTACTCAGATCTGCTTTCTATGATTAAGTGAAGATACTGCATTGGAAGAGACATGTTGGAAAACAACCCAGGCAATTTTCTTAAAAAACCTGGTGGTGGGAGGAGAAGGGGTAAGTGATTCAGTGACAGATGAGGGAGTTAATGCAGCCCTGGTAGCAGACGTCTTGGAATGTTCTGGGATAGGCCCTGCCTGAAGAGCATGCAATGTGGTTAGCCATGAAGTTCTCATGCGCAGAAGTGCCTTGCTCAGCAGAAGCAAAATCAGCCTGTCTGCGACAACAGAAGCAATGAATAATATATGATGTTGTTCAATCCCATGCGTTCAGCAGTCTCTGAGGTCTTATCAAATTAAAGCTTCAAGGGAATTCATGTGGACATCCCAGGAGACTCAAGGACTCAGTTGCTTTTCAGATGGTGGGGAGCCGAGGCTGGCACCAGACAGGAGGTTTTATCTTTGGCATTTTACTGGAAACACACTAGGACAGGGCTCAGTGGTGGTGTTTCCAGAATGCAGAGAGAAACTGGAAGCCCCTCTCAGCACTTGGTTGGCCTCTTAGGGGAAAGAGAGCTAGAACACCCCTACACTTTAAAATGTTGGAGAGGCCAGGCAGTTTGACAGCCTAACCAGGCAAAGAAAATATCTATGCAAGGCAAGCATTCTTCCAAAGCTCTGGACAGTAATTGTACGCCAGGTTTTCCATGCAGTGGACTCTTTATAAGCAGGAGCTACAAGGCAAGGCTGGTGTCCAAGGAACCCATGATTAAATTCTGTTTTCCTGCAATCAGCAGAACACAGAGATTATTGCCACAGCAACATTCGGGTGCCTGTCTGTTTGAGGGCTTCAGCTGAGGGCGGGCATCTGGTTTTGCTTATGTCTTAGGGAGGTTGAAATGGGGGATGACAGTGAATGCTGTGAACTAGTGAAGAGATGGGAAAGGTTATTTGAATTCCCGACTGCTGTCCTTAAAGGAGATGGATACTTCTTCTTAGCTAAAGAATAACCTTTTTCTCTCACTCTTTGTGATGGTAAACAAGCTAAAACTTTAACCCTTTGCTAAAAAGTGGTTGCTTGAAGAGATGACTTGATAGGCTAGCATAAATGCAAAGAAGTTTGAGTTTAAAAATTGAATTCAACTAAAGAGATAAACTCTGTTTTTCAAACTCTTTGGGGATAGGATTTGACCACCACCATACCACATGAGGAGACTGCCTGAATTTTGTTCTTCACATCTTTTGTGTCCTCCACTCGACACAGCCAAGGAGACTCCCAGGATTTCTATGGCTGTGACTGTCAGCAATGGAAGCTTTGTTTGGTCCAGGGATGAAATTTACAGTAACCCCAAGTAAATATGCAAGACCCTACCTCTAACACGGACCTCACTTAATTCTACCACTGTAGCCATTGGGCTGCTCTGTGAAGTCAGGACACCTCAGGTGAGACTGTAGGGTGACCAGATGTCCAGATTTTCTTGGGATCAAGGGGCTTCCCAGGACAAGGATCTTCCTTTGCTAAACCTAGATAGTCCCCAGGATATTTAATCGCCCAACAAGGCTCAGGTATAACCTTTCTGTGAGCTACTACTTACATCTCACCAGGTTCAAGACTGACAAAGAAAGCCACATTATGTGAGGGCTCAGTTAACTATGCCCATCATTTTTATTTCTTATGCTAAGACATGAAAGGAAACTCGAGAGATAGTGTTTCATGAGGCTGGTGTGTAAACCTCATCTAATTCTAGTCAGCTTCCAAAAAGCTGAACACTCTCCTCCTGTCTCCTTGTAATCAATTCATTGTCATCAGAAATGTGTGACACCTCGAGGGGAGGGGAGGACATGTCTTGAAAACTGATCAGAGAAATTGTCCTGAAAATGATGCTGTAAAATGGAAATGAGACCTTTAGAAAGAGAGATGCCGAACATGAGAAATCAGAAAGACTCAGGACAGAAACCAGAGGAAACGGAGAGAGATGGGAGGCTGGGAGGCCGGCCCTGGGAAAAGCAGCAGGTCAGTGTCCCAGGACCAGATATGGAAATGGCCCTCTGACCTTCAGTGGGAAGACACTCAGCCTCTCAGATCCAGGCCCCTTTGGGTGAGTTTATTCTCCTCAGAATTAAAAGAGGAAGATATCTGTGAGCCTCAGAGAGCTTTCTGGTGTTCTTGTAAAGGCCTCCACTACAGTGCTGATAGTGGTGGTGCTGGCTATGGAAAGCTGGCATTTGGACAAGGGACCATCTTGACTGTCCATCCAAGTAAGTGTAACAGGGCACAACAGCATGCTGGAAATTCTGGAATTTCACCCCCAGTGTCAGGTTGCCTAGGAACCAGATTCTGCTTGAAATTGAGCAGTGTCCTCCCAGGTCCTCTCTCTCCTGTAATCTCAATATTCACGAATTCTCTTTTGAGCCTTGAGCCATTAGGCCTGTCTCCGTGCTGTGAGTGCAGCTGACCTTGTCCCTGGAAAGACAGAATCTTTTCTGCTTTCAGAGCCTTCTCTGGAAGTGATGCCCTAACTTTTTTTTGTTGGGGGCAGGTCACCCTTTCCAGATGACTCCCCTGAATAACCCATGCTCACGTTGAGCACCATTCCCTCTCAGAAAGTTCTCTCTTACATAAATCTTAACCTCTTCTTGGTGCGGCTCAGGCTGTTTCCACTGGTATCATCCACAGTGAAGAGGAATAATTTGAGAGCAGAGTTTCAATAGGTATGTGGTATTCAGTTCCGAATGGGTTTTAAATGAAAGCGGAGAGGGAAAAAATGAAAACTGAATGGGAACCTGAGGTCTTATTTCAAATCCCTCTATGTTCCCTGTATGTCTCCCACTGCTTCTATAGATGCAAAACTACAAAGTGAGAGAGAGGGAGAGAAAGGAGAGACAGAAATAAACATCCGCTGTGTCCATTCCCTATCGCTGAAACCACCAGGCAAGGGATTACAATTAATTCCAAAGAGTTTCAGATACAAAGCTTAATACCTTTCTCCTCATGGTGACTTGTATCCTTGCTGATAATTAGAGCAGATAGAAAGATTTGGCTTTGGTGTGTTTGCTGCTGCACCCCTCTGGGAAGAGAGAGAAATTCGACTGTTTTTTAAGATTCATAAAGTTCCTCCTGTCAGCCATCGTAAAACTCCCTGAAGCAAGGAGATGCGTGACAGCTATGAGAAGCTGATATTTGGAAAGGAGCGTGACTAAAGGTGAAGCCAAGCAAGCAGGAAAGACCCAAACTCGCTGTGTCCCTTATGTATTTTTGCTCCTGTCCCATTTCAGGCCTTTTGGCTCTCTTTTGTAGGGATCCTAAGGGAGTCAAATGGAAATGACTTCAGGAGAGTCTGGAGCCCCATGGGTGCTCAGAAATGATAAATGAAAGGAATAAGAGAAAGGGGGAAAAAAAATTAAAAGCAGGAATGTGTCTTCCACTGTAGCTTGGTGAGACTCCAGAGATGGGAGGTGGGTATGAGAGAAGGATGTGGCCAATCACTCCAGTTGTTGCAGGGCACTCTTTGTTTTCCTTGGATCTCCATCAAGGGCAGTGTCCTCTTATGCCAAAGGGAGGAGTCCAGGCCCTATATTTCTAGAGGCTGCTCATGTGCAGGCATAGTTGGTCAGGCAGATAGCACAGTCCCAGGTCTGTGTATGGAGGAGGCCATATAACACCACCATCTTTATCTGCTCCACTGAGTGGCAGTAAAAATTCACACCAGGTGGGTGTGGAGCTAGAATATTCCAATTCCACTACAAGGTTGAAAACTGGGCGATGATGGTCATCTTGAATGTGCAAAATGGCTCTAGGTGAAGTCTGGTTCTAATGAGCAGAGTTCAGGTTAGACTAATATTGCCCATTTTTTGTTGAGTTTCTCCAAGCCCAGTTGTGTGGGAGCCAATGTGAGAGGTTGACATTTGAGCTAAGGATCATATTGACGGAAATATGCCAAAGGGATCTGAAAGGCCAAGACTGCTGTCAGAACTCAGCCTTTGTTGTTAGCTCTCTGGCAGTTGTCATTTCAGCAAAATGCATCCACTTAGAAAGGTCAGCTCTTCATTAGTCAGACAAATGAGAACAACATATTGACCAGAGATAAGGAGTAGGGAGCCCAGATCTCAGCCTCTGAGAGCCTGGCCTTTCCAGTCCTTTAATCACGTGTGAGCATATGCTGTCTCAGAGAAGGCAGATCAGTGGTCCCTGAGGACCTTGTGTCACTAAGCTAGGGCTTGGAGATGGAAATGAGATGCAGATGGGGGAATAATAGAGAAGGGAAGGGTAGACAAGGGAGCTCAATAATGCTTTTTAAAACCCTCAGCACGTCAGAAATTGTCATGACACCAAGGTAGAGAAGTACACATCCTTAGCAAGTTTCCTGCTATCCCCAATGGAATCTCCCCAACAGAATCTGGTTCCAGTTCACAGATCTTCTAGGTAATGCTGGTCAGTACCTGGGATCCTTTTGAAGTAGCATTAAGAAAGATTGGGCTCTAGGATTGAAACTGCGGTAAGCCATGAGCATGCCACGGCACTCCAGCCTAGGCCACAGAGTGAGACCTTGACTCAAAAAAGAAAGAAAGAGAGAAAGAGAGAGGGGAGGGAGGCAGGAGAAGGGAAGGGGAAAGAAGGAAGGAAGGCAAGCAAGTCTGGGCTTTTAGAGCTCTCAGAGCCACCTGTCAGTTATTGTAAAGGTTTGGGTGGCTGTGTGACAACCTCCAACAGCAAGTTGATGTTTGGGCAGGGGACAACCTTATCAGTCATTCCAAGTAAGTCTCCCTGTGGTGTTGCCTGTGGAGTGTGGTAGGGCTGATGGTCATATACGTGCTGTGCAGGTGGCATGGTGGTTGAGGACACAAAGCTGAGAGAATAGAGATACCTTGGCTCAGGTCAGAAAAAAAAAGTCAAAGAATAGCACACGTAGGTTAATCCTTAAAAGGCAACATAGAGGACACAGGGCTTGAAAGGGGCAATTTGGAAAAGCAAGGTGTGGCCTGCTAGCGTACTCTCAACACGCACAATGGACCAGGAGGGGTGGGGGATGGACAACGGACACCGCCTAATGGTGGTGTTAGGGAAATCAGGCAGGTTGGAAAGGGACAAGGTGATCAGAGCCTCGGGCAAGGCTGATCTGGAGGTGAGGAATTGTTCCAGAATTTCACAAAGAAATAGAGTCAAAAGACGGGATAAGGAGTCCTGATTAAAATGCACTTCAGAAGCATACGATGATCAGGAGAGAAATTAAGTCTCAAAAGACAAAGAATTTTTTAAATGCCCTAGCACAAAACAAATGGACCTGCCCCGTTAATTAGACAGCGAGATGCACATTAGCCTCCCCTTCAATCCCCTCTCAGGAGGAATCGTCCCTCCAGCTGCACACGGTCACAGCTGCTCTAAGCCCTGGAGCTCCTTTCCACTAATACCCTTGCTCAGGTGCCTGCATGGGGAAGAAGATCGCCTGCCGGCCCTTTTGCCTGATTGCCTGTCGGGTCTGTCGGTCAGTGGGGCCCCAAGTGTAAGTTCTGGCTATCTCTTCCGCCTGGTTTTGGTTGAGCTTCCGATCACAGTGGAACACCGGTAACCAGCTGTTCTATTTTGGGACAGGGACAAGTTTGACAGTCATTCCAAGTAAGTCAAAGAAAATTTTCCATCACCATTGTGTGGAGCAAACCCTTTAAACTGCAGAAAAGAACCGTCAAAAATCTGCTACTCTATTTCTCTGCTTCTAGGTATAACTTTATTTCGGTCAGAGCAAAGAGCATTTCTCCTCCCACTCCCCCCAAGAAATGATTTATGCCAGGACAGCCCATTATTTCCCTGCCTGAAAATTCCTGAAGGGAGGTGGACAGACAACCTCATTTGCAGCGACTGCTGTCTCCTCTAGCTCACCTCTCCCCATCTGCACCCACCAGAGAAGTTTGGCCTTTTGCGGCACAGGCCTTAGGAGCAGAGTATGGAGGGACACTCTCAACCAAGAGGAAAGGGAAGGGGACAAAAGGCTAGAGGAGGGAAATGAGGTGACTTCACAGAAAACTGAATAGGAGATGGTGTGAAAGAAAGAAAGACAGCAGGGGGTCCCTGTATTTAGACCTGAGGGTTGCACTCATGCCACCTGGAGAGAGAAAGAGGATTTCTCTTCTCTCTAAAGAAAATTTTGGCAGAAAATCAAAGCAGATCGCACATGTCAAGCCTCTCCTAATTACCGTCTTTTATCCTGGTTCCTCTCAGTTGTTCCAGCAGTAAATGGTAGGAAAGGGCCAATGGTTGTTTTGATGTTGTGGAATCATTGCAAGGAGAGGGTTTGAAAGACATGAGGATGGGAGGTTGCAATTTGTAGAGTCTGAAGTGATGGTTTCCGTAATGACCTAGAACACTGTGTGTCTAACTTTGGAAGTCAGAAATTAACCTTTGGGACTGGAACCAGACTCACCATTTTACCCAGTAAGTTCTTCATCCTTGGTCAGAAATCAGCCTGTGTAAGATTCTGGGAATCAGAGGAAACCACACAGGCTTAGATAGAAAATTTCCATCTGTCCTTTTCATAACTGGTAGAGATAGGTGGCAGCCAAATATCTGAATTTTCTGGAGATAACTTCAGTCTTGTATATTTAGTTCAAACCGAGAAAATGCAACTTACATTTCTGTTTTTGCTGCTGCCATCAAGTGATAATGTGACATGTGAAGAGAATTCACGCAGGTGACAGCATCTTCACTTTTATCTTGCGTGATAATTTTAACTTTGAGTACTGCAAGTGTTTGGAAGAAATGGTAGAAACATAGGATATCAAAGAGACACGCAAAACAGGATACCCAGAGAGGCAGGCAAACAATGTAAGGCAGAGTAATTTTACAAAACTAGTCCAGTGTTAAGTCTCTCTCTGCAGATGGCAGGTATTTGGAAAGGTGCTAAGAGCTGGTGCTCTGGATGGGGCAGGGTTATCTAAATAGGAAGACTAAGCACTGATCTCAAGGGGAAAGTTTAAACTTGGAAAACTGTGGGTTTTTTTTCTTTTTTCCAATGGAGTTTATCAGCATGACAGCACATCTGCATTTAGTTAATTACACTTTGGGCAAGGCACAGAATTAACTGTTAAAAATAGCTGTCTGAGATAGATAGATAGATAGAGAGAGAGATAGAGAGATAGATAGATAGAGATACTGGATATAGATAAAATGGCTAGATAGATAGATAGACAGACAGACAGTTGATAGATAGATGATAGATTCTACAGAGTAGAATTGTCAAGAATTCTAGAGTCAAGCCTATAGAATAAGAATAATATGCAAAATATGAAGCAAGTAGATTTTTTTTTTGCACCTGCAATTAAAATCTATGGAAAGTTTGAATATGTTCACTTTGTAACCAAAGACAACCTCACAAAATGGAAAGAAAAGCATACTTAAAGAGCAAGAACTGGAGGAATGGAACCTTTCAAAGTCTGGATTTCCCAACTGTCTTAACCCCTCAGTTACCTAGAGGAATCTTTTCTTTTCTTTTCTTTTCTTCCCTGAATTAGAAATTAAAGGCATGAGTATTGAGGATTTGGATGGCTCAAGCTTTTATAGTGAAAATTACATTACAAAGCACCCCCAGCTAGGTTGGATAAAGCACCTTTAACATAAAAGTCTTTTTCTTCTCACTGGATAAGATAAGAAAGTGGTCTCTCCTCACTCTGTATCTAGGAGCTGGGAGCTCAGAGAGTCCCAGAGATACAAAGGGAGATGGTGGCAGAGCTGCGTAGCTGTGGGACCTGAGAACCCAGTAATGGTCAGTCTGCTCCCCCTCACAGATGCCATAGTAACCACAAAGCGTTCGGGGAATTGTCTCCAGGTGAGAATATACCACACCTGGAAAAAATAACACTGTCTTCTGCCACTAAGAGCAACTCAATGTAAGAATGTTTTACCCAGCAGGGGATAGTCAAAGTGGCTCTAAACCAACTCAGAGCCCCAAATATTTGAAAACTTTATATGGAAGCCAACTATAATGAGTTCATTTTCCAAGCAGTGCTTCCAGAAGTTGTTAGTGGTTGGTAGTTGCTATGGGTTTTGAAACTGGAGGACATCATAGCAGAGTGAAATTATTTGGAACAGGGGGCTATGATTAGAATGAATGAGATGAAAGCTCTGTCTAGAGGAAAAGTCCTGAAAGAAAAGATACAGTAGAACTTGTAGCATTTATTCCTCTAAGCAGCAGAGTGCAAACACCAACCAAAGTCTAATATGCAGTCGGCCTTTTTACATTTACAAGTTTCTGCAATTATTACAATGTTGTTGGCTTCTTTGGCTAAATACCAACAGGTCCTAAATGCAAAATTCTCTGTTTCCAGAACCAGGTAACTCAGTCCCATCCCATACCTACCCACTCCTTTTTGTAGAGGTGTTTGATGCTGTGTGAACTCTGGAAACAAGATGGTCTTTGGCTCAGGCACCATTCTGAGAGTCAAGCCTTGTGAGTATAAAATACATTCTGGCCCACCCTGGTCCCAGCCTGAGTTCCATTACATACTAAATAGACTCTTTCTGACTGAAAAGTATTTGATTCTAAAGAAAGGAAAAGTGAAATTCCAGGTGCAGCGCAAGCTCTTCATTAGTGTGAATCACTTGAGAATTTCCACGTGTTGCCTTTGAGAGCCTTAATCACACTCATTCACTGGTGTGACCCACAGCTTTAAAACTGAGTTTAAACAAAAATTGTCAGCGTCTTTATGGACCACAGTGCTTGCTGTTTGGGTGTCTAGCCTCACCAAATGGACACCTCAGGCTATAGTTTTGAGCTTAGAGATTTACCCTGAGTCTGTGACTTAGAGATGTGTAGGAAAAGCCGCACACTGGGCTTTGTGGGGCGTTTCTGCTATCAGTGTCATGAGAAAGCCAGGCAGGCTGGTGGGTGAGGAGAGCTGGTGACAGGCGACTGCCCTGTTTCTGTAAAGCTGCTGACAACAGTGAGAATAAAGGCAGTGGCGACAAGCTGACTTTTGGGACGGGGACTCGCTTAGCAGTTAGGCCCAGTAAGTCTGAACAGAAAGGGAGATCTTTATGTCTTTTCCTATCATTTGTTCTAGCCGGACATTTGAGGTGTCCTCCTTTAGATTCCAGATAAACAAACCACAGTGTCTTTTCGTGCTCCTTCTAAGATTTGTGACCAAAGGCCTCCATTCTTCCCATCCTCTCCTGTATATGACAGGAGAGTCTTTGGCCAGGTCCGCTCCCGTGAAGGAACCGACAGTGATGTGTTGGTTAGTTGTTGTGTCAAGGCACTCCCAGCCCTCCTCTCTGGGCCCCTTACCCTACTTGTGTGTGTTTCAAGCTTTTAGGCCAGCAACAAAGGAGAGGAAGACGTGACCAGTAGCACTGGCCAGACCTATAAACTGTCCCTGGTGTTTGTGGGTTTCAGAGCTGTCCTGTGTTTGTGGGTTAAGGGCATGAGTTTCTGGCAGAGAGGTTTATGTAAAGGGTTGGTCCAGGGTGTGTATACAGGAGGAAATGCTAACCGACTCACCTTCGGAAAAGGGACCCAGCTGATTGTGCAGCCCTGTAAGTGCTTCTGCCCGGAAGGTGGGGGGCTAAATGCAGTCCTCGTGGGGACATTTCTAAACCCTGCTCAGGAGCCTCTGGTACCATGACCATTGTTGGCAACATCCTAAGTACACAGGAGGTTCTGAGTCATGTAGATGAAGGACTCCTGAGATCTGCCCTTTTGCAGCTGTATTTGGCTACAAATCCATTATTGGGCATTCTGGGCTCCAGCCTAAGCTCAGGATATGCGCTTAGGACTGAGACACAAATATACGCAGGCCACTATGCCAGCAACACCTTTTCAATGAAAATTGCTTTCATTGGAAATGCGGAAATGGTTGTGTGGATAGAGGTTTAGCTGTTTCTCCTTTTCTGTCTTCATGCCCTCTTTTTTGCCTGACTTACGAGGGACCTCAAATTAGGGCAGTTATTAATCATTTGATTTCTCAACCCCATCACTCTTGTCAAGCGTGACAAGAGGGATCCATTAAGATAAACTCCAGAAAGAGAAAGGACAGAGAGTTCAATGCCTAGTGTCTTCAGAGTTGAACTTAACTCCTCAGCCTTAATCATCTAGTCAGCGCCTCATGATCAATTGAGGGCAAGGAGGGCAGGCAGTATTAGTCAAGCAAGTATCTGGCCAGAGTCCTTCTGCCCACATAGGAATTAATACTGCAGAGTCTGAAAGAGGAAATGGATCCCTGAGGGCTCACCCGGGGCTGCTCATCAGGGAAGAGGTAGGTCATGGGTGGAGGTCTGAGTAAGGGAGTGGAGACCAGGTGGAAAGTCAAGCAGCAGGTTTCTGTTATGGAGCATCTCACAGTGTGACCAGCGGTACCAGCAAACTCGTCTTTGGGACTGGGACGAGACTTCAGGTCACCCTTGGTAGGTAATAGAAACCGTGAGGTAACTTAACTGCTTATTGCTATAAAACAGGGAATACTACAGAAGGGATATCCTGGCTGCATGTAGTCCTTCCTTCCAGTGGGAGGTAATCTCACTGATCTCATTCAATCAGTACTTGTGCTATTTTTATTTCTATTACCGAGGCTTTCCTTTCCACCTGTGAAAACAGACTTCCTTCTGCTCCAAGCTTCTTCAGTCTTTATTACTCTGTGTGTTTCCTTTGGAACAGTCCCTGGGAATTAATTTATCGTCAGGACTTTGTCACTCTGGGCAACAGGACAAAAGACTTTCTAATAGAGAGTCCTGCTTACGCTAACTTCTCAGGGGTGATACGTGTAAATGGAAGGAAGTGGATGAGAATGACCTTCTCATGACTGTTTTCAAGAGACTCTAAGGAAATTTATTTAACATCCTACAACTACAACTTCTTTTAGACTCTTGGTGAAATAGAAGCAAAACCGTCTGAGAACATAAGCAAAAGCCAACCCCTCTCCCCCAAAGCACTGCTATGTTTCACTATGCACAATTACGATATTAATACAAGACAATTTACATGAAATTATAGCGATGAGTAGCTTGAGTATTTTGAACCCATGATTAAGATGCAAATTGTAGGAGTTCTGGAGCATGTCACCAGGCAGTTCGTCATACATAGTAGTCCCTGAAGACAAATAGTGTACCTGGACCTGATTTGTTTGCAGTGTAGGGTTGTATACTGTTCAGGGACCTGTTTGAAAGCTGATTATGTCTCAGAGTACCAATTTAAGGTCTAGATTAACTGTGCTCAGTGCACTGAAAAGTGCCCATGTGTACAGCAGCCTAGAAGCATGACAAAAAGGCCCCATTTCTGTAGCAAAAGAACAGGACTCTTGTGTGATGTGGTATTTGTCTGTGCCTCTCCCCCTTGTCCCTGCCGTGCTGAGAGCTGGCTGCAAGCTTTCCCCAGAAGGTTTTTGTTAGAGCACGTATTGCTGTGGCAATAATAACAATGACCTGCGCTTTGGAGCAGGGACCAGACTGACAGTAAAACCAAGTAAGTTGGGGGAGTGGGTCAATCTTAAAAGCTGACCTGAGTGAGCGGTGGTGCTGTTCTGTGCAGTTTGGGTGAGATTAAGACACTACCACTCCCAAGAGGCTCCAAGCACTTGGTTTCTTTGTGCCTGAGACCCTGAGCTGGCTGGAAGTCTATTAGTTTATGAATTCTGGCAATCCTAAAAGTTAGATCAAGAAGAAGTAGGAAATTACACTGGCTTCTTCATTGGCTCTGTATATATTTAAAATAGTAAAGATAATGTGCTAAACTCGTATTTTGTGATAAGAGAAAATAAAAACCTAACAACTCAGAAGTCAGCTTTCCTCAATAAGAATCTCTCCGTGCCAAGAGAAATACGGTCAGCTCTTTTGCTGTTTTTTCTTTTGGTTGGTTTTTTGTTGTTGTTGTTATTCTTTGTAAGAACTATGGCTGTGAAAGTGGCATGATGCTCCTGATGTCTAAAATAGCAGCTGTGACCCCAGTGTTGACCTCTTATGCTCGGTGGCACGGCTCTGCCTGACCTTGCTATTGTCCCTGTGTGTCTCTGACACAAGCAGAATGTCAGAATCCAGTGTTCTGGGAACAAAACTGGTGATTTAAGATCAAGCTCACATCTATCTGCACAGCCAGCTGATAATTTTAGAGAAATGTCCTAACCTTGCCAAGGAACTGGGGGCTGAGGCTGCAAGGTGCTGAGGCTTCCACTAGAGGGAAAGATGATCTCACTTGTTCAGTCTCCCCCTCGATCCTTCTCACCTGCTGATTATTGTAAGGTCCCAGATGACTGTGTGAATTCTGGAGGCCTGGGAAAGTTCGTCTTTGGACAAGGCACTAAACTCTCTGTTAAACCAAGTAAGTGTTGGGGATTCAAAGATGACACCAGTGAATGAAATTAAAGTGCAAACCAGAGTGAATGAGAAGAGACTTAACCAACCCCTTGCTCTGTGTCTTCTCCCCTTCACTCTTGAAACACACGGATTTGCTCTTGGGCCACACCCCTGGTTGTCCCCAGTCCAGACCAGCACACTCTTCTACTGGGCCTAGGAAAACTCCAGACTTCATGACATGGAGCTGGGTCCTTCCCTGGGATCACAGTTCTCAATAGTGATCACCCACATCACTGTGGCGAGTGGTGACCTTCTCAGCAATGGTGTCATGAAGAGGGGAGCTTTATTCACTTCATCGAGGGCTCTGAATGACCCACAGTCTGTGTGACTTCCATGTGGTTGATTTTTAGACAGCTTTAGTAGAGATCATAGGAGAGGAGAGACAGAGTGGCTACTGCAAGGGTTTTTTGTTTAGGGAGAACACACTGTGGAACTCAAAATACCGGGTATGCGCCCAACTTCGGCAAAGGCACCTCGCTGTTGGTCACACCCTGTGAGTTCTTGTAGTTAACTAATTATCTTTTCTGGAAAGAAATCCAGTGGGGCCTGTTGAAACACAGATGAATTTAATTGCTTCGTTTAGCGGGCAGTTGTTAACTATGTCTGATGTGTGAGCAAGATATGAATACATGTTTCCCTGGAGGTTGGATTTGGTTATCAGGTCTATGGGCAGTTTGATAAATGGTACTAATACTGCAATCAGTGTCTCTCGAAGGTCCACAGAGCACATTATGGCCTTGGGAAAGCGACAGAGATAAGAGGGAAAGCTTTGTGACAGAGACAGAAGCAAACCAATGAAAAGGGAAGCTACCAAAGTGGCAGTGTAGCCAAGGAAGTATGTCCTTAACAGATAAGTGATGAGGACCCAGTTGGGTTTATGCTTGTGTCATCTGGCAGAATTGAAAACTTAGGTGAGTGGACTGAGGACTCAGGTAAGGGGAGGGCAGCAGGAGTCATAGGCTTCTCGTGGCATGCTTTCTCTGAGAGAATAGCAGGACAAGATAACATTGGAGAGAGGTCACATCTGTGGACTTGTTTCTCTTTGGGCGACCCTCTTTTCCACCTCAGAGATGAAGTAGAGCCCCACATGGATCTCATCGCTTTCCCTAGCCTGGCTGAGTTGACCCTATGGGAAGAGCAGAGAGGGCCAAGCAGAGACGGCCAGTGCGTAGAAGGCCTCCTCACCTCCCCTGGATTATCTGTAATAACGTGGAATATTTATCCAAGTTGTGAAGCTGTCAGGGAGAGGGCAATGGAGATGGATTATAGAAAGCAATATTGAAAATTTACAGCTGGGCTCGGTGGCTCAGCCTTTAATCCCGCGCCTTTGGGAGGCTGAGGTGAGTGAATTGCCTAAGCCCGCGGGTTCGAGACCCGCCTGGGGCAGCGAGACCTCATCTCTACAATAAATCAAAAAATCAGCCGGGTGTGGTAGTGCATACCTGTAATTCCGGCTACTTGGAAGGCTGAGGCGGAAAGATCGCCGGAGCCCAGCAGGTCGAGGCTGCGGTGGCCGGGAGCGGCCACTGCACTCCAGTCTGGGCGACAGAGTGAGACTCCAACTCAAAAAAAAAAAAAAAAAAGAAAATTTACAGGCTATCTCCATACTTGCAGAGTTCAGTGTTTTTTTGTAGTTTATTTTCTCTTTTCTGTTAAAATTCAGAGACAGGTGCTCTCCCTGAAGGCACACTGTTTGCAGAAATGTCTGCCATCTCACATTGCAATACTGTTTCGTCAATAATCCTGTCCCTGAACTAGGTGTGACAGTAAGGTAATGGGACTGAGTTGTTAGCAAATAGAGTTTATACATTTAAATGAGTGGCCTAGCCAGACCACCCAGACCACCTCCTCCTCTCAAACTGCCTTCAAAGGCCATAACACTTTCTTTTTGGAATGTCTATGATGGCTTTATCTTTTGAAAGTGGATTTCTCTTCTATTCATAATCAAAAGCCTTTTAGAACCAAGATTTATAAACAGAGAAGGGACTCAACTAGTTACTGGCACTGTCTTGGATCCAAAAGGAGGTGCAATTATAAAATATTGTGGTTGTTTGGTTTGTGTGGTTCATAAACTAGCTCTCAGATGGAGTCCTAAAGGGAATACTGCAAAGAATTCGACAATTGTTTTGATGTTACATTTGCTAAATCAGCCTCTTTACTTAATAAACACACTTAAGATAAAAATAACATGAGACTGAGGAAGTTTTGCAAACTCAGGCCCAATAGAAGCAGTGAAGACTTTCTGTATGAACTAGGCTGTAATTCAAAGTAAATCCCTTTTACAAAAACATGAGGGAGGTCAAGGCCTTTCAATGGGAAAGGTGCATATATGTGTCCTACACATGGATGGTAACGCTGCTTCAAGAAATGGTAAACTTACATTGGTTTATGTAGAGACACGTAACACTGTGATACCTCAGGAAACAAATACATCTTTGGAACAGGCACCAGGCTGAAGGTTTTAACAAGTGAGTATTATAGGCAAGACAGATTTTTTGTTGTTTTTTGGGTTTTGGGGGGGTTTTGAGTCTGGATCTCGTGCTGTTACACAGGCTGGAGTGCAGTGGTACAATCATAACTCACCACAGCCTCAACCTCCTGGACTCAGACAATCCTTCCACCTCAGCTTCCCAAGTAGCTGAGATTACAGGCATGCACCACCATACCTGGCTGATTTTTTTTTTGTAGAGACGAGGACATGCTATGTTGCCTAGGCTGGTCTCAAACTCCTGGTCTCAAGCGATCCCCCAACCTTGGCCTCCCAAAGTGCTGGGATTACTGATATGAGCCACTGAACCTGGCCAAGACAGACTTTATTTTAAAAGTTGTTACTGTTTGTGTTTGAGGAGGAAGGGTAGGTTATATAAGAAAAGCACCCGTTATAAACTGTGGAAAGTAAAATTACTGCTATTTGAAGTAGCAATTCTGGGCCCCTCTACTTTGGACAGGATGGGTAAAGGAGTGCTCTAAGACATCATGATGGACTTAGCATCAATTTCATAAGAAGTGTATTAATCGTTAGAAAAATGTTTATGACTTGAAGACCGCCAAGAAACTCCTCTAAACACAACAGGCATCCTGTGTCCTTTATCCGCTTATATTAAAACTATACTCTCATTTCCTATTTTTTTATTCGCTTTTTCTACCCCTCTCTATGTCTCTCTCTTCTGTCCTCTGTCCAACTCAGTGCTGCATATGGGAATTCATATATTAAGAAATCATCTCAAGGGAAAATCATGTCCAGATTCTAACCTGTCACTCAAGTCTCTCTAAAATCTGGGCTGATTCTATCCTCCAAATTTATGTCTAGCTATTCCCTTTCATGAATATTCTGCTCTCGACAAACTAAGCGTCTGCTTCCCCTGAATGCTTTCACATATCCACACCAGTACCTTGTGTCCATGCATCAGACACCCTGGACCCATCACCCGAAACAGGCTTGCACAGGAGGAATAAATTGGGTTTCACAGTCTCTTAGCCTAGAGATCCAGCCCAGGTGTCACCATACTTAATTTCAGAGGGATGATTTAAGAAATTGTTGTTGTGTTTTTTTTAAATTAAGGAGTCCATGGTAAGAGATGTAGCAGACAAATAGCACAGTAGGAAGGAAGGAGATGGCTTCTATAATGGGTATGGGAAGGAGGGGTCTGTCTCAGAAGATATTCCCTGGAGGAGATCTAACACTGATTTAATCCAATTAGGAAATTTATGGGCTGTGTATTTCTTGGTTTCCCTCTGGAGTGGTTCACTCCTAATGTCAGTTGTTAAGCCCCTCGTCTTCAAGGTGGCCAGTGGTGAGGAGGCAGGAAGAGACCATGCTAGACACTCAGTGGGGGTGCCCATGGAGCTTCCAACAGAGTTTTCTGCCAAGTTACCTCAAAATTGAGAGAAACTCAAAAGGGTTATGTAGAAAGAATGAGAGAAGTGACCTTCCTAATCATAAGAGAATGATTTCAAGTTAGTCCTTGAGCTATATTAGCTCCTGGGAAGAGGACAGTGAGAGTGGAAACATCTCTCCTAGGACAAGGATAGGAAGTGGCGAAAAGTCCTTTTCCTGGTGACCGAATAAAAGAATGAAAAGGTCTTGAGTTGGAGTTGGAGTTAATTCCAGGGTGGGCCAGTAAATGTGACTGTCCCTGAGGGTATGGACCAACATACTGAACCCTCTTGCCAGGTGGGCAGTGACAGTTTCCCTCAATCCCTCCTCCCCCTGTGACAACAGAGTCTCTCTGAATGCTTTGCTTTGGTGCCATGAACATAAACTGTTCCTACTTTGTCCAAATGAGGTATATGATTTTCAGAACCCTGGAGAATTATTATCTAAAACACCAGGAGAGATGCTAGGATTTTGGCAGTCAGTATTCTGGGCCTGTGCAGGAAAACACTTTCTTTAGACCATTTAAAAAGAATATCCTTTCTTTAGCCAACGTGGAAACAGTCTTGAAATCCAAACTGGTGCTAGGATTCTGTGCCAGGTTATTACTATGACAATTACTTAATATTCTCTGTGCTCACGATATCGCTCCTTCCAGAAGATCTTTAGGGAAAACTTAGTTCAGTTTCTAGGAGGTTTTTGCTGAGCTGAAGATCACTGTGTGAATAATAATGCAGCCAGCATGCTCACATTTGGAGGAGGAACAAGGTTAATGGTCAAACCCCGTGAGTATCTCTGCTGAATCCATAATGAATGCTCTAATTTCAAAAGGAAGCCGTTGCATTGTGCTGTTTTCTGTTCTTTCCACTCAATTTTATTTTTATATTAATTCTAATTATTCTCATAATTATATGGTGTCTATACATGGCATATGTACATGTGAAAATGGGCATGTATGTAGATGTCTGGCACAGGAACAAATACACTGGAGGAAAACAGGTTTCTCGTCCTTTTCGTCTTAATCATTTGGGTCAGAACTTCTGGCTGTGTAGGACATAGGGTGGGTGAGCACAGCTGTGGGAGAATTCTTCTCCAGCAGCTTTGTCAGGATTACACCACTCCTTGCTGGCCTGGTCAGGAGGCAATTTGGTCTAGATGTGGAGAGATGAACTATTTAACCTCAAAAGAGCCTTTCCACCCCAACCACACTGTGAATTGACCACCATAATAAACAGTCTTCTCTGCTGCCTTTTTGGCTGGGGTCCCAGCTGAAGGAGCATGCCGGCCGGATTTGGGGATTGAAAGGGATTTCCTGGTACGCGTCGGCCTGGTCGGTTTCGGTAAAGTTTTCTATGACTGTGTAATATTGGCAACAACCGTAAGCTGATTTGGGGATTGGGAACAAGTCTGGCGGTAAATCCAAGTGAGTCTTCATGTTAACTCCCTCAAACCTGTCTGTGCAGCTTGAAATATCTCAGAAACTGCTTCCTCCTTTTTTGTTTTTTGCCCTATTGTTTAAAATGTCCAGCTATGGGTAGTGTTTTCGTCCTGTTCACTAAAGCTGAATACTTGCCAACCCCTATATCAGAATAACTGCATGGAGGGATCCAGAAGCATATGATAAGAAGGCAGAGTATTACACTGTTTTCTTACAAAGCAAAAAGGGCTGTCAGGGACCACTGAATATTAGAGAAGGTGAGAGCATATGGCACATTTCATGTCCTCTTCAGTTTATACTGTGCCAGCCTCACATGAACCACTGGGAGATGCTGCTTCTTTCTAGCCTAAGACAAGTCAAGTGGTGTACAGGAACTCTCAGGGCTTAGGTTCATCTCAGTGACTGTGCTAGAGGACATTTCCCCACCATGGATTATCCAGAATGACGCAAACTGACCATCACATTCCTGTATCTCTCAGTTATCTTTGGCTTCAAGCCTTATTGTGGATTTGCTAGAGATTTATAGAAAAGGAGTTGATTTCCTCCTAATTCTGGCCTTCCCCTGAGAAGTTACTCTCTCCAAAAGCCTTCGGGAGCATCTTAGGAATCACCTACCCTGTTCAGAATTTTGCTTCACTCATCAAATTGGGTTCCCAGCAGTGTCTGCTGTGGCTTTGGCTGGGGCTAGGTTCTGGGTTAGTTTCTGGAGCTTCAGGCTTGGCAAAGCTCGTGGAGAGGAAGAGGAGTTGTGCAGCAGAGCCAAGGGGCTTCGGGAAAGACAACTAATAGAGGCATTAATGAATTTCTAAATGAGCTTCTAAGGCCGGGCTTGGTGGCTCAGCCTGTAATCCCAGCACTTTGGGAGGCCAAGGCCAGTGGATTGCCTAAGCCCGCAGTTTCAAGACTCACCTGGGCAACTTGGCGAGACCTCGTCTCTACAATAAGTCAAAAACTTAGCCAGATGTGGTAGTAGTTCTGGCTACTTGGAAGGCTGAGGCAGAAGGATCGCCTGAGCCTAGCAGGTCGACTCTGGGGTGGCCATGAGCATGCCACTGCACTCCAGCCTAGGTGACAAAGTGAGACCCCCAACTCAAAAAAAATTTAAAAAAATCAGCTTCTAGGTGCTAACCTGATAAGACTCCCCAGAGAGAAGGTTACCCTTACCTTTGCAGCTCTAAATATAAAACAAGTGTGGTTTAAAAAAAAAGAAAAGAATGGGAAACCTCAATTACAGCGCCAATATGAAGAAGAAAGTGATTATAAATAGTAGACCTGTTGAATGTTAAGTTTATAGATTGTAAGCCTTTCGGAAGAACTATCTCAGGATATATTTACTAGGTCAATGAGGTAACTGTTTTGTCAGTGCTACTGGTATACACACTTCAAAGGAGAACCCAAAATAGGAAAAAATAAATAAAAGGGCCAGTGAAAGGTATGGCATAGTGATTAAGAGCATGAACTTTAGAATTAGACTGTTTAGACAAATTCTAACTCTACCACTTACTAGATGAACAGGCTACTTAATCTCTCTATGCCTCGTTTTTCTTATCTGTAAAAATAGGGATAATAATAGTACCTAGCTTTGTTATAAGATGAAAAGAGTTACTCCTTTGAAGGGCTTTGCATAGTGGCAGGCCCATAGTAGATCTTCAGTAAATATGTTTTTATTATTACTAGATCAGGTTGCTAGATGGAAGGAAGATAAAACAGAAAGGAGCCTCATTTGCAGTTTTTGTAAAGTGCAGCATTAGAGTGTGACTCTAGCAACCAAGGAAAGTTAATCTTTGGGCAAGGGACAATTTTTCACATACAACCAGGTAGGTCTAAATAGTACTACGTAAGCCACGATTGTCCACTATGCTCATTTTTTGGCTAATCTTCTCTCCCTTTCATCTCCTAACCAAAGACTCCTATTTTTAGATTCTTTTTTCCTTTTATAAAAGTAAGTAGAATATGTGAAAAATCTGACTAACATGGTCTTTTCTAGCCCATTTGGTGTCAGCTAGTACCAAAAAGAGGGGCAAGACTTGCATGTTGGGTCTGGAATTTCTAGGCTAAAACTTAGAAGAAATAAAAACATCAAATTTTGTGGTTCACAAAAAAGAAAGGTGATTTTACATAATAGTATACTAAAGTAGAAGCCAACCCTATGACCATTGGAATTCTTTAAGCACTGTCTTCCAAAAAGAAAATAAGTAGCACGGAAATGGCAAGCTTTTGTTTGGGGGTGGGGGGAAACAACTGAGGACTGGGGACAGTGTCTCCTGCCTGTAACCTCAGCATTTGGGGAAACCAAGGCAGGAGGACTGCCCAGGCATTGGAGACCAGCCCAGACAACATAGCCAGACCTTGTTTCTACAAAAAAAATCAAAAAATTGGCTGGGCATGGTGGTGCATATTTGTAGTCCCAGCTACTTGGGAGGCTGAGGCAGGAGAATTGCCTGAGCCCAGGAAGTCAAGGCTGCAGAGCCATGATCATGCCACTGCACTCCAGCCTGGGCGACAGAGTGAGACCCTGCCTAAATAACTAAAATAAAATAATTTTTTTTGAGGAGAGAGAGGAAAGAAACTGTTGGTTGTTTGGATTTTTTGTTAGGAAACATGGAATACAGCACTTTCCACAGGATGGTTTTCTTTTTTTTGAGTTGGAGTCTCACTCTATCACCCAGACTGGAGTGCAGTGGCCGCTCCTGACCACTGCAGCCGCTGCTCCTGGCCACTGCAGCCTCGACCTGCTGGGCTCCAGCGATCCTTCCGCCTCAGCCTTCCAAGTAGCTGGAACTACAGGCACGCGCTACCACGCCCGGCTCATTTTTGATTTATTGTAGAGATGAGGTCTCGCCAAGTTGCCCAGGTGGGTCTCAAACCCATGGGCTCAGGCAATCCATTCACCTCAGCCTCCCAAAGTGCTGGGATTACAGGCTGAGCCACCAAGCTTGGTCACACAAAGATGGTTTTCTAAAGGTTATCACCAAGAAAGAGCCCAAATGCGTATAACATACCCTTGGCAAACTTTATAGAGGAAGAAGATTTAGCAGAGTAGGAAAGTGTTTTTGTACTGGTCAAAAATACTGTGTTAACTTTAACCAACTTCGTCTTTGGGATTGGAACGAGACTCACTGTCATTCCCTGTAAGTCCATTACCACTTGAGCAAAAGCTCTTAATCTGTAATGACCAGCTCTCACATCTCAGATACCTAATGTATTTCTAAATGAGCTTCCATGTGTTACCTGATAAGACTCTCCAGGGAGAAAGTCACCCTTACCTTTGTAGTTCTAAATGTATGACGTGTTGTAAGAAAAACTGGAACATGTTCATTGCAGTGTCAAAATGAAGAGTGTGGTTACAAATATTGGACCAGTTTCATGTTAAGTATATAAAATGCAAGACTTTCAGAAGACCCATCTCAGGCTACATTTATTAGTTTGTGTCTACACAGCACACTGTCCAGTTAATTTGATTAATGTCCATAGTCGATCCAGATAGTTGGGCACTTCCTTGAGAAAACTTCTTTGTGCTCAAAATTGCTTGAATTGACTGTCACATTACCTAAATAATTGCCAAATCTGTTTTACTTTGTGCTGTATAGACTCAGCCTAATAAAAACAAATACTGTTATGTTTTTTTCCCCAATCTGTCTCCTCTCCACACAGAAAGTTTTCCTTGTATTAAACAGCATCTCTTCACACACAGAAAAGATACCCAGCAAGCCATTTGACTTATTGCTGCTGCTATTTTGCATTTATATGACTCCTTTCCTTGGAAGAGATTAAGACACTTTATACGACTTATTAGCTAAACAGATTGACAGCCTAATTAGGAAGAAAGAAACAGATTCTGAGTATCTTTTCATGGTTTCTGTTCCTACCCCCTCATGTAGAACATTTGGTCAGATGGCTCTTTGAGACAGAAATAAGACAAGGAGGTGGTCTTCATTTGTGGTGTAGGGCTTCTCAGCTGCATGTAAGAGGCAGTCACAGGAGGTAAAACAGTACTAAATAGGTCAGGGCAACTGACAGAGCCAGGAAAATATCTTTCCTCTAGAACTCGTATGTACTCACAAAGCAGAGAGTCACTAATTTCACATCAGCTGTTCGTGTGTGCCTACTCTTCTTGCCTTTATTTTCAGATCCTTTGACTAGAGGTCCTATTCCTTCCATCTCCAACTCGTTTCTCTCTCCTTTGAATTCCTGACTACTGTGCCCACCCCCAGCACCAGCAAACCCCCCACCCACCCACACACACACATTCACATGCTGTCTGCCTCTTGAGCCATCAGTTGTATTTCTGAGGAGTTTATTAGCTCCTTTAGTGCTTCTTAAATGGCTCAGGGACCTGAGAGAATCCTCCCTGAAGGTGAGAGCCCTTGCAGAGGTGGAGGTTGTCACCATGGGATACTGCTTGGCTACATAAAAGCTGGAGCTGGGCCCCAGACAGAGGAAAAACCTTGTGAAGGAAGATCTGGGACGGGCAAAGGAATACAGTGACTTTCATGATATGTGTGTTTGAATCTTCTCTCTTGCCTGGGGAACTTTAGTTTCCACCTTGGGACCCAAGACATGGTTTTGAAGAGGTGATGGGGTTTTTGCAGTAGAATGAGCCATTGTGGACAGACAGGCGCTGTGACTGAACTGCATTTCGGGTCCGGCACTCAAGTGATTGTTATGCCATGTAAGTGTGTCTTTTCTCATTTCTGTGGGCTGTGATGTGTGTAAATTATATAGAAGAGTTCTTCACCACACCCCCGTTCCCCAGCTAGCCACTGATGGGATACATTTCTGGGTCTGCCTACACAGCCAGTTTCACCACGAAGACGGTCAAATTCATTTTTAAAAAGAATTTTGACTGTTTCTATTTAATGCTGCCAATAGCAAAGGGACATTAGCATGTCATGGGAACCTAATCTATGCTCAAGCACGGCCGTGGGAGGACAGTCATTTCTTCTCCCCCGACAGTCAGACCTCAGAATTCAGCTGACCTTTTTCTATGCCTGTCTCTTCTGGCAGATTAAATGGTTACATCCACTAACTTTCTTGTGAAAGAACACATGAGACAGATATATTCTCCTTCGGTTTTCACTAAGAATGCTTTTTTGGTTAGTTATTTTGACTGTAGACTTCAGCTAACATCGTCCCTGGAGTTCATGTTAATATCTTGACTTGAACAATCATATTTTCCCCACATTATTTAAAACACATTTCAATGCTGTAACCTACTGCACCACCACCAGCCCTCTTATCTTCACAGAATTTGCTAATAAGGTAAACAGGGCCATACATCATCAAACATACTTCACAGACAGAAAACCTGAAGCACAGACAAACTGAATTATTTAAGTCAAACCCCAAAAAAATCAAAACTGGGATTAGAGCTTGAGACTTCCTGTTTTCATACAGTGAATTGTCCTGAACTTTCTGTGCATGGAAACCATGATAAGCACAGACCATAGGCATTTTCAGAAGATGAAACAAAACAAAAACTGACTGTCTGATGGCATTGGTGTTTCGACTGAATCCCCAAATCTTCTTTGCTGTTGGTGGTAAATTGGTGCCAGTGACAGGGAAAGAGCAGAAGGGTTTGGAGGTTTTTGTAGGCCTCAGAATCACTGTGTACTCCAACAACATCAAGCTCATCTTTGGGACTGGGACCAGGTTACAAGTCCTTCCAAGTAAGTACTAGAAACCAACGAGCTATTTTGAAAAGGTGTTTTCTATAAAGAGCCAACCCATTTTGGCATTCTCTGGTCACTACAGGTCACTCTTCCCGACACTGAGTTCCCCACCTCTAGCTGCCCTGGTCAGTGGTGCCTGGGATGCCACTTCCACAGATAGCACACTCTACAAACCAAAACAATTTATATGTGAACACCATGGTGCTGACAACAATCTTATCAGCAGTGAAGATAAGACGCTAGAGAGTCAGATGCATAATGACTCCGAACAAATCATCTGCTTCTCTCTTTTGCATTTTTATTTAAAATACCAGGGAAGGTAAAGCAAGTTCAACTTCTCCAATTTGAAAACTTTATGAATTACGCTTCCCTTATATGCAGAGAGACCTAGATTGACTTTGGATGTTTAGTCATTCGATTTCATCATCTGTGTCTGGAATCTATAATGGGCAAGGGAATCAAATGTAATTAAATGAGCAAATAATCTCCAATAGCCAATATTCCTACATTGTTTTATGTGCTTTGCTCCAGACTTTTTATCTGGGCTTTATCTCTAATAGGCTCCCCAGAAGGACAGTGAAGGTTTTTGTTAAGGTTTGTGTCTGTGTGGATAGCAACTACCAGTTAATCTGGGGCTCCGGGACCAAGCTAATTATAAAGCCAGGTAAGTCTCAGAGATGTGACTGTAAGGAAGAAGAGACACTGACTGAATAATGCACGAGGCCACAGCATGCAAATTATATTATTAAGAACAATCCAGTCTGCTGGAAACAATGCACTCGACCCAAGTGGGGTCTTCACTCCCAGTGAGAAGCAATGTCAGCCACAAGCTCTTTTGTTTGGTCTGGTTGCTTCCAGAATGAATAATGCTTAACTAGCCCTCTAAGAGAGCAGAGCTGGGTTGTTAGGCAGTATCTAATTCTCTCTGATATGGTTAGAATTATTTCCCAAGGATAGAACCAGCCTCATTCCATTGGAAGAGTAAATTCAGAGACTAGGGAAAGGGTCACAGCCAAAGACAGTGAAATTTTCAAAGGTGAAAAAAATAGCGTGTCTGCAGCTTTCCTGACGTCCTTGCCTCAGGCTGCTCCCCCACACAGAGAGCAGATGCCTGCAAAGCTCTTGGTCACTTGCTAGAATCGCCCAGTGTTCTGAGCCCTGGGATGTAACTTAAAAGGCAATGTCAGGGCATGTCAGGGGAATATGAAGGCTGGAGAAATACCCAGCAAGTTGGCTTTTGCTGCGCCGTGACCAAGGTGTTCTAATCTGGAAAGGCACAAAGCTGTCCTCACCCTGTTCTGCCAGGCGCCTCCCTGAGGGTTAGTGTAAGGCTCTGAAGGACTGTGTGAATTATGGGAGTACAAACAAGTTCGTCTTTGGGACTGGCACTCTGCTTTCTGTCAAGCCAAGTACGTGAGTAGTGAGATGTGTCTGGTGGATTCTGCATCCATGGCAAGTGGGAGGTAACAGCCACCCTTTGGTGAAAAGGAGGGCTGAAGGTCAGCTTTGTTCCCTGATGTCATCTCTTATCTGCAGGCTCTCAAAATTTCCCATTCTCCTGGATGGTACATCACAGTCAGGGAAAGGAAAACATGCTAATTTTAAGATAAACCCTGGGAAAAAAGATTACCATGGGAAAATTGTTCTCATCTTTAATGAGGCTTTTTGCTTCCATGAACCCAGTTTCCCAACCATCCACTGTCTCTGATTATACCTTCACCTGTGTAGATACTACCTCTGCTAACCTATTTGTACAATTTTGTGTTGGCTAGCCCAGACACCTTCTTTTATACCCCATGTCTTCTTTTTCTTTCAAAACACACTCCAGAGCCATCCTTGGAAAGAGTGCTGAGAAGTCAGGCAAAACTGACCACCAGGGGAAAGAGGAGACTCGGGGTGGGTTAGCTTAGTAGTAGAACTGTGATTCATGTAACACACCTTCCCTCTACTTCCTACCCTCGCTTCCCTTTCTTTTTCTCTATAGAATAAGTTCGCTTGTTCTGGACACCTAATGCTCCCAGGCTCAGAGAAGAGAAATAAAATCAGGTTTGAACTCTTTCTCTTCAAATATGAAGAAACAGCAATTCATAGACATATTGGGGATGGGATCAAGTGTCCTTCTCTCTCCAAGCTTAAAATTCTATTACTTAAGCTCTACTTTTATCCAAGAAAGTCAGTGACCTGGCATCACTGTCTGGAGTGCTCATTCCTCTTTTCTCCAGATACTTTGTGTGCACTAAAGCCCAGTCAATGCTCAGCTCTGTGATAAAGGAGCTCTTGTGTGCCTTTATCTTTGCCTTTAGATAAAATCTTTTTTATAACAAAAAAATGTTCACTTCTTTCATTGATTTCATGCCTGAACTTTCTTAAGGCTGTGGGAGATGGTGTGTCATTACTCTCTACCCTTTCCTGACTGAAGCAACATATGAGACCATGGTGGAATTTATTTAGGAAAAAATAGGACTGTTTGTCTTGTGTTAGTCTTTCCCTCATGAAATACTTTTTTTAGGCTATCATATGAGCACTGTTATACACTGAGACACCTTCGAAGTATCTTGACCAGTGACTAGAGACAGGACCATGGAGTGTGGGTAGGGTCCGGATGGCTCTCTGTAACTGGAAAACGTCACTGTGACATAGGAATGCAGCATCCCTTCAGAACTGTGTGTCTAAGGCCCAGTTCACACATGTGACAGCAAGAGTTGTTAACAAATTATTTGATTCAGCTTTGGAAGATTTAAGCCTAGAAATGCAAAAAGGGTTTTAAAAGCTCATAATTTTTTTAAGGAGAAATGGTTTGTTTTATGTAGCAGAACCAGTTTTTGTTCTTCCTATCATAAAAGGCCAATTTCTAGAAAAACAGGAAAAAAAATTTTTTTAACATGGAGAGTCCAACTGCTCCGTTACCACAGTGGCATGTGTTTAGTTGCGTTTTACTAGGGCTTTCAGTAAAGGCAGGAAATGCTGTGGGAATAACAATGCCAGGGTCGTCTTTGGAAATGGAACCCAGCTGGAGGTGAAGCCCTGTAAGTGGCCATGTTCTATTTATATGTGACCAAATAAATAAATCCTGTGAGGTTAGTGGAGATTTAATTTAATATGTAAACAAATGTTTCTCTTGAAAAATGACTTTTGCAAATACATGAAACATTCATGATTGTTGAGAATAGAGCAATAATGATAAATAGATGCAAAATGAAACCATTTCAAATTGCCTTTAATGTGGTAGCTCGGCTCTCCTGCTTCCAGAAAATATTGGGGCCATGAGTTATTTATGGCCACAGTATCGCTTAAACTATGCTCTGCAATGATTTGTGTGTTTACTGTGACTTGGCCCACAAAACTTATCTTCCATTCTATTAAAAATGAGAATCTATCTCATTTCAAATGCTACTGATATGTATAAGGTACCTTCTTTGTCTCTTGTGCCTACACAGATCTATATTCCAAAAGATCTAATAGGAAATCCAAACATTGTCCCATTTTGACAAATGTCCACATCTAGTCCCGTACATGTCAAACTTCACTAAAAGTACAGCCTTAAAATTCAAATGCAATGAAGAAAAAAAAATTCAGAGATGGATTGATGATCCCAGATGGCTTTATAAACTCCTGAAAAGAAATTCAGAGTGAAATAAAATGACAGGCATGATGACAAAATTTTTGTTTAATGATCAATTCCTCCATGAGAAGTAAAAACTTTTTAAACATACCTCACTGGAAAAATGGGAAATAAGACATTCAGAAGCCTGGCATTCCTGGGAGTCCTCTTAGGGTGTCAGTTTCTCCACACTGGGGACAACAGTAGTCGTCGAAATGTCAGATCAAAAAATAATATTAAGAACCAGGTGTTGTCATGTTGACTGATTATAAATGAGACTATTGAATGACCAACTCAAGGAGCTTTAAAATAGAATAAACTCGTTTTAAACGGTTTGGCTATGAGAAATGTCAGAAGACAAGAAAATGAACTAGATGATCTGTAAGTTTGTTTTAGATCTGGTAAACGTAACCATCCCATGTTAATTTTTTTTTAATAACTGTGATAAAGAGCATCTTTAGGGTCAGGTAGACAGTGAGGAGAAGGAAATGGGGCTTGGTTCTTTAAGTGTCAAACAAGGATCCAGTCAGGGTTGGTGGCAGTGACATAAGGTTTTCATCTCTTGGAGGTAAGAGAACACATCCATGGGCTGTGAAAGGAGAACATTTTGTAAAAGACTAAGATCTCTTTGCAGAAATGAATGATCCCCACTACCCCAGCTAGGGCAGGGCTATCATGAATATAGCAAACTTGTGCTTAACCTGAGGCAAAATATCCTTGGAGTTTGGTGACATGGCTAATGCTAGAACTTAAGACTCAGATTCGAGGAGGTGAGGCCTCTGTAACGCAGTTCTATCTAGATGTGTATCCGAAATGGCCCTTTCCTGCCCTATCCTTGTTGGGGCTCTGAAAAGTGCATTTCTAGTTCGGTGGCTATCTGCCAGGTATTTTCTGCCTGCAGTAACAGAATTGTGTCTGATATGAGAAAGGAGTTTGTTGAATTGTTGCTTTTATAATTCACTCTCAGTGTCAAATGAGGTCATTCAATTTCCTCTCTGTGCATTTGCAATAAGCAGCATAAAATTCAAGCAGAACAACTAGGAGGCACAGAGAAAGATGGCTGAGCAGATAATGAGGCCTGTTTATTATAGAAGAGA
The DNA here is from genome assembly GCA_027257055.1 of Cephalopachus bancanus. NCBI lineage: Eukaryota > Metazoa > Chordata > Mammalia > Primates > Tarsiidae > Cephalopachus > Cephalopachus bancanus. Next base: position 506,447 of record JAPVLO010000476.1, on the reverse strand, counting down.
CAATATGGGAATCTGTTAAGTCCCATGAAGGTGAAATATCCATCAAGGAATGTGTAGCTTTTCCAAAAAGAGTCAGTAGGAGTTTTTGTTATCGTCCCAATCACAGTGTGAACAAAGTTCTTACAGTATCATCTTTGGAAAAGGGACACATCTTCATGTTTTCCCCAGTAAGTGCTATACATGTGATTTTTCTGATATTGACTACTATTGAGTTAAAAGTGTTGTGGGCGTTGGGTGAGAAAGTTTCTTAGGTTCCACGATGTGTGGGTGGTCTCTAGGTACTGGGCTCTTCTCTTGCAGCGACCCAGACCTCAGCCTTTCCACAGATTAGACAATTACCAAATTCCCCTTCCCTGTGCTGGGAAGATTGCTGCCAATCTTCCACTACCTGAAAATCAATTATCTTTTTCATTGTTTATCCATTATAAAAAGTAGAAAATCATGGATCTTTATTCAGAATTTATTTTCAAGTCTTTCTCCCTAGCCTTGTCCCCAGTAAATGTTGTTTGGATATATTGTTAAACCTGGTGTGATTTTTGGCTCCAATTAAATTGATTTTGGAAATGATCCCAGCATACCTATGACCCCACTCCTTCCACCTTCATAAATGATCTGCTTTTCTCTATTTGGCTCCTGCTGTGTTCCCGGCTCTAATGCCCCATGCTAGGGCATGGCTCATTTCCCTTGTTCCAGGGTGGGTGGGAGATAACTTTTCTATTATTATTATTTTAGACTCAGGGAGATAACTTTTTAAAGAGCTACTTAAATGTCAGAGACAACAAAGATGGTATGCCAGCCAGGAGCAACACATTGAGTTGAACCTTCTCACTCTGCCATTTTCCAAATCTTGTTCTTCATTTAGGAGAAGTGACCGCTCCTTTTTATTTCTAGTACAGTAAAGACTTCATTGTGGGGCCAGAAATGGGGGTTTCCTTTGGAATATTTTTCACAGGCTAACAATAAGCTGGAAGTTTTCGGGCGGTTCAGAAATGCATTCTTGAGCCACAACTCTAAGTATGGAAGCTCTTATCAGCAGGATAGACAGGCAAAGCCAGGAACGTGGTGATTATACCATACTTTGTAGAGGATCCAAGAGAAGGGGGCAAATCCATGCTAAGGAAAAACAAAAACTATGATTAGGTGAGGAGATTTCTGGATGACTCTACCAGGGAAGGGGACTAAGGAGGAAACTTCCAGGAAAAACACTGAGGCCAGGCATTCAGAGTTTTTGTTATGGAGGAAGTCACTGTGGGAATTCAGGAAACAGGCAGCTTGTCTTTGGAAAGGGCACAAGACTTTCTGTGATTGCAAGTAAGTGTTCCTGGCCATCCCTAATTTTTGATCAGCATTGGCTTCTTTCCCTGAGAGATTTTTCAGTGTACCTAGGAATGCTTTTACCCTCAAGAAAGGTCTGTTAGGAGTTGGGCTGTTAGTGTTCAGCAGAAAGATGAACAGGTTACTCTGTTATCATTCAAAAGCCAACCAGACAGTCATAGGCAAGCACAGAAACGGACACTGCAGCCAAGACACAGTGCCTCCAGCTTGTTCTTTTCTTTTTTTTTTTTTTTTTTTGAGTTGGAGTCTCACTCTGTTGCCCAGACTGGAGTGCGGTGGCCACTCCCAGCCACCGCAGCCTTGACCTGCTGGGGTCCGGTGATCCTTCCGCCTCAGCCTTCCGAGTAGCCAGAATTACAGGCACGCACTACCATACCCAGCTAATTTTTTGATTTATTGTAGAGATGAGGTCTCGCTGCCCAGGCGGGTCTCGAACCCGCGGGCTCAGGCAATTCACTCACCTCAGCCTCCCAAAGGCGCGGAATTACAGGCTGAGCCACCAAGCCCGGCCTCTCCAGCTTGTTCTAACCATACGTCTTGGCCCCGTCCCCTTCTCTGATCCCGGGAGACCAAAGTCCTAACACAGAGAACCTTAGACTCCTTAGCCTGGGGGAGCACAGAAAGGCTTGTCTGAAATCCAAGAGACATTTTTAAATATACTGTGGGCTTCTACTTAATGTTATTATTAACTTTGATTTGCCCAAGTAATACATAAAAATTTCTCATTGTAACCATTCAAATTACAGATAAAACTAACATTCAACTTGACCCCTTCCTTTCAGTCTCAGTGTCCTCCCCAAAAGTGACCACACTGAGACCAGTCTGATATATTGTAATGAGTTTCTCTGTGGAGTATGTTGATGTGAAATCCTGTCTTCAACTAGGGAAGCTTGAGAGGGGAAAGGGCTCGGAAGGCAGTCTGCAGGATTTCAACTAAATATAAGAAACAGTTGCTTGAATGTAGGAAAGCTTTTTAAAAATAGCAACTATTCAAAACTAGACAGGTCTTTGGTCAGAAAACACCTGACTACCAGTAGATGGACTAGACCACTGAAAATCCAGTCAGGCCCGGGAAGACTCCGAGGAATGGTCCATTCCATGGCAAGCCTCTGTAATGCCCTTCTTCTTTGCCTATTGTCTGATTGTTGTTACCGTCTGAGCCTCTGTCAGTACTGCTCCTCACGGCGAGTGGTCTGATTTTCTCAGCATCTGCAGGGTTTTTGCAAAGAAAGGAAACTCTGTGCTTACTCTGGGGTTGGGAGTAACCAACTCACTTTTGGGAAAGGCACCAAACTCTCGGTCACACCAAGTAAGTTCTTCTTTCTGGCTAATTATTCTTCCCAAAAAGCCTATCTTCCATCATGCAGAAGCTGTCAAAACACAGGTGGTGTTTTCTTTGCTCGGTTTGTGTTGGGTGGTTCGTGATACTAGTTGGAAAACAAGGTTATTAATGCACATATTCCCTTAGGCATTGTACTTGGGCTTTTAATATCCATGTAGTCGCTCCCTGAGAAAATATGTGAACCTCCATGAGGAGCAAGGTCCAGGGAAAGTAGGGGGTTTAGGGTGGGGGGGAGGAGGGGAAGGCAGGCATTGGATGAAAATAGACAAAGGGCCAGCAGGAATACAAACAAGACGGGATCCCGAGAGACAGAGCAGTAGCCACTTAGAGTCAATTTCCCAGGAGGCGCTCCTGCCAAGGCCTGTTCTTTCAAGGAAAATTACGGCAAATGGAATCAGTCTGGGGAGTTGCTAGTTATTAGTATTCCTCCTGCATTCTAACCTAATTACAAGGAGGTTGTTTTGGCCATGGGCAGTCATCTCAGGTTTTGTTTTCCTGCTTGCCTCCCGCACCTCCACCTGTCTTCCTAGAGACCCAGTCAAGGTTATTGTAATAGCACTGAACACTGTGTAACACCAATGCAGGCAAATTAACCTTTGGGGATGGGACTACACTCACTGTGAAGCCAAGTAAGTAAGTTGTATTCTTCTTTGCCTGGGCCTTTAGAGGCAATCAATCAAATCATTAGTCTGAAAAATACTTTAATCCTGTGCATCTGCTTGGGTTCTTTATTAATGTTCTTTCCCCAGGCCAAAGGGAGTTGGTTTTCTTGTCCGCCTCAAAATGAGACGTGAGTGCGTGTACACACAAATGTGCACACATGCACACTCTTGCTCTAGCTCATGGTGAGGGGTTCTCAGGAGCAAACAGCGCTTTGAAAGAAATAGAGACATAAATAAGAATGGAGCCAATGAGGATGTCAAGGAGGACCTCCAGGGGATTCAGTGCCCACCACCCCATGACTGGGCTTCCCTGCAGGCTCCCCCGCCATATGGGTTGCGCTCTGGTGGTTCCATCAGATATTCTAGGGCGGGGGAAACTCTTCAGCTTCTCTGTATCAATTCCAAAATTTAGCAACCCTTGCTATCAGGAAGTACTTCTCACATCTAACTTGGATTCCCTGCTGCAATTTAAATCTCTATTTGAAAAGAATCACTAGAACTCTGCATCGAGACTGAGAATAAAATCTCTGCCATAGAATGTAGGTTCAGCTCTGGGTCCACTTCTACAGCACCTCTGTGATGTTTTGTGTCCCCTCTGGACATTTTGAGCTTAAGTAACTATGGATTGGGCAATATAGCATGAGCTTTGGAGACAGAAAAACCTAAATTCAAGTCCTCGCTTCACTACTTAACTAGCTGTATGACCCTGAGCAAATTACATGATCTCTCTGAGCCTCAGTTTCCCTGGTCATAAAATGAAGACAAAAATAGAGCTCTCTTGTTGAGTTATTGAAAGGCTCAAATGAAATAATACAGCTACAGTATTTAGCATAGTGCTCAGAACATAGAAAAAAGCTCATTAAACCCCAGCTATTAATAATAATGATAAACATCATCTCTAACGCACAGTGGAGCCTTTGTTTCGCCCCTCGGGCTCTTCTGTCAAGGCTCTGTCATGCATCAGGAGTAGGGAATGGAGGGGAGGGTGGAGAATGTCAGCCTGTTCTATGAAATTCTTCACCTGGGATTTGAAAGTGGAAACAGAAAGAATCCTGACTAATTTAAATACAAAATCACCCAAGTGTCAGAGGCAAAAGAGAGGTTTTTGCAGAGAGCCCCGTGGCTGGGACGCCACACACACCCTTGCAGAGGGTCGCAGTTCACGGCACGGCAGGGAAAAGGCCTCAGAAATTGAAACCTTGCACTACCCCATCAGAAACTGACCCCATGTGACTTCCTCCAAAGTGTCCTGAGTCCCTTCCCAAGAGACAGGCTCCCCACCTGGAAGGACAGTAAAAGAGGGAAGGTAGAAGCTTCACAGGGAAGGACAATCTGTCCCAAAATTGTCCTTCTACTCTTTCGGGTAGTGAAGCTCATGAGAAATATGGCTCCTGAAAACAGTCAGTAAATGAAACTTTCAGACCAGGAGGTGAAGGATCGGTGAAGTCTGTGGAGGCAAAATCCGGCCGTTTATTTCAAAGAAAAGAAGTTAAGGGTAAGGTGAGAGTTGAGTCACAGATCTAAGTCTGGGGAAGGATGCATCAACCAGAAGATGGAGAGGCCTGGCTCCCCAGCCACCAGGATTCAGACCGCAGGAAGCGGCTAATATTGCAAGAGAGTTAGGCTAGTGGTAAAACCTTCCTAATAGGTTTTTGAACAGTGAAAATGAGCTGTCAGGAGTAGTTGCCAGGGCACTTTCTCTAGAGGGTTTTTGAAAGGAGATAGACACCTTCCTATCAGGGGTGATTGGAGTGCAGCCTTGCCTCGAGGCAGGAGAAGAAATGAGAGAACCTCTTTAAGCCTCTTCCCAGCCCCCAGAGCCTCTCTCCATGAAAAGACTCATTAATACAGCGCTGCATCCTTGGGACACAGGAGGTTGTTGGGTTAAGTTTTGGAACCTTTGCCTGCTCCCTTTGTTCTCAAGACTTGACAGGACAAACGGGCTGGCTTTTTCACCCTGAAGCCAAAAACACAGATTCTGGGTCCCAGGTTGTTTGTGGTATTGAGATGCCTTGGCATGTGGGGAGGATGCTCTAGGGGGTTTTTGCTGAGCCCAGAAGCACTGTGGGAATAACTATGCCCAGAATTTGGTCTTCGGTGCTGGAACCAGATTGTTTGTGCTGCCCTGTAAGTACACTTAAGTGGAGAGAGGAAATTAGTACAACGCTCAGCATGGGGATAAGCCGGAGGGGCTTGAGGCTTGGAGTCCACTGTGAACTCAGGAGCTATGATGGGGAAGGAGGTAGAAAGGGAGGGAGGGACAGAACCATGAAGACAATGAATGGAAGCATTCACTTATTCAGGGAGGAAAATCACAAGCCTGCATGAATAACACTGGAGGAAATATATTACACTGGAGGTTTCCTTCTCAGGAGGGCTTTGCGGGGGTGGGGGACAAGCTGGTGGGTTTTTGATGCTGAGATAATCACTGTGTAGAAGGACAAGGCTTCTCCTTTATCCTTGGGAAAGGGACAAGGCTGCTTGTCCAGCCAAGTAAGTGGCATATAATTTAAATTGCATTCTGAATGTGATTATCTTCAAGAGGAAAACCTGCTCTCTCTTCCACAGAAGCCTTCTTGAGCCAGAAGGTCAAGCTCACCCTCTTCATCCAGCTCTGGGAGGTGTAGATGGAAAGAAACTCACCAGGACCCCACCACTGGGCCTGGCCTGGGGGTCTGTCCACTCTGTCAGGCTTCAATAAGCAAAGCCATCAGATGACAAAGTCTTCCTCAGAAGGAGATTCCAGCATAGTTATCCCATTTGGTAGATTTAAAAACTGTGACAAGTAGAGGCCGGTGATTAATATTGTTCCAACAGGAACAGAGCCCAAGGATCCCGAAATCATTTTTCTACTAGGCTTGTAGATTGAAAACACCAGGGTATTTAAATGAAAGGGTAACTATTGTGATCAGCTGTTGTTTGAGCTGCAGGAGTGCGGAGGACTGGGTTTGGTCTTAGGTAAACTCCTAGACTGGTAGGTTTCTTTCTTTTTTCTTTTTTTCGCCTCATCATCTGACTTGAAGATTGGTGGGTTTCTATCGCTGCAGAGTCTACAGCCCATTCCCAGGCCTCATTGACCCCAGCGGCACCACTCTCAGGCCCTGCTGCCCAGGAAGTGCCCCTCTTGACACACATCATCCTCAGTGTCTTGAAAGAAGAGAAATTAGATGAGAAGGGGAGAAAAGCTTATATCTCATATCATGCAGTTGCCTCATTTTGTAGCAAGATTGTTTCCCCATGAGCAGTTTGTCTTCATTTAGCAGCTGTCTTCTCTGGGGAAGCCATTTTGTAGAGGTGTTTGTCACAGTGTGACATCTGACGGCAGGGGGAAATTGAATTTTGGAGCAGGGACCCAGGTTTTGGTCACCCCAGGTAAGCCAGATTCCCTGGAGTCTCACCTGCCCTCAATTTTGACCCCCATGTGCCAAGTATTTCTAGCTGAGACTATGAGAAACACATTTGAAAGGAAGCCATTTCCCCGAACAGCAACACCCAGAGTCATTAAGCAAAAATGAGAGATCAGTGTGGTGTTAAATAGAAACATTTTTGGATAAATAGGAATTCTCATTATTCTCTATCGGTCCCCTGTGTGCGTACCCTCATTCCCCTTATACGGCAAAAAGTTACAATAAGAAGTGTTGCCATGATTCATGCTGTGGTGTGGGAGCAATCTGCTGTGGATTTGGGCGTGGAGGATTATAAATGTGTTCAGGCAGATTGGATGTGTTTTTGACAGGATATGTAACACAGTGTGAATTATAACCAGGGAGGAAAGCTTATCTTCGAACAGGGAACCGAGTTATCTGTGAAGCCCAGTAAGTATAAAATTGTGTCCCTGGATTAAGCAATGTCTGTGGATTAAGGACTGATTTAGACCCAATTATATACGATAAGAAGAATGTTTAGAGAGAGGAATGGACGTCAAATAGGAGACCAAAAGTCTCCCTGGTGAGAATCTGGCATCTCAGTGCAAAATGGGCCATGTAAGGGTGTCTCTGGGAATTGCTCCAGAGTATATGTGTTGGGACTAAAATGTATGACTGATTACATGGGGTATTGACTAGGATCATAGCCCTGGATTTGTGCAGTAATTGGTGACAGGATTTCTAATTCCTTAACAAACCCTCTCATGCATTATTCTCTTTGGCTAAGATTATGTGAATTTATAGAAGGAAGGAATCTTGCAAATAATAATTACTGACCAAAATAAACATGATTCGTCTCTCCCAAAGTCTGAAAATCACTTTTTTTTTTTTTAGTTGGAATCTCACTCTGTCACCCAGACTGGAGAGCAGTAACATGCTCATGTCCACCACAGCCTCAACCTGCTGGGCTCCGGCGATCCTTCCGCCTCAGCCTTCCAAGTAACTGAAAACACAGGTGCGCACTACCACACCTGGCTAATTTTTTTATTTATTGTAGAGATGAGGTCTCACCAAGTTGCCTGGGTGGGTCTCAAACCCGCGGGCTCAGGCAATTCACTCGCCTCCGTCTCCCAAAGTGCTGGGATTACAGGCTGAGCCACTGAGCCCGGCCTGAAAATCACTTTTAAAAACAGTTTATTCATGAGTATTGAGGGATATTCCTGTTTCTGAGATCACAGGCCAAAAGTTCATACAACATTGCCTCGTGGAGCAGAGAGAACCTTTAATATCTTCCTTTCCAACTTTCTCCATTTATGGAAAACTGGGAGTCAGAGACTTATCATGTCCCCATTGCCAGTCTCTGGCCAAGCTAGGACTAGACCTTAAGGCTGCAGTTTGCCAAATCTGTCACTCTGCTCAGACCAGAAGTCTGAGGAATTTGCAAGATTCATCTGACAAATGTTGTATACCTACCCTACGCCAGGCTCAGACCAAGGAGGCAGCGGGAAACAAACTCAAGGTGATAGTGCCCTCAAGGAACTTACATTCTGGAGGTGGATCCCATCTTTTTTCTCCCAGATATGACAATGTACACCCTGATCCCTTTGGGGGGCATGACCCTTTTATACCATCCTCACTACCTTAGGAGATAATGAAATTTGTTATTACTACAGTTTTAAAGGCCTTTACCAGATAAATCAACATAGTTACCACTTTAGTCACGAGAGAAGAAATGGCCCAAAAGTGAAGTCGAAAACTAGAAACTTCCCTGATAATTATCACTATAAAAGGATTTTATCAATATGAAACTAGTGACCAAGTTAACTGGACAATGCCAGGTCTACACCTGCTTTATTTAGATTTACTTTATTTTATTTGGCCTAAGGAGGATTCAAGAATTTGGGCAGTTTTCTGGTGGCATAGCCCAGTGATGCCACAATAGAGGAGGGATATTCTTTGTTCTAGACTTTGTGAGTCTTCTTAGATAAAAAGATTCGAATCCTAGTTTGACAACGAAAATCAGAAAGCACTTACTCCACATACATATTGAAAACATAAATTTGATGCCTAGAGCTCTGTAGTGGAAAGTGGAAAGAAAAGACCCTCAAAAAGAAAACATTGTAAGGCCAAAGGAGGATTTATTTAGGATTTGTAGACAATTTGGTTCCTCCAGTCCAAACCTGGATTGACAGTGATACAGGCCTAATTCATAAAATAACCAGCTGCCACCTCTTCAGTGTTCACCAACCTGTCCCATGTGATCTAGTTTTTGTTGTTGGGCATATCACAGTGCTTCTTCTGGCTCAGGCTGGCAAGTGACCTTTGGATCCGGGACCCAACTGACTGTTATACCTGGTAGGCTGCCACAGTTAAAAACTATTTGCACTGATTTACTAATCTATAAATATATTCTTTACAAATGACTTAATGGTCATGGGGTTGAAGATAGGGAGAGGCAGCAGGAATGCATTCTGGGAAGGGTAAAGTGAGAAGAGAATTATTTATCAGACCAGAAAGAAAAAGTGAAGCCTTTTTGCTCAGTTTGAGTATGTTGATAAAAAGGACATCTTTTTACTACAGTTTTAAAGGTCTTTAGCAGATAAATCAGCATAGATACCACTTTAGTCATGAAAAAGGAAATGACCCAAAAGTGAAGTTGAAAACTAGAAACTTCCCTGATAAGTGTTACTATAAAATCATTACGAGAAAAAAATCTACTTTATCCTAGAAGAATTGCTGAATAATAGGAGCAGATTCCATAAAGGGAACCTCTGTTTCTGATCATTTGTACTAGGTCCAGATCATATGCTCCAAGATGGTTTTACCAGGAACTGCCTTACTCTAAGTCTACTTACCCAGCTACACTTCTAGCCAATTCTAGCTTATTTCTACATAAATCTTATTTCTACATAAATCACAAAGGTGCCTATTTACAATATTTAAATGAGGCTGTATATCTATAGCCTTCTGGTGCCCTTCCAGCAAAGCATTCCTGTAACACACTACTTACCATTTCTACAAGTAAAAACAAATAAGCCCCTTGCCCTCCAAAGCTGCATAAGTATTATAATTACTTGGCTTAGACTGAAGTCACCTCTATTTTATTTCTCATAACTGTGTTCATTTGTTGAGATTTGTTTAAATCCAAACTGTGTGGGCGTCTAACTGTTGGCACTGAGGTTTCCTTTCTCTTGAAATTGTCAGCAAAATATTTTGCCCATAAATAATGTTTCATCTCGACTTGCAAATGACAGCCAACACTGCAGCCTCTTTTTTTCTTTTTTTTTTTTTTCTGAAGGGAATAAGAGGCAGGAAGTGAAGAAAAGCCAAAATGTACTGCGAGTGTCTGGGAGGGGAGTGTCAATGTGGATGTTAAAGTACATTTGGTTGTATAATGTAGGTACTTTGACAGAGAGACTATAGTGATCTTGTTAGATCATACATACCAAATACAGCTGGCTAGCTGGTATGGCTCAGGAGTCCTTAGAGAAGCTCCAGTCTACTTGTAAAATACAACCCAGATTCAGGTACAGAATCCAGAAGAGAAGCTTCCAGACAGCCCTAGAACTAAGGCAAAATAAGAATTTTCCTCTTAGGTAAGGTCCCATGAGGGGAATTTTTATTTATAATTAGGAAAAGAAAAGGTAAAGATCATTTACTTGTAGTGTCCTTGTTTCTAAAATTGTGTGTATAGAGCACAGAGGACACATGAATGAACTCAGGCAGAATAAAGAAAAGAACCCATAAAAGCCACTAAATAAAGCCAGTTGCCCATCTCTGAAAATGAGTGTGTATTGTCTGCTTGTTCTTCACTTTGATTCTTAGATTTTCTAGGGAATTAGTAAAGAACTGACTGGGTTGGGTTAGTCTTGACCTAACCTGGTTAGCAGATTCCATAAACAGAACCTCTGTTTCTGATAATATTTGCACTAGGTCCAGACCATATGCTGGGATAACATAAGGGAGTAACACATCTCCCTTTCAGAAACCCCAGGGGAGTTTTTGTAATGCTAGTAAACATGGTGTTACAATGCCAACAGACTTTACTTTGGATCTGGGACCAAACTCACCGTAAAACCCGGTAAGTTATAGTTGCCTACAAGAAAAAAGTTACCAATATGTTATGCTAAATGCTTCTAATCAGTCTGCATTTGAGTTCTTTTATTTTGTGTTTTGGGTCCTTACCCATAAGATTGTATTATTCTTTATTCATATGTCTCTTGAACAGATATAAAATGTAATAAACAAATCTTAATTCAGTAGACATTCTGAAACTGCCAACAATGCTCTTGGGATATTACCCTATATAAAGAAAATACCCAAATTTTAACTATTACTACCTGACAAAGGAGCATTTGGAAATAATTTAAAGTACCTATAAATGGCCAGGATTTCAGAGAGAAGATGTGACAAATTAAAATTCTATGTATTTTAAAGAATGGAAAGAATTAGATAGCCTTGTTAATACTCTAATAACTAACATTTATTGAACTCTTGCCAATGTGCAAAGCACTCTTCATACCTTAACTCATTTGACATCCTAACAACCCTCTGGAATAAATATTGTCATCCTACTTTCTTTTTTTTTTGGAGTCAGAGTCTCACTCTGTCACCCAGGCTGGAGTGCAGTAGCATGCTCATGGCCACCACAGCCTCGACCCGCTGGGCTCAGGCAATCCTTCCACCTCAGCCTTCCAAGTAGCTAGAACTACAGGCACACACTGCCATGCCCAACCTTTTTATTTATTTTTTTGTTTTGTTTTGTTTTTGAGTTGGATTCTCACTCTGTCGCCCAGACTGGAGTTGCAGTGGCCACTCCCGGCCACCGCAGCCTCGACCTGCTGGGCTCCGGCGATCCTTCCGCCTCAGCCTTCCAAGTAGCCGGAATTACAGGCACGCGCTACCACGCCGGGCTGACTTTTTGATTTATTGTAGAGATGAGCTCTCGCTGCACAGGCGGGTCTCCAACTGCAGGCTCAGGCAATCCACTCACCTCAGCCTCCCAAAGGCGCGGGATTACAGGCTGAGCCACCGAGCCCGGCTTTTTATTTATTTATTGTAGAGACGAGGTCTCACCAAGTTGCCTAGGCTGATCTCGAAACCCTGAGCTTAGGCAGTCCTCTCGCCTTGGCTTCTCAAAGTGCCAGGATTACAGGCTTGAGCCACCGTGGCTGGCCCCTACTTCCACAGATGAGGAAACAGTGTGAAAATGTAAAACAAAGCAAAGAGGTTGACATAGTTACCCAAGGGCTCATAGCAGATGAGAGACAGAGCTTGATTAAGAGCCAGGCTTGCCCGTTTCCTGGCCCACTCTCTTAATTGTACATTTGGGGTTTTGGGGGGTTTTTTGTTTGTTTTTATTTTGCTTCCTGTCTGTATATTCCCGCCAGGAAAAAAAAAAGAGAGAGAAAAGAAATAAAGAAAAAGGGGGGCGGAAAGAGACTGCAGTGCTGTTTATTATTTGTAGGAGAGCGCCAACCTCTCTTGGCGAGGTTTGTGTAGGAAGACCTAGCACTGTGGCTCTAATGACTACAAGGTCAGTTTTGGAGCCGGAACTACAGTAACTGTAAGAGCAAGTAAGTAAGAAGGAAAAATCCAGAATACTTTTAAGCAAAATGCTGGGTTTGTTTATGGGCAACTTCACTTGGGAAGTGCAACGATCAGTCACTAAATTCCAAAAGCCTCCCCAGTTTGTGTTAGTGCTGTAGCTTTTCTACCTCACTTGTCTCTCCCTCATCTCCTCTTTCACCCCAAAATGGCTCTCCTCCTAAGTCATGCCTTCACAATGATGCATTTGTTGAAGGTGTAGCCTTCACCCTCAGACAAAAACCAAGCTAACTATCTGAAATTACCAGAGGTCTCTAAAATAAATGAGGGAGGATATTGCTGGACTGTATTAAGAAAAGAGATGATTCTTTCAAATATTTGAAGAACTTTTGTGTAGACCAGGGAAGGGGTTGTACAGAGACAAAATCAAAACCAGCAGGGGAAAGGAGATGTTCCCTACCCATCTGCAAAACCTTTTAAGCACGGAGAACTGCCCCGCAGTGGAAAGACTGCTTTGTGAAATATAGAACTCTTCATCCTTGGAGAGCTTCATGCTGGAGCCTCAAGGCTAACCATCAGAATGTTGTAGAAGGACTTCTATGCACTTTAGACATTAAACCAAATCACTTCTGGGCTCCCTTTCAACTCTAAATGCTAACAGCCCATGACTCAAATCTGGGGGATTGAAAGGTGAGCTCAGACCTGTTTCTTCTATTTTTACTCTATTGATAGCCAAAGAAATAGTTCATCAAATTATTCATATGCTAAAGCCTACTTGAGAATTTTATGCCAAGACGATGGTGGGGTAGGATTTCTCAGTGCAGTAAATGGAAAAATAAAAGGAGATATCAGGAAGGAAAAAAAGAAAGAAGAGATAAAGGGAATGCCTGAAGGGAGGACCAGAGGTTAAATGAGGGGAATGCGGTGATTTTGCAGAGGACAGATGTGGCCTATCAAAGTTCTCGCAAGTTCGGCTTTGGAAAGGGATCCCAACATAATGTCAGTCCAGGTAAGTGCAGCAGCCTTTTATACTGGGAAATAGGGCCAGGGGAGCAAAGTTCCTTCCAATTTAAACACTCTCAAAGGGACGTATAATTGCTTTCTGATGGGAGGGAACTCTGAAGGTAGAAAGACTATTATTACTTCAGATTATTTGTCCCTTGAGGTTTAGTGTCTGCGGACTGGCCCTCCAGCTTAGATTGCAGGCTGCACAAGAAAAAGACTTAAGCCACTTAAAGAGAACAGAGGTGAATTTTCAACCCTATATGCCAAAGCAGGGAGCGGAGAGGATGGGGAACATTAGGGTCAGGTTCATGTAAAGGGGACCAGCACTGTGCCGACAGAGGCTCAACTGTGGGGAAGCTGTACTTTGGAAGAGGAACTCAGCTGACTGTGTGGCCTGGTGAGTGGGTTGTTTTCTACTCCAGGGAAACATTACTGTGGAAAAACTGAAAAGGGAGAGGAACAAATTCTGTTAGTCTTGAAAACTAAAGAAATGTGTGTATTGCCCCTCCTGGAGGGCACCCTTCCATGGGAGGACTAGGATGGGGAAGCAGAGAGAAGGCCAAGGTGACAGAGAGTCCTTTCTAGGAACCCAAAAATCTGAGTAGAGAGTTGTTGATACCCACCAAAGGCCAAGAAGGGCAGCCTCAGTAGAACATGTGAACATCCCAAATACCCACTGGTCCACAGGCAACATGGGGACAACCATGGCCTTCCACTCAGAATGGGGAAGGCAGATTGAAAGGCAGCTTTACAAGGCTTGTTTTTCTTGGGTCCTGTGATTCTTGACCATCCCCCTGTTAGAGGCTCCATCCGTCACTTCACTCCTTCCTTACTGAGAATGACCTCTCTGTGGTACTCTGTAAACTTTCCTTAAGCAGCATGCTTCTTCAGTGGTAGTCTCACAAGTGAACAGGCTCTAAAATAGCTAGAAGAAATCTGGGCCTAAAACTTTGCCCTAAGAAAGTAAAGCTGATCCACAGTGTACAGCAGGTGTGGGCAGCTGGGAGGATCTGGGCAGACCCAGAACTAAAATATCTGTCTTCCATCCCTGGGGACTAAATTGAATGGAGAGACCCTATTAGCAAGTGCATGCATGTGTATGAGTGTGTTCTTTCAGCATTTCCATTCTACATGTATGAACAGCCAGTTCCTGAAGGTTCCCCAGAGATCAGAGATCATAGGACTTCCTATTCTCAGGGGGAAAAAAATGGCTTTGTGAGTTTTAAATTACCAAATGGGCCTTTGAATGAGGTTATGGTTAAGAGCTACTATCCTTACTCACACAGCTAGGTACAAATGACCAAAGCAGAGTATTCAATGAGTTAGACCCAACGATGTGCCTACTTGCAAGCATTCCAGCTCTATGAAGGGTTTACAGAGCTAGCAGATAGGATTACACTGAATGCCACAGCCTCTCCATTTTTCCAAGGCCATAGAGAATGTCCTTTGTTGAATATCTACCAAGTGTGATTTTCTTAGTCCCTGTGGTTTTTGCTGGGCCTCAAACCATTGTGTGGTTAATCCTGCAAGCAACAAACTGACTTTTGGAGGCGGAACCAGGGTGCTAGTTAAACCAAGTGAGTACTGGGTCTTGAGCCACAATTGAGACTAATCATCAAGGCTAAATTGTGCTGTGCTGGTCAATATTAATGTCTCAGACTTACCTTAAAAATGTTTAGCATTGCTGTTATGCATAATCATGCATGTATGTACAAATCCATTATAGATAAAGGATTGAAGGATATTGCTATCTTGATATTTGCTGGGATCTATTTCTTTTTTCTTTTTTTTTTTTTTTTTTCTTCTTTTTTTTGAGTTGGAGTCTAACTCTGTGCCCAGGCTGGAGTGCAGTGGCATGCTCATGTCCACCACAGCCTCAATCTGCTGGGCTGGGCTCAGGCGATCCTTCTGCCTCAGCCTTCCAAGTACCTGAAACCACAGGTGCATGCTACCATGCTCGGTTTATTTTTTTGATTTATTGTAGAGACAAGATCTCACCAAATTGCCCAGGCTGGTCTTGAACACCTGAGCTCAGGCAATCCTCTCACCTTGACCTCCCAAAATGCTGGGATTACAAGCTTGAGCCACCAAGCCAGGCTAGGGTCTATTTCTTAAGAGAAGGCATACAATAAATGTAGTTTCCTTATTTCTTCACATCTCTTATCTGATTGTCCCAAGGGGCAGAGGAAGGTGGAAAGGAGTGATTGTCTATATTCCGAGTAGTTAAGTGATTTGAACATGTTCACAATGGCAGGGCAAGGACTCACATTTTCTGTGGTTCAAATTATTGCTGTCTATACCAGGCTGCAGCCTCCATAACCATTATTCTGATTTATTTCCTCTGGCCCTCATTTTTCCTAATTAATGCAACTGAAATATTGGTAGCCCTTATCTCTTGGTTCACAGAAAGTGTGTGAGGATTAAAATGACACTGCTCTGAAAAGGAGTTGAGCTGGAGGGGTTTTGGGGGAGTATTATTTCTCAATGATATTGTCTCTTTTCATTGAGGGAGGGAATAAAGGTGAAAGAAGGGATACCTGAAAGCAAGGTGCTATGATCAATACATGAATGCGTACAAAACAAATCATTAAGGCATTCAGGTAGGGCCAAAAGACAGTGTGGACCTCAGCTCAACTACTCACTAACTGTGTAACCATGAGAAGATCACTCACATGCTCTAAGCCCCAGTTTGTCTACAAAATGGAGATTGTGGTTCCAACCCTGACTACCTCAAGGGAGTCTATGAGACTCAGATAAGATATGTGAAATATCTTTGAAAAGTATGGGTGGTCGGATGATTCATGATTTTTAAAAGTTTGATTTTATGAAAAACTTCATTTGAGGGTAAACTTAAAGGTGAACAAGTTTAATGGGCTTTGGCTATCACAGAGAAAAGGTTGAATCTGGATATAATTGCAAGAAAAAAGAACAGAGTTTGTGACCAAGACCTTCCCTGGAGATTTTCAAAAGCCTAAGGTCACTCCAGAGAGAAATGTGTGAGGTTGAGAATGTGCAGTAAATGGTTTCTGAGGCTTCCTACTATTCCAAAGAGTTTGTAAGCAAAAGGTTTTTCTAAAGTTTACCTAAATATGTGCTTAGTGTTGAATTAGGTTTCAACCAGGCAAAAAAGTCCTGGAAGGATTCCTGTACTTGAAAATGAAGCGACTTTGGTTTTTGTGATGAAATAGATCACTGTGGGGTTTCAGGTGCCCAGAAGTTGGTCTTTGGAAGAGGGACTATGCTAAAGGTGAATCTCAGTAAGTATTGCTATGAATTCTGAAATTGATTAGTTATTGAGACAAGTAGCAAACTTTATTGGAAATCAGCATGGCCTGCCAATGTCCTTGATTTATCCAGATTTCATGGAGAGACGAGTGCTCTCCATGCCTTCCTACCCTAACTTCCTCCAGGTAACAGTTTGCATTCTTTGTGAGCTTAATAAGGAAGCAGTATAGAAAACATCTTAACTCAGGGGCCATTTCCATCAGAGAAATCCACTCTGAGATGCCAACACATTCCCTTGCAGCTGGCTTCCCCTAGTAACCTTGATGCCATAGATGCCCAGTGCCACAGCTTCCAGTTGCCCAGATAACATCCCAAAGTCACTCTGGAAGAATTTCTTACTTTATCTTTTCTAACCAGGAATTGACATGGTTCCGTTTACATCTAGTATTTCAGCAGGGAGAAGGCATGACCTAAGTGTCATGTGGACATTCTGTGTCATTGGGAGCCAGCCTTTGTTCTTTCAGCCTCTCAGTTTGTTTATCTCTAAATAGGTGTGATGATTAACTTCTTCAGGCCTAGACTTCACTGTGGATATCACCTCAGAAAGTCCTTTCCTGCCCAGCCAATCTAACAAGCCATCAAACACAGCTGCTTGCCTGGTTGCTGTCTATCCTGTTACTCCGCCGTATTTTAACTCACATGATTTCATTACTTGACATTCTATTATCCATGTATTTGTTTATTGTTTGCCTCCTCCTAGATTGCACCATGAGCTCAGGACAGTGTCTGAGTGGCTCTCACTGTATCCTCGGTGCTCAGTGCAACACTTTCCACGTGAAAAGAACCCAGCAATTAGTGAGTGAATAAAAGACCTACCACCAACTGCCCCTCCTCTTCACAAAATTACAGAACTTTGTTACAGCATACCCAGATACTGAAAATGCACAAAGATCCTTGCCAAAGACAAGGACACAATATGAGTTTCCATTGTTTATAGTTTTATACAAGGTGGGTTTGAATGAGCAGGTACATGAGGTATTTGCAGGGCCTCGTTTCACTGTGCCTACCAGGCAGGAAGTACATTGGTCTTTGGGAAGGGAACCACCGTATCAGTAAGTTCCAGTAAGTACCTGGTAATAATAATAATTATTATTATTTTTTGAGTCAGAGTCTCATTCTGTCACCCAGGCTGGAATGCAGTGGCATGCTGACAGCCACCGCAGCCTCAACCCGCTGGTCTCAAGTGATCCTTCCACCTCAGTCTTCCAAGTAGCTGGAAGTAAAGGCATGCACCACCACGCTCAGCTAATTTTTTTTAAATTTATTATAGAGATGAAGTCTCACCAAGTTGCCCAGGCGGGTCTCAAATCCCTGGATTCGGGCAATCCTCTTGCCTCTGCCTCCCAAAGTGCTGGGATTACAGGCATGAGCCACCGTACCCGGTGATCATAATGCTTGTACTTATCTGATAGTCTTATATTGCACAGGTAACTAAATGTCTCCTTATTCTTTAAGTTAAGAAAATTGGGATTTGGTAAGGAAAGCCATTAAGACAAAATGAAAAATTGAATGCTGTCCCCCACTTCTAATACTCCATGCCCCACTCCATGCTCACAAAAATCTTGTTTGTTTGTTTTTAATATAATTGTATTTTATTTTTGATTCAGGGGAACAAGTGCATGTTTGTTACATGGACATATCGTGTAGTAGCGGGGACTGGGCTTCAGGTGACTCATTCCCATGATAGTGAACATTATAAAAAATATTTTTTAATAAAGTAATAGAAGAAAGAAAGATTGCCTGCAGGGATATGAGCAGTTTGCTAAACACTTGTAAAATGAGATTATGTACAGGTGTTGATTCCTAGGTGAAAATGGGGATCAGAGCTGATATCCTTTGGCTTGTAAAATAAGATTACTTGGTGAAATTATGCAAATCTTTCTGAAAGAAATAAGTTTCAGAGTTGCCTAGAGAATATCACTTGGACTCTTCTCAAGCTTTCTGCTGCATCTATTGTACCACTACTATTGTGCCCTGAAAAGAGGCTTTCATGGTCTTAATTCCATGGCTTAGTCTTTATTCCAGTATCAAAAAGGAGGAATCCCAGTCAGAACTCCTAGGAGGAAAGATAGCTGCATGCTAATCACATTAATCTATTATCAAGGTAGCTAGGGCACTTTTGTCAGGCAGCACAGTACTGTGATTTATAACACATTCATCTTTGGGAGTGGGACAAGATTATCCGTAAAACCTGGTAAGTAGGCAATATGTCACTAAAGTAGGAGGCTTAATGTGGGTACTGAGGCCCACTGAACTTACTGCAGTATTTGCAAGGCCCAAGTGTCAAGAAATTAATGGTTTATGCACACTAAAGTGCATTCCGATGTAGAAAGAAATGTTAAAGTAATGGCACAGAGGATAGAAGAGCTGACTGTGGAGAAAAAAGTCATGTAGATGAACCAAAAAATAACAGACTGAAATAGCCCAAAGAGCCCATCCTAAAGAAAAAGGCAGAAAATCTGACTGAGTGCTTCGAGTTCTAAACCTGGCTTGATGAGTGCATCTGGGCCACGAAAACATTAAATATTACCTCATAAGTTATTTTAAAGATAAAATAAGCTAATGTGTGTGAAAGTATTTTGTAAATTCTTAAATGCTATACCCCTGTAAAATATTATTATTTGTTTATAAAACAAAAAGGGCTAGGTCAGATAGTACAATTCTTTCAAGATGAGGGGGATATGTAGGTTCTTAGTAAAATAGCTATTTTCATTTGGGTCTTAGTAAAATAGCTATTTTCATTTGTAGCCATGGACGTTGATAAAAAGCACTCTTTCTTTACTAAAGTATAGTGGCTTGAGTGTTCCCCATGTGAAAATGGCAGGGGAAAGGAAGCCACTTTGTAAAGGCCTGCATCACAGTGTGAATTCTGGGGGTTCCCAGAAAGTTACCTTTGGAACTGGAACAAAACTTCAAGTCATTCCAAGTGAGTCCAGGTTTTTGAATACTTCCTCTTCCTTGTGTTGCTTTCTCTCAGATTGTGACATTTAGTGTACATAATGGGATGTAATGGACCCTCTCTTTTCTGTTTTCCAAAAATTTATATAAAGGGATTGTATAAGGAGTGCTCTTCATCCCTTAACATTTTAATAGTATTGTTCCATACAGTTTGTGTTCCTTCTTAATAAGAAGAAGAAGAAGAAGAAGAAGCTAAAGATATTGCCCTTGAGGCCAATAGAAAATAGTAGATTTGCAAAGGATAAGAAGTAAAGAGAAGACAAGTGGCATTTTTTACCAAACTTAAAGCAGAGTGGTTGTCCTTTAATCAGAGGAATGCTTGACTTTGGGGGCAGAACAGGACTTAAGTAATAAGCTACCACTGAGTCACTGAGCTTGTAAAACGAGTTGACTTGGAGGAGCAGGGAGCTGTCACTCATCATGATCTAGATGCTCTTCCATGAAGTTTCAGATTGATTGAAGTGAAAATTAGGGGTGACATGATGTCAGGAATCTAAAAATTGATAACTGTGATGGAAAGGAAAGAGGGGCTAGCTACGCCTATTGAAAAGCGTGAGTTTGATGACTATTGATCCAGAGATATGGGAAGGCAGAGACTTCATTTTAAGTATTGCATAGTAAACTCCCCAAATTTGAGTCAAATAGCCTGTGTGTTACATGGAATATAAAAAGGAAGTTAAAATGTAGCCTCTTTTGTAGGTAAATGGCCATATCTCTAGGTCTTAAGTATGAGAAGGATTTGTGGGGTTTTGTGCTAACTCAGAAACACTGTGGGAAAGATGGAGGCTATAAATGGATTTTCGGGAGTGGGACCAGACTGCTGGTCAGGCCTGGTACGTAACCGAGGGGTAGCAGAAAGATTGAGGGTAAAATGACTTCATGTCTTGAGAAATGATTGTATAATAGAAGATGAGCTGGAATTTGGGGGAATTACTTTTGCTAGAGTTCTGACGTCTGGTTTTAGCAAAAGAGTTAACCCTAATATAGCTGCAATCCCACTCTAGAAGGAACAAAGAGGAGTATTCTTCTCTCATAGTTCCTTCAAAATGTATCTGTCCTTTGCCAAAATGTCTTGTGGATCCTGGATATTTGTGTCTTTGTCAGCAGTGCCAGACCAACCAGCTCAGCCTCAGATCACCAGTTGCTAATTTGTAAAATGAGGATAATAACATCTAAGCTCATGGCACAATTGTGGCCCAAATGAGGTAATGTGATATGTGCAGATTGTTAACCCGCTTGGCACATAATAGGTTCTCCAAATTGATGGCTGGGTTTTTTTTTCCCCCTTTCCTAAGTAGATTACAAGTTGAAACGCCCAACATTGCAGGACATTTTTGTATTGAGGTTTGCTGTTGTGTGAATTCAGGATACAACAAACTCACCTTTGGAAAAGGAACTATGCTTCTAGTCTCTCCAGGTATCTGTTGACCCCATCCCATGCTTGTTTTCACCTTATCTGGTTTAAGGCTTTTCTACATGTGCTGTGTTTTTCACTTATGGATTGCATCATCCTCATTTTATCAGTTTGATGTGTTAATTTAAGATTGCACCTTCATGGGCTCTTCAATTAAAAATGAAAATAGCTAACTGAAGGACTGGAAAAATAGTAGAATTAATTCACTAGGTCAGAATGAGGTAGAGACTAATACTCTAGATGATTAGGACAAATGTAGTTTCTCCAGAAATAGCCTAGATTCCTGTTTAAAGCCTAGACCGTGGCCTCTCCCCAGGCACCCGTCACATTCCTCCAACCCTCTGTATCCCAAATTTAGCTATGGAATCTTAGACAATCTGTGACACATATAGCTACAGAAATCTCTTATTACTGAGAATATCTGCCTATTAAAACAGAAAGGTCCTTGAGAACAGAGGTTCTTTTATATCTCACGAAGTGTCTAATATGGTCCTCTTACAAAAGTAAGGACTTGATAAATGCTTGTTTAGTTAAAACGAAACATCCAAAGAAATCAGTTTTCCAGTCCAAAGGGAACAAAGGGAATAAAGGAAATGACCCAGTACATTCAAGTATGTGTGGAGAGAGAGAACCACTAGATTGAGAATCAAATAGATTTATACTTTAGTCTCTGCTACCAACTAGCAATGTAACTTAGGGAAGATCTCTTGCCTCCAAGCCTCAGTATCCTCATTTGTAAATGCAGAAGTGGGTCTGGATTACCTCTCTGACCCTTTAGTCAGTTTCCTCGTTTGTAAATGCAGAAGTGGGTCTGGATTACCTCTCTGACCCCTTAGTACCAACCGTCTATGAACTTATCCCATTCGGGCCTGGAAGGGACTTTCTTCTCATAGGAATAAGTCAATAGCTATATTAAATCTTGAGTGTTTTCTAACTCATCAGGGTAAATCAAGAAAAGGGGTGAAGTGACAGAAGGGAGTTTGTTGTGAGGTATCAGACACTGTGGGACTCATGGGGAGATACAAACAGACTCACCTTTGGGACAGGCACCCAGCTAAAAGTGGAACCCAGTAAGTATGAGATTCTGTGATAACTACAAAATGTATTCGGTGACAGTCAACAGGAGAAAAGGAGATGTCATTTGTGTCATTATATCTTATTTTTAATTAATCTAGCACTGAAGCATTAAGAATTATGACATTCAGACAAATTAACGAAAATATTCTAAGACTGTAAGAGCGTATTTCTTTAGGGGGTATAATTTAGCTAACTATTAAAGACTTTTTCCAAGATATGAGGCTGACAGAAGCTTTGTTCAACATTAGAGTTTTTAACACTAGAATTGAGCTAAATGGATAGCTCAATAGAAGAAAAAAAAAGCTAGAAAAACAGAAAATTGCATGGCCATGATCTAATAGGTCCTTTTCTACTTCCATTGCCATGGATTCAGAGGGGCACTTGGGGAGAATATTCAAGGTCATTTTATCCATGTCCCAAATAAGCCATACCCAATTCACTCCAGAGATTGTGTTTCCTTACACAAAACCTTGTCCAAGAAAAGTCGGTGACGTGCAGAGAAAGAAATTCTGGGCTTCTGGTTTCAGTCCAGAGTTCTAGATTTGATTTGGCCCCATTTGACCACCTGACATTGAACAGGTCATTGACCCTCCATGCACCTCAGACTCCTCCTGTAAGATGAGGAAGTCAAAGCACTCAAAATCTATGGTTCTGGAATCTCACCCAGTACCACCCTATAGTTTATAGGGCTCAAGGGTATGAAGTCTTCTGGATATTTTATAAATAAATTCTATAACCCTTAGGAAATAACCCTGTTGATCAATAATCTAACTTAATATAGAAATAATAACCACCATCTCAGCAGCTGTGATGTTTGGATACTGGGCTAGATACCTGACACATAGCATTGTTTATCCTCAGACAACACTTTGAGGTAGGCAGCAGTATCCCCATTTTATAAAAGAAGAAACTGAGGCCCAGAGAAGTGCCCAAGGTGCCAAGGCTAGTGAGCAGAAGGGCCTAAATTGAAACCTGGGTCTGCCTGCCTGATCTCAAAGCTTTCCACTACATGATGTCACAGAACCTCTGCCAGTGCTTACTTAGGAATGAGAGATGATGCCAATCACAGTGAGAAGGGGAATACTTGGAATTTATCTTTTCTACCTTAGATATTGCAATAAGTTAGAGATGGAGCCTCGGGAAATCTTGATGTGGATACCCCAAATGTCCAAAAGATTATCTTCCCCTTTCAATGATGAAACAAGGAAGTATAGGACTGCTAGAAGCATGCACCCCAGTAGAGCATGGAGAGGAACTGACAGCAGACACTCCCTTGTCCTGACTGTCCCTTTTCCTTACTGTTTCTTGTATTTTCCCCAGGCAGACCAATCACCAGTGTAACTGATCTGCAAGTGCCTGAATTTATCCCATTTGGGCCATGGGGGGACTTTTTTCTCATATGAATAAGTCAGTAGCTATATTAAACCTTGAGTGTTTTCTAACCCTCCAAGTGCCTGACTTCTTTGTGAGTTTTTTAAAATGCAGCATGAGGGCACTTTGGACATTACTGAATCATAGAATTTTAGCTCTGCAAGAGAGCTTAGAAATCATCGAGTTCATACCTCTTTATTTTTCCAGTAAGGATATTAAGACCCAGAGAGGTCTGTTGAATTATCGTAATATCAGTGAGATCTAGAGCTGGTACTAGAACCTGGGGATCCTGGTCCTGGGGCCATATCTGTGACTACTGTTCAATGAAATAGCTTTCTGGTAGGTAGGAGGTATAAGATATGTCCATAAATAGAAAGAAGTGAGTTTTATTAGGGGAGGATTAAAAAGCGCACCTTACTACCAGCACTTTCCACGGGCTCCCTAGACCTGCACCCCAGCTCTGGTATAAACATGGACAGAGAAGGAAATGGCCCATTTTGTCACAGTATAAATCACTGTGGCTAACACTGGAGGCTTCAAAACTGTCTTTGGGACAGGAACAAGACTCTTTGTTGAAACAAGTAAGTTCCATGAAATAACCTGATTTATATTACAATTGAGGGATATCTGTTTTCATTGATTTTTTTTTTTAATTCTTCTTTGGGTGTTGGGGAAAGTGAGGCATGATTTTGCCTGCTAGTTAAATAAGGAGAAAAGGTTGGGTACGGTGGTTCATGCCTGTAATCCTGGCACTTTAGGAGGCCGAAGCAGGAGGATTGCTTGAGTCCAGGAGTTCAAGACCAGGGTAACATAGCAAGACCTCATCTCTACAAAAAATTTAAAAATCAGCCGGTATGGTGGAATGGGCCTGTAGCCCCAGCTACTCAGGGGGCTGAGGAAGGAGGATCATCTGAGCCCAGGTCAAGGTTGCAGTGAGTCATGCTCATGCCACTGCACTCTTGCCTGGGCACGAGAGGGAGACCCCAACTAAAAGAATAAATAAATAAGGAGAAAAGTTGGCAATAAGAATGTTGCATTATACAGTATCCATGGGCATCATTCCTGCAAGAAACAGGTAACAAACACTTAGTAATTTCGGATGGATAAAACTTCCCTAGGTCCTGTCTAGAACTGAAACTCTGTAATGATGTGAATAACTTTTTTCAAACTGGATATTACTGACATTTTTCTATAATCCAGTGTATACAAAGCAGAATCTTCTGTCATGTCTGCCTTATTCATTGTCATCTCCCAATGGTTTTAGGAAAATGAAGGTTAAGTAGTAAAACTGTATGCCTCCTTCCACTTTAGTACATGCATGCAGACATAGGAACACAGTAACTAACTTGTGTGTGACCTAGCAATTCCAGGCTATGGCTCAGTTACATGGTGCCATTTTGTTTTGTTTTGTTTTGTTTGTTTGTTTTTGAGTTGGAGTCTCACTCTGTTGCCCAGACTGGAGTGCAGTGGCATGCTCCCGGCCACCGCAGCCTCGACCTGCTGGGTTCCGGCGATCCTTCCTCCTGCCTTAGCCTTCCAAGTAGTTGGAACTACAGGCGTACGCTACCACGCCCGGCTCATTTTGATTTATTGTAGAGATGAGGTCTTGCCAAGTTGCCCCCGCAGGTCTCAAACCCGCGGGCTCAGGCAATCCACTCACCTCGGCCTCCCAAAGCGCTGGAATTACAGGCTGAGCCACCGAGCTTGGCCTCCATGGTGCCATTTTGTATAGAGTTGTGTCAGAGTGTGAACATAGGCTTTCAGAGCCTTGTATTTGGAACTGGCACCCAGCTTTTGGTCAGCCCAAGTAAGTCAGATCTCTAGAAATGTGTAACCCCACCCTCAATATTACGTTTACATGTATATATTTGTGCATATATATTATTTATATGTATACATATAATTTACTCTGGACTATAATAGATTATTATTGCTACTATTGTATTATTAATCTTACCAATGCTGCTAACTTGTAGTATACATTTTCTGCCATATGATTCTTTTTACCCTTTAAGAAAAATCATTGTCAAGATATCAGGAGAAAGATATTTGAGTTTCCTTTGAGTCAAGTTTCTTATTTGTTCATTCAGTTTCCACCTCTCTGCTGAGGATCAGTATGAGCCTCACAAGGTTTTGGTCTTTACACTGCGTCCTTATTATTCCTCTTAGAAATGCTTCCTTGGTCTTTCCTTGCCTAAGCACTTAGATTTTGCAGCTTACATTTACCCAGAGTATACTTAGCTTTTAACCTCTCCCAAAACTGGTCTCCCTGTCCCAGTGATTATGCATAGTAAAAGTCAGTTCAATACAGCAAATGAGTATTGAGTATCAGCATCAAGACAGGGACCATAGTTGGTTTAAGAAGAAAAAAAGGCCTAAGAGATGGCCCCTGATCTTAAGAACTTTCAGTCTTTTCAGAGAAACAAAGCATTCATAGTGAAAAGTCTGATGACAATTTACATCTGCATGTGTCAAGGTGGGCAGGGTTTGGGGAGACAGGAAGCCCTGCTGGCTGGAAACCAGGCAGGGATGACCATAGACAGTCCACATTAATTGGCAGAGATGAAGCATGATTCCACCCATACGTTTCTGGGAAAGGATTCGAGTCTATTCTGTGCTGAGATGTTTGACTTTCTGGAGGACAGAAAGCCCCCTTGGCAGTTGCAGCTAGCATCCTTGAGTGAGGTGAGGACAGAAACAGGAATGAGTCAGGCATGAGTCACCCGGGACTCTCGCTCAGCCCTGGGAGGACGCGGTGATTGTGAGTCACGCCAAGGCATGTCTTTAGCATGTGGCCCAGCACAGTGTGCTGAAAATGCTCTTGTTCCTATTCTTTCTGACAAAGGGAAGAATACTTTTTTGCATAAGTCCCCAAGAAAATGGTGCCCTCCTCTCAAGCATGGCAGATGAAGTGGGGGAATGCCCGCCTGCTCCCTGGTATCTTTAGAAATACGCACACCCACCTGCCCTATGTAGGAGGCAGTGTTTCTCACAAAGTTTTGTAAAGATTCTGTTTTCCCC
The DNA here is from genome assembly GCA_027257055.1 of Cephalopachus bancanus. Classification (NCBI taxonomy): domain Eukaryota; kingdom Metazoa; phylum Chordata; class Mammalia; order Primates; family Tarsiidae; genus Cephalopachus; species Cephalopachus bancanus. Next base: position 480,065 of record JAPVLO010000476.1, on the reverse strand, counting down.
TGAGGAGAAATAGCCAAAGGCTATGTTTGTTGATAACTGTGATGAGGAAAATGAAGGACAGTGGGTAGTGTTGGAGGCTGGCATTGTTTACACCTGTCAGGGAGGCTCTCCTAAGTGCTCATACCAGCCAGTATGGGGGAAGCTTTAGGATCAGTCTTTCTGGATGTCCAGATCTTAGAGCTACTCTGAAGGGTGTGTGACTTCCTTCAGAGGATGGGAAAGCCAGGAAGTTTTTGCAATACACTTACCTAGAGTGTGACTATGGGAACGACAGACTGACTTTTGGGAAGGGGACCCAAGTGGTGGTCATACCAAGTAAGTGAACTGGGATCCTCCTCCACAAATATCCCCCCTTCACCCTACCCTCCCCATCCCTACCCTGGTGCCAGACAACCTCTTATCGTATTTCCATGAGAGTGAAGGGAAGACGTGCCGTTCATCAATGCCACATACGTGTTTTAGCAGCTCACTGTCCCAAATCTTTGCCGGCCCCTGATTTCTTCTGCCTGTCCCTTCTTTCAGCAATTCCTCTGACCACGCTCCCACTTTCTGTGTAAAGCTGCCCCCGCTCTTCCTTGAGGCTGGACTTCAGACTCAACAAAGGCCACAGAAGTGAGATCTGGAAGGGACCATGGGGACATCTTGCTCATGTTGCAGGAGGGAGCCTGAAGCCCAGGGTTTATCATTTGTCCAGGGCCAGCCCGAGTTCTGTGGAGCCTCAAAACTCTATGCTAAGTGACCCTCAAACCCAACATAAGATAACCTGAGTGCTGGCCACACACCAGCCAGGGAACCAAGGGCCAAGTTCCCACCCCAGCTCAGGACTATGGCCCAGGCTAGGACTTCCATGAACCTCAGCTTTCACTTCTATGAAACAGGCCACATGGTCTCTGTTTCCTACCCCCACCTTTCAAAAATATTATGGAAATTGTGACTTTTTCTCCGTAGTCCAGGGTTTCACAGAGGCAGGACCCTGCCTGAGTCAAGGTCATTAGAAATAAAGGAATCAAAGGACTTTGGATGCCTTGGCCTAATTCTGGATAGTAAGAGGGAAGAATCAGAGCACAAATCACAGGAGGGACCTAAATCTTACATGGAGTTGTGCCTCAGACAAGGGATATGCAGAAATCAAACCCCTGGGTCTCCTATAGGAAGCCTGGGAATGGGAAGCGTTGAAGGGCTGAACACGAGAACAAGGAGAGCTTCAAGAAAGGAGGTCAGAACAGCTTCAGCAAAATGTCGTAAAATCTCCTTTGCTACTTATCCTCAGAGCACTTCCAGAAGCCCCTTGCGTCTCACAAAAGAATACCAGAGTCAGACCCTCAGTGTCTGCCCTGATGGTATTGGGATGCTGGGAGGGCATGTGGGGAGGTGCTTCCCTGCCTCTCTGCCGACGGGAAGGGGGTGTTTTCACCTGGGTGCCTGGGAGCTGAAGAGCTCTCCAGTCCCCAAGCCCAGGCTCTCTTCCCTACCCCTTGGCACCAGGACTCAGGGCCTCAGAGGACAATGGTGGGAGATTTCCTACAACTCTGGGAGCAGCAGCCAGTGTTTCCCAGGATTATTGCCCCAGTCAGTAGAGGGAGGTCATGTGAGAAAGGTTTTATCAAAGGCGCTCATGGTTGTGTGCATCAGGAGGAAGCTATCGACTTACCTTTGGAAGAGGGACCAGCCTCATCGTTCATTCGTGTGAGTATTATAGAAACGATCAAGGGAAATAATGTAGACTATAATAGGGAAGGATATTGCAAGAGGGAGAGGGTCTGTAGTGTGGTCTGTTCCATCGTTAAAGGAGTACTTTGCTGCCTGAGAGTAAATATCAGTGTGTCAGGTCTAATGAGATGACTGAGGCTGTGCTAGACAACGGTTTTTAGGACAAGTCCCCAAGTTTTGAGAAAAGACTTCACTCTTTGTTATGTTTCTGAAGCAGAACATTCTTCTTGGCATTCAAAGGGTCTACCCTGCTCCTCACCCCCGTGACTGAGACTGTCACAACCTCCCCTTGGTTCCATGCAGTATCTTCCCCTTGGTGAGAACACCCAGCCAGGATGCTGAAGCACTCTGGGATGCTGGAATGGGTGGTGCATATGGGTTTCCTCTGGCTGCGAAGCCTCATCTCTTTCTCCCAGTGTAAAGCATTGCTGGGACCATCCTGTTATGAGCTACTACTTCCTGAATACCTGATATGTTTAGTGACCATACTCTGCCCTTCATATAAGTTCCCATTCAAAGATCACATCCATCCTAATGATAGGTAGCTGGTATTATGCCCGTTTTATAGATGAGGAAACAAAGGCGTGGGGTAGGTGACTTGCCCAAGATCATATAGCGAGGAATGATAGACCTAGAGTTTAATTCAAACCTATTGACTCTAGGGCCTTATTGTTAACCATGCCACTACACGGCCACTACCATGCCTTCTGCACTCTTTGAAGGAAGACCCCACGCCTCAAAGGCTACCTGTTTGTCCTCAGTTTGCCCACCCTGTGACCATGGCATAGTGACTCAGCATTTCTGAAGAGATCAGTAAAGTCACTGGACTGGGTTGGCAGATATGGCAAGGAAGGAAAAGAAACTTAGGGAGACTGTTTATTGGGCATAAAGCCACATGGCAAGAAATATTTATCATCAAAACCATGAAACAGACTGTTTAAAAGCTTTGTTCCCTAAAAAAGAAGGCTGTGCATGCGAGAGGGCTATGGGCGGCTGCCCCAGCTGGCAAGGGACAGGTATTTGTATTGGGTTGTATTGAAGTGTGGACTCAGGTGGCAGAAATCTTATTTTTGGGAGTGGAACAAGACTCCAAGTGAAACCAAGTAAGTGACTGAACTTAGGCTCCAGCCAAAGACACAGAAAGTCCCTACTCTGCTTTCTTAGGTGATGAATCTGTACTTCCTGAACTAATTTTTCATGTTTCTTTATGAGGCTTGAGTGTTTGGAAATTTGAATTCCCAGCCGCTAGCTCAATAGTGGTTTGTTTTCTAATGGTAGTAATTGCCAGTGGGAATTGGCCTTTTCATCATTACAGAGACAGACTCCTTTGCTGTTTCTAGATTCCTTTGAGACAAAAGATCTTTATCAGAAGACAAACTGTGACTGATTATGCCAAAAGATTTATTTTTGTTACCATTTAGTTTTCATGAAAGGTGATGAATTAAACTTCCCAAAGACTCTGGGCATTGGACACACTCTCACAAAACTCCATGTCCAATTGAGAGATGTGGAAAGAACTTAGAGCCTAAATAATGCCATAAAAAAAAAAATACAAAGTTTGGAAAATGGAACCATACAGAAGTTAAAGGAGAAATGAAACAGACCTAATTTTTTAAAATGTAGCAGGACTGAGTTAGAAATAAATTTAAAAATTTAAAGGGTTTGTACGTTCAACACATTTATTGAGCAACTATTTTATTTCAGGCACTATGCTAGATGTGAGGAAGGGAAGGGGAAGAATAAGGGAGGGAGGAGGAGAAAGAGGGAGGGAGGGGAAGGAAGGAAGGAAGGAAGGAAGGAAGGAAGGAAGGAAGGAAGATGGAGAGTCTCTGCCATCCAGGAGCTCGGAGTGTAAACTGACATCCCAGTGTCCCCGTGTTATCGTGGAGGTCTGTACGAGTTGCTGTGAGAGCAGAGGAAGGCATGCCTAGCCTCCGGTCCTAGCTGCCTGGCACTTGCAATATCCTGTATTACACATTAAGCTCTGTGAGGGCAGGACCCTCTGCCTTTTATTCTCACATCTCTACAAATCAGCACAATGTCTGACTCATAATTATCAACAGACAAATGCTTGTGGGGGGAGAAAATGCTTTCTGGCTAGGAGAGTCAGGGAAGGCTCGACTGGAGGGGTAATTACTGCTTAAGACATACTGGTTTAGACATTCACAGGTATTCTCCAGCAGAGAAAGTTGTTAGACCTCACAACCGGGAGGTTCCAGAACCCAGCCAAGCACATGTGGGTGGGAGGAAGCACATCTCCGCAGGGAAGGGCGCCTCTGTATTTATGTGTTCACTTGTGTGCTTCGCCGGTATGTCTTCCCCGCCATGGGTTCAGGCTGGATTTAGAAAACCTGAAACCTATCACATTTCTCAAGAACCAGAGTTCAGAGGCATAAGGATTACTATATCTGTGATAAGGAAGAAGCACAAATGGGTTTTAGCAGCAGAAAGGAAAGAGGTCTGATGATAAATACATGAAATCTGTGTCCACTTGAGAGGCCACCCAGAAAATAGTTGTTCTAAGGAAACTCCTCTCCAGCAGGAGCAGAATCATCTTCGAAACTGCAGCTCCGAGGTGTATTAGGAGGGGTGTGGAAAGAAGATCAAAAATTCACATTTGGGAAATGCTTTACAGTTGCCGTTGTTCCTAGTAGGTAAACCCTATGGTGTGTTAGGCAGCGTAGACCCTGTGTGTTGGCTGCACCCAGATGGGCCTGGAGCCGTTCCCAACCGACGGCGGCAGGAGCATGGCTGCCCAGCTGCTGGGGTGTTCAGCAATTGCCAGAATAAAAGGAAGCTATTTCATGATGATTAGAAAGAAATAATCAGCATCAATGAGGCTCCTAATTGTCTCCAGGAGTGGGTAGGAGGAATCAAGACCCAGTGGGTGAGATTTTTCTCTCTTGTCAGAGAAAGTTTGACTTGGGGGAAGCTGGAGAATAGGGACAGGCAGTGGAGGAACCCAGCCATGCTGGTTGTGCCCAGTTTAGAGTTCTTGGAAAGCACCCTCCTACTGTGTGTTTTCGGGTGGCAACAATAAGCTGAATTTTGGAGCAGGAACCAGGCTGGCTGTGCACCCATGTGAGTATATAACCCTGCAAATGACCAGGGCAAAAAGCACTGACGATTTGTCTGTAAGAAAACAGGCAACGATTTATAGCAAACTTGGGGATTTATGAAGCCCTTATTTTCCACTTCTGTGAGCTCTCTTGATGACCTAAAATGTTCCCATTTCTCATATTAAAGACAGAAGTGCCAAGAGCCAGTTGAGGAAATGAAAATCTGAGCAGAATAATTTATAGAAGCATAAAAAGAGTTCCAGATACTTGGTGCTTTCAAGCGAAGCCGATAATATCAGCACCAGATAATCTGAACATTCAGGAAATTAGCTAAGTGCCCTTGGGGGAAAGAGATGAATTAATAGCAAACACAAATTCTCTTTTATTGCAGCAGGTGGCTAAATTCCCCAGACTGACTAGTGAGCATGATCCTGGGATTAGCTGCTCATAGACTCTCCCCCTCTGGAGTTTGGTAGCGTTTTGAACCTTCTCCTAAGGGTAGACATCACCAAGACCCCTATCTGAATGGCAAGTACACCTCATGAAATAACAAGATAGGGAGTAGGGAGGCAACAATGTTCAGGGGGAAATTCTGGCCGTGTTCTCAAGGGCCGCATTCATTAAAGCTTCTACTTTCTCAACAGCAAAATGACAATAGCTACATCACAACAATATGAGATAATGCCCAGCATATAAAAAGCAATCAATAAGTAGTAGCTTTTTTTTTCTTTTTTTGGTTTTGTTTTGCAATGGGTCTCACTCTGTCACCCAGACTGGAGTGCAGTGGTTCGATCACAGCCATCCGCAACCTCGACCTCCTGGGCACGGGCAATCTTTCCACCTCAGCCCCCGAGTAGCTGGTACTACAGGTAATTTTTCTTTCTTTTTCGGCTAATTTTTCTTTTTTTTTTTTGATAGAGACAAGTTCTCACTATGTAGACAAGAGTGGTTTCAAACTCCTGGGCTCAAGCAATCCTTCCACTTCGGCCACCCAAAGTGTTGGGATTACAGGCATGAACCATTCATTGCACCTGGCCAATAGTAGCTTTTCTACAGTGTTGTTGCTGCTCCTGCTGTTGTTTTTTGTTGTTGTTTTGTTTTGTTTTGTTTTTTGAGTTGGAGTCTCACTCGGTCGCCCAGACTGGAGTGCAGTGGCCGCTCCCAGCCACCGCAGCCTCGCCTGCTGGGCTCCGGCAATCCTTCAGCCTCAGTCTTCCGAGTAGCCGGAATTACAGGCATGCGCTACCACGCCCGGCTGATTTTTTTGATTTATTGTAGAGATGAGGTCTCGCTGCCCAGGCAGGTCACGAACCCGCAGGCTCAGGCAATCCACTCACCTCAGCCTCCCAAAGGCGCAGGATTACAGGCTGAGCCACAGAGCCCGGCTTGCTGCTGCTGTTATTGTTGTTGTCATGTTGCTATACTAAAGTTTATATTACCATAAAGGGAAAGGAAAATATCTTCCTTGTGAAATAGGAGATCTAAGAAACAAAGACCCAGTGAGCCTTTTGCAATGGTGCTCTGAGACCCCAGGGGGTTCCGGCAGATTTGCTTCAAGAAGGTTATCACAAAGACCTGACACACAGTGGGGATATAACAGTGGAGCCAACATAATCTTTGGATCAGGGACCAGACTGAGCATCCATCTGAGTAAGTAGATTAAGGCAAAGGTGGACATTGACACCCTTTTGATATTCTCTTTTGTTCAAGATGATGACTTGAGCCCAGGTATTTTCTTCTGTAGGATTCCAGCTAGTTCTTTCCACTCATCCCCAGAAAATCCTGCCATCCAGCACTTGGCTGGGACCTTAGAAACCATGAGGCAGATGATTAGCAAGTATTCCTGGACCTTTCACGGGAGTATCCCAGATACTGCTGCCCTGAGCAGGGGTTTTTGTTCTACTGAACTCTTGGTTTATTGAAATGACCTCACCCCACCCCCCACCCCCCAAGGCACCACAGCAGAATAGGGCAGGTAGAAGAGAACTGTCCACATCAGACAAAAAATCTCAGTGAAAGGAACAGAGGGTCTAACTCTTAGGAATGTGATTCTCCTGTCTTGTGGGAGATCAGTGCCTTTTCTGCTTAAGTAGTAGTTAAGTCCCGTGAGTTTCTGTAATGTTGTCACCTGGGGTGTGAATACTGGAGGAATGACTAGGAAACTCACATTTGGGAAAGGGACCCAAGTGACCATTATAGCTGGTGAGTCATCCCACGTGGCACCATATACAACCCCATGGGCCAATGTCACTAATCCTTTCCCTGGGAATATCAGTGATTACCATGGTGAGGGTAGCTGTAGATGTTGTAACTAATGTCTTCCTGGGGTCTGGGAAGGAGAAAAGCATCACCATCAGTCTTAAATATCTGTGTTTCTCTAGGTCAAACACATTAAAGTTTGGCTTTAATCATTCAATGGATATTTTTTAATGCCTTCCATGTAGCCATCACGCTATAAAATGCTAAACTGAGTATGAAGTCTAAGATCGATGCCTGTCCTGTCACCAGATAGTATTAAAACTAGCCAAAGGTGTAGAACGTTTGTAAATTAAGCAACCTAAACACTATTTTAGTATTAACCAATTGATGATGTCAGTGGACACAATAAAGATTCAGGGGGATGAGGGTCCTGGCTGGAAAGTTGGCCTAGATAAAGTTTAATGTGGTACAGAGGATTCGTTGAGCCTTGACGGAGGGGATAAGTTCTGTATGGACAAAGAAAAAAGAGAAGGAGAGTTCCAGGTATAAGGAACAAGAAGGAAGGCATGATCTTGGAATAACCAAGGCACATGTATTTTGGCCTGAGTCAACACATCTGATAATAACGTTGGATGGAAAGCAAGACAACATGTCTTCCTAGACAGTGGGGAAAAGGAGTACTAGAACATTCAAGCGAATACAGAAATTAGGGTCAGAGCCAGAGGCAGCCATTGGGAAACTAAGAATCCATTTTAGAAATGCAAACCAGATGTTAAGGTGAGAGGCGCTTGCTGTGGTGAAGGGAACACCTCTCCTTCCTCTCCCTTCTCCCTCCTTAGTGGGCTCTAGGAGGGGTCACCCCACACCACAGAGGAGGAAAAGCCTAAGGTTTCTGTCATGGAGACACTGGGAATGCGATGAAAGTGCTGCCTTGCAGTTGCAATTTGACAAATGAACAAAAGTTTTCATTACTCCCAGGACATCTCCCCACGCTCACTGTTTCCTGACACTCACCAGAACTCCAGTGGGACCCAGAGTCAGTGTCAGGGGTTCCTAGTGCCTAACTACAGAGCACAGATTTAGTGGTGAGGGAGCTTCCCATCACCGCTGCACCCCTGGGGATCTAAAGCCCTAGAGTAGACCAGCGCCCTCCAGTAGGACTTTCTCTGACAATGAAAATGTTGTCAGTCTGCACTGTCCAATATAGTGGCCACCAGCTACATGTGACTATTGAGCTCTTGAAATGAAGTTTTTTCGTGTTTAATTGAATTTTAAATTGTTTTTGACCTTGGCTGACTTTCACTCAAATAGCCACATGTAGCTTGAGACTAAGGTATTGAGCAGAGCCATCTAGACCTTCTCCAGACTGACACCCACTGGCCCCAGGACTTGAGTGAGTGTTCAACCAGGGCTCTAAGTGGGACAATCCACTTCCCCCCTAAAGCCAAACTGCATCGGATGGCACCTGTTTCTCTGCCTTCCCCTCAAGGCCGTGTTCTCTCAGCACTTCCATACTCCTCCACTTCCCTCTCCACAGTCCGGCCCAAGACCCCCACCGATGACTAGTGACATCATGTTGGCAGAGCTAATGGCTTCCTGTCTCTCCTCCCAGTAAAGGAGTTATGCCTTAGGGCCTTTCCCCACAGTGATGTCGGGATCCCCAGGTACACAGAGGCTGGAGGGGAATAGGCAGAGTCCTCTGGGCCAGAGCTCTAGCTGTATCTCCCTGCTAACAGAGGAGCCCACACCCTGCTCTGCTGCTCCCAGGCAGCCCCACGCTATGGGCGGCTCTGCCTTGACTCAGCATCCCAAGGACTGATTTCTTTGGTTTTGGATCCAGCTGGGTGTCTGCACTGCCGAGGCCACCCTGGCTGGCTCAGCAAGTTGGGGGTATCGCCAGGGTCTGAGAAACTTTGTGCGCCTGAGGAGCTGTGGGAGCAGAGAACCACGAGAAGTCCTAATCCCAGCCCTGCTGGAAACTCTCTGGGTGGCCCCAATGTGCTAATCCTCCAGGCTAACCTCTGCTTCCTCCTCTAAAAGCAGGAGGTTGGAAAGAATAAACAATGAGAGACACATTAAAAACACGAAATCCCACGGAAATATGATAGAATGAGTCTCGGCACTAAGGAAAAGCCTCCAGCAACTCCTGCTTCCTGAGGGTGAAGGGTAGATGCTATGACTGTATTACTCAGGGTCTTATGGCGATACTCTGCTAGGAACAGGGACTCTAACTACTAACTCTGGTTGAGTGCTCTATAGCTTTTTTTTTTTTTTAATGGAAAAACTCTCATTTGTTTCTCAGAATAGCCTGGTTAGGAAGGTGGTTGAGGCAACATCTCCATTTTACAGATGACATTCCTGAGACTTAAGATGCTGCTGAGACTTACTCAAGGCCTTATATCTAGTAAATGGTAGAACCAGGCCTTGGGCCAGGTGTTCTGATTTGTAGTCCAAAACTTCTATCCACGACAGCGAAATCTCCTGGTGATGTGATAGATTTTCTGGTTTAATGCCAAGAGATCAAAAACCTCCAGTTCCTGCCAAAACCCAGCCTAAGTTAAAGAGATCACTCCAGATTCTAAGATGCATGGACCTTTTTTTTTTTTCCTGGGCCTTTTTCCCACACTTGCCTTTGCCTGCTAGAGCTATATTGTTTACTAGACTTGCTAAAGTTTTGAAGAAGTTCCTATTAAGTAGATGAGTAAGGAATGTTATTGAGTAGCCCTGCACTCTGGTTTCCTTGAATGGCGGACAGGGCCTTACAGAGAACGTTCACCGAAAGCCTGGCCTCTTGGCTGGGATTAATGGCTTGTGCCTGTCCCTGAGTCCCAGGCTGTCACAAGCAGCTGGTTTCTAAAATGTTATTTCCCACAGAAAGCCCAAGACCATGACTTACCAGCCCCATAGAGCCCCATTCTTGTCCATCACTGACATCTGGACTGCAGCCTGGGTTGGGGCCAAGAGGGAAACAAGAGTATCTCCTAACCCTGCTCCCCTTGACCCACAGATATCCGGAACCCTCACCCCGCTGTGTACCAGCTGAGAGGCTCTAAATCCAGCACCACCTCCGTCTGCCTATTCACCGATTTTGATTCTCAAACGAATGTGTCACAAGCCAAGGAATCAGAAGTGTTCATCTCAGACAAAACTGTGCTGGACATGAGGTCCACAGATTCCAAGAGCAATGGTGCCTTGGCTTGGAGCAGCAAAAGCAATTTCAATTGTGCCACAACCTTCGGCGAAAATAATTCCTTCTTTTCCAGCTCAGGTGAGTACAGTTTTGGTGCCTTTGCAAGCTGAGTTTCCCGACTTCTGGAGAGGCCTGGATCTACCCAGAGCTCAGGTCAATGGTGTCTTAAAAGCAGCTCTGATTAGTGGCTTCCTTGTCAATTGTCTACAAAGCTCGTGCCCTCTTTACTATGGAGCAGTGAGTCTGGTCATGGCAGTCCACAGAATGTCCTAGGCAGGCCGGGCCCGGTGGCTCAGCCAATAATGCCAGCACTTTGGGAGGCCATGGTGAGTGAATTGTCTGAACCCACGGGTTCAAGACCAGCCTGGGCAACTTGGCAAGACCTCATCTCTACAATAAAATAAAATTTAAAAAGAGCAGGGCATGGTAGCATGCACCTATAGTTACAGCTACTTGGAAGGCTGAGACAGAAGGATTGCCGGAGCCCTGCGGGTCTATGATGGAGTGGCCGTGAGCATGCCACTGCACTCAAGCCTGGGCAACGGAGTGAGACTCTGACTCCAAAAAAAAAAAAAAGAATGTCCTAGGCAAAAAGCAGATGAAGAGGCCAGGCATGGTGGCTCATGCTGTAATCCCAGCACTTTGGGAGGCTGCAGCGAGAGGATTGCTTGAGCCCAGGAGTTCAAGACCAGCCTAGGCAACATAGTGAGACCTCATCTCCACAAAAATAAATCAATAAATAAAATAGCTGGGCATGGTGGTGCACACCTGTAGTCCCAGTTACTCGTGAGGCTGAGGCAGGAGGATCATCTGAGTCCAGAAGGTCAAGGCTACAGTGAGCCATGAGCCATGATCATGCCATTGCCCTCCATTCTGAGTGACAGAGAGAGACCCAGACTCAAAAAAAAAAAAAAAAAAAAAACGCAGATGAAGAGAAAGTGGCAAGAAAGGGCCCTGGCCCAGCCTCAGTCTCCCCCACCCTGAGTTCTAGCCTCCCTGTCTTTGCTCAGGGTGATTGCCCCTCACTGTTCTTATAGTCCCTAATCTAATAACCCTTCTCCCAGATGCCTCCTCTTATTTCTCTGTCTGCCAAAAGATCTTTTCCAGCTCTAACCTCACTTCATCACTCATGTATTCAACAATTGATTGTGCAAGTGCATGGATGAGTCAGGTGCTAGAGTGGAGGAGTAACAACTTAGAAAGGATTTATCCTGAGGACACGCCATTCTAGTTAAGAGAGCCCGTCCGTCAACAGGGAAAAATCTAAAAACTGTAGATTGTAATACATGCTTTAACTCGGGGTTGAGGAAACAGCCACCTTCAGGACAAAAGTCAGGAACGAGCTCTCTGAGAAAATGCTATCTGAAGGCACCAGCCATGCCAAGGGCAGAGAGAGGACCCCAGGAGGCCTGAGACAGTGGCACAGTGAGAAAGGGGAGGAGAGTGGGAATGGGTTGGGTGAAGTGGGTGGGGCCAGATCCCAGGGCCTCATAGGTCATGAGAGAGCAGATACTATTTTTTTTTTGACTTGGAGTCTCTCTCTGTCGCCCAGACTGGAGTGCAGTGGCCGCTCCCGGCCACCGCAGCCTCGACCTGCTGGGCTCCGGCGATCCTTCCACCTCAGCCTTCCCAGTAGCCAGAACTACAGGCGCGCGCTACCACGCCCAGCTATTTTTTATTTTACTGTAGAGACGCGGTCTCGGCAATTTGCCCGGGCTGGTCTCGAACTCGCAGGCTCAGGCAATCCACTCGCCTCAGCCTCCCAAAGTGCTGGGATTACAGGTTGAGCCACCGAACCCGGCCGCAGATACTATTCTAAGTACATTTGGAAGCTGTTGTTTGGCTTCAAGTAGGAGAGGGACACCTAATTTACTTTTTTTATTTATTTTAAAGATGTGGGATACAATTCAGGCTTAGGTATGCAAGTGGTCATCATACAGGTGAAGTTTGGGCCTCCCTTTGGTCCTCACGTTGCCTGGTTTGAAAGCAGGTACCCTTATGAATGTCATATGCCCCCAGTTACTTCTCTAAAAGATCCGTCTGGGCCAGGTGCAGTGGCTCACACCTGTAATCCTAGCACTTTGGAAGACCAAGGCAGGTGGGTCACTTGAGCCCAGGAACTTGAGACCAGCCTGGGAAGCATAGTGAGACCTCGCCTCTACAAAAAAATCAAAAAATTAGCCGGGCCTGGTGGCACACGCCTGTGGTCCCAGCTATTCAGGAGGCTGGAGGCAGAAGGATCGCCTGAGAGCCCAGGAGGTCAAGGGTGCAGTGAGCTGAGATTGTGCCACTGTGCTCTAGCCTGGGCAACAGAGTTGGACCCTGACTCAAAATAAAATAAAATAAAATAAAATAAAAGATCAGTGTGATTGCTGAGCGGAGAATGGGTTGTTAGGCAAGCGTGGAAGCAGAAAGGGAGAGACAGCAGCAGAGAGATGACAGAGGCCTGGTCACAGTGGTGGCAGGAAGTGGACTGACACCATTTGGGTTTTAAAGACAGAACCGTGCAGGGATGGAACAGAAAAGAGAGGATCAAAGAAGGAAGCTGAATTTTAGTCTAAGCAGCTAAGTCAATGATGGTACCACTTACTAAGATGAAAACAAGGAACAAATTTGGGGTGCCAGAATCAAAACTTTTTGGGTTACATGAAAGTATCTCTACCCTTTATGGCCCTTGTTACTGTGTATGTCTCACTGTCCCTATTGGACTCCAGGCTGAAACCACAGGGCAGGGTCCCTGTGGCCTGTGTCATGTAGCATGTACTTTGCATAACCAGTGTTTGTTGAATGAATAAATGTTGCCCAGAAGCTGGGCATTAGTCCTGTCAGGGTTATTGGCTCTCTCGCCAGCAGGTGCCCACATGTGATAAGTTCCGTCCAGATCTCTCCACAAGGAAGCATGGAAAGGCTGTAGACATTCACTTGCCCAGCAACTAGCATTCCTCTCAATGCTGAGGAATTTTCTTTCTTTCTCCTTTTAGACCTTCCCTGTGATGCCAAGCTGATGGAGAAAAGCTTTGAAACAGGTGAGAAAGGGGTCTGACCTACCTTTGCACAGGGTTGGGGAGGTGATGAACCCACAATAACCCTGACTGGACAAGAGAGGTGGGAAGGAATGAATGGATCTGAGAATGAACTATGAGGAATGGGAACAGCAGGTGGAGACCTGCTCAGAGCTGCTAGGGGTCTTCCTTGAATCCCTGTCATTATGTCTGATTTTCTTTCCATTCTTAGCACTGTAAGGCTGTCTTGAGTTTTACTAGACAAAGGACTTCCTCCTAGGCCTCTGTATTCCTTTCTCTTTTTTCAGTTTTTTTTTTTTTGAGTTGGAGTCTCACTCTGTCGCCCAGAGTGGAGTGCAATGGCCGCTCCCGGCCACCGCAGCCTCGACCTGCTGGGCTCCGGCGATCCTTCCACCTCAGCCTTCCAAGGAGCCGGAACTACAGGCATGCGCTACCATGCCCAACTAATTTTTTTGATTTATTGTAGAGACAAGGTCTCGCCAAATTGCCCGGGGGGGGGGTCTTGAACCCATAGGCTCAGGCAATCCACTCGCCTCGGGCTCCCAAAGTGCTGGGATTACGCTAAGCCACCGAGCCCAGCCTGTATTCCTTTCAATAACTCCACTGTCAAGAGAGCCAAAGAGAGCTTTTGGGTGGCCCAGCTGTGAAATTTCTGATTCCCTGAGGTATAGCCCTAAGCTAACCAGGTCATCCTGAGGACCTTTTCACTCTACAGCTGGGAGGTTTTGCCTTCTTTCAGGAAAAGCTTCGTTCACAAAGGCTGTAGCCACGAATCCCCACCACCCCCAGCCTGGGCCCATATTTGTCTCCATTTGAGTTGACCCTTCTGAGTCATCCCTCCTGTGGTTCAGTCACTAGATTCACAGTAAGGATCCTGTCTAGACCCAAAGGATGATATTTATGATGATAAATTCTGAGCATCTATTGCCCTCTGCATCCCCTGAGGGGCTCAGAAATAAAATAAGGACCAAGCCCAGTCAGTGCTTTTATTTTGAAACACAATACCATGGACCCTGGAGGAATGCACAAATGTGTTTACACGGGCATGCTTGCAGAAGCTAACGAGTGCTGCGAGAGTGTGGCAGGTCCTGGAGCTGAAGCCCACCCCCATCCTCCCCCCTCCGCTTTGGGGAAGGCCACGGGTGTGCCCTGCAGAGCTTTTTGCAGACCTCGGATGTGCCGGCCCATAACCACTGTGGCCTCTTGGTTTTACAGATATGAGCCTAAACTTTCAAAACCTGTCAGTGATCGGGTTCCGCATCGCCCTCCTGAAAGTGGTCGGATTTAACCTGCTCATGACGCTGCGGCTATGGTCCAGCTAAGGTGAGGCATCAAAGCCAGGAGTGGGGGCTACTGGGTGCAGGTCTCGGGGTGCATCCCAAGCTCTGAAAGCAAACCTCCCTTCAGGGGCTTGCTTCGAAGGCCTTAGCCTGGGCCCACCAAACTCTTCTCTTTCTTCCTGTCACAAGTTCTTCTTGTGAATAGCCTGAACCTCTGCCTGACAAGATACACTCACTTCAGCCGCCTCAGTTGAACCATGACTCCCCTGTGAGGCATGAAGAACAATTGTTATTATTCCTGTTTTAGAAACGAAGACACAGAGGCCAAGTCACATCAAAGGCCACACAGCTAATAAGTGGAAGAAAAAACTCATTTATGCTGTACCTTTTGTTGTGTAACCTAAAGGGGCTCCCAAGGCCTTTATGGCTCCCTCAGCTCAGTAGTGACGAGACATTATACTCATATCTATAATCACACTAATCTTGGCTAGAGTCTCCATGTCCTCCTCCCCAGAGTCCTGGGTCATCTTACTGACACTGGATCCTGTTCCACCACCACCACTAAAAAGAGCTCGGGGCCCGTTTGCTCCAAGAACTCAACCACCCAGCCCCAAACAGAGGCATCTCCATCACGTCCCTAACAGTCCCGGGTCCTCCTCCGGGGACAGCCTGACTTCTGTTCTTCCTCATCCCAGGTCGGCAAGATTGCAGGAGTGCCGGTGCTCCCTCACTCCTTCCTCCGCATCACCCGTCCTCTCACCTCTTCAGCAGAAGGAGCTCTCCCACCTCTATGGAGGAGAAGGCTGCCATCACTTCTCTGCACACACACACCCCCTCCCACCTCCCCAGCAGTGCCACCAACTGGATCCCACCTGAATTTGTGGTGAAGATTGCTGACAAGCTGCCAAACACTGCTGCCACCCCCTCTGTTCCCTTGTTGCTGCTTGTCACTCCCTGACATTCACGGCAAAGGCAGGGCTGCGGCAGCCTCTCCCGGCTGTGGAGAGATGCCCTCCTCCTCCCCAGGGACTGCCTCTGCCGTCCGGATGATGGATCCCCGTCATCAAGGAGCTCTTGATCTCCAGCTCCTGGAGAATGTTGCGAGGAGTTTGTATTTTTTAAATACTGTTCATAAAGAAATACATATTGCTCTTTGTCTCGAAATGTGGGAGAAAATTATCTCATTATCGAGGCCCTGCTTTGCTGTGTATCTGTGCCACGTTGTATATCCTGCTGCCCATGGCTTCATTAAAAGTGATTTGGAAGAGCAGAGACTGCTGTGCTCCTGTTTGACTGGGTTTGGTTGGGATCGTTTCTTCTTGCTAATGATCATTAGCTGGGCAGAGACAAACCAAGACGTTTGTCCATGATGCCGTCCAGGGAGCCTAATTCAGTGAGTCAACCTCTTTTTGGAATAGCCTCCAAAAACTTCCATTTAGCAGCCTGGGCTTGGAGCCAGGAAACGCCACCTACAAGACTGGGCCCCTCCTCTCCAGTTCTCATGCCACACCACGGGACCACCCATCGCAGGAGCCCATGCACGTGGGTGGTAGCGACCTGGGCTTGGTCCTGGAGCTGAAAATGGGCAGTTGGAGACCACACAGCAAGTGTCCCCAAAATGTCACTCCACTGTCTCCTGCCCCAGGAACGTTTCCCTTGCCTTTCCTCTTAGATTGGATTTCTGTTGAAACTGTGCATTGTCCTACAAATTCACACCAGAGGACCACCCACCACTTGGCTCCCCCGTTCCAGTCCCATGCCCCGCTCCTTGAGGCACTCATCTAGGAGGGTTGAGATTGCGACCCCAGCAGGACTTAGCACCCCCACCATCCTGGATGTGAGAGTGAGGAAAAGGGAGATGAGCTCTCTCTCTTCAAGGACTCCACCGAGGACAGTAGAGGGGATGTCTCCAGCTCTCACCTAGGGGAAAGGCATGGGATTCCCTGGGATCTCCCCCACACACTGTTCCCTCTCCTGAGACTCCTGCTGCCAGAGTTCTTTCCCCAGGGTCATGGATGCTGACAGCAACACACACCAGAGACCATTCAGACAACTACCCTCACCAAGATGCAAAGCTTCCTAATTCCAGGAGGGGGAGGGTCTATCCCTAAATAACTCTATAGTTCACCTACATGCCTGACCACACCAGCTAGAAGTAGGCAAATCTTCCCGGCTACAATTCAGGCCTGCTTCTCTTCATAAGGATGAAGCTACAGGTAGACTATCCCTTCTCCAGATTGTTTGGGACCAGAAGTGTCTCCGGTTTCAGATTTTTTTTTTTGGATTTTGGAAAATGAGCATTATACTTACTGGTTCAGCTCTCCTAATCTGAAAATCCAAAATTCCAAATGCCTGGTGAACATTTCCTTTGAGTGTTATGTAAATGCTCAAACAGTTTCAGATGTGGAGACATTGCAAGTTTCGGACTTTCGGATTAGGCATATTCAACCTGTGCCAGCTTTAACAGATAAGCTAGGGCATGTCCCTTCCCTCTGTGAACCTCAGAGTCAAAGCCTATGAAATGTCAGGCAGCACTGGAGGTTGCCTCCAGCACCTCTGATTCTGATTCTGTGACTCCTGGAGAACCAAGAACCAGCGTCCCATCTCCTGGTCAGCACTACTGAGAGTAGTCATGGAAGCCCCAATTCGTTCGCTCTTTCTTTTTGTGTTGGGGGTCTCACTCTGTCACCCAGGTTGGAGTGCACTGGCACAATCACAGCTTACCACAGCCATGACATCCCAGGCTCAGGTGATCCTTCCACTTCAACGTCCCGAGTAGCTGGGACTACAGACATATGCCACCACATCCAGCTAATTTTTTTGTATTTTTTGTAAAGATCGGGGGTCTCACTTTGTGGCCCAGGCTGGTCTCGAACTCCTGGCCTCAAGCAATCCTCCTGCCTTGGCCTCCCAAATTGCTGGGATTACAGATATGAGCCACCGCATCCAGCTGCCAGTTCTTTCTAGGCTACTTCATCTCAGATCTCAGAAGAACTCCCATCGGAGCAAGGTCACTCTCACACACGGTAGGACCTGATCACCTTCCCAAAGGTAGAATTTACCACCTGTGGGCAACTCTGGGCAGCCTCTGGCTTAAAAATGCTTCCTTCATCAGTCTGACACGATGCCAGAGATTCCACCATTGGGAATTTCTTTTAATTAAAGCATTCTCTTCCCCATATTAAATGAAAATGCCCCTGGGAGAGTTAATAGAGTGTCTTTATCAACCATTAAAAACTTAAGGCAAATTAGTTTGTCTTTTTTCTTTCCCCTCCCCCCAAAGTGGTAATTCACTTTTCTCTGTATTAAAAAAGATCCGGACAAGGGAAGTATGAGGTCTGCTCCTGCGAGCTGCAGCTGAAGGGTTGACACAGGGCTTAGGACAGGGCACAGGAGCCTGGAAGGCAGCGGAGAGGCCAAAGACAGACTCGTCCAGGAACCTCAGAGGAGACCCAGACTGCAGGAGGCCTCCGGGGGCCTGCAAGGTCAGTGCCCTTGGACGGCAAGGCCCTGAGGTCACGGATGCCCTAAGGCCGCCCGAGGATCCTATGCAAGATAGCATAGCAGGGACTGGGGATCCGCCCACCCCCACAGAGGGAGGCAGGGTGACAAGGCCTGGACAGGTAGGAGGCCATCTCGATGGGGAGCAGGCTCAGCTCCACCCCGAGCCATTTCCATCTGAAACCAGAGGTTCCTGAATTCAGCAAGAACCTACATGGCTGAGGCTGTCAAACCTAAAGCTAGTTAGCGCTGATGTCAGAAAGGTGGACCAGGAGCAAGAGGGGTGAGGGTGAGCAACTGTTGGAATGGAGACAGAGACTCCGTCCAACTAACGGCTGCCTTCGGGTCTGGCTCCAAGCCCCACCGGGGATGTCGGAGGGAATTGAAGCGGCCTTGTGGGGAGGCCCAGGAGAAGGGTCCTCTGTGCGCTGGGCAGGTCAGCACTGGGCCTACGGCGGCCACAGTGGAGACCCCCTATATGGAACCGGGCATTGTTTAGCCTAGAGGGAACAGGCAGCTGAGAAAACCTGGAGACACGGGCATGAAGAGCCCAGCCCTGAAGACCCCCATCCCAGAGAGCTGGGCCATGGGCTACAGCTGCAGCTTTGGCAGCCTGGACCCAGCCTCAGGGAGGGAAGGTTGACTCCCCGGCAGGGACCATGTCCCCACGGCCAGTTGTAGAATGGACTTCTCTGGGCAGATTCCCCCACTGTCCCAAAAGGCTTCCCTGGAGGCAGAAGAATGGATCAAATAACTTCTCGTGACCCCAGGCCTAAGAGTCTAGAGGATTCTTGCAACTTCCCTCAGAGACCTGACCTCTGAGTGCAGTCGGAGTCACGGTCTGCTCAGGAGGAGAAGCAAGCTGAGGAACGACATGCCTCAGGAGAATCCGGGGGGTCTGTAGCTCCAGCAGAGCGACCCCACTGCCGTTACCCACAGTTGGAGGGGCAGCCATCTGAGTCTTAAAGAGTTGTTTATTTTTTAGGCTTATGCATAACATTAACTCCCCTGGGGGCACCTGTAAAGCCTTGATATCACCTTATCATAAGGTAACATCCCAGCAAGGACATTTCCTGATGGAAGTGCACCTTGTTCACCGGCATGTCCCCAGCAGCTAGCACAGAGCCTGGGACACAACAGATGGCATCAAACGAACAAGTGAATGACTCCTGGGCTTGGGCACTGGGGAGGGAGTTGACTAGGAGGGGTGAGGTGGAGTCTGGGAGAAAAGAAAGTGGGGATTCATAGCGGAGGTGGCCACGTGGCCATTACTTCACAGTTTCACCAAGAGATAAGAGTAACTTGTCAAGAACCACCAGAGAAAGCAAAGCCTGTGTGGCAGCCCCTTGGCCAGGGCAGCCGCAGGCAGACATTCTTCCACCCAATAAAGCCTGGAGGGAGGGTTCTCTGTGAAAGTGCAACAGGCAGCCAGGAGGCTGAGCTCCAGTCACCAAGAGACCACACCATGGTCCATGGCCAAAAGTCACATTACGATTTCCCCTCAGTCTCTCCACATGTTCCATCCTAAAACCCATCTCCAATCTGCCTCCTAAAAAATGAGTAAGAAGAGGAGCTTCCTTGGCCAGGCGCAGTGGCTCAAGCCTGTAATCCCAGCACTTTGGGAGGCTGAGGCGAGAGGATTGCCTGAGCTCAGGGGTTCGAGACCAGCCTGGCAACTTGGCAAGACCTTGTCTCTACAATAAATCAAAAAATAAGCCCGCCATGATAGCACACGCCTGTAGCTCCAGCTACTTGGAACACTGAGGCAGAAGGATCACCTGAGCCCAACAGGTTGAGGCTGCGGTGGCCATGAATGTGCCACTGCCCTCCGCCTGGGCGACAGAGTGAGACTCCAACTCAAAAACAAAAAAAGAGGCGCTTCGACTGATATGGGACTTGGGAAGCAAGCCCCATGGAGATCCAGGGCTGTCATTCTTGCTAATAAACACACTGATTGCTGGGGAGGCCACCCCCAGGGCTCTACCTCTGTTTAAAGGCCTGCGGTGGCTCAGCCTGTAATCCCAGCACTTTGGGAGGCAGAAGCGAGTGGATTGCCTGAGCAAGCAGGTTCAAGACCTGCCCAGGCAACTTGGCGAGACTCTGTCTCTACAATAAATCAAAAACTAGCCGGGCATGGTAGCATGCCTGTAGTTCCAGCTACTTGAAAGGCTGAGGCAGAAGGATTGCCCGAACCCAGTGGGTTGAGGCTGCGGTGGCCGAGAGCATGCCACTGCACTCCAGTCTGGGCGACAGAGTGAGACTCCAACTCAAAAAAATAAAAAAGTAAATAAATAAAGGCCATCTGGGCAATGGGGGTTGGGAGGATGAGGTCTCCTCTCACAGAGACACATCAGCATAAGGTTTCCTCTGACTAGCAAATGTAGAGATATGTTTGAAATTAATAAATAGGTCAGACATTGAGTCAGTAGACAGAAGTGGAACAGGAAGTGGAAAAAGTTTCCCACTTCCCTCCAGGTGTTTGGGGGCTGGGGCGGCCCCCTCCCATTTCCATGACGTCGTGGCTGCGGAGAGGGGCAAATAGGGCACCCTTTGAAGCTCGCCCGCAGAAGCCACATCCTCTGGAAAGAAGAGTTAAAAATACTGAGTTAGAGATAGCATCGCCCAGGCCACGTGCCGAGGGGATCAGGCTGGGCCGTTACACCACGACCCCCACCGCAGGTGCCACGGGAAGGCCGCCGAGCCGAGCTGGGAGGGGCCGGCGGGGCCCACCGGGACTAGCACCCCCGCCCAGCAGAGGGCCGGGGAGGCGCCGCCTGCCCCGCTGCTGAGAAGCTTCCCTCACCCCGCCTCAGCCGCCCCTCCAAGCCAGGCCGAGATCAAACCCCGATCTCACCTGATTACGCATTTGCTTAGTACAGAACAGACCCTCAAGACTTAGGTCCGGTCCACCCTCCCCGGGGAGGGAGGGATGTAGGGGGCTACATCTGCCCACACAACTGGGGCTAGTCAAGGGAAGCCCCAGCTTCCCCTCACTTCGGCTGAGGCCAAAGTGCTGGGTGATGGCCCTGAGGACGCCTGCCTCCCAGGGACCTGGAGGCCAGGGTTCTGCAGGAGAGGAGCCGCAGAACCTGAAAGCCGAAAAGCACCAGGCTTGATGTCCTGTTCTGTGGTAGTGTCGCCGGCCACCCGCCTGGGGGCAGCAGCGCTCCATCGAAAAGGCGTCTTCGCCCCCGGTCTGTTTATCCTGGAGAGGGAAAGCCCCCAAAGCTTAGGAAAACCTTTTCGGAGGAAAATAAAAGGACAGGTCATTTTCATTCCCCTAGTCTCTGACCTTGCCAGTCACTGCACTGGGCTCCAGGCCCGTGTGAAACTGGCGCGTCTCTGCAGAGGAGAGGAGGGTCGAGGGTCAGGCCCCGCCGGCAGCAGGGGGCACTGCCTGCCCAGGATCATCCGACTCGCTCCACCAGACCCCTAGAGGAAGCCCAGGGGGGCAGGGCTGGGGGAACCCTGCTGGGGGCCCGTGGGGAGGTCTGATGCAGAATCCGGGAGTCTAGGCTGGCGTCCAGGACCCACCACTGCATGGCTTCGCGCCCTGGGCAGGTCACTACCCACCCACAGCCTCAATTTCCTAATGAAGCCAAACTGTCTCGCAGGTAGTTTAAGAATTAAGGCTTATAAAGGACAAATATACGGACTTCGCAGCAACTTGGATGGATTTGGAGTCGATCATACGCAGTGATCTATCACAGAAACAAAGAACAGGGTACCATATGTTCTCACTCATAAGCGGAGCTTGAACAATTATAATACTATAAGAAAGCCATTGGCAGTAATGAGAAACTGCCAGGGGAGGGAGGGTGGGATTGGCGTTGAGGGAAACTGCTAGGGGAGGGAGGGGCATACCTCATCGACAAGGGTACCTGCGTAACCAATGTTTGTATACCTAACCCTGAATTGTACCCCACATCTTTATAGCTTAAATAAATAAATAAAATCAAGGCTTTCTTTCACATTGCATGCCTGCCATGTGCCAGGCACCATGCCAGGCTCTGGGGATTCAGTCTCTATACAAATTATGACTCCATATACATGAAGTTCAAGAACAGGCCAAACGAATCTCCAGTGATAGAAATCAGAACACTGTCTCTGGAGTAAAAGGATCAATTGGAAAGGGGCACGAGGGAAGGTGGAATCTTAGTCTTGATCTTGATCTTGGGTGTTAAGCACACATCAAAATGCATCAAACCATACACCTAAGATGCATCTTCATGTATGTAAATTACATCTCAATACCGTACTGTTCCCATTAAACACACATGCACACACACACAGTTTCTGTCCTTAGGGAACTAACAGTGCCCTGAGTACGTGGGTATGGAAGAGCTGTGTCCATGGCTGTAATTGTGGGATGGAGGCTTTTGTTATTACACCGTTGAAGCGAGTCCTCAGATGGGAGGCAAAAGAACCAGTTGTTTGTAAGCTTCACTGCCCCTCACTAGGCTTCTCTCTCTTTTTTTTTTTTTTTTTGAGTTGGAGTCTCAGTCAGTCGCCCAGACTGGAGTGCAGTGGCCGCTCCCAGCCACCGCAGCCTCGACCTGCTGGCTTCCGTGATCCTTACGCCTCAGCCTTCCAAGGAGCTGGAACTACAGGCGCGTGCTACCACGCCCAGCTAATTTTTTTTATTTGTTGTAGAGATGAGGTCTCGCCAAGTTGCCCAGGTGGGTCTCGAACCCGCGGGCTCAGGCAATTCACTCACGTGCGGCAATTCACTTCTCAGGCAATTCACTCATCGGCCTCCCAAAGCGCGGGATTACAGGCTGAGCCACGGAGCCCGGCTAGGCTTCTCTCTTAAGGCTTTTAACTTTTCTGTGTTCCAATTTTTTAATTACTCATATGGAGATAAAAATACCTGCCCACCTACTTCTTAGTGTTGTTGAAGATATCTGAAGCAACAGTAGGACTGGTCATGGTGGCTCATGTCTATAATCCCAGCACTTTGGGAGGCCAAGATGGTAGAACTTGGTTGAGCCCATGAGTTAGAGACCAGCCTGAGCAATATAGTAAGACCTCGTCTCTACAAAAAATCCAAAAATTAACTGAGCAAGGTGGCACACACCTGTAGTTCCAGCTACTAGGAAGGCTGAGGCAGGAGGATCACCTAAACCCAAGAGGTTGAGGCTGCAGTGAGCCGTGATTGTGTCACTTCACTCCAGCCTGGGCAATAGAGTGAGACCTTGACTCAAAAAAAAAAGAGAGAAAAAATTCATCAGGCATAGTGGTACACATCTGTAGTCTCAGCTACTCGGAAAGTTGAGGCAGGAGGATCATCTGAGCCCAGGTCAAAGCTGCAGTGGGAATCATACCACTGACCACTGCACTCCAGCCTGGGTGACAAAGTAAGACCTTTCTCAATAAAAAAAAGCAGCAGCAGCAGCGATAATGGGTGTGAAGATGCTTAGTAAACCAAAATCCCGATGCAAATGTAAAATGGGGGTACATCAGAATGCCCCAGAAAGATGAACCATTCTCCCATGTGCGAAATCAGCTGGGCACAGTCAGACTGTACCACAATGCTGAGAGAAAAGTGGGGCTGCTGGTTAACTAAGTCCGGGAGAGCTCAGGACTCGTGGCCCTACCAGTGCCTGGGTGTTTCCCACTTATCACTATGGCCGCGGGAGCTTCTTGTTACACCATCATGCGCATTTTGTTGCTCCCTCAACAGCTTCTGGCTTCTAGCTTCAGGTTCCCTGCTTCCAGCTTCCGGGAGAGATTGATGGAAAAGAAATTACAGAAACAGGAGGCACTGGCAAGGCTGCGGCCAAGTTTCTCACAGAAGCCAACTCTTCTGGCCCCACAGCACTCAAAGCCTCCCTGACTCCCCTCACTGCATCACCCTGAAGTCTCACATCCTCTCCTCCTCCCCCGCTGGGGGCTTCCCTGCTTTCCAAAGGACCCCCTTGAGCCCCTGGCAGGACAGTCTGAAAGCATGAAGCCAGACCTCTGTGGCATCCTCCAGCAGGCAGGTTCTCTGGGCAGCCATCTCCTCTCAGGCCAGAGCACCCTGACTCGTTCCAGAAGGGTTTCACCACCTTTGAGGAGAGAGGAGCCAGTGTCTCTGTTTGCTCTGGATATGTGGGCATGTTCCCATTCCAGAACCAATAGGATCCAGGGGAGAGGTCCCTCCCATTTTCAAAGCCTCCCAAATTCCCACTGAGTAGCAGGGAAGAGTGCCAGCCTACCCTTTCCCTGAACCACCCATGTGAAATCCAGCAATAACAAAAAAGAGAAAAATATTAGAGGGAGAGCCTATAAACATAAAAAGACAAGGCTGGCAGGACTTAAGAGAGTTTAAGCAGATACAGGAATGTGGTTTAGACAGTGGTGAGCACCTGGTCTCCATTTCATAACTTCCAGTCTTGATGGGAGGAAAGATTCGCCTTAAAAGGGACTTCTTTCTAGCGGAGGCTGCAAGACACTATTTTTATCAACCTCTAAGGCATCCACTCTTCTTTCTCCCCGTTGACCCAGTGGTTTACTAAGGGACATGGGTGGGACAGCATCCTCATCTAGACTTTTTTTTTTTTTTTTTGAGTTGGAGTCTCACCCTGTCGCCCAGACTGGAGTGCAGTGGCCGCTCCCGGCCACCGCAACCTCGACCTGCTGGGCTCCGGCGATCCTTCCGCCTCAGCCTTCCAAGTAGCTGGAACTACAGGTGTGCACTACCACGCCCGGCTAATTTTTTGATTCATTGTAGAGACGAGGCCTGCCAAATTGCCCGGGCGGGTCTCAAACCCGCGGGCTCAGGCAATCCACTCACCTCAGCCTCCCAAAGCGCGGGATTACAGGCTGAGCCACCAAGCCCGGCTCATCTAGACTCTTTATGAACAATGCCCTACATCTCTACAACACCAGTAGTGATCTTCACAATCATTCTAAGCGGTAAGCAGAGTGTCATTTCCCCCTATTACAAATGAGGAAACATTTGAAGTCGCTTGCGTAGAATCACAGTGAGCTCAATCCACACTAGACTCTGACTCCTTGGCTTTCCACCAAGCACTGTGGACACAGGAGTCCCAGGTGGTTCTAGATTCAGCCACCATAGAGGAAGGTGCATGGACCGATTGACATTCTGAGGACCCTCTCCAAGACCATCATCTCGTATTCTAGCTCAGTGTCTCTTCCCTCTCACGTAACTCTGATCCCTCCTCGGGATTAGATTAGAATGGCAAAACAGGGCTCAGTGCTTTCAGGAGACATTCCCTCAGTAAGTTATTTGTTGATTTGGTGGCCTCTTGAGGCAATGCTTGCCTCACAATCCAACTCCACCACTCAATCCTATGGTAATGAGGGTTACTAAAGTAAACACGTTCCCCATGGCCGGTCCCATGGCTGGCTCTCAGCTGTCAAATCCCAGCCTAAGTGTCACCTGCCCGGAGAGGTCCTTCCTGACCACCCCACTTGTGACTAAATGATTCCATTTATGTGTTAATTTGGCTCTTTTCCCTACTTTTCTTTTTATTTTTTTTTTGAGTTGGAGTCTCACTCTGTCGCCCAGACTGGAGTGCAGTGGCCGCTCCCGGCCACCGCAGCCTCGACCTGCTGGGCTCCGGCGATCCTTCCGCCTCAGCCTTACAAGGAGCTGGAACTACAGGCGCGTGCTATCACGCCCGGCTAATTTTTTTTATTTGTTGTAGAGATGAGGTCTCGCCTACCCAGGCAGGTCTCGAACCCGCAGGCTCAGGCAACTCATTCACCTCAGCCTCCCAAAGGCGCAGGATTACAGGCTGAGCCACCCAGCCCGGCTTTATTTTTTTTTTTTAGTCGGGTCTCACTCTGTTGCCTAAGGTTAGAATACAGTGGCATGATCATGGCTCACCACAGCTTCAAATTTCTGGGCTCTAGCAATCTTCTCAGTTCAGTTTCCCGAGTAACTAGGACAACCGGTATGTGCCACCACGCCCGGCTAATGTTTTGTAGAGTCTCACTATGTTGCCCAGGCTGGTCTCAAGCAATCCTCCTGACAAAGTGCTGGGATTAGCATGAGCCACTGTGCCCAGCCATTACTGAAATTTAAGGCTCAGAAAAGGAAGCTCTTCGTTGCTTCTTATCACCTCTATATCTCTAGCACTTGGCACACAGTAGGCACCCACATATTTAACCAAAGGAAGGAGTAATGGCAGAAAGAGCGTGCGCTCCTAACAGACGTCTCTTACTAATTACTCTGCAACTAAACTAGGGTAAAATGTTAATTGTTGAAGTTAAGTGTTAGGTATATGGGAGTTTATTTTACTAGACTCCTGATGTGTACGTGTGTGAAAATTTCAATTAAGTGTTACAAAGTTGTTCGTCCCTAGGATTTAGTTTCAAGTCAGGATCTCACTCTGTCGCCCAGGTTAAAATGCAATGGCACAATCACAGTTCATTGCAACCTTTACATCTTGGGTTTAGGTGATCTCCCTGCCTCAGCCCCCGGAGTAGCTGGGACTATAGGCGAGCACCACCACGTCCAGTTTATTTTTTAAAAGACGAGGTCTAGCCAGGCTCGGTGGCTCAGCCTGTAATCCCAGCACTTTGGGAGGCTGAAGCGAGAGGATTGCCTGAGCCCGCGGGCTTGAGACCCACCTGGGCAACTTGGTGAGCCCTCATCTCTACAGTAAAATAAAATTTAAAAAAGAGAGATGAGGCCTATGTTGCCAGGTTGGTCTCAAACTCCTAGGCTCAAGCAATCCTCCTGCCTCGGCCTCCCAAAGTGCTGGGATTAGAGGCATGAGCCACCATGCCCAGCCATCCCTCGGATTTAAAAAGGCAGAGCAGACCTGAACAGCAGACCTTAACGGAGCTCCTAAATAAGGAGCCTTCTCCTAGGAAGGAGCCAGGCCTGCCATCGGCCACCAGTCCAGCTGAAACGTCGGTCAAATGGGATGCACAGCTGAGGGAGAAAAGCAGGATGTCGTGGAACAGTTCTTGGAGTTTCTGATGAGCACTGAGAGTGCAGATGGAGCGGTTACATTAACAAGGTGTTTTCACTGCATTTTGTTGGGACACTAGCATGAAGCATTACTAAACCCATGTGTGTTTTATTATTTATCTCATTCAAAGCCTAACAGAAATTATTTAGACAGAAATAAGACTCAAACCTAACACTGGCCAGCTGAGTCTCCATTTCCTCATCTGGAAAATGAGAATCCCACCCACCTACTTCACGGGATGACAGGGAAGCTTAACAACAGGAGGGCATTTGATGCTCGGTGTCAGCTTGCTCACTCCTGGACAGCAAGGGCTGTGTCTTATCTCTTATCCCATGCACTCACTATCTGGCAGTGCTGTATGCATAATAATTGGCTAAATTTTAGAGACAAAAGGTCACCAAGACAGTAAGTGGCAGAGTAAGTCCTTAAGTCAACATTTTCAAAGTGTTTTCTGTAACACCAGGCTGTCTCTCTAGTAGTCTGAAAGTACTTTTTTAATCCCATTGAGAGAGGTTTTGCATGAGCTTGGACCCACCTATAAATTCAATGTAAGCAGATAATACTTTTTTGTTTAGTCCTTCATAAGCCTCCTGACACTTTTTTTTTTTTACTCCCTCATTTAATATCTTTGTTCTACCAAGTGTTGTCACTCACAGGAGAAAGCCATTCTTTTTGTTAGACATTCTTAAATTAACTGTAGTTATTAAGTCATTTACCCCTCACACTTTTAAGTCTGGACTTCCAGAGCCCAGAGCCACAACCCAACAAGACAAGACAGCAGCAGGGTCTCAGGCTGGGTTTGTGCACAAGCTCTCCTGCTTCTGGTGACCGCCAACACCAGGGAACAGGCCCCCACGACCTCCCCAAGTATTTTCCAGCCATCATAACAAAAGTGTTTTGAAACCGAAGATGAAAGGATGTGATCAAAGAGGCCAAAGGTATAGGCTGCTAAGAGAAGAAAACAAGAGAGATGGTTTCCATGTGATAGGGGACAGGAAATGTGTGGGCAGGAGGTGCTCAGGGCTGTGCTTCCCAGCACTGCAAAGAATGGCAGGGAACAGGCTACACAGTGGTTGTGGTGAATGGCTTCCGGCCTCACAAAAGAGCACCGAAAATAAAAAAAAACCACCCCATAGAGGTGCTAAGCTAGAAGCAGCAGGAAATGCTGGGATATACCTCACTCTCCATACAGTAATATTCAAAATCAACCCTTTCAACACACTTCAGCTAAAACACACCACAACACACACACACACACACACACACACACACACACACACACACACACACACACAGCTTCACCTCACCGGAGGTCAGGAGGAAGGGTATATATTTCTTTAAGCTCAAACTAAATCTTTTTTTTTTTTCTAAGAGACAGAGTCTTGCTGTTTCCCAGGCTAGAGTTTAGTGGCTATTCAGTCCCATAGTTAATTCTTCTGAACATGTGAAGTAGAGAGCCATAAAGCTAGTCAACAGAAGTCTAAAAATGAATCACCTGTAACAGTCTCTATATCTAAACTCAAGACTCCCAAAGCAGTCTGCAGGTTTTAGCCCTGTTGCAAATCATGAAAAAACACACCGAAGACGAATGTTTCTTACTGATGGTAACTGGCCTGGGTAAATCACAACCTGAGACAACAGCGGATCTGATAGATGGGAAATTAGTCTCTGTCTTATGTATCTCAAGATCATTGTAATAAACTAAACAAAACATTTATATCAAAGGCTCTGAAACTGTAACGTCTTCCTTGATAAAAAGTATTACTATTATTCCCAGTTTTTTTGTTGTTTTTTTTTTTTTTGAGTTGGAGTCTCACTCTGTCACCCAGACTGGAGTGCAGTGGCCGCTCCCGGCCACCGCAGCCTCGACCTGCTGGGCTCCGGCGATCCTTCCGCCTCAGCCTTCCAAGTAGCTGGAACTACAGGCGTGCACTACCATGCCCGGCTAGTTTTTTTATTTATTGTAGAGACGAGGTCTCACCAAGTCACCCAGGCTGGTCTCAAATCCCTAAGCTCAGGCAATTCTCTTGTCTCGGCCTCCCAAAATGCTGGGATTACAGGCTTAAGGGACCATGCCCAGCCCTGTATATAAGTTTTAAAGCAAATTAAACTGCTCAATCATAATCTCCATGAACTAATATTCCTTTAGAGTGGCAAACCGCGTACCTGCAGCCAGTTTTTGTACATAAAGTTACACTAGAACATAACCATTACCTTTTTTTTTTTAAAGAAAAATCTTAAACTGGGCTCGGTGGCTCAGCCTGTAATCCCGCACTTTGGGAGGCTGAGGTGAGTGGATTGCCTGAGCCCGCAGGTTCGAGACCCACCTGGGCAAGTTGGCGAGACCGCATCTCTACAATAAATCAAAAAAATTAGCCGGGCGTGGTAGCGTGCACCTGTAGTTCCAGCTACTTGGAAGGCTGAGGCGGAAGGATCGCCGGAGCCCAGCAGGTCGAGGCTGCGGTGGCTGGGAGCGGCCACTGCACTCCAGTCTGGGCTGGGCGACTGAGTAAGACTCCAACTCAAAAAAAAACAAGTTAGTATATATCAGTTAGGCAGAGAGATAATAAAGAACACAGAAGTTGGTTGGCCATGGTGGCTCATGCCTGTAATCCCCATACTTTGGGAGGCTGAGGTGGGAGGACTGCTTGAGGATACAAGTTCAAGATCAGCCTGGGCAACATAATGAGACCCCCCCCATCTCTATAAAAAATAAGGCCAGAAGCAGTGGCTCATTTCCATAATCCCAGCACTTTGAGAAGCTGAGGTGAAAGGATTGCTTGAGCCTAGGAGTTCAAGACCAGCCTAGGCAACATAGCAAGACCTGTTCTCTACAAAAACTCAAAAAAATTAACCAAGCATGGTAGCATGCGCCTGTAGTCCCAGCTACTCAGGAGGCTGAGGCAGAAAAACCGCCTGAGCCCAGGTCAAGACTGCGGTGAGCCATGATCATGCCACTGCACTCTAACCTATGTGACAGAGTAAAACTAAAAACAGTAAAATAATTAATAATAAGCCGGGCTCAGTGGCTCAGCCTGTAATCCCGCGCCTTTGGGAGGCTGAGGTGAGTGGGTTGCCTGAGCCCGCGGGTTCGAAACCCGCCTGGGCAGTGAGACCTCATCTCTACAATAAAATAAAAAAATCAGCCGGGCGTGGTAGCACATGCCTGTAATTCCGGCTACTTGGAAGGCTGAGGCGGAAGGATCGCCAGAGCCCAGCAGGCGAGGCTGCGGCCTGCTGCACTCCAGTCTGGGTGACAGAGTGAGACTCCAACTCAAAAAAAAAAAAATTAGTAATAATAAAGAACACAGAAAGTCCAAGCTTTTCACCAAGTGTCCAGGTAATTGTGAGATACATCAAAATTTGAAAACCATTGCTCTAGGTCAGGGCTTCTCAAGCTTTCATGTGCACAAATCACCTGGGTACTTTGATAAACAAATGATTCTACCTCTACAGGTTTAGAAGGCGGTCTGGGAGTCTCTTTTTCACATAAGTTCCCAGGTGATGCCAACAGTGCTAGTCAATGACTACATTTTGTGTAGCAAGAGACCAGAGCTGTGCTTCACCAGTTTGGCTGCACACTGGAATCACCTGGGTAGGTTTACAAACTGCAAATACCACCCCCAAAGATTTTTTTATTAAATTGGTGTGGGGTGTGAACTGGCATTGGGATTTTGGGATTTGGTTTTAAGTTCCCTAAGTTCCCTAGGTGATGCTAATATGCAGTCAAGTGGGAGAGCTTCACAACTCATCATGTTAGTAGTCAGCTGAATTTAAATAGGGGAATTCGCAACATAGCTTGTTTCCCATATATTGAAACTCTATTAGCACCCAAGATGAAAATAGGACTGCTGGCATGATACACATAAATATGCCTAGGCTTCAGCCAGCACACCTATGTTCTTACCCGAGCTTTGTCATGAGATCAAATCCTAAACAAGCCACAAATCTGAGTTTCAACTTCCTTACCTATCTAGTGAGGATGGGAACCCCTGAGATAACTGCAAGAACTAAATGAGTAAATACTTGTGAAGGTGCTTTGTAGAATACCATATTTTATATATTATACATATATACATAAACCCCCATTTTTTGCACTCGTCATTGGCTTACATTGCCTAAAGACACATATTTCACTTTTTACCACTAAAGCAAGTTGAAACAGATGTAAATGTAGAAGCACACATTTTGTTCAATTTGTTCAATTTCTAACAAAGTGCTTAATGATGCAATTCCAGGAATGCATTGTGTCGTAAGAACGGAAGCACCTGTAACAATCGAAGGATTAGTAAAGGATTATCTGCTCCCCAGAAAAGACAAAGAACTGCCATTTCCCAGGGTTGTCAGCACTGCCTTTTGTCATTAACTTCAAATACACTTAATGAAAACAAGGAGGTAGGTTCAGAGTTGCAAGTTACCAACTCATAAAGAGCTTAGCACAGAAGATCCAAGAGAAAAACAGGATTTTGATACCAACAAAGAATTAATTAAATAAATACATAAATAACAAACACAGCCAGAAGCACAAGGAGGAGTGGCAGGGAGTTTTTTAATTTGGAGGGCAAAAGGTTACACTCATGGAAAGCAGAAGTCAGATTAATAAGTGTTCATTACAAAGTTGTTCTGATAGAAACTTCTCTGGGCTCTCCAACTGCATGCCAAATCAGAGTCCGTAGACGTACAAATCTTGAAGCACATGTCCAACAAGCTGCCATCTCAAGAACTCTTATCCAGGAAAATAAAAAAATGAACCTAAAAAAAAGAAGCAGAAAGGTAAACCTCTTACGATACTGCAGTCAAGGCCCCAAATCCTTCCATTTAAATTTGAACTCACAAGACAGTTAGAGGGTTCCCAAACTCAGGATGGTATTTAAGCCAGGCTAGAACAACCAGGATGAAGCAAATTTTTTTTCACAGAATGTTTTATGGAAGTAGTAGCTCCTAACCCCAAAAAAAGTTCAAACCTGAATCCCAAGCACACCAAGATAAAACTGACCAGGAACTGGGAGATATGGGTTCTAATTCCAACTCTACCATTAATTAGTTGCATGACTTCATGGTAATTCTGAATCCCTGGCCCACAAATTTTTTGACGTAAGAGGGTTGCAATTTAGCCAAAAGAGTCGGGTATGGTAGCTCACACCTGTAATCCTAGCACTTTGGGAGCTGAAGCAAGAAGACTGCTTCAGACCAGGAGTTAAAGACCAGCCTAGGCAACATAGCAAGATCTTGTCTCTACAAAAAAAAATCAAAAAATTAGCCAGGCATGGTGGTGCGCGCCTATAGTCCCAGTTACTCAGGAGGCTATGGCAGAAGGAGTGCTTGAGCCCAGGAGGCTGAAGCTGTGGTGAGCCATAATTACGCCACTGCATTTCAGCCTGGGCAATAGAGTGAGACTCCTACTCAAAAAAAAAAAAAAAAAAATTAGCCAAAAGTTTTCTGGATCTAAAACACTTATATAAAGCATGGGTTTCCATGGTTTTGGGGTTTTGTTTTTGTTTTTGCTGGGGGGGAGGGGTTGTTGAGGAAGGAAGAATTCAAGAAAGAAGAGAAAAATTCCCAGTCTCAGATTTAATAAAGGATCAAAATAGAATAATTTAGTTTTCATGTAAAAACAAGGTTATCTGTGGCAAAGAAAATAAGTATAACTCCAAGAGAAGTGGTTATACTGCTGCTAAAGCCAGACAGAATGGAGATCTGTAAGTTGTGAGGTGGAGTCCTCCCCAAAAGATCAAGGCCTCCTTTCTAGTCCCTCAGAGTAGAGCTTCCCAACTAGCAGTCTCCACCAAGAGCATGGCCAGAAACTGACCTCTGGCTCTAGGGGCTCCAATGTCTCTAGCCATCAGCAGCAGATTTTCCTATAGTGTGCCATAAAAACACCATAATTTTCTATATGTGCCATGACTCGAAAAAGGTTGGGAAATACCACTTTTCAGAAGAACTGGGCTACCCCAGTAGGTAAAAGGGCCCTATCACCTCATTTCATATATCAGTTTAAGTAACCTGGAGAACCTAGCATCAAAGCTTCAAGGAACAATTTTAGAGTTTTCACCCAGAATGCTTTTATTTCACTAACAATGGTATTTAGAGAAATGCTACATAACTGCAGAACACTGCTGTATCAGTGGAATTCTGAGAAATGTGCAAAAGAAATAGCACTAACAGGAAGCAAAAAATGCTCACAGTACCAAACAAGAACAAACAGATCTATCAAACTCACCTATTTATTCCATCAAATTTCTTAAAGCAAACTCTCTAGCAGTAGACTATGAACCTATATAACATGTAAGGTCTAATGGCCAAAGTGAGAGACGACTAGAGCATGAGCCCATTTTCAGTGAATAAAATCTTGACACTTAGAATTAGAAAAGAAATCCTAATTTAGTATAAAAGTCAGGTTTTGAGACTTTATGATATTAAAACATTTAAATCTAAGAAGCTGAGACCAGCTTACATATAAGACCAAAAGGACTCATGAGACTAAGTCTCTTTGATATAGTGGTTTTCAGAAAATCCTGTTTACAAAGATATGCTCCCTTCTTTTAAGGCAGATACATTTACAGACACTATTCTAAAAGCAGAGATCCTAGGATTCTTTGAAATATTAGCATACAAAATTGGACGATTCAACAGCTCAGAAAAATGGTTTCAACTGTTAACCAGGGCATAAAGGTTTCAGGAAACTAACTAATAAAATCTCCTCCCCTGATATCAAGGCATGCAAAATGGAAGACACCCACTGAGAAAAGTTAGCATGACTTCTTCAGTCTATTTCACCCAAGCAGAAAAGACAGCACCATTTGATCAGTCTGTTCTAATCATCTTAAAAGAAAGCAAGGCACAACACAAAGAACTGTTAAAAATAATTACTCTTTGTACAGATAGAAAAGATAATGCCAGCCAGGGTCATTTCTATTTGGAATCTGTATTCTTCTCCGGCATCATCTCTGTTCAGACACTAGCACTGGGCAGATACACTCAAACACCGATTTTCCTTCAAATCCATCTCATCATAGATCCTAGTCACCCAATTAAAACTGAAATTAGGAATAATGTGACTCAAAAGATCATTCTGCAGAAACTCTAGGTTCAGAGCTCAGTTTGAATATCACTACAGTTTTAAAGGCTTGTACTGTATATTTCTCAAAAATGAAAGGAGCTTTAGAGATCAGTCTATCTAATCCTCTCATTACAGGTGAGAAAACTGTAACCTGATAGTTTTGATAAATTTGTCCAGAGCTACTTTGTTCAACAACACAGCCACTAGCCATAGGTGACGATTTATTTAAACTTAGTTAAAATTAAATAAAATTTTACAACTCAGTTAATTGGTCTCTTAGCCACATTTCAAATGTTCAATAACCACATGTGACTAGAGGTTACCATATTGAGCAGTACAGAAACAAAACTTTCACACTGCAGGAAGTTCTATTGGACAGCATTGGTCCAGGGTCACCTTCACTAGATAAAATCAGGTCTCCTGATATGCATTCTCCTCCATTCCTCCTGGACCATATTAAGGATGGTCAATTTTGGAGAAATATCTGAGATAGTCTGTCTTCATCCTTTCTTATCAATCTCGCATAAATATTACCATTTAAAAAAAAAAGCAGCCGGGCTCGGTGGCTCAGCCTGTAACCGCGCCTTTGGGAGGCTGAGGTGAATGGATTGCCTGAGCCCGCAGGTTCGAGACCCGCCTGGGCAGCGAGAACTCATCTCTACAATAAATCAAAAAATCAGCCGGGTGTGGTAGCGCATGCCTGTAATTCCAGCTACTCGGAAGGCTGAGGCAGAAGGA
The DNA here is from genome assembly GCA_027257055.1 of Cephalopachus bancanus. Lineage (NCBI taxonomy): Eukaryota > Metazoa > Chordata > Mammalia > Primates > Tarsiidae > Cephalopachus > Cephalopachus bancanus. The sequence goes on along the minus strand of JAPVLO010000476.1, from coordinate 445,375 downwards.
TTGCCGGAGCCCAGCAGGTCGAGGCTGCGGTGGCCGGGAGAGGCCACTGCACTCCAGTCTGGGGGACACAGTGAGACTCCAACTCAAAAAAAAAAAAAAAAAAGAAAGATACATAAAAAGCCACCATCCCAGCCGGGCTCGGTGGCTCAGCCTGTAATCCCGCGCCTTTGGGAGGCTGAGGTGAGTGGAATGCCTGAGCCCGTGGGTTTGAGACCCGCCTGGGCAGCGAGACCTCATCTCTACAATAAATCAAAAAATCAGCCGGGCGTAGTAGCGCACGCCTGTAATTCCGGCTATTCAAAAGGCTGAGGCGGAAGGATCGCCGGAGCCCAGCAGGTCGAGGCTGCGATGACCGGGAGCCACTGCACTCCAGTCTGGGCGACAGAGTGAGAACTCCAACTCAAAAAAAAAAAAAAAAAAAAGCCACCATCCAAAACATAATACAGAGGAAGGAATATAAAAGTTTATAGTCCACATGTCTGTTACCAAGTTCCCATTTAGTCACTCAGTAGTTTCAGGGCCTGAATAAGTCAACTTAAATCTCACCAAGGTTTAATTACCTCAGGTGTAAAATGTGATCACTACTATTTGTCTATCTCTACATCACAGGTAGGAGGAATAAGGATCACATCAGTTAATGTATGTAAAAGTATACGTGGAATGTATGTGAATCCTGCAAGCCTGATAACATGGTAACTCAAACATTTTACAAATGTTTAATTTTGTAAAAGGCCTTATGCAAATACTGTGCATTTTGTTACAGTCTCATTTTAACTTTCTACCTCCTATGAATGGATAATGAGAATCTAGAAATCTGAAGAGAAAAAAGAAAGTAAAGCCCCACAAAGGATCCATAAAATCATTATGATCCTCCTTAGACACAAAGGGACCATCATGAATTATACTGAGTGGCTTTTAACAGCTGCAAGAGACTCTGACAAACATCCAGGCCAATTTCCTCACTGTAAAGAGAAACTGAGGCCAAGAGACAAGTTTATCTGTCCATTCAACTAGTTCACAGAGCAAAACCTACAATAATATTACTTACATAAGGAGCTAAGTTCTTGTGTCATGCTCTTCCCCAACCCAGAGCCCTTGTATGGTTTTTTTCCTGGACTTTTTCCTCCCAGCACTTTCCACATATCTAAGTATCCAAGTAACTAATAATGTAACTATTTTTCTTGCAGTTGAAAATTATTTATAGTCGGGCTCAGTGGCTCAGCCTGTAATCCCAGAGCTTTGGGAGGCTGAGGTGAGTGGAATGCCTGAGCCCGTGGGTTCGGGACCCGTCTAGGCAACTTGGCGAGACCTCATCTCTACAATAAATAAAAAAATTAGGCAGGCGTGGTAGCACGTGCCTGTAGTTCTGGCTACTTGGAAGGCTGAGGTGGAAGGATCATCAGAGCCCAGCAGGTTGAGGCTGCAGTGGCCGGGAGCGGCCACAGTACTCCAGTCTGGATGACAGAGTGAGACTCCAACTCAAAAAAAAAAAAAAAGAAAGTTATTTATTCATTCATACACTCATTAACCAACATGCATTGTGACTATTAGCCTTATGCTAACCCCTGAGATCTCTACCGTTAGGGAACTTGAGTCCAGGGAGGGAGAAAAGCAAAGGACAGTTTCATCATAGTGTGATAAATGCAGCATTGGAAGCATGCACAGGAGACCCTGAGAGCCCAGAGAAGAGGCAGGAATGACCTGGAGTAGGAGCAACTGAACTAGAAGGTCAAGGAAAATAAGACAGGGAGTTACAGCAGCAATGAATTTCATAAAAACAAATCTATGTAGATATTCTTAGCTTTCTCTTTTTTTTTTTGAATCTGAGTCTCACTGTTGCCCAAGCTGAACTGCAGCAGTACACTCACAGCTACCGCAGCCTAGACCTGCTGGGTTCAGGTGATCCTTCTACCTCAGCCTTCCAAGTAGCTGAAACTACAGGACCATGCCACCACGCCTGGCTAATTTTTCGATTTATTGTAGAGACGAGGTCTTACCATGTTGCCCAGGCTTGTCATGAACTCCTGGACTCAAGTAATCCTCTTGCCTCTGCCTCCCAAAGTGAGGATTACAGGCGTGAGCCACCACACCTGACCTAGATATTCTTAGCTTTAAATGGACCAAATACAAAATAGAGGTCAGTCGCCAATTAGAGAGCCATCAATGAGTGGATTTTTAGCAAATAAAATAAGCAGATTCAAGGTTTTAAAAAACAGGTAAAGGGCCAGGCTCAATGGCTCAGTCTGCAATCCCAGCACTTTGGGAGACCGAGGAGAGTGGATTACCTGAGCCTGTGGGTTCGAGACCAGTCCGGGCAACTTTGCAAGACCTCGTCTCTACAATAAATGAAAAATTAGTCAAACATGGTAGCGCTCACCTGTAGTTCCAGCTACTTGGAAGGCTGAGGCGGAAGCATTGCCAGAGCCCAGCAGGTTGATGCTGGAGTGGTGTGAGCATGCCACTGCACTCCAGCCTGGGCCACACAGTGAGACTCCAACTCAAAAACTAAAAAATAAAAAATAAAAAACAGGTAAAGAATCAATCTCAAGCCAGGCTCGGTGGCTCAGCCTGTGACCCCCCGCTTTGGGAGGCTAAAGTGAGTGGACTGCCTGAGCCCACAGGTTCGAGACCCGCCTGGGCAACTTGGCAAGACCTCTCCTTTACAATAAATCAAAAATTAGCCAGGCGTGGTAGCACACGCCTGTAGTTCCAGCTACTTGGAAGGCTGAGGCGAAAGGATCGCCAGAGCCCAGCAGGTTGAGGCTGCGGTGACCGGGAGCAGCCACTGCACTCCAGTCTAGGAGACAGAGTAAGACTCCAACTCAAAAAAAAAAAAAAAAAAAATCAATCTCAGAGACAGGCAGGGTGACGCACCTGTAGTCCCAACTAAGTGGATTCAAGGTTTTAAGAATAAGTAAAGCCGGGCTCGGTGGCTCAGCCTGCAATCCCACACCTTTGGGAGGCTGAGGTGAGTGGATTGCCTGAGCCTGCGAGTTCGAGACCCACCTGGGCAACTTGGCAAGACCTCATCTCTACAATAAATCAAAAAATTAGCCGGGCGTGATAGTGAGCGCCTTTACTTCCAGCTACTCGGAAGGCTGAGGCGGAAGGATCGCCGGAGCCCAGCAGGCAAGGCTGCAGTGGCCAGGAGCGGCCACTGCACTCCAGCCTGGGTGGACAGAGTGAGACTCCAACTCAAAAAAAATGAGGCCAGGCTTGGTGGCTCACGCCTGTAATCGCAGCATTCTGGGAGGCTGAGGCAGGCACTGCTTGAGCCTAGGAGTTTGAGACCAGCCTAGGCAACATATTGAAACCTCATCTCTATAAATAGGAAAAAAAAATGAGTCAGATATGATGGCCCGTGCCTGTTGTCCCAGTTACTTGGGAGGCTGAGGCAAAAGGACTGCCTAAGCTGGGCGGTTAAGGTTACAATGAGCTGTGATTGTGCCACTGTACTCAAAGTGAAATTCCCATTAAAAAAAAAACAAAACAAAACATCAAGAATGAATCTCAGAGTTGGGCAGGGTGGTGTACCTGTAGTCTTAGCTATTTGGGAGGCCGAGGTGGGCTCCCAGCCTGAGTAGCATAAATACCCTAACTCAAAATAAAATAAAAATTAATCTTGCCTTCCAATGAGGGAGAAATGAGTTAGAAAAAGTTATGCTGTGCCTACCTCAAAAGATGTTCTAACAAATTTTGGATAGCTCCCTTTTGCAGAGCTTATGTGGCTGGAACTAATTCAAAATAAGGCGAACATGTCAGAGAAAATGAAATCAAAACAAAATAGGCCCCCCTAATCAACAAAAAAATTAAAGAGTATTGCTGGTGGGAGGTCACTGTTAAGAGCAGTATATAGAACAAACCAAAAAGGGAGATCTTAAACTGACAAGATTTTTAAAAAGCAAAAATTGGAGGGTCTATATGCACGCAGTCTGTCTTCCCTATGTAACAAAACCTAGGGGCCACTTCAGGGTTCCACGCCCTTTTGTTCCTTATTCGACACTGCCCACTTCTGGCCAGAATGTAAAGCAACCCCCAACTCAGCATCTAAACCCACTTGGACCTCTGCTGCCCTCCTCTGCCTGGAAAGAATCTAAGTTTTATCACAAAGAAACCAGTGGTTTCTTCTCCCAAACTCAACTTCTCTTACACTTGTAATACATTCTCTCAGCACATAAAACGTACAACCAGCTAGATGGCAGCAGAGCCTAAAGAATAACATTCAGATCCCTTTGCAGAGGTAATTTTCTAGATTACTATACTTTAACTGAATTCGAAAACCCAACCCAACTGTGTTTGTAAACAGTACTGCCAGTTAAAGTTTAAAATATTCTGCCTAGTCCTATAGACCTGGTGCTCCAGCTAAGATTAAACACTATGAATTTGTAAAGACCTGTGAGAATGGTCTCCATAATAAAAACAATATTAACGCTTTTTTTTTTTGAGTTGGAGTCTCACTCTGTCGTCCAGACTGGAGTGCAGTGGCCGCTCCCGGCCACCGCAGCCTCGACCTGCTGGGCTATAGCGATCCTTCCGCCTCAGCCTTCCAAGTAGCTGGAACTACAGGCGCACGCTACTACGCCCAGCTAATTTTTTGATTTATTGTAGAGATGAGGTCTCACTGCCCAGGCGGGTCTCGAACCCGCGGGTTCAGGCAATCCACTCACCTCAACCTCCCAGAGGCACGGGATTATAGGCTGAGCCACCGAGCCCAGCTAAAATTTTTTTTTTTGAGTTGGAGTTTCACTCTGTCACCCAGGCTGGAGTGAGTGCCGTGGCACACTCACGGACACAGCAGCCTCGACCTGCTAGGCTCAAGTGATCCTTTTGCCTCAGTCTTCCAAGTAGCCGGAACTATAAGCAAACGCCACCATGCCCAGCTAATTTTTTAATTTATTGCAGAGACAAGGTCTCACCAAGTTGCCCAGGTTGGTCTCAAACCCCTGGATTTAGGCAATCCTCTCGCCTCGGCCTCCCAAAGTACTAGGATTACAGGCTTGAGCACCACGCTCAGCCGGCAAACATTTTTTTTTTAAAAAGAACTTCATAGCCAGGCTCGGTGGCTTAGCCTGTAATCCCGCACATTTGGGAGGCTGAGGTGAGTGGATTGCCTGACCCCGCGGGTTCAAGACCTGCCTGGGCAACTTGGCGAGACCTCATCTCTACAATAAATCAAAAATTAGCCGGGCGTGGTAGCGCGCGCCTGTAGTTCCAGCTACTCGGAAGGCTGAGGTGGAAGGATCGCCGGAGCCCAGCAGGTCGAGGCTGCGGTGGCCGGGAGCAGCCACTGTACTCCAGTCTGGGCGACAGAGTGTGACTCCAACTCCAAAAAATATAAAAAATAAAGAACTTCACAAAGAAACATGAAAACAAAATGAGAAATAATTGCAGAAAATACTCTTTTTTTTTTAACTCGAGTCTCACTCTGTCACACCCAGACAGACTAAAATCTACTTAGCTTCTGTCATGTGTTCATTCAAAAATGTAATGCCACCTAAACACCAAAAACTCATTATAATTTCAGATGTGCATGGATTCCTTGGTCTCAGAAGCTCATTAGAAAGATTTTTACTCTTATATTTTAATTTTGATAATCTAAAAAAGATTGAGTCTTTCCTGACTGCTTGGACAGCTACTTACGACCAGTACTGCCAACCGATACAGCAGCTGTTATCACAGGGTGTCTCATGCCATCTTTGGACATGTTTGCTGGAGACCACAAAATCTGAAGTTTGGAAAAGGCTGTTATCAATAGACCTACGTATTAAATTAGTCCTGACTAAACAAAATTGCCATGAAAAAGTTTAAGTCTTATAGGAAAGGGAAGGAACTGGGAATGGAAAGGGATTCAAAGGGAACTTAAGTGGAATCTATGTTTAATCTCTTCAAAATCTGTTCATTCCAGATGATAGACACATGAGTGTGTTACATTATTATTTGTACTTTTCTGTCTTTTTATTCTATTTTATTTTAGTTTTTAGTCAGAATCTTCCTCTGTTGCTCAGGCTGAAGTGCAGTGGCACAATCATGACTCACTGCAACTTCGACCTCCTGGGCTCAGATGGCCGCCCGCCTCAGCCTTCCAAGTGGCTGGGACTATAGGTATATGCCAAGCCTTCATGCCCAGGTTTTTTTTTTTTTTTGTAGAGGCGAGGCCTTGCCGCGATGCCCAGGCTGTTCGCAAACTCCTTTGCTCAAACAATTCTCCCACCTCAGCCTCCCAAAGTGCTGGGATTTATAGGAGTGAATTGTCATAATAAAAGCAAAGAAAGGAAAGTAATAAGGTGAGACAGTGATAAAACACCTATGGTATCTTCTTAAATGCATTTCATTAACTCTGCAATTGATAAATACTGTATAGCAAACAACCTTGAGTAAAAAGGGGGTATAAAAATAGTCGCTTTCTGACGTCAAACTAGATGATCAGACTTACTGTTTATAAGATTTTTAGCACGGCTCTCTCAACCTCAATTCTTCTTCTGTAAATGGAATAGTAAGCCTATCCTCATGAAGTTATTTAAAACTAAAATAAGATATAGACAAGAAGTACTTAAAACACACAGTGAGCACTTAGTATCTGTTAACATCCTTACTTCACCTCAAATACATTTACTTCCTTAACTTGATTCTATTTTCTTTTGATCTGCCTTTTTCACAGTAGCTGCTGGTTTTAAATGTCACCCCCAAATTTATGCAAGATCAGTTACATTATAGATCTTTTTCACACCAAACTCTCAACCTAGTTGAAAAATATGAAGAGCCGGGCTCGGTGGCTCAGCCTGTAATCCCGCGCCTTTGGGAGGCTGAGGTGAGTGGATTGCCTGAGCCCATGGGTGCGAGACCCACCTGGGCAGGCGAGACCTCATCTCTACAATAAATCAAAAAATTACCCAGGCGTGGTAGCGCGTGCCTGTAATTCCAGCTACTTGGAAGGCTGAGGCAGAAGGATCGCCAGAGTCCAGTAGGTCGAGGCTGCGGTGGCCGGGAGAGGCCACTGCACTCCAGTCTGGGCGACAGAGTGAGACTCCAACTCAAAAAAAAAAAAAAAAGAAAAATATAAGAATGTCCAATCTGAGTTTTTTTGGAGCTTCTAAATTCCTATAAATATTGAAAACTCACTTCAAACTATTTTAAAAGTGCTTTGGCACATAGCTGAGTTAGAAGCACATAAAAGGGGCAAATAAATGCATATTGAAAAAACTGAGAGTGGACAGTGTAGTATATGTCAAATGAAGGAACCCTGAAAAATGCTATGGGCAAACCCAAGAAAGGATTTTTCTATGAGCACACACTCTTATAGAATGGTGTAACACTGCGATCTAGGACTGAAGAAATTGTGGTATATCTTGGGCCCATAATTCCCAGCTAAACAGGTAGTCCTAGGTTGTAAATACGGTCTACAGTACAGTTTTGCTGAGATAGCTTTTTTTTTTTTTTTTTTTTTGAGTTGGAGTTTCACTCTGTTGCCCAGACTGCCACCTCAACCTCGACCTGCTGGGCTCCAGCGATCCTTCCGCCTCAGTCTTCCAAGTAGCTGGAACTACAGGTGTGCGCGCCTGGCTAATTTTTTGATTTATTATAGAGATGAGGTCTCGCCAAGTTGCCCAGGCGGGTCTCAAACCCACGGGCTCAGGCAATCCACTCACCTCATCCTCCCAAGGCACGGGATTACAGGCTGAGCCACTGAGCCCGGCTTAATTTTTTGATTTATTGTAGAAATGAGGTCTCACCAAGTTGCCCAGGTGGGTCTCGAACCCACGGGCTCAGGCAATCCACTCATTTCAGCCTCCCAAGGCACAGGATTACAGGCCAAGCCACCGAGCCCAGCTGACAGCTTTTTTTGTCTCTGTTTTTGTCATAATTTTGAAATACTCTCTGCAGCATCTCTCCCTCCAATCATGACAGCCCTAGGAAATAATTTTCCATGATTTGGTATCTCCCTGAGCCTAGACAACATCCTTGAAATGTTTACTCTATCTCCTTCCTAAGTATACACTATGATTCATCTAGGAAAAAAGAACTTCAGAAATCTAGAGTATGCAATAAAAGACTTAAGACCTTCCCAGAAATCTCTACCAGAAAGCCCTAGAGTTATTCATATTTTCAAGGGTATGGAGGTCACTGTTGGTGGGTCAGTTTTCTAGCTGCACTCAAGGCTATTCACTGGTAACAGTTCCTTGGTCACTGGTTATAGCTGTTACCCATTGTTATGAGTTATGGCAGCATAACTCATCTGCTGCCCCTGCTCCCAGATGGTAAAATCGTTCCATTTTCTGGACTCTCATAGCACTTTGTTCAGATCTTTAGTGAGCCTCTAACTGTGCTTACTATATTTTAACTGTTATGTTTACATGTGTTCTCCCCTACTAGGTTGTACACTTGAAGGCAGGAGCCCCATTTTACTTTTGTTTATATTCCAGTAGGAAGGCATTGACTAGCACATAACAGGGATGGAGGACAACCCAAGTCTTTATCAGATCTCCAAGGAGTTTTTTTTGTTTTGTTTTGTTTTGTTTTGAGTTGCAGTCTCACTCTGTTGCCCAGGCTGGAAAGTTAAGCTGTATTAAAGTAATAGAACACAGTAGTTTCCAAACATTTTTACTGAAATAAACTACTCTGTCAACTTACCACTACCAAAAATGAAACCTTAACGTTCTGAACTAACAGAACTGTTTTTGAGGCAATATCAAAGAAAAAGATTTATGCAACATACTGTAAGTGAATAACTAATTCATATCAGAAAATGAAATACTGTCACTATCACATTATTACATGTGTTTTGCACATAGCTGTGCAAATTTCTTGTGCTAGATTTCTGTTGATTAGTCCAAAAATGATAGCCTTCCATAGTGATAGGAAGAGGTTGGTCCTGGGATATTCTTCCCTCAAGAAGAATAACATTTCCTGGCTGGGTATGGTAGCTGATGCCTATAATCCCAGCACTTTGGGAGGCTGAGGAGGGAGAACTGCTTGAGCCCAGAAGATAGAGACCAGCCTGAGCAACAAAGTGAGACCTCGTCTCTATAAAAAAATAAAAATTAAAAAATTAACCCGCTACTTGGAGTGGGGAGGGAGCACTGAAGTGAAGGATCACCTGAGACCAGGAAGTACTGGCTGCCATGAGCCACAAGTATGCTACTGCACTCTAGCCTGGGCATCAGAATGAGAATCCAACTCAAAAAAAAAAAATTCTCTTTTCTCTACCACCTAGAAACAGCAACATTAAATTTTGCAATGCAAAAGCAAAGCAAACAGTGCATGCATTCATCAGTAAGCTGCACTGGAAATTAGAAGGCGCATTGGGCGAAGAGCACCACCATACTAAGGCACTAACCTGCAAACACTTAGCTGTGTAGCCAGCAAGTCACTAGATTGTTCTGGGTCCATTTGCTTATGCATAAAGTAACAGTGTTGACACACAGTTTGGAAAACACTCAAATACTTACTAGAGCTTCAGGACTCTGCTTGGGAGGGAGAGATAGGGTTATCACAAGTGATGGAGAGGCCAAGCAGAAAGGGCTTCTCAATTTTCTGTCAAATCAAAACAACTCCAGCTCTACTTCTGTTTTATAGAATTCTATATAAGGGTTTGGGGAAAAGGGGGAAAAAAACCCTACTGCGAAAAAAGGGAATATGGCAACCAACACAAACAGCATCCCGTCTTACATTTTAAAGTCTTCTCCCAATTCTTCTATCCCAATTTCCCCATTTATTTCTACTTTAGGACACATTAGCAAATGGCCACTGGCATTCATTCAATATACACTGAATGTCTAACAGATATGCCTAAGTGCTATACTGGGTACTATGAGGACAATGATTCAGCATTTAAAGTCATCTAAATGCTCCTGTGGGTTTGAGACTAGCCCAGGCAACTTGGCGAGACCTCGTCTCTACAAAAAAATAATTTAAAAAAAATTAGCCAGGCATGGTAGCATGCGCCTGTAGTTCTGGCTACCTGGAAGGCTGAGGTAGAAGGACTGCCAGAGCCCAACAGGTTGATGCTGGGGTGGCCATAAGTGTGCCACTGCCCTGCAGCCTAGGAGACAGAGTGAGACTCCGACTCAAAAAAATAAAAATAAAGTCATCTAAAACCAAAATCAGAAAGTAAATAACAAATCTAAAGGCAAAACCTACAATTTATGTCTCTTCCAAAATCTCTCAGTTATTTTCATGGAGTCACTGGTACAGAAATTATTGTACTATACAGGCAAACACTCATTTTCTGTTATCCTAATGATTTGCAGAAGACTGAGAAGACAAGACAATGACCAAGAGTGGTAGAACTGATGAACCATGATGATATTAATGCACACTTTGCAGACCAATGGAAAATTCTGCAAACATCTTATCAGCAATATTTTCATGATCAAAACCAGCCCTAGCCAAAATCAACATTATGGAACAAGGGCTATGATTATCACTTACATTCTTCCAGTCTCCTACTCCTCAATTAACCATATGGGAATGATTCAGCCAACAAAGTTCATGACAACAAGGTGCAAGATGGTGCTGGCAAAGAGAAAATCAGCAAAGGCTCGCTCTGGAGAGATGCCTTGGAAATCCGCTTTGTTCTGTGGATTGATCTGTATTCTCAGGCAAACTGCACAAGAAGCAAAACACAAAAATGATTAACTAGACATATAAGACAAACATGACTGCTAATGAACAAACATACCCTTCAACCCAGAATTCCACTTTAACAGAAATGAATGTGTATGTGCATCAAAGGCAGGTACAGGCCGGGTTCAGTGGCTCAGCCTGTAATTCCAGCACTTTGGGAGACTGAGGTGAGTGGACTGCCTGAGCCTACAGGTTCGAGACCAGCCCAGGCAACTTTGAGACCTCGTCTCTACAATAAATAAAAAACTAGCCGGGCGTGGTAGCGTGTGCCTGTAGTTCTGGCTACTTGGAAGGCTGAGGCGGAAGGATCGCCGGAGCCCAGCAGGTCGAGGTTGCAGTGGCCAGGAGTGTGCCACTGCACTCCAGTCTGGGTGACAGAGTGAGACTCCAACTCAAAAAAAATAAAAATAAAAATAATATCCATGACAAACCCAAACTAGAAACAATCTAAATGTCTATCAACTATAAAATGGATAAATTATGACATATGCAAACAGCAGAATACTATGCAGCAATGAAAAATAAACATACACAAAAGGATGAGTTGGGCAACAAAATCATGGTATTAAAAGCACATGCTGCATTACTCCAAGAATATAAAGTTTAGAGCTAGGTCGGGCATGGTGGCTCACACATATAATCCCAACAATTGGGGAAGCCAAGGCAGAAGGATTACTTGAGCCCAAGAGTTTGAGACCAGTCTAGACAACATACCAAGAACTCATCTCTACAAAACTTTCAAAATTAGCTGGGCATGGTGGCATACACCCATAGTACCAGCTACTCAGAAGGCTGGGGTGGATGGCTCACCTGAGCTCAGGAGGTCAAGGCAGCAGTGAGCTGTACAGTGTGCCACTGTACTCCAAGCATGGGCAACAGAGTAAGACCCCCCAACTAAAAAAAAAGGTCATGCACAATAGCTCACACCTATAATCTCAGTACTTTAGGAGGCCTATGAGGGAAGATTGCCTGAGCCCAGGGGTTCAAGACCAGTCTAGGCAACTTGGCAAGACCCTGTTTCTACAAAAATATCAAAAAATTAGCCAGGCATGGTGGCACACCTGCAGTTCCAGCAACTTGGGAGGCTGAGGTGGAAGGATCGCCTGAGCCCAACAGGTTGAGGTTGTGCTAGCCATGAGTATGCCACTGCACTAAAGTCTGGCAACATAAGACTCTGACTCCTAGGCAAAACCAATCTATGGTAATACAAGAAAGTCAATCTATAGTAATGTAAGTCAGGATAGTGATTTTTCTCTTTCATGTGGGGGATGGTGACCAGAAAGATGCAAGCAGGCCTGATGGTGCTGATGTTCTATATCTTGATCTGAGTGGTGGTTAGAAGGGGAAACAACAATTCATCAAGTTGTATGTATACTTAAATTTTATACGCTTGGCCGGGCTCAGCGTCTCAGCCTATAATCCCAGCATTTTGGGAGGCCAAGGCATGTGAATTGCCTGAGCCCTAGGGTTCGAGACCAGCCTGGGAAACTTGGCAAGACCTCGACTCTACAATAAAATAAAAAATTAGCCAGGTGTGGTAGCACATACCTGTATTTACAGCTACTTGAAAGGCTAAGGTGGAAGGATCATCGAAGCCTAGCAGGTCAACACTGGGGTGGCTGTGAGCATGCCACTGCCCTTCAGCCTGGGCGAGTGGGGACTCCAACTCAAAAAAAAAAAAAAGTATATTCTTAACTATTTACTAAAGAAAAATTAAAGGGAAAACATGACATATCAGAGTTATGCTAAAAACCAGAGGTTTATTCAGAGAAAAAATATATAACCAAAAAACCCACAAAGCTTTCTTATCTCTTGATTTAAAGGTGTCTAATTACACTTAGATGGGGACATAGCTGAAGCAGTAACAAACGTGCTGAACTGAAAGATAAAAGTTGTAAGAATGTGAATTATTTTCTAGGTCATACACAGTGGCTCACACTGTAATCCCAGTATTCTGGGAGGCCAAGGTGGGAGAAATTCAAGACTGCCTAATAAAAAGTGAGACTTCATCTCTATTTGAGCTGAAGTCTCTCACTCTGTCGTCCTGGCTGGAGTGTAGTAGCACATTCCAGGCCACTGCAGCCTCGACCTACTGGGCTCAGGCGACCCTTCCACCTCAGCCTTCCAAGTAGCCGGAACTACAGGCATGTGATTCTATGTCCAACTAATTTTTTTATGTATTGTTGAGATGAGGTCTTGCCAAGTTGCCCAGGCTGGTCTCAAACCCATGGGCTCAGGCAAACCTCTTGCCTCAGCCTCCCAAAGTGCTGGGATTACAAGCGTGAGCTACTAGGCCCTGTGACCTTGAAGATTCTAACATGGTACCTCAGCAACAGTCATGACTGACAAGGAAAAGAAGCTCCAAGAGTATACTCTTCCAAAATATCTTTATGCCTGTGATAAATTATTATACTACTTAAGAAATCCCAAATCTGCTTCAGGCTAGCATCATTCCATCATTAAAAAAGAAAAGCCAACGAACTGTGATCTAATCCAAAGGTCATAAAACTAGCCAGGCTCGGTGGCTCAGCCTGTAATCCCACGCCTTTGGGAGGCTGAGGTGAGTGGATTGCCTGATCCCGCGGGTTCGAGACCCACCTGGGCAGCGAGACCTCATCTCTACAATAAATCAAAAAATCAGCCGGGCGTGGTAGCGCATGCATGTAATTCCGGCCACTTGGAAGGCTGAGGCGGAAGGACCACCGGAGCCCGGCAGGCGAGGCTGCAGTGGCCGGAGCGGCCACTGCACTCCAGTCTGGGCGACCAAGTGAGACTCCAACTCAAAAAAAAAAAAAAAAAAAGTCATAAAACTATTTGACTAGTTGTCCAGAGCCTATCACTATGGCAACAGTTTTCATTATGCTTAAACATGTAAACACCGTGGTAGCACCACCGATCTTTTTCAGGCACCCTACAAAATATGAAGGACACTGACTGAAGCAAGGGCAAACAATTAAAATCCTGCTGTAGAAAGTACAGATTGGTTCATCCATTTGTGAGAGCAACTAGCAACATCCATTAATATTTAAAATGTTCTTACCTTTTGACAGAGGAATTTATCTCACAGAAAAAAGACATTCTAGCCGGGCTCGGTGGCTCAGCCTGTAATCCCATGCCTTGGTAGGCCGAGGTGAGGGGATTGCCTGAGCCCGCGGGTTCAAGACCCGCCTGGGCAACTTGGCGAGACCTCATCTCTACAGTAAATCAAAAAAATTAGCCGGGCGTGGTAGCACATGCCTGTAGTTCCAGCTACTTGGAAGGCTGGGGCGGAAGGATCGCTGGAGTCCAGCAGGTCGAGGCTGCGGCGGCCGGGAGCGGCCACTGCACCCCAAGTCTGGGCGACACAGTGAGATTCCGCCTCCAAAAAAAAAAAAAAAAAAAAAAGACATTCTAACAGTATGTCTATAAAGTTGAAAAAAATTAAGATAGTCCAAACACCATCAAGGGGATTAAACTACACTGGAATGCAATGAAATCTCATGCAATTATTCAAAACAATAAAGTAAATTATCTACATATTGATAGTAAAGATATCTAAGACATAGTAATTGAAAAAAGCCAAAATGTTATTCCACTCCATATTTTTTAAAAATGTTATTTATATCTGTAAATAATTACATATAATATTTTATATATATATATATAATATATATATATATAAAATTATTATGTCACTTATTACAGTTGGAATCTAGAAAAAAAATCTGGAAAAACAGATACCGAACTATCAACAATGGTTACTGGGGTGAAGGACAGGGGTGAAGGACAGGAGGTAGTTTTCAGGAAATTAGGGGACAAAAGAAAAACTCTTCACGAAGGTGGAGAAGGTAATGTATTTGGTGTTATCATTATCACGAGCACAGTAACCCAGGTTTTTTCAATGGCACAAGAATCAGAGTCCCACAGAGAGGAAAGAACCTGAGAGGTCATAAAGACTAACACCCCTCTGGCACATAAAATGCCCAAGAGGTAGTAGAGGTTGGGCATGCTGGGGGAGGCTGCATGAATCGCCTGGAGATACTCATCACTCACAGAATCTGGTAAGCCACCCCAGAATTACAAACTCTCTAGAGCCAGTGTTACTGATAATAGTGTCACATCTTTCAGATGCACTGGAAACAAAAAAAAGCAAAGAATGCCAGTTCAAAAAGTTCCTCCACAAATGATCCTTCAGTCTCTCCTTGAGCACTTCCAAAGATGGAAATTTACTACCTCCTCAGGCAGCCTGTTCTATTTTAGTAATTCTAATTTAATCTCTCCCCTTAAATGTTCATTCATTCAGCAAAATATTTATTAATCATCTACTACATGACATGTAGTCACTCCAGATGTTGGAGATATGCACAGAAAAAGAGTCTAGCTCCCAAGGAACTTGCACTCCTACAGAGAGAAACACAAAATAAATAAGTAAACAAATAAGCCAGAAATTATCAAAGATATGTGCCATGAAAAAAATAAAACAAGATAATAAGGGGTGACTAGAAAGTTATTTTTTTATTTAATCGGCACAGAAGGTGTCTTTAAGAAGGTGCTACTTAAGACCAATATTTGAAAGATAAGAAAACAGCCGGGCTCGGTGGCTCAGCCTGTAATCCCACGCCTTTGGGAGGCTGAGGTGAGTGGATTGCCTGAGCCCGCGGGTTCGAGACCCGCCTGGGCGGCGAGACCTCATCTCTACAATAAATCAAAAAATCAGCTGGGCGTGGTAGCGCATGCCTGTAATTCCGGCTACTTGGAAGGCTGAGATGGAAGGATCGCCGGAGCCCAGCAGGTTGAGGTTGCGGTGGCCGGAAGCGGCCACTGCACTCCAGTCTGGGCGACAGAGTGAGACTCCAACTCAAAAAAAAAAAAAAAAAAGAAGGTGCTACTTAAGACCAATATTTGAAAGATAAGAAAACAGCCGGGCTCGGTGGCTCAGCCTGTAATCCTGCGCTTTTGGGAGGCTGAGGTGAGTGGATTGCCTGAGCCCGCGGGTTCGAGACCCGCCTGGGCAGCGAGACCTCATCTCTATAATAAATCAAAAAATCAGCCAGGCGTGGTAGCGCGTGCCTGTAATTACGGCTACTCGGAAGGCTGAGCCAGAAGGATCGCCGGAGCCCAGCAGGTCGAGGCTGCGGTGGCCGGGAGCGTGCCACTGCCCTCCAGCCTGGGCAACAAAGTGAGACTCCAACTCAAAAAAAAAAAAAAAAAAGACCAATATTTGAAAGATAAGAAAACAGTCGGGCTCGGTGGCTCAGCCTGTAATCCTGCGCCTTTGGGAGGCTGAGGTGAGTGGATTGCCTGACTCCATGGGTTCGAGACCCGCCTGGGCAGCGAGACCTCATCTCTACAATAAATCAAAAAATCAGCCGGGCGTGGTAGCGCGTGCCTGTAATTCCAGCTACTCGGAAGGCTGAGGCAGAAGGATCGCGGGAGCCCAGCAGGCGAGGCTGCGGTGGCCGGGAGCGGCCACTGTACTCCAATCTGGGCAACAGTGAGACTCCAACTCAAAAAAAATAAAATAAAAATCAGCCGGGCGTGGTAGCGCATGCCTGTAAGTTCCGGCTACTTGGAAGGCTGAGGCAGAAGGATCGATGGAGCCCAGCAGGTCGAGGCTGCGGTGGCCAGGAGCGGCCACTGCACTCTAGTCTGGGCAACAGAGTGAGACGCCAACTCAAAAAAACAAAAAAACAAAAAAAAAAAGGAAAGATAAGAAAATAATCATGTAAAGATCTAGGAGTAGTGCATTCTAGGCAGTAAGAACAACCTTACCACTCCTATTCAACACAGTACTAGAGCAATCACGATCCAAACAGAAAGAGAAAGTTAATTATCCCTCTTTGCAGATGATATGATTCTATACCTAGAAAACCAAAGAAATTCCATCCAAAAAATTCCTAAGCACCAATAAATGACTCCACTAAAGTTGCAGGATACAAAATCAATGCTCAGAAATCAGTTGCATTCCTTTACACCAACAATAAACAGGCTGAGAACCAAATAAAAAAACACAATGCCATTCACAATAGCCTCAAAAAAAAAAAAGCCACAGAATACAATAATCAAAGAAGTGAAAGATCTCTCTACAATGAAAGCTACAAAACATTGCTGAAAGAAATCAAAGATGATATAAACAAATGGAAAAACATCACGTGCTCATGGACTGGAAGAATCACTAACAATAAGATGTCCATATTGCCTAAAACAAGCTACAGATTCAAGGCAGACTATTAAACTATCAGCATCATTTTTCACAGACCTAGAAGGAAAAAAAAAATTCATGAATATGGAAGAAAAAAGAGCCCAAATAGCCAAAGCAATCCTAAGCAAAAAGAACAAAACTGGAGGCATGACACCACCAGACTTCAAACTTTACTACAAGGTTACAGTAACCAAAACATCACTGTACTGGTACAAAAACAGACACACAGACCAATGGAACAGTATAGAGAATCCAGAAATAAAACTGCTGACCTACAACCAACTCTTTGACAAAGCCACCAAAAGCAAACAACAGAGGCTAAGAACGGTAGCTCACGCCTGTAATCCCAGCCTGGGCAATATGGTGAGACATCATCTCCACAATAAAACAAAAAATCAGCCAGGCGTGGTGGCATGAGCCCGTAGTCACAGCTACTTGGAAGGATCACCTGAGTCCAGCAGGTTGAGGCTGTGGTGGCCATGAGTGTGCCACTGCACTTCATCCTGGGCAACAGAGTGAGACTTGACTCAAAAAACAAAACAAAATAAAACAAAAAACAAACAATGGGGAAAGAACACTCAACAAATGGTGCTGGAAAAACTGGCTAACCATATGCAGAAGAATGAAGCTGGACCCTTACCTATCACCATGTGCAAAAATTAACTTAAGATGTATTAAAAAACTTTTTCTCCAAAAGGATACCAAATGGCGGATGATGCCGGTGCAGCGGGAGGGCCCGGAGGCCCCAGGGGGCCCCCAGAATGGGAAGCCGCGGTGGCTTTCGCCAAGGTTTTGGCAGTGGCCTCTGAGGCCGAGGTCAGGGGCGAGGTCATGGCCAGGGTCGGGGGCGAGGTCGCGGAGCTCGCGGAGGCAAGGCCGAGGACAAGGAGTGGATGCCCGTCACCAAGTTGGGCCACTTGGTCAAGGACATGAAGATCAAGTCACTGGAGGAGATCTATCTCTTCTCTCTGACTATCAAGGAGTCTGAGATCATCAACTTTTTCCTTGGCGCCTCTCTGAAGGATGAAGTTTTGAAGATCATGCCTGTGCAAAAGCAGACCCGCGCTGGCCAGTGGACTAGGTTCAAGGCGTCTGTTGCCATCAGGGACTAAAATGGCCACGTCGGTCTAGGTGTTAAGTGCTCCAAAGAAGTAGCCACTGCCATTCGGGGGGACATCATCCTGGCCAAGCTGTCCATCGTCCCCGTGCGGAGAGGCTACTGGGGGAACAAGATTGGCAAGCCCCACACTGTCCCTTGCAAGGTGACTGGCCGCTGTGGCTCTGTCCTGGTGCGCCTTATCCCTGCCCCCAGGGGCACTGGCATTGTATTGGCCCCTGTGCCTAAGAAACTGCTCATGATGGCTGGTATTGATGACTGCTACACCTCAGCGAGGGGCTGCACTGCCACCCTGGGTAACTTCACCAAGGCCACCTTTGATGCCATCTCTAAGACTTATAGTTATTTGACCCCCGACCTCTGGAAAGAGACGGTATTCACCAAGTCTCCTTATCAGGAATTCACCAACCATCTCGTCAAGACCCACACCAGAGTCTCCATGCAGGGGACCCAGGCTCCAGCGGTGGCAACTACATAGGGTTTTCATACAAAATAAATAAATAAATAAAGCGAACCAAGCCCCCCAAAAAAAGCCAGGCTCGGTGGCTCAGCCTGCAATCCCGCGCCTTTGGGAGGCTGAGGTGAGTGGATTGCCTGAGCCCACAGGTTTGAGACGCGCCTGGGCAACTTGGCGAGACCTCATCTCTACAATAAATTAAAAAAAAATTAGCCAGGCGTGGTAGTGCACGCCTGTAGTTCCAGCTACATGGAAGGCTGAAGCGGAAGGATCGCCGGAGCTCAGCAGGTCAAGGCTGCAGTGGCCGAGAGCGGCCACTGCACTCCAGTCTGGGCGACAGAGTGAGACTCCA
The DNA here is from genome assembly GCA_027257055.1 of Cephalopachus bancanus. Classification (NCBI taxonomy): domain Eukaryota; kingdom Metazoa; phylum Chordata; class Mammalia; order Primates; family Tarsiidae; genus Cephalopachus; species Cephalopachus bancanus. Next base: position 426,645 of record JAPVLO010000476.1, on the reverse strand, counting down.
ACTCAAAAATAAAATAAAATAAAAAAATAAAAAATAAAAAAACCTTAAGTGTAAGACCCCAAACTATAAAAAAGAAATCTTACAGGAAAACCTAGGAAACATTCTCCTGAACATCAGCTGAGGCAATTAATTCATGACCAAGTTCTCAAAGGCAAAGGCAGCAAAAACTAAAATTGACAAGAGGAATCTTATCAAGTTAAAAAGCTTCTGCACAGCAAAAGAAACCTTCAACAGAGGAAAGAGACAACCCACAGAATGGGAGTAAATATTTGCAAACTGTGCCTCTGACAAAGATCTAATATCAAGAATTCATAAGGAACTCAAATAAATCAAAAATTTTTTAAAATAGCCCCATTAAAAAGTAGACAAAGAGCCGGGCTCGCTGGCTCAGCCTGTAATCCCGCGCCTTTGGGAGGCTGAGGTGAGTGGACTGCCTGAGCCCGCGGGTTCGAGACCCGCCTGGGCAGCGAGACCTCATCTCTACAATAAATCAAAAAATCAGCTGGGCGTGGTAGTGCATGCCTGTAATTCCGGCTACTCGTAAGGCTGAGGCGGAAGGATCACCAGAGCCCAGCAGGTCGAGGCTGCGGTGGCCGGGAGCGGCCACTGCACTCCAGTCTGGGCAACCGAGTGAGACTCCGACTCAAAAAAAAAAAGTAGGCAAAGGACAAGAATAGACACTTCTCAAAGGAAAACATACAAGCAGCAAACAAACATGAAAAAATGCTCAATACCACTAATCATCAGAGAAATGCAAATCAAAACCATACCAGTCAGAATGGCTAGTATTAGAAAGTCAAAAAACAGACGTTGATAAGACTGTGGAGAAAACACTTATATACTATTGGTGGGAATGTAAGCTAGTTCAGCCCCTGTGGAAAACAGTTTGGAGATTTCTCAAAGAACTAAAAATATATAGGATGCCAAAAAAATGTACACACATTTTAAGAAAGGAAAAATTGTATTAAAATTGTAATATTCAGCCGGGCTCGGTGGCTCAGCCTGTAATCCCGCGCCTTGGGAGGCTGAAGTGAGTGGATTGCCTGAGCCCGCGGGTTCAAGACCCGCCTGGGCAGCAAGACCTCATCTCTACAATAAATCAAAAAATCAGCCGGGCGTGGCAGCACATGCCTGTAATTCCGGCTACTTGGAAGGCTGAGGTGGAAGGATTGCTGGAGCCCAGCAGGTCGAGGCTGCAGTGGCGTCTGGGCGACAGAGTGAGACTACAACTCAAAAAAAAAAAATTGTAATATTCAATAAATACTGACAACGAAAGATGACTGTAAGTCACATTTGACTTCTGTAATTACAAGAGGTGCTCAAAGTGGTTACCATCAGCGTCCAGACACTTCTGATTATGGTGAGCTAAAAGTAATACATAGATAATATCACTTAAAATGTGTACCATTGGACTCAGCAATACTACTCATGGGAAAATATCCAAAGGAGCATCAATCATTCTACCACTCATATATTTATTGCAGCACTATCCACAACAGCAAAAATACGGAACCAACCCAGGTGCCCATCAACAGTGGACTGGATAAACAAAATGTGGTACGTATACACCATAGAACACTATGCAAACATAAAAAATGAAATTATGTCATTTGTGGCAACATGAATATAGCTGGAGGTGATCGATCATTCTAAGTGAATTATCACAGAAAAAGAAAAATGAAAACAGCATGTTCTCATTCATAAGTGGGAGCTTAAACACTGGGCACAAGGATGGGAACCACAGACACTGGGGACTACAGGAGTGGGGAAAAGAGAAGGGGGATAATGTTTAAAAAACCACTCATGCTCACCACCTGGAGAGTGGCTCATCAGAAGCCCAAACCTCACCATCATGCAGTGTACCTACATAACAAACCTCCACATGTACCCCTTGAATCTAAAATAAAATTAGCCAAGAGCAGTGGCTCACGCATGTAATCCCAACACTGGGAGGTGGATGCGAGAGGACCGTCTGAGCCCAGAGGTTTGAGACCAGCATGGACAAGCAACACGGCGAGACCTCATCTCTACAATAAATTTAAAAATTAAGGCTGGGCACGGTGGCTCAAACCTCTAATCACAACACTTGGGGAGGCTGAGGCGAGAAGGCTGCCTGAGTCCAGGGGCTCAAGACCAGCCTGGGAAACTTGGTGAGACCTCATATCTACAATAAATCAAAAAATTAGCTAGGCATGGTGGTGTGTGCCTGTAGTTCCAGCTATTTGGAAGGCTGAGGTAGAAAGATCACCTGAGCCCAGGAGGTCGAGGCAGTGGCAACTGTGAGTGTGTCACTGCACTCCAGCCTGGGCAACAGAGTGAGACTCCAACTCAAAAAAAAAAAAAAAATCACAAGTTCTGTAAGTCATCATAAAAATACAGAACAACGTTGACATGTTCTAGCTACAACAAGGTCAGCCTGACAAGACTGTAGTGATCAAGAAGGAAACAAGGATCAAATCCTGTGGCCATTGGTAAGCCTCAGAGAAGTTTGGATTTAGTTCTAAGTGCAATGGAACAGTATTTCAGGGTTTTGAGCAGATGGGTCAAATAATGATTTACACGTTTTATGGCTGCTACAACTGCAACATAGAGAATGCTTTGCAGAGTTAAAAAACAGGGAATGAGTCGGGCTTGGTGGCTCAGCCTGTAATCCCACGCCTTGGGAGGCTGAGGTGAGTGGATTGCCTGAGTCCGCGGGTTCAAGACCCACCTGGGCAACCTGGCGAGACCTCATCTCTACAATAAATAAAAAAATCAGCCAGGCGTGGTAGCGCATGCCCGTAATTCCGGCTACTCGGAAGGCTGAGGCGGCAGGATTGCCGGAGTCCAGCAGGTCGAGGCTGCAGTGGCCGGGAGCAGCCACTGTACTCCAGTCTGGGCGACAGAGAGAGACTCCAACTCAAAAAAAAAAAAGAAAAAGAAAAAGAAAAACAGGGAATGATTTAGGAGCCACAGAGCTCAGGTTAATGGTGGTAAAAATGGTCAGAAGTGAAGAGAAATACAGGCTATATTTTGGAGAAGACAGTCTGCTGATTATACAGCTGTGGGAAAACCGTTCTTTCAAAAAATTCTGTGACTATGGAAAACATATGGAATGGTAGCTGGGAGAATCTGAGGTCAAACCGATTTTTTTTTTAATTGGACAATATTAGAGTATGTTTGTATGATGGGAATGATCCAGTAAAGAGAGAAAAAAATTAATGACACAAATGGAGGGATACTTGCTGAAACTAAGTCCTTGAGTAAGCCAAGAGAAGACTAGATCCTCTGCACAAGTAAAGTATAAGTAACAGAGTTTTGACCGGAAAGGGACACATCATCCACAATGGGAAGTTAAGTCAGAGAGGTATGGGTACAGATGTAGGTAAGTTGCTATGATTCAGTGATGGGAATGTGACAGGATTCCTGTCCACTTCTGGTTTTGGTTTTGTTTGTTTATTTGAGAGACATTGCTTAGGCTGGAGTAGTGGCACCATCATAGCTCACTGTACCCTCAAATTCCTGAGCTCAAGCAATCCTCCCAGCTCAGCCTCCAGAGTAGCAGGGAAAACAGTTGTGTGCCACCACACCTGGCTAATTTTTTTATTTTTTTGCAGTGATGAGGTCTTGCCATGTTGTCCAGGTTGGTCTCAAGCTTCTGGCCTCAAGCATGCTCTGGCCTCAGCCTCCCAAAGCACTCAGATTAAAGGCATACACTGCTATACCCAATCAACTTATATATTTTCAGTAAAAAAAGAAAAGATCACCTGAGAATAAAGTAAAAATACAAGAGAGCAAGAAGTTATGAAGCATATTCTGGGAACACACATATTAGAGAAGTAGTATTACAGGACTACTGGTCAGAGTTGGGTGCCCACTGTGTTCCTATCCTCACCAATAATTCTCCATCAGCACTACATTCATATTTACTTGTCTGTATCTCCTATTAGATTACAAATTCTGAGTAGAAACTATGCCTGTGTGCCTCACAGACAAATACCAGCACCTTGGTAGTGAACCTAGCCCGTAATTGTTCAGTATTCCTTAAACCATTATATGCATGCTCACAATTTAGTATATACAGCATTAAGCACTGAGGATTCCAGGATGAAAAGACAGCCCCTGCCCTTAATGACTCACCTTCCAGATAGAAGACGTGCACACATAGCACAGTGCCATATCACACACAAACAAGATAAAGTAGGAATACAGGAGAAATTATTTAGATCTGCTAGGAAAGTCAGAGAAGGGTTTCAAAGGGTAATAGCACTTGAGCTGAGATGTCTAACTAAAGACATTTTGGCTGGATGTGGAGGCTCAAGCCCCTAATCCAAGCACTTTCAGAAGCCAAGGTGAGCAGACTGACTGAGCCCATGGGTTCGAGAACAGCCTGGGCAACTTGGCGAGACCTCACCAAAAAATTAGCCAGGCGTGGTAGTGCGCACCTGTAGTTCCAGCTACTTGGAAGGATCACCTGAGCCCAGCAGGCCAAGGCTGCAGTAGCCATGACCATGCCACTACACTCCAGCAGGATGACAGTGAGACTCTGACTCAAAACATAAAAATAAAAAGTGGCCGAGCTCAGTGGCTCAGCCTGTAATCCCAGCACTTTAGGAAGCCGAGGCAAGTGGATTGCCTGAGCCCATGGATTTGAGACCCGCCCGGGCAACTTGGTGAGACCTCATCTCTACAATAAATCGAAAATTAAGCCGGGCTCGGTGGCTAAGCCAGTAATCCCGCGCCTCTGGGAGGCTGAGGTGAGTGGATTGCCTGAGCCCACGGGTTCGAGACCCACCTGGGCAATTTGGGGAGACCTCATCTCTACAATAAATCAAAAAATTAGCTGGGCGTGGTAGCCTGTAGTTCTAGCTACTTGGAAAGCTGAGGCGGAAGGATCGCTGGAGCCCAGCAGGTCGAGGCTGCAGTGGCCGGGAGTGGCCACTGCACTCCAGTCTGGGCGACAGAGTGAGACTCCAACTCAAAAAAAAAAAAAATCAAAAACTAGCCAGGCATGATAGCACATGCCTATAGTTTCAGTTACTTGGAAAGCTGAGGCGGAAGGATTGCCTGAGCCCAGCAGATCAAGGCTGCGGTGGCCATGAGCGTGCCACTGCACTCCAGCCTGGGTGACAGAGTGACACTCCAACTCAAAAAAAAAGAAAGAAGCCGGGCTCGGTGGCTCAGCCTGTAAGCACGCGCCTTTGGGAGGCTGAGGTGAGTGAATTGTCTGAGCTCACAGGTTCGAGACCCGCCTGGGCAACTTGGCGAGACCTCATCTCTACAATAAATCAAAAATTAGCCGGGCGTGGTAGCACGCGCCTGTAGTTCCAGCTACTTGGAAGGCTGAGGCGGAAGGATCGCCGGAGCCCAGCAGGTCGAGGCTGCAGTGGCCGGGAGCGGCCACTGGACTCCAGTCTGAGTGACAGAGTGAGACTCCAACTCAAAAAGAAAGAAAGAAAGAAAGAAAACACTGGATTAAGGTCTCTTTGCTTTTCAAGTTTAAGCCGGTTTGGATTTGTAAACTAGGAAGAAAATCTATTTTTTTAAGCTGAAATTATTTCACATAGAGAACAGACCAAATTTGTGAAACGACTTAAAAACTGATTGCAACATAAAACACTTACTTTAAGGACAGTCAACATTTTCCACTTATTCCTCCTAAGAAGCACTTCACAAGACTAGCCTGGGTAACCTGGCGAGACCTCGTCTCTACAACAAATCAAAAATTAACCGGGCACGGTAGCACACACCTGTAGTTCCGGTTACTTGGAAGACTGGGGTGGAAGGATCGCTAGAGTCCAGCAGGTCGCTGGGGTGGCCGTGAGTGTGCCACTGCACACTGGGTGATGGAGTGAGACTCCAACTCAAAAAAAAAGCAAAACAAAAAAAGCACTTTAAATGAGCACAGATTTCAGTTGGGTAAAAAAGGGTTGCCAACACTGAAATATTACCCTAAAAATGGGACAGATGTATTCCTCTAGAGATATCTAACCACAAGATAAACAGTCAGCTGCTAAGGATGTTTGAAATCTGTCTGAAAGAACTAAAATATTCTACCTCTGAGGTTTTTTTAAAGTCTATATACTATACATATTCTGTTGATCCAAAAAAAGATCTCTCAATGGCAATTTTCTACCTCCAGCTTCATCTTGAAACTAAAGGTATATCTCCCAGTTATGAGGGAATAGAAGAAAAGACTATTTTCATGCCATCAGGTCCAAATAACAGTTTTTTTTTTAAAGTGTGGCAGCATTCTAAATTGGTTTAAAATGTACTGATCAATTTCCAAAGCACATATGCTAAATTAACACATGCAGAGGGAATGGAAGAGAATAGACTGCCAAAAAGAAATTAGGGAAGATTAAAGAAATTTCCCCTCCAATTCATTCTGATGCTGATTTTACGTCTCGTTCCTTTAAAAAAAATTAAAATTAAAAAATCCTCAGTGGGCTCGGTGGCTCAGCCTGTAATACCGCACCTTTGGAAGGCTGAGGTGAGTGGATTGCCTGAGCCCGCGGATTCAAGACCCGCCTGGGCAGCGAGACTTCATCTCTACAATAAATCAGAAAAATCAGCAGGGCGTGGTAGTGCATGCCTGTAATTCCGGCTACTTGGAAGGCTGAGGCGGAAGGATTGCCGGAGCCCAGCAGGCGAGGCTGCGGTGGCCACGAGCGGCCACTGCACTCCAGTCTGGGCAACAGAGTGAGACTCCAACTCAAACAAAACAAAAAAAAATCCTCAGATGCTTTCCTATTACCTACAAGATAAAGTCCAAATTATTTGGCCTGGCATTCAAAGCTCTAGCATCCAGCACTACCTAATCCTTCAATGTTATCTCCTACAATTCCCTCCCTCCAGACAAACTGGCCTCCTCCACTCTCTTCCAACAGGAAATACCCCACAAGAAAGTTAGAAAGCCCAGCACCAATAATAGGTACAAAGCTTCCTTTCCTAACAATCAAAACAAAGAATAAGTGGGCCGGGCATGGTGGCTCAGTCTATAATCCCAGCACTTTGGGAGGCCGAGGTGAGAGGATGGTCTGAGCCTGAGGGTTCGAGACCAGCCTGGGCAACTTGGTGAGACCTGTCTCTACAATAAGTCAAAAAATAAGCTGGGTGTGGTAGCGCACGCCTGTAGTTCCAGCTACTTGGAAGGCTGAGGTGGAAAGATCACCTAAGCCCAGCAAGTCAGCAAGTCCAGCACTCGGTGGCCGTGAATGTACCACTGCACTCTAACTTGGGCAACAGAACGAGACTCCAACTCAAAAACAAAAAAACAAACCAAAGAATAAGCAATAAGAAATTTCAAATTTCCCATTAAAACCAATCTCCAGTGGATGATCTAGGCTAATAAATGGCAGAGGAGGTGGGATTTAGTAAGGTCAATGCTATCAAAAGAAATACATATCATATCCTTCTGCGGCTACTATGAATTGTGATGAATTCTTTCTTCTACTGAAGCTGCTTTCATTTTTTTCTAGCCCTATTACCTGTTATCTAATACATCTGGAAATCCCAGGCCCCCATTTGGACCCCATTTTTTTTTTTTGAGTCAGAGTCTCACTCCGTTGCCCAGGCTGGAATGCAGTGGCATGCTCACGGCCACCCCACTGTCGACCTGCTGGGCTCGGGTGATCCTTCCACCTCAGCCTTCCAAGTACCCTGAAATACAGGCACGTGCTACCACACCTGACTAATTTTTTATTTATTGTAGAGATGAGGTCTCGTCAAGTTGCCCAGGCTGGTCTCGAACCTGCAGGTTCAGGCAATCCACTCACCTCGGCCTCCCAAAGTGCTAGGATTACAGGCTGAGCCACCAAGCCCGGCCTGGACACCACTATTAATATGCCCTTTTACTTGGCATTCTCTTCAATGACAGTCATTTAGTTTCCATTGGAGAGGAAGGAAGGGAATCTGCCAATTTAATTTTTGCCACTACAGGCTCATAAACAAGATTTGGCATAAGCTGTAGTCAACTGCTCAAAAAATGTTCTGGCTTTACATTAACAATCTATAACTCTAGTCCATGCCCACTCTTCAGCATACCACACTCTTCCACACAGCCCTGAAAAGTCATTCTTTTTTTTTTTTTGAGTTGGGAGTCTCACTCTGTCGCCTAGACTGGAGAGCAGTGGCACGCTTTCAGCCACCGCAGCCTCAACCTGCTGGGCTCCGGCGATCCTTCCGCCTCAGCTTTCCAAGCAGGCGGAACTACAGGCGTGTGCTACCACACCCAGCTAGTTTTTGATTTATTGTAGAGACAAGGTCTCGCCAAGTTGCCCAGGCAGGTCTCAAACCTGCAGGCTCAGGCAATCCACTCATCTCGGCTTCCCAAAGTGCTGAGATTACAGGCTGAGCCACCAAGCCTAGCCTGAAAAGTCATTTTTAACCCGAGTGGCTATGAAGACAGGGTGACCCCAGCATGGAGAAGCCGTCTTTTTTTTAAATCAGCTCTCAGGCCCTGCCCGTTCCTACTCTTCCAGACCTGGAGATAAAAATATCAAACAAATTAATTAGACATTCTCATCAAGGTTCCCTCTTCTAGCTGGCAATTCTTTTTTTTTTTTTGAGTTAGAGTCTCACTCTGTCGCCCAGACTGGAGTGCAGTGGCTGCTCCTGGCCACTGCAGCCTCAGCCTGCTGGGCTCCGGCGATCCTTCCGCCTCAGCCTTCCGAGTAGCCGGAATTACAGGCGCGTGCTACCATGCCCAGCTGATTTTTTTGATTTATTGTAGAAATGAGGTCTCGCCTGCCCAGGCGGGTCCTGAACCCGCGGACTCAGGCAATTCACTCACCTCAGCCTCCCAAAGGCGCAGGATTACAGGCTGAGCCACCAAGCCCGGCTTAGCTGGCAATTCTTAATCATGAATAGTACAGGGACAGAAAAGAGGAGAGTGGAAAATATATACAGCAAAGAGAGTAGTGTATCTGGTCTCTTTGATGAATGGTAACATCCTGAAGGCCAGGATGCTGCCACAGAGAACCAGGTCTTGGTCATCTAGGACAAAACTCAAAGATGATAATTAAATAGTCAATTAACAGTCTAAATGTACAACACCAGATAAGGTTAACACAGAGTTTTTTTTTTTTTTGAGACAGGGTCTCACTCTGTTACCCACGCTGGAGTGCTGTGACATGATCCCAGCTAACCACAGCCTTGACGTCCCAGGCTCAGGTGATCCTACCACCTGTCTGCCAAGTAGCTGGGACTACAGGCACATGCCATTACTCTCAGCTAATTTTTGAGTTTTTTTGTAGCGACAAGTTCTCACTATGTTGCCCAAGCTTAACTCCTAGGCTCAAGCAATTCTCCTAACTCATCCTCCCAAAGTGCTGGGATTACAGGTATGACACCATGCCTGGTCAGACCTATTTTAAATTCTGAGAAGTAGAAGTATCTCATATGTCTGAACTAGGAATGTGAATATGTAAAAATCATTCTACTGATCTGTAACTTTTAAGCAGAGCACTACTGTAAATGAAGTCTCCAGAAAATTCTAATACTGTGTTTTCTCTGTACCCCAACTAGACTGTGAACTCTTTGAGGACAAAGAACATATGCCTTCCGTAGCGCCAAAACTTCTACCTTAATACCTGGTATTTAACTCAAAATACAATTGATGGTCTGCCTGATAATAATCAGGCTGAAAAGAAAACATGAATTCTGGTATGTTTTCAAAGTCAAGTAGCAGGTGAAACCAAAGACAGAAATGGCCCATGTGGTGGCCACCTATAAATTGGATTGGCTAACACTCCCTGGACCAAAACTGTTTCAGTAGTCACTGAATCCCTGTTAAGCAAGTCAAAAATTTATGGAGACAGTTCTCATTAAATATGGCAGTCTGCAAGATTATCAAATTCTGAAATCAGAAGGGAAAATAAAGCCAAAATAGAATTACATGCATAAAAACTGAGCTCAAGATAGTGAAATAACACTACACAGTGAAATTTTTTTCATTCACAAGAAACAAGAGCAGAAAAAAGCCAAAATCAAGTAAAGGAGGATTCAACAAGCCAGGCATCCTGCGAGAGTGCCAAAAAAAAAATGTATACACATTTTAAACAATGTTAAGAGATGTTCACTGTAATCAGAAGTGTCTGGATGCTGACAGTAACTACTTTGGGAATCCCGTGTAAATTGCAGAAGTCAAACTTGTATTCATTGTATTGTGGCTTGTACTCATCTTTTGTTGTCAGTATATATTGAGTACTACAATTTTAATAGTTTTTTCCTTCCTTAAGGATCCATTCTTAAAATGGATACATTTTTCTGGCACCCTCTGTGTATATACTTTCTTTACTTTCACTAAAGTTCCTCACCAGGGGCTAGTAGCCATTAGGCTAAGGTAAGAGAGATGAGTCAAGGTTGAGTTTTTCATTTAAAAAGTCGACCAAGGCCGGGCACAGTGGCTCACACCTATAATCCCAGCACTTTGGGAGGCCGAGGTGAAAGGATTGCCTGAGCCCATGAGTTCGAGATCAGCCTGGGAAACTTGGCTAGACCTCATCTCTACAATAAATCAAAAATTTAGCCGGGCATGATGGCACGTGCCCATAGTTCCAGCTACTTGGAAGACTGAGGAGGAAGGATTGCCTGAGCCCAGCAGTGGAGGCTGCGGTGGCCAAGAGCGTGCCACTGCCCTCCAGGCTGGGTGACAGAGTGAGATTCCAACTCAAAAAAAAAAAAAAAAAGTCCGATCAACTTTACAGTTGTGTTAAAGCTAAGTGAAAGTTGGAATGGGGTTTTCCGTGGATCAATATGAGGTAAAGTGGATCACCAGGTAGAGCAGCAGCATGAGAATTTTTTAGGCATTTAATTTCAGCTCCTAGGGAACCATTTGGTATTTGGCAACGGACCGTCCCTTTTTGTGTTTCTTTTTTGTTTGCTTGCTTTTTTGTAAAGATGGGGTCTGGCTATGATACCCACACTGGTCTCTAACTCCTGGCCTCAGACGATCCGATCCTCCAGCCTCAGCCTCCGAGTGCTGGAATTACAGAAGTGAGCCACTGCGCCCGGCCAACCTAACCTTTCTGAGCCTCAATTTTCCTATTCACAAAAAGAGAGCATGGCAATGCTGGCTCTTCTCGTAACTTCACGGGGCATTGTCTGATATAAAATAGAGCACTATGAGAAAAGCAGCACACCACAGTTACACATTATTGCGACTACTTATAAAATCATTACCCGCTAGGATGAAACTCCCCACACATGAGATGAAGCCCGAGAGGAAAGAGTTGAAGGGGAAGGTCCCCACGAGGAGACAGTAACCGAACTGCAGCGCCCCGGTCAGCAGTATATACAGGAGGTACGCGTCCAGCAACTTCAGACGCTGCGGAGTGGAGCTCAAGTACTCTTCTAAGAACCGCGAGATAACCGACACTACCGACGCCGACATGACTACACACTCGGGGTACTCGGGCCGGCTTTCCCCAAACTCCTAGAAGACTCGACGACCACACCGGATGTAGTGTTTGCGCATGCACACCACCGTGGCCCAGCTCCGCCCACCGCGCTGTGCCAATTTGCGCAGGCGCCGAGGCAGGCCAAGGCGCGTGACAACCAATGCGCAGACGCAGACTGCAGGAACTACAGCCCTAAAAAGTTAGTGCGTCTGCGCAGTGGCTACGTCAGTGAGCAGGAGACGTGTACTCATTTTGTTCGGGTTCCGCCATCTGATTGGTGACGCCCACAGTTGCTCTGGCAACTAGATACCGAGAGGTTTTACCGCCGCCGCGTGCCAAATCAGAGAACTCCCGCTCGTTTTTTGTGCTGCGAGATTGTTTATATCTGTTTTGAGGCAATGCCTGGCGTTCCCGAGGTTTAGTACTATCCTGACGCTAAGTCTGTTAAGGGAGCTGTCTGTGGATGTCTGTCACAGATTATTAGAAGTCTAGTTCCTCCCGAGTGGGAAATACCGTAGCCAGCCATTGCGCAGGCACCAGTTTAGAGTTGGTTCGTGGGGAGTGGGTGTGTTGCGGGCGAGAAAAAGGGAGCTTGACCTCTGCAGCGCCCTGAACTGGAACTCGGGATCCTACGGTGCAAACATTGGGGCACCTTCTCGGTTCCTGACGTTGTTCTAAGCTGTGGAGATCTTCAGGTGAATCAGATACAATTGCTCTATTTATAGAGCCAGTGAGGAGAGGGATAACTGTGGAGTATAGTGCAAGAAGAGTATATATAATCAAGTTTAGCAGCTCTCTGAGCCTTGAGCCTGGAGTAATATCCTAGGGATGCCTGCGCTGAAAGGCCCTCAAGAGCATACCTGGTTCAACCCAACTCTCCAATTCATTTTGCAGAAGAAACTGAAATGATGTTTTGAGTTTTTGTATTTTAACAAGTAAGATTATTTCTAGGGTTTTAACTTAAAAAAAATAAGCTCTCTGTAATCCCAACGCTTTGGGAGGCCGAGGTGAGCGGATTGCCTGAGCCTGCATGTTTGAGACTCGCCTGGGCAACTTGGCAAGACCTCATCTCTACAATAAATCAAAAAATTAGCTGGGCGTGGTAGCGCACGCCTGTAGTTCCAGCTACTTGGAAGGTTGAGGCGGAAGGATTGCCGGAGCCCAGCAGGCGAGGCTGCGGTGGCCAGGAGCGGCCACTGCACTCCAGTCTGGGTGACAGAGTGAGACTCCAGCTCCAAAAAAATAAATAAATAAGCCCTGCCTCCTCCTGGCTTTCCTTGACCCTTTAAATTTCACATGAATCTTGCCTTCAAAACCTAGTTTATCTTACCTTTCAGCTGCAAGTCTTTCGGCACATAACCAGGGGCTTTATTTTTGACTTCTTAATAACTTAAAACTGCCTTAGGCACATGAGCAAAATTCCTAACACAGCAAATGAACATGCTGTTCATTTTCACTTTTTATTTGCATTTAGACTGGAAACTATCAGTATTAACTACTGATATTGATTATCAGTAGTGAGCAAAGCCTTGCTTCGATTCTAGAAAAAACCCACATCCTCAGAAAGTAATCTTTTTGAAGAGGTAGATTCATATTCATACCCACGGAGATTTGCACAGCTCTATTAACTTACATTCAGCCTAAACCCTGTTAAGTTGCTGAGAGGAAAAGAAAAAAAAATGGATAACCAGACTGGTTCCTATTTTAATATAATATAGCAGGACGCTCTCTAACAAGTTGAACGTTTCTCCCTGCCTCATCGACAAGTAGAATGGTAGTTTCCTCACAAGTGTTCAACTTCAGACTTTACAGACTATGCTGATGCTTTTTAATCATTCAGGAATAGATTCTTCAGGGAGTTCCTATTCCATCAGCCCGGCTCCTTCCAGCAGTTTCTCCCTTATGTTTTGTCTGCCTTTGATCTATGTCAACTATCATTATTAACATCTCCACAGGAACTCTTACGAGCAAAGCAGAAGAGATGAAAAATATCAGGTTTCTTATTGAATACATCCCTTTTTGAGACCTGCAAGTCACAGCAATATACTAAACTAAGACTTCTTTGAACTACTGAAAATAGCAAAAAAAGATCTTGTTCTCAATTCAGTTTATGATTCTATAATCATTCAGACATTTTAACTGATCTATCAATATGAAATTGCAAAACTAGTTTTGATTTCAGTTAGCTTAAATCAGAACATTAATACATGTAAAAATTGATGCCCAGAGTAATAGATAAGAGTGCAAGCTCTAGGGTTAGACAAACCTGGGTTGAACCTTGATTCTGCTGTTTAAGAGTTGTCTAATCCATCCATGCTCGGTGGCTCAGCCTGTAATCCCAGCACTTTGAGAGGCTGAGGTGAGTGGATTACCTGAGCCCGCGGGTTCAAGAAACTAGCCCAAGCAAATTGGTGAGACTTCATCTCTACAATAAAATAAAAAACTAGCCAGGCGCAGTAACGTGCACCTGTAGTTCCAGAGACTTGGAAAGCAGATGTGGAAGGATCGCAGGGGTCCAGGAGGTTGACGCTGGGGTGGCAGTGAGCATGCCACAGCACTCCAGACTGGGTGACAGAGTGAGACTCCAACTCCAAAAAAAAAAAAAAAAAAAAAGAGAGAGAGATTATCTCATCTGGAACAAGTTATTCAGTCTTAACAGTCTCATTTTCCTTTTCTATAAAATGGAAATAACAATATCCAAATCATTGAAATGTCATAAGGATTAAATAGATAATATTAAGCATTAAGCACTTAACATACTGTTTGGCACACAGTAAATGGTCAATAAATGTTTGCTCTTATTGGTCGTGCTCAGTGACTCAAGCCTGTAATTCCAGCACTTTGGGAGGCCGAGGCAAGTGAATTGCCTGAGTCTGCAGGTGCTAGACCAGTCCGGGCAACTTGGCAAAACCTTATCTCCACAATAAATCCAAAAAATTAGCCAGGCATGGTAGCACACCTGTAGTTCCAGCTACTTGGAAGACTGAGGCAGAAGGATCACTGGAGCCTAGCAGGTCAGCGCTGGGGTGGCCATGAGCATGCCACTGCACTCCAGTCTGGGATGCGGAGTGAGACTCCAACTCAAAAAAAAAAGTTTGCTCTTATTAACTACTATTAATCCTGGCAATTAGTTACATCTGTTTTCCTTATTTTTCTGAATGAAGAGTTGGCCACCGGGCTCGGTGGCTCAGACTGTAATCCCACGCCTTGGGAGGCTGAGGTGAGCAAATTGCCTGAGGTCACGGGTTCGAGACCCGCCTGGGCAACTTGGTGAGACCTCATCTCTACAATAAATCAAAAAATTAGCCGGGCGTGGTAGCACGCGCCTGAAGTTCCAGCTACTTGGAAGGCAGAGGCGGAAGGATCGCCAGAGCAGCAGGTCCAGTCTGGGTGACAGAGTGAGACTCCGACTCAAAAAAAAAAGAGTTGGCCAAACTACATAGCCCTCAATATTTTGGATATGCAAAAGATGGCAGTAAGGGACTGCAACTCAGATGACCTTTAAAGGGCCAATCTAATTCATAAAAGTCAGAGTATCCTTTAGGGGTTTTATTACTAAAACACTGAACATCATGAAATAATGGGTGAGTGAAGGAGTAAGAGGGCTCCCTAAGGGCAAAGTCTGTGATTTTATATCATGTCTCTCTACACAAAGAAATCACATTCTTTACCAAAAAAAAAAAAACACAAGTCTTCCAAATTTGAGTAGAAAAGGACTCTTCTTAAAAAAAAAAAAAAAAAAAAAATCTCTGCATAGAAAAGAGATTTTCCAGTTCTTTTTCCTTGTATTTTAACTTTTGCCTTAAGATTCCTCTGCTGGGCCGGGCTCGGTGGCTCAGCCTGTAATTCCAGCACTTTGGGAGGTGGAAGTGAGTGGATTGCCTGAGCCCACAGGTTCGAGACCTGCCTGGGCAACTTGGCGAGACCTCATCTCTACAATAAATCAAAAATTAGCCAGGCATGGTGGCGCGTGCCTGTGAGGGACCCAAGAGACTCAAAAAAAAAGCTATACTTACTGTAAAAGAAGTATTCACTGTATTTTATATAACCCTGCCTCACATTTGCTATATTTTATGAATTCTTAGTATTTTAAATCCTACCTCAGACCCCGTAGGACTAGGCATATTCCTTTGCCTGGTAGTGACTGTGATTGTAAAGTTATACAATGTTTTAAGCAGTGTGTGTACTTAGAACTCTTGTTAAGCTCTGTTCGTCCCAATTGCCATGCTGACTTCTGCTTCTGCAATGGGATGTAAATGTTAAGCGATAAGCCCCTTCCGGACATTCCTTTGCTTAGATTGCAGTAGACTCTGAGGTGCTAGCCACTTTCCTGGTGGGCTCTATGTTGGTTCAAACCTCTGGTTCCCATGCCAAAGTTAATTTACACGCAGTGACTGTGTAAACCTAGCTTATCTGACATTCCACTCTACCCGTTTAGCCGTTTCCCGTCAATCACAGGCAACTAAGCTAGAGCCCACGCAAACCAGAAAATAAACCTACCAATCCCAAGTGCCTATGTACCCATTAGGAGAAATAACCCAATCATGTAAAAACAAGTTTAAAATTCTTTCCCCTCCCTCTGTAATTGTGCATAAAAACTGCTTGCTATACTGGATCGGGGCTTTCGTCCCTGAAGCTGCTGCATCGGCTTCAAACGTGAGCCCAGATCGAGCCTGAATAAAGACCCTCGTGTGTTTGCATCGGAGCTGGCTCCTTGGTGGTCTCTCGGATTTTGAATTTTGGGTTTAACACCTGTAGTTCCAGCTACTTGGAAGGCTGAGGCGGAAGGATCACTGGAGCCCAGCAGGTCGAGGCTGCGGTGGCCGGGAGCGGCCATTGCACTCCAGTCTGGGTGACAGAGTGAGACTCCAACTCAAAAAAAAAAAAAAAAAAAAAGATTCCCCCTGCTGGGCTCCGGTGATCCTTCCATCTCAGCCTTCCAAGTAGCTGGAACCGTAGATACACATCCAGCTAATTTTTTTTTTCTTGTTTTAATTGCAGAGACAAGGTTTCACCAAGTTGTCCAAACTGGTCTCAAACCCGTGGGCTCAGGCAGTCTTCTCACCTCTGCCTCCCAAAGTGCTGGAATTACAGGCATGAGCCACTGCACCTGGCCACAAAGTTAAATTTCTAAAGTACCAAGTTTATGATCCGTGTCCTAGTAAAGCAGCAAATATCTTCAATGAAGCCATATCCTTTCATCCCTCTGAGGCAGGTTATTCAGTGCAGGTTAGACATGGATAAGGTTGGTTTAAAATAGGGTAAGTGAGCCGGGCTCGGTGGCTCAACCTGTAATCCTGCGCCCTTGGGAGGCTGAGGTGAGTGGATTGCCTGAGCCCGTGGGTTCGAGACCCGCCTGGGTAGCGAGACCTCATCTCTACAATAAATAAAAAAATCAGCCGGGCGTGGTAGCACATGCCTGTAATTCTGGCTGCTTGGAAGGCTGAGGCGGAAGGATCGCCAGAGACCTGCAGGTCGAGGCTGCAGTGGCCGGGAGCGGCCACTGCACTCCAGTCTGGGCGACCGAGTGAGACTCCAACTCAAACAAACAAACAAAAAAATAGGGTAAGTGGCCAGGCTTGGTGGCTCAGCCTGTAATCCCCCGCCTTTGGGAGGCTGAGGTGAGTGGATTGCCTGAGCCCGTGGGTTCAAGACCCACCTGGGCAGTGAGACCTCATCTCTACAATAAATAAAAAAATCAGCCGGGCGTGGTAGCGCATGCCTGTAATTCCCGCTACTGGGAAGGCTGAGGTGGCAGGATCACCGGAGCCCAGCAGGTGAGGCTGTGGTGGCCGGGAGCGGCCACTGCACTCCAGTCTGGGCGACCGAGTGAGACTCCAACTCAAAAAATAAAATAAAATAAAATAAAATAGGGTAAGTGTTCAGCCATCTTATCAATGCATGACCTTCACCCAACCAACCAGGCACACCAGACCTGACCATCTTGCGGGCTGGAATGTGGATCTACCAGTGCAGTAAATCACAAAAAACATAGGGAATTACCCAAAACAGACATGCTGTTCTAAGAAAAGCCTAAATATAGTTAGTCAATAACTTTAATTATTTAGAAGGTCCTTGTGCCCATAGAAGGTAGATAGATGGTAATCAAAACTGGTGACTAGATACCTACAGCACATCATTATTAGCCCATGGTTTGCTTAATTGTGGTAGTAAAAGAAAGCTTCTTGTCAAAGGCAAGGATGTATCCTCTCTTAACGGACCCATGCTCATTCTTGAACATGCCTCTTTCTCTCTAATAAATCTGTCTTAAACAATATTAGGTCTCGCTCTAAAATGCTTTTCTGTGGCTAAATCAACCTACAGAGTATCACACCACACCCACCTGGCACCACTTCTAGTTTCCAATGAGGCTGAACAACTTTGCAGGCTCCTTTGTCTGATTTCCCTCCCTCCTAGCTCTTTGGGAGTCCCATGGAAGCCTCTGTCTTGCCCCCTCCCTGGCACCCAAAAGAGAGTATACCATATTGTCCTTTCCAAGGGCAGAACACTTTCCACACCATGGGGCTGAAATCTTCAGTGCCTTAGCAACACTGTCCAATAAAATGTTCTGTGATAATGAAAATGTCTCCCCCTACCTATCACCATACACAAAAATTAACTCTAAATGGATCAAAGACCTAAACGTAAAACCTCAAACTATAAGAATCTTTGAGCCGGGTTTGGTGGCTCAGCCTATAAACCTGCGCCTTTGGGAGGCTGAGGTGAGTGGATTGCCTGAGCCAGCGGGTTTGAGACCCGCCTGGGCAACTTGGCGAGACCTCATCTCTACAATAAATCAAAAATTAGCCGGGCGTGGTAGCGTGCGCCTGTAGTTCCAACTGCTTGTAAGGCTGAGGTGGAAGGATCGCCGGAGCCCAGCAGGTCGAGGCTGCGGTGGCCGGGAGTGGCCATTGCACTCCAGTCTGGGCGACAGAGTGAGACTCCAACTCAAAAAAAAAAGAATCTTCGAAAATGCAAGAGATACCTTTGTGGAAATTGGAACTGGCAACCAATTCCTATTCAGAACCCTAAAGGGCAATACCTTAAGAAATAAGATAGACAAGTGGGACCTCATCAAACTAATGAGCTTCTGCAAAGTCAAAGAAACCATCAAGAGAGCAGGGAGACAGCCCACAGAATGGGAAAAAAATATTTGCCAACTGTATATCAGACAAAGGTCTAACATCTAGAATCTATGAACTCAAACACGCCAAAAGGAAAAAAACAGCCCCTTTAAAAAGTTGGCAAAAGACATGAATCGACACTTCTCAGAAGAAGATATACGGGCAGCCAACAGACACATGAAAAAGTGCTTAGCCTCACTCATCATCAGAGAAACGCAAATCAAAACCACATTGAGATACCACCTAACCCCAGTAAGAATGACCATCACTCATAAAACAAACTGAGAGGACCGTAATAAAGTATACCATAGACTTAGGTTAAGAGCATGCTATAACCCAATAAATATGTAATCAGCTTGTGGACAATAGCACAGCCATTTTTAGTTTTCTGTCTTAAAACATAACCTGTAACTGTCTAAAGTTCCAGTTATGGGAAGAACTGCAAAGCTTCAACCCCTTCCCTTATCTCACTTTCCCCTTAGCAACATCCAATCAGGTGCCAGGGGGTAATCACCTAAGTTTCCAGATGTCTCTGCAACTTCCCTAGCTAGTGGACCAAGGTCAGCCCCAGTCAGGCTAGCCAATCCTCCACGATTAAGCTGACCACCAGAGGTTACTACCCAATTAAATGGTAACACAACTGGAAAGCCCCCCCAAACTCCTCCTCCCTTTGTGTAAAAGCATAAAAGGCATCTGCTTAAGGAAATCAGGGCCTCTGAATGTACTCCGCTGTGTCGGCTGTCGACAGAGGCCCAGGCTCGAGCTTGTAAATAAAGACCCTCTTAAACTTTCATCGGAATTGGCTCTTGGTGGTCTCTCGGATTGAACTTTCGGCCACTACAAAACAACAACAGACACTGGCGAGGATGTGGAGAAAAAGGAACACTTCTACACTGCTAGTGGGAATGAAAACTAGTGCAACCTCTTTGGAAGACAGTGTGGCGATTTCTGAAAGAACTAGAAATTGACCTTCCATATGACCCAGCAATTCCCCTATTGGGAACATATGTGGAGGAACTTCAAATTATTCTACAAAAACAGCTACCTGCACATGTATGTTTGTTGCAGCTCTATTCACAATAGCCAAAATATGGAACCAACCATGTTGCCCATCGAAGCTGGACTGGATAAAGAAAATGTGGTACATATACACAATAGAATATTGTGCAGTCATAAAGAAGGACAAATATATGGACTTCACAGCAACTTGGATGGATTTGGAGTCGATCATACTCAGTCATCTATCACAGAAACAAAGAACAGGGTACCATATGTTCTCACTCATAAGCGGACCTTGAACAATTATAATACTATAAGAAAGCGATTGGCAGTAATGGGAAACTGTCAGGGGAGGGGGGGTGAGATTGGCAGTTGAGGGAAACTGCTAGGGGAGGGAGGGGCATACCTCATCAACAAGGGTATCTGCATAATCAATGTTTGTATACCTAACACTGAATTGTACCCCACATCTTTATAATATAATACTACTAATAAAGAAAATGTCGCTGGCCAGGCTCGGTGGCTCAGCCTGTAATCCCAGTACTTTTGGAAGCCGAGGCAAGTGGATTGCCTGAGCCTGCAGGTTTGAGACCTGCCCAGGCAACTTGGCAAGACCCTGCCTTGACAATAAATCAAAAATTAGCTGAGTCATGTTAGTGCGCGCCTGTAATTCCAGCAACTTAGAAGTCTGAGGCAGGAGGATCACCTGTGTCCAGCAGGTCGAGGCTGCAGTGACTGGGAGTGTGTACTACACTCCAGTCTGAACTACAGAGTGAGACTCCAACTCAAAAAAAAAAAAAGAAAAAGCAAGTGTCTCTGTGCTGTCCAGTATTAGCCACCATGCATCAAAGGATATTAAGCATTTAAAACATAGCTGGTGTGAATTTTTTTTTTTTTTTTTGAGTTGGAGTCTCACTGTCGCCCAGACTGGAGTGCAGTGGCTGCTCCCGGCCACCACAGCCTCGACCTGCTGGGCTCCGGTGATCCTTCCGCCTCAGCCTTCCACGTAGCTGGAACTACAGGCACGCGCTGCTTACACCCGGCTAAGCTGGTGTGAATTTTTAAAATTATTTGGTTTTTACTAATTTAAATCTTATTTCATTTTAAAATATATTTTTACTAGTATTAATTTAAAAATTTGTTTTTGAGTTGAAGTCTCACTCTGTTGCTGGGCTCAGGCCATCCGTCTGCCTCAGTCGTCCAAATAGCTGGGACTACAGGTGTGTGCCACTACACTCAGCTAATTTTTTGACTTATTGTGGAGATGAGGTCTCACCATGTTGCCCAGGCTGTCTTAAACTTCTGGGCTCAGGCAATCCTCTTGCCTCGGCCTCCCAAAGTGCTGGGATTACAGGCATGAGCCACTGCAGCCAGTCACCAGTATTAATTTAAACCTAGGTAGGCACTTGTGGCTAGTGGTTACCATTGGATAGAGCAACATAAAAGCTATTCCACTCTGTTCCTGTGTTTAGTCTAAGAGTCGTAACTTGTTCATAGTTCATTCAAAAAGCAATGGGCACCCATTTAAAACAAGAGAATAAATTTCTTGCAAAGCCTGAGCTATCCGTTTATCAGTTCCACCTACTTTTGGAATTTTTTTTTTTTTTGAATTGGAGTCTCACTCTGTCATGCAGGCAGAAGTGCAGTGGCACACTCACAGCCACCACAACCTCGTCCTGCTGGGCTCAGGTGAGCCTTCCGCTTCAGCCTTCCAAGTAGCTGGACCTACAGGTGTGTGCCACCACACCCAGCCATTTTTTTTTTGGTCTTTATTATAAAGACTAGGTCTCACCATGTTCCCCAGGTTGGTTTCCAAACCATGGGCTCAAGCAATCCTCTCACCTCCACCTCCAAAGTGCTGGGATTATAGGCATGAGCCACCATGCCTGGCCTACTTCGGAATATTTGATGGTGATTTACAGGCACAGTAAAGAGGGTTTGTCAAATTTATTTCCATCTATAAAGACCATATTAACACTTTATATTATTTTTAGTCAGGATCTTACTCTGTTGCCCAAGCAGTGCAGTGGCACAACCATGGCTTACTAGAGCCTCCAATTCCTGGGCACAAGCGACCCTCATGCATCAGCCTCCCATGTAGCTGGGACTACAGACACACATCACCATACCTGAATAATTTTTTTTTTTAATTTTTTGTAGAGACAAGGTCTTGCTATGTTGCCTGGACTGGGGTCTCAAACCTCCGGGCTCAAGCGATCCTCCACCTCCCAAAGTGCTGAGATTACAGGTGTAAGCCACCATGCACAGCAAGACCATAGTCATACTTTAATTATACATAAAAGTACCCATGTTGGAGGTAGGAAGAGAATGTATTCTTTCATACTTGCACCATAGTGTGTCTTGTCTCAAAGGAGAAAAAGTACCTTACATTTTTTTCTCTAGACGCCTTCCTAGAATAGGCACTGAGAATCCTTTGCACCTTTTTTAACTCTAGCAGAGCCAGCCAAATCTTGAGGCAACCTAGCACTGGGGACAACTTAAGGACTCCATTAATTTTGGTTATAAAAGGTATTTTCCTACTTTCAAGTTTCTTGCTTCCAAGCAACCTCTCTACTTTAAAGCTTGTTTGGCACACAAAAGCAAATACAAACGCTTTTCTGCAGTGTCTCCTGAGAAATGGTCTAGAGAGATCTAATACCAATTCTGGCCCAATCATCGTTGCCTCAAAAAATTATATACCTTATAAGTTTTCAGAACAGTGGGCGATTCTATGGTCCCGTCTAGGAGTGATACAGCAGAATTTCGTATAAGGTACATTTAGAGTACAGCTCCCAAAGCCTTTGGCACTTAGCACATTGTTTTATAGGTAATCGTTTATGTTTCTGCCTCATCACTAGACTTTTCATACTTTCATTTATGGAACAAATACTAAGCACCTACCCTGTGCCACTCCTTGTTCTAGGTGCCGGGAGCAGAGCAGAGGACAAGACAGACAAGGCTCCCCGTGAAATTTATTCTCCACAGGAGGGAAGCTGATAATAAACAAATATGCAAGATTATTTCAGATAGTGATAAGTGTTATGAAGAAAATAAAAATAGGGTAGTGTGACAGAGTGATGGAAGGGCTCCTTAGACCCTGTGGTCAAGAAAGGTCTCAGAAAAGTTTGAGCTGAGCTCTGAATACAGTGTTGCCAGCTCGGCAAAGCCAAGAACAGCCTAAGGTGGAAACAGATGGAAAGCCTGTATTTACCAGTAGAGCAGGTTATTTCTTTCATTTTTTTTTTTTTAGTTGTAGTCTCACTCTGTTGCCCAGGCTGGAGGGTAGTGGCATGATCATGGCCACCACAGCCTCAACCTACTGGGCTCAGGTGATCCTTCCGCCTCAGTCTTCCAAGTAGCTGGAACTACAGGCTTGCGACACCGTGCTGGCTACATTTCTTTCCTTTTGATAATTGTATTCCTACTGCTTAACATAGTGCTTGGCTTTGACTAGTAATAATAACAACAACAATAAGTAACATTTGTAGGACAGATAAGTGTTTAAAATGTTTATTTGAATTATTTTGGTTAACTCTCACAAGACAAAAGCCACAGGAAGAAGTTAAGAGGTGCTAAATATCTTTCCCAAGGGCATCCAATAGATGAGGCAAAGCAAAGGCTGGCCTTCTTAACCCAGACTTCTGACTCCAGAATCTAGACTTGTAACTAACCAATGAGTCTCAGTAAGCACCAGCATCTGCAGTGCTTTCTAAAAATGTAGCTTTCAAGCATCAAGCCAAACCAGCTGAATTCAAATATCAGAGGGCAGGGACAGAAAAGCTGAATTTTTAACAAGCTTTCTAGATGATTCTTATGCATATCAAAGGATAGGACCACTGTGGTTTGTTGAAAGAATAGATGAAACAAGTCCTCTGCTATTTGTATTACGTTGCCCCACATCTTGCAAAGTCCTAAGCCCCTAAACTCTATAAATGCTGGTGTAACATATGCCGAGAAGGAATAGACAAGCCATTGCTGGTTAAAGGTTTTTTTTGTTTTTTTTTTTTTTGAGTTGGAGTCTCACTCTGTCCCCCAGACTGGAGTGCAGTGGCCGCTCCCGGCCACCACAGCCTCACCTGCTGGGCTCTGGCGATTCTTCCGCCTCAGCCTTCCGAGTAGCCGAAATTATAGGCATGCGCTATCACGCCCGGCTGATTTTTTGATTTATTGTAGAGATGAGGTCTCGCTGCCCAGGCGGGTCTCGAACCCGCGGGCTCAGGCAATTCACTCACCTCAGCCTCCCAAAGGCACGGGATTACAGGCTGAGCCACCAAGCCCGGCCTAAAGGTTTATTAAAGAAAAGAAAAGAAAAGAAAGGGGAGGGGGCTGGCTGGCTCTATAGAGAGAAACCAGCAGGCTAATTATAAAACCTCAGTCTTGGCTCATTGGGCTTTGAGAAGTAATTTTAGGGAGTTTTGGATTGGGAGTCAAGAAGCGGTTTTGGGATTTTGAGTTGTCAGTAGTCTGACCTTCAAATGCAGATGTTGATACTGTTGAAGGTGGTTCTCATGGCCTTGGAGTGTAGATGTCCATACTAAACCAGTCACACTTGTCTTTTATTTATTTTTTATTTTTTATTTTTTTTGAGTTGGAGTCTCACTTAGTTGCCCAGACTGGAGTGCAGTGGCCGCTCCCGGCCACCGCAGCCTCGACCTGCTGGGCTCCGGCGATCCTTCCGCCTCAGCCTTCCAAGTAGCTGGAACTGCAGGCGTGCACTACCACGCCTGGCTAATTTTTTGATTTATTGTAGAGATGAGGTCTCGCCTGCCCAGGTGGGTCTCGAACCCACGGGCTCAGGCAATCCACTCACCTCAGCCTCCCAAAGGCACGGGATTACAGGCTGAGCCACTGAGCCCAGCTCAACTGGTTTTCTTAAAGTCTTTATAATGACCAGCGTACACTGCTACAAGAAAAGAGAATCTTCTGCATCTTACAGGAAGGCTAAAGAAAAATGCCGCGATAAACCCCTCTGCACCAGCATTCTCTCACCCATCCTACATCACCCTTCAGTCTGGTTTTAACTAAAGGAACCATCTGAAATCTGAAAGCTCTAGGGACATCAGATCCTGTTTACCAGTTCAAGTAAATGTTGTAGCCAGCCTCAAAATTTGGTTCCTCTATTGAGCAAGTCTGAAGTGCACTCAGGACCTCTAAGCTAAGCAAGCCATTTTACCTTACAGGCCCCCAAACCCACATAACTAAAGTAAACCCAGCATTATAGCTTAGTCCTTCAACTGCTATCCTCCAAACAGAAGAAGACCTGATGTTGAACCACATTTTCTTTCTTTTTTGAGTTGGAGTCTCACTCCGTCGCCCAGGCTGGAATGCCGTGGCACACTCACGGCCACCCCAGCACTGACCTGCTGGGTTCTGGCAATCCTCCTGCCTCAGCCTTCCAAGTAGCCAGAACTACAGGTGCACACTACCACACCTGGCTAATTTTTTATTTATTGTGGAGACAAGGTCTCACCAAGTTGCCCAGCTGGGTCTCGAACCCGTGGGCTCAGGCAATCCACTCACCTCGGCCTCCCAAAGTGCGGGGATTACAGGCTGAGCCACTGAGCCCGGCCTGAGCAACACTTTCACTGGAAACTAAGTTGGGGCCAGAGTCAACCCCAGAGCAGAGGAATGCCCATCTTGGTAGATGTCACACAGATTTAGGGTTCCCAGATAAAATAGAAGACTCCAGTTATGTCCTAAATACTGCATGACACATATGTATTCTAAAAAAGTATTTGTTGTTTAGCTGAAATTTAAGTTTAAGTAGGTGTCCTGATTTTCATTTTTGATATCTGGCATCCAGGGTCCCCCTCCCGCTTTTTTTTTTAGTTGGAGTCTCATTCTGTTGCTCAGGCTAGAATACAATGGCACACTCACAGCCACTGCAGCCTCGACCTGCTGGCTGCTGGGCTCAGGTGATCCTTTCACCTCTGCCTTCCAAGTAGCTGGAACTACAGGCATGCGCTCCCATGCCTGGCATATTTTTTGATTTATGGTAGAGACCAGGTCTCACCAAGTTGCCAGGCTGGTCTCAAATTCCTGAGCTCAGGCAATCCAAAGTGCCTCAGCCTCCCAAAGTGCTGGGATTATAGCTTGAGCCACCATGCCCAGTCATCCAGGCCCTTTGTAGGAGCAGTCCACCCTTGGTGTTGTCTCCCCTACAAACATCCTATTAGAAGGAACATCAACAAGGGAAGATTTCAGGGGGAGAAAGCTATATAATAGGAAGCCCAGAGAGTGTGTGTGAGTGTGCAGGAGTGTTTCTGTCACTTTGTGTGTGTGTGTTAGTTGGGAGTCTCACTCTGTCACCCAGCCTGGAGTGCAATGGCATGCTCACGGCCACCACAGCCTCGACATGCTGGGTTCAGGCGATCCTTCTGCCTCATCTTTCCAAGTAGCTGGAACTACAGGCGTGTGTCATCATCCCCACTAATTTTTTTATTTATTGCAGAGACGAGGTCTTACCAAGTTTCCCAGGCTGGTCATGAACCCACGGGCTCAGGCAATCCTCTCATTTCTACCTCTCAAAGTGCTGGGATTACAGCCGCGGTGTCTCACTTTTTAATTCTGAGAGAGCGGAGGGCTGCTGGAGCCCCTGTGAAGAAATCATCTTTTTTGTTTGTTTTTTGAGTTGGAGTCTCCCTCTGTCATCCAGGCTGGAGTGCAGTGGCACGCTCATGGTCACCGCAGCCTCCACCTACTGGGCTCAGGCGATCCTTTCACTTCAGCCTTCCAAGTAGCTGGAACTCCAGACACAAGCCACCATGCCCAGCTAATTTTTTGATTTATTGTAGACACGAGGTCTCACCATGTTGCCCAGGTTGGTCTCCAACCTGCGGGCTCAGGCAATCCTCTCCCCTCGGCCTCTCAAAGTGCTGGGATTATAGGCTTGAGTCACAGCGCGCTGTGATTTGCTGTAGAAGCGAGGGCTTGCCAAGTTGCCCAGGCTTGTGTCGAACCCATGGATTCAGGCAATCTTCTCACCTCCGCCTCCCAACGTGCTGGGATTACAGGAGTGAGTCGCTCCTGTTTTTGTTTTTTGGTTTTTTTTAAGTAGTACCTATCTCCCTCACCGTCCCCCAAATGTGTGACCAGGATTACTGTCCTATTTGTGGGCCACCCCCACCCCCAGAGGCATCTCTGCCTGGACACATGCCAGTAATAGAAAGCATAACAAGAAGAGCCCCAAATCCATCTGTCTTGTTTCACCTGCCACTGGTCACCGAGCTGCCCCAGGCGGGAGCTCAGAGCCTCCCCTGGCTCCTGGGAGCCCCGCCTACTGCCCGCGCTGGCCACGCCCCTTTGTTATCCGATACTTTTCTGGGTCAGCTGGTGCTGGCGTCAGGCGGAGGGATGGGCTGGCTCGCCTTGACCCGGCAGGGCTTGTTTACTATGGCTGATGATCTGGAGCAGCAGTGAGTTAATCCTGTCTTTTTCTTTCTTTCTCTCTCTCTCTGATCCTGGGACTGTCTGTGGCCGAGGAACAGTTTTAGACACCTTCCTTCCTGCCTGTCCTTCTCCAGGTCGGCTTCCGGGGAGGGCTGGGGGGTGGCGTTTGCTGGCTTTGCTTTCGCCCAGCGGCGGCAGCGGCAGAGCCTGGGGAGCGATGGTAGATGAGCTTGCCTGCAGCTTGGTGACTCTGGCTTTCCTCGTTAATCTTCGCGATGGTCGCTCATTGTCTTCCAGCTGCTGTGCTCAGGGATGAGATGTAGTGGGAATGTGTGAGATGCCCCCAAAGCAAGCTTGTGGGCCGCGGGTGCGGGGGCAGCAGCCTGGCGTGCTCGTCTCTACTTGCCCCAGGATAATAGTTGTGGGTGTGAAAAGAGTCTCCTCCTTCAGCCCCACAGGATAAGGTGTGGGCAGAAGGAAAAGAGGTCTCCACCGCGCTGGGACGGGTGTGGAGTAATGGGCTTGCAAGTTTAGCTCTTGCCCACCGAGACACGTATACCCACGTGATCCTAGTTGGTAATGCTTTCTAAATCATCATAACAGCATGCTTAATGTGTTTTCAGAATTTGAGCTATTGGACTTTGTTACCACTGTCTCAAGGGCATCAGGTTTGGGATGCCACCTGTAGGTGGTGTGACTAGCAGTTCACAATCTGATAGGAACAAAGAGAAGTTCCTTCCAGAAGAATGACTCAGCTCCCAGCCAAGCTTTGGTTTCACCAGAGCAGGGCCTTTCCTGGACCCAGTTCTCCCTCTTTTCAGACCTGCAGAACTGGAAAGCCTGTGAAACTAATTAGCTTTATGACAGTAATAAATGGCTTCCTGGGCTTGAAGTAACTTCCCAGGAGAATGTTGCTTTCTAAGGTGACTTTCCCAAGAGGAAATTGACAAAGTCTAAAATGACTTAGGGAAGCAGAATATTAGAGCTGGAAGAGATGCAGGTAAGTTCCGCTTCTTTTTACAAATGAAGCTGGTGTCCTTAGAAATTAGGAGACTTGATCAAAATCACAGAGGTCTAGAGCAGGATTCCCTCCCAGCACAGAACTTCATCTGCTTCACCCCAGTCAGGATGGAAGAGTGACCACCCTCACCGGGCTAAGTTCATGGCTAAGTGGCTTCTCTGCTCCTTGCCTCAATGTCCCACTTCAGCCCTTAACCTCTCTGATGACATCGAGCACATACAGTGTGCCAGTCACCATTTCCAGTGCTTTGCCTGTAACATTTTTTGGTGAAGAAGAGAGACAAAGTAACTATCCAGCCAAGGAATGCCTGCTGAGCAGCAGCCCCGTAGGAACAGCACTTCTGAGCTCTGCTTTGGGCAGTTACAAGGCAATGTGGGTCCTGATGTTATTGGATTTGTTGCAGTCTCTGATTTGGAGACAAGTGTGTCTTTTAAGACTGTCAAAGACTTTGGGAGGCTGAGGAGGGAAAATTGCTTGGCCCTAGGAATTTGAGGTTACAGTGAGCTATGATTGAGCCACGACTCCAGCCTGGGCGACAAACAAGACCCTGTTCCTAAAAATGCACACATGAATACATACATACATACATACATACTGGCAAAATCCTATGGTCTTGGTCCCCATGCTTCAGGCCCACAAGGAATTCCAGTAGAGTATTATAAACGTTCTCAATCTCCCCAGGATTAGAATGATGGAGGCTGACGACTCTCATCTAAAGCCATTGATGTACCACTCCCAGCTGCAACCCCAGTTTTTCTAGAGCTACTACATGCAAAACACTAGAAATCCAGACAGCTTATGATTTAGCTAGGAGGAAAGTTTACTGGGAGTTTATCCTGAGTTAAGCATTCTTTTATGTGCTTTAGATACGTTTGATCCTTATAGCAACCTTATAAGGTTGCTACTACTATTACCTCCTTTTAATTTTTTAATTTTTTTTATTTAATTTAATTTTTTTTTTGAGTTGGAGTCTCACTCTGTCGCCCCTACTGGAGTGCAGTGGCCGCTCCCGGCCACCGCAGCCTCGACCTGCTGGGCTCCGGCGATCCTTCCTCCTCAGCCTTCTGAGTAGCCAGAATTACAGGCGCGCGCTACCACGCCCGGCTGATTTTTTAATTTATTGTAGAGATGAGGTCTCACTGCCCAGGTGGATCTCGAACCCGCAGGCTCAGGCAATTCTCTCACCTCAGCCTCCCAAAGGCGCGGGATTACAGGCTGAGCCACCGAGCCCGGCTTATTACCTCCTTTTTAAAGATGAGGAAGCTCTGACACAGAAAGGCTAGATAATGTACCCACAGTCAAATTGCTGGTAAGTGACAGTGCTAAAAATAAAACTCTGGCCTTCTGGCTTTAGATCACACCTCCCTTCAGAAAACAGAAAAGTGTAAAAGTGTGGCTATGTTCCATATTTGTGTATGGCTTTGAAAAGGCTGGAAGGTCCAAAGAGGAGATAATGAGAAACCTGGATCTGAGATCTGGGTTCTAATTCTAGTTCTTTTTTCTAACTTGCTGTATGACCTCTCTGGGCGTCAGTTTGCTCATCTGTAAAACAAAGATATTAGACTAGATGATTTGTAAAGAAACATCCTAATCTAAAATCCTGTGCTTCAAATGATGCACAGGATGCCCAGTGTGTGCCAAGGGGTTTGGTAGTGGTTCCCGTTGTTCCCCCATCCCTAGAGTGCCCCTGCCTTGACTGTGCCAGTGTTCACTGGCCTTTCCTATAGCTGTTGGTGTCTGTCCTTTAATCTCCTTCACCCAGGCAGAGTTCAAGAAAAGAGAAATTATTGGCCGGGCTCGGTGACTCAGGCTGTAATCCCGCGCTTTGGGAGGCCGAGGTGAATGGATTGCCTGAGCCTGCGGGTTCGAGACCCACCTGGGCAACTTGGCAAGACCTCATCTCTACAATAAATCAAAAAATTAGCCGGGTGTGGTAGCACGCGCCTGTAATTCCAGCTCCTTGGAAGGTTGAGGCAGAAGGATTGCCGGAGCCCAGCAGGTCGAGGCTGCAGTGGTCGGGAGCGACCACTGCACTCCAGTCTGGGTGACAGAGTGAGACTCCAACTCAAAAAAAAAAAAAGAAAAGAGAAATATCATATGAGATGGAAAGAATAGCAAAAGCTGTCATTTCATTGAGCATCTAATTTGTGCAGGGCACCTTACAGGTTTCCTTACACATGCAGATGCTCAGACAGGTTATTTAAGGAGCTAAAGCATTCTGCTCATCAGTAATAGTGCTGTTACTATATCCAGGAGTTTTGTGGGTTTTTTTAAATTCCGAAACTAGTGCCTTTAACCTCTTGCAATGACTTAAAGAAGACACTGGGTGTGAAGGAAAAAGCAGAATGGGTTATCTGTTTTACTTCCTGCTGTGGGAGGTGAGGGCATAGGTGAGCATTCTACTTATCTTACAATCCAGAAAATAAGACCAAAGGCAACCTCTGCCCTATCAATGAGCTATATATAGCAGAACTTGAACCCAGGCTGCTCCCTGCCTGTCCCATTTCCATGTTCAGACCTGGACTGATTGATTACCTGAGAGCTCAACTGGGCACTGGCAATGCTCTCCACTTTTAGAGGCTTGGAAGAGAGTGCATACAAACTCCAGTGCCCTGCCAGGAGGGCAGATGGCGAGAGAATTTGTCCTGCCCTTAAGGAACAGCTGGTCCTGGGGATGGCAAATAATAACTGAAACATTAGCTAAAAGTTGCTTCCTCTCCCCTCTTTAATCTCCTTGAACATAAATTATAACCAGTGACAAAGGGAAGTTGTAAAGCTGAAATGAGATAAGCAACGTGAAAAAACCTTGTAATCTGTGAAGTATTGTACACATGATGTTCTGAATATCTGTTGAAACAAGGGGCATGTTGTTAATAGCCTTTTACCGGAGAAGAGTAACAGTTTATCAGGCAGCTAGGGAATGCTGACTGCCATCGTGGAAAGTTCTCCTGATAACTCTTGTAACTCTCAGCAAGGCTGAGGGCATCAGTGTTGCTAACTAATGTCTCTGGTCTCCTCCTCTCAGGCCTCAAGGCTGGCTGAGTAGCTGGCTGCCCGCTTGGCGCCCCACTTCTATGTCTCAGTTGAAGAATGTGGAAGCCAGGATCCTCCAGTGTAAGTAGAAAGGACAGCTTGCCCCACCTTCCTCATCTCTACAATAAGACAAAAAATTAGCTGGGCACGATGGCGCATACCTGTAGTCCCAGCTACTCAGGAGTTCAGGGCAGAAGGATCGCCTAAGCCCAGAAGGATGCAGGATCTGCCCAGAGCCAGGCACACTGAGCCTACTGATCCCTGATGAACAGTGCTGGGAGTGGAAGGAAAGGATTTGGGTGATTTGAGGGAAGAGATTCTCACAGAGGGCACCATATTCTATGATGGTGGCTCCTCACCTTCTCCCTATCCATGGGAAAGTTCCTGCCACATCCTACATCTTTACCTCAAACCCTACACCACCCAAGTGCAGTGGCTTACACCTATAATCCTAGCACTTTGGGAGGTGGAAGCGAGAGGATTCCCTGAACCCAGGGATTCAAGACTAGCCTGGGCAACTTGGTGAGACCTCGTCTCTACAATAAAACAATAAATTAAAAAAAAATTAGCAGGGCATGGTGGCATGTGCCTATAGTCCCTATAGACTACTAGGAAGGCTGAGGTGGAAGGATTGCCTGAGTCTAGCAGGTCAAGGCTATGGTAGCTGTAAGTGAGCCACTGCACTCCAGCCTGAGCAACAGAGATTCTGACTCAAAAAAAGAAACAAGCTGGGCTCGGTGGCTCAGCCTGTAATCCTGTGCCTTTGGGAGGCTGAGGTGAGTGGATTGCCTGAGCCCGCGGGTTCGAGACCCGCCTGGGCAGTGAGACCTCATCTCTACAATAAATCCAAAAATCAGTCGGGCGTGGTAGCGTGCGCCTGTAATTCCGGCTACTCAGAAGGCTGAGGCGGAAGGATCACCGGAGCCCAGCAGGTCGAGGCTGCGGTGGCCGGGAGCGGCCACTGCACTCCAGTCTGGGCGACCAAGTGAGACTCCAATTCAAAAAAAAAAAAAAGAAACAAAAACAAACCTCTATACCAATGCAGATTACCACCACAAACATACACATTCTCCCCTTCCCTCCTTCCTTCTCTCTCATTCCCCTCTTGTTCTTTCTCTCTTTCTCTAACCACACAAGCATCTTGTAGATTTACTGTCTACCTACCCAAGGTGGATGTGGAGGCTGAGGCAAGAGGACTGCCTGAGCCCACGGGTTTGAGACCAGCCTGGGCAACTTGGCAAGACCTCATCTCTGCAATAAGACAAAAAATTAGCTGGGCATAATGGCACATGCCTGCAGTTCCAGCTCTCTAATATTACTGTTACCTGTGTTCTGCCTGGTTTGGGCCCACCACCTATCTGACCACCACAGTAGGTTGCAATTTGCATCCCGCCTCTCGTGGGCACTGTTATGTCAGGGCAGGGTATGCCCTGAGCAGCAGGAACCACTCACTCAGACAAGACCCTGGTGCCAGGTCTCTTCAGGTATCCCATACAATCTTCCCCACCACTCCCCATGTGGCTACCCTCTCTTTTGGGTCTCAGGAGGTACAACCACAGCTCCAGGATCCAGGCTACTTCACCCAGGCAACTCTGCCTGTGACTGTTCTCACACAAGCAGAGCAAGCACTGCCCTACCTCAGTCCTTAAGGCTCAGTCCACACCTACCAGCCCCTCTGCTAGGCTGGGCCACAGTTCTGTCCATCTGTCAAGCCCCAAGCACACACAGCTTCAAGAGTGAAGAATGTAAGAGTTCTGGTGTCAATAGTGTCATTACCACCCTGGACCCAAAGGGAGCCAGGCACACAGCCTTGAGGAATAAGACAGCCTTTCTTATTATCTACATACTCAGTGGTCTACAAATTGCGCCGCCTGGAGTTGAATTCTTTTTTTTTTTGAGTTGGAGTCTCACTCTGTCACTCAGACTGGAGTGCAGTGGCTGCTCCCGGTCACCGCAGCCTCGACCTGCTGGGCTCCGGCGATCCTTTCGCCTCAGCCTTCCAAGTAGCTGGAACTACAGGCACGCACTACCACACCCAGCTGATTTTTTTTTTTAATGTATTTATTGTAGAGATGAGGTCTAGCCAAGTTGCCCAGGTGGGTCTCGAACCCGCAGGCTTAGGCAATCCACTCACCTCAGCCTCCCAAAGTGCGGGATTACAGGCTGAGCCACCAAGCCTGGCTTGGAGTTGAATTCTTTAGGGTGTATAGTGTTAAAAAAAAAAGTTACTCTGGCTGGGTGCTGTGGCTCATGCCTGTAATCCCAACAATTTGGGAGGCCAAGGCAAGAGAACTGTCTGAGCCCAGGGGTTCAAGACCAGCCTGGGAAACTTGGCAAGACCTCATCTCTACAATAAGACAAAAAATTAGCTGGGCATGATGGCGCATACCTGTAGTCCCAGCTACTCAGGAGTTTAGGGCAGAAGGATCGCCTAAGCCCAGAAGGTCAAGTCTGCAGTAGCCATGTTCATGCAACTGCATTTCAGCCTAGATGATAGAATAAAACTCTGACTCAAAAAAAAAAAAATTGTGGCCAGGTGTGTTGGCTCATGCCTGTAATCTCAGCACTTTGGGGGGCCAAGGCAAGAGGATTGCTTGAGACCAGAAGTTTAAGACTAGCCTAGGCAACATAGTGAGACCTCATCTCTACCAAAAAAAAAAAATCCAAAAAATTAGCCAGGTGTGGTGTCAGGAGCCCAGGTACTCGGGAGGCTGAAGCATAAGGATCACTTGAGTTCAGGAGGCCATGAGCCGTGATCGTGCCACTGCACTCCAGACTGGGCAACACAGTGAGACCCCAATTCAAAAGATAGATAGAGATAGAGAGAGAGAAGGAAGGAAGGGAAAGGGAAAGGAAAAGGAAAGAAAAAAAAGTTATTCTGCCATATTAAATCAGTAAGGATGGTCATTCAAGACTATTACAATAGGAGAGAGAGAGATCAGGCTCAACTCTGAATACAAGGACAAGTGGGGATTTACAACCAACGAATAGAGAGGGGGTCATTGGAAAAGTACAAAAGGAGACTGAAAAATAAGGGGAACTTTTGCCAAACTGACTTAACAGGATCCTGGCTGAAGGAAGATCAAAGGTGGGGAATGAGGAACTTGATCAGACATAAAGGGTGAGGGGCTTCTTACTAACTGACTTAGTATGACTTACTAATCCTGACGTAGCAGGATTCTTTGCTAAGTCTGGGCTAGATGGACTGAAGACAGAACAGGGCCAAGGTCAAGACCTGCTCAAGAAGAAGACTGAGAGGAGCTTGCCTAAAGTTTAGTCAAGGAGAGAATCTTTGTCAGTGGTCAGAAGGCTATGGAAGGAAAGACCTGAGGGAGATCAGGAAGGGTTTGGGAGCAGAGAGAGAAATCTGAAGGATGGCAGGTAATCCAGGAAAAATGATGACACTGCCCGGAAGCAGTCATGTTGATTTACTCTGGGATTCTCCCCTCCCCAGGTCTCCAGAACAAATTCCTGGCCAGATATGTGTCCCTCCCAAACCAGAACAAGATCTGGACAGTGACCGTGAGCCCCGAGCAAAAGGACCGCACCCCCCTGGTGATGGTGCATGGCTTCGGAGGCGGCGTGGGCCTCTGGATCCTCAACATGGATTCACTGAGTGCCCGCCGCACACTGCATACCTTCGACCTGCTTGGCTTCGGGCGAAGCTCAAGGCCAGCGTTCCCAAGGGACCCGGAGGGGGCTGAAGATGAGTTTGTGACCTCGATAGAGACGTGGCGGGAGACCATGGGGATCCCCAGCATGATCCTCCTGGGGCACAGCTTGGGAGGATTCCTGGCCACTTCCTACTCTATCAAGTACCCTGATAGGTAATGAGGAGCTGCCCATCCCTCGAGACCTAACGCCTCACCTTGCTGGGAACCTTCCAGTATTCATTTCCAATAGGTCTCTCCTTCCCAGGCGATTTAAGGGGCGATGGCACCTCCAAGAGAATACAGTGTGTCTTCTCTTTCCTCCTTTAATGTAGAGTTAAACACCTCATTTTAGTGGACCCGTGGGGCTTCCCTCTCCGGCCGACTGACCCCAGTGAGATCCGTGCACCCCCAACCTGGTTCAAGGCCGTGGCATCTGTCCTAGGACGTTCCAATCCACTGGCTGTTCTTCGGGTGGCCGGGCCCTGGGGTGAGTAGCCTGCAGATGAAGAAACTATCTC
This sequence comes from Cephalopachus bancanus, assembly GCA_027257055.1. Taxonomy (NCBI): domain Eukaryota; kingdom Metazoa; phylum Chordata; class Mammalia; order Primates; family Tarsiidae; genus Cephalopachus; species Cephalopachus bancanus. The sequence continues at coordinate 391,527 of JAPVLO010000476.1, read as the reverse complement.
CTTAAACCAAGGCTGCCCCATTCTAGAAGCCCCACTACATTTGCCCCAGTTATTCATGCAAAGTGAGAATCAACGTAGCATTGTTATTTAAAGCTGCTAATCTGAACCAGATCACTTTGCTTGAGATTTCAGAAGGTTCTTTTTATCCCTTCATCTTCATGGAAAAAGCTTTCCTATGCAAGGCACAGATGGAGCAGAACAGCTACCCATGACTTGGTTAGACCCCAAGAGAGAGGCAAGGGCTGTGAGGTGACTCTTCTTCTGCGATATGTGTGAGTTTTTATGACAACCTGTTGGTGATTCGGGCGCAGTAACCACCGCTGGATCCCATCTCTGTGGCTCACTCAGCACCTGCAACAGGGAGGGGTCAGAACCTCCAACATAACCCACAGTGGCAGGCAAACCTCTCTGAACTTTGCCTGCCCCAGGCAAGTACCACATCTTTATCTGCTCTGTCACCTAGCACGTAGTAACTGTCAGCAAATTCTGTGGGTAAAAGGGAGGCAAGGAGGTGGCGGTCAGGGGAAGCAAGCCATGATGATAGTTTCAGAAGCTCCAGCCTCCTGACTTCACACACACCCTTGCCTGCTGGAGAGCTTTTTACTCCAATGAAGTGAAAAGTAGATTCCCTTTATGGAAAAGGTTGGTAAGCCCTGTCTTGTACTGATGACTTATGTCTATATAGTGATGTTCAGTAGCCAATTACTATGAGTTAATTGCTAGTGGCTAAATAAGAGTTATCTCTCTAGGCCCTTCAAGAAAAACAGAATGGCCCTCTCCAGAGAGCCAAAATGAGCATTTGAGTAGAAGGTAGGAGTTTAGGAGTTGTGAGAAAAAGGAAGGCTAACAAGAGACATGGGTGCCAAGGGAAATTAAGTAGGCAGAGGACTGACCTTCTCAGGTTCCCAGCACTGTGGACTCCAACAGACTCTGTACGGTCTTTTTTCAGGGACAAGCCATGCTCGAGCCACTCTCCACTTTTCTGGCCTTGCATCTGGCATTAGAGCTATTATGGGGCAGTTGGCTGACAGCTATGGAGGATTGTACCAGGAAGCAGGCCCAGGCCCACGCCCACGGACATCCTCCCTGTACTTCCCCAGCCACTTCTCAACTCCTCACCTCCTTACTTCTCACAAGTAGAATACCAGAAGAAAGAAAGAGATGGGAAGCTGATCCGTAGGCCCAATTTTTGCAGTCTGTTTTTGCTTGTATGTATACCATAAAGAGAGGTGAAAGGAACAGATTGTTCTAAAACAGTGTCCTGAGTCTAACATGCCAGTGTTGTTAAGTTCGCCTCTCCAGTGTTCTATTACAGGCCTGTAAATGAGAGGGCTCTTGGGAGGTGGTCTGGTTTCATCCACTACTATTAGAAGATTAAAAGGCCACAAGGGTCTCAGGGAGAAAGAGAACATAGCTCAGACCGTAAAAGAAGAGCATCTAAACGTAGACTCTAGGGGAGCTTGTGATCCTTGGAGGGAAAGATCTTGGAACTTCACTGAACTGAAAATAACCCGGTTCCTCAGTGATGTTAGGCTGTCTCTAAATTCTTTGGTAACCAACTGACACTGTAATTTGAAGTCATCTAGAGCTTCCCAATAGACTTCTGCACTCTTTCTGCCACTGTCATGTTAAATGTATAAAGCATGGCTCAGCCTGTAATCCCGCGCCTTTGGGAGGCTGAGGTGAGTGGATTGCCTGAGCCCGCGGGTTCGAGGCACCCTGGGCAGCGAGACCTCATCTCTACAATAAATCAAAAAATCAGCCGGGCGTGGTAGTGCATGCCTGTAATTCCGGCTACTCGGATGGCTGAGGAGGAAGGATCGCCGGAGCCCAGCAGGTGAGGCTGCGGGGGCCGGGAGCAGCCACTGCACTCCAGTCTGGGTGACCGAGTGAGACTCCAACTCAAAAAATAAATAAATAAATAAATGTATAAAGCAAGCAAATGCTTAAGAGAAATAATGTTTGGTTAAAGTCATTAAAGCATACACAGGCAGGAAGGAGTCTTAGCCCCCACTCCTCCCAAACTGGCCACTCTCTTTCTGTCTTCTCCCAGGGCCTGGCCTGGTGCAGCGATTCCGGCCAGACTTCAAGCGCAAGTTTGCAGACTTCTTTGAAGATGATACCATATCAGAGTATATCTACCACTGCAATGCACAGAATCCCAGGTGAGGATGGCTCCTCAGGCCAGCTCCAGGTAGAGGGTTTGGAAATTAAACTCTAGCTGCTAGTGTTCTGTGCTTTAATTCTTCTTTCACAAAGCTATCATTTGGTTAGGGGAACACAGACACCTGCAGGCTTGATCATTTCCAGAGAGTTCCCCAGGGATAGACACAAGGGAATGTAGAAGATAACAGATTAATTAAATATGCTCTCCCTGTCTCTAGAGGAAAGCCCTTCTCTTCCCTACAGATAGGCAGTTGGTTAGATGGGCAAGAGTCTAGAAGACATGTTAAAAGATCTTTATTTTTTTTTATTTTATTGTTTTAGTCTCACCCTGTCGCCCAGGCTGGAGTGCAGTAGCCTGCTCATGGCCACCGCAGCCTCGGCCTGCTGGGGACAGGTGATCTTTCCATTTCAGCTTTCCAAATAAAAAGGTCTTTTTTAAAAGACTAAAAAAGTGATATAAACTTGGTATTTTTTAAAAGGAAAAGAAAGAAATTTTATCCTGTCCCAGACCTGCAGTCCCCAAATCTCATTATTTCCAGTCTAAGGTATCACAACCTGTCATTTCTTCAAGGGCCATCCTGTACACATGTGATTTCTTTTTTTCTTTTTTCTTTTTTATGAGTCAGAGTCTCACTCTGTTGTCCAGGCTGACTGCAGTGGCATGATCACAGCTGCCACAGCCTTGACCTGCTGGGCTCAGGAGATCTTTCTACTTCACCCTCCTGAGTAGCTGGGACTACAGGCGTGCATGTAAAAAATGTGCCCGACTAGTTTTTTGTTTTGTTTTTTGTTTGCTTGTTTGTTTTGAGTTGGAGTCTCACTCTGTCGCCCAGACTGGAGTGCAGTAGCTGCTCCCAGCCACCACAGCCTCGACCTGCTGGGCTCCGGTGATCCTTCCGCCTCAGCGTTCCAAGTAGCTGGAACTATAGGTGCGCGCTACCACACCCGGCTGATTTTTTTTTTTTATGTATTTATTATAGAGATGAGGTCTTGCCAAGTTACCTAGGCGGGTCTCAAACCTGCGGGCTCAGGCAATCCACTCACCTCAGCATCCCAAAGGCGTGGGATTACAGGCTGAGCCACCGAGCCCGGCTCTGACTAGTTTTTTTTATTTATTATAGAGATAAGTTCTTACCAAGTTGCCCAGGCTGGTCTTGACTCCTTGGGCTTAGGCAATTCTCTCACCTCTGCCTCCCAAAGTGCTGGGATTACAGGCATGAGCCACCACGCCTGACTGAGCATGCATTTTAAAATGTAGTTACATGCACTTTGAAATGACTTATCATTAGGACAGAAATTCCTTTGCATCTTTTAGAGATTTGAGAGTATCCCCAGAACTTTGAAAAGTCCCTATCTGTGGCTCCTGACTTAGACAGCAGGCCCCACAAAGTCACTGATCTAAAGTCTTGGGCATGCTGATGGCCAGGGAAATAATCTTTTCCTACAAGTGTCCTATAAGCGACTGATATCATGAGGCTGTGCTGGTGGTACCGCCTTTGTGAAGGCCTCACCCCAAGCTTCTGGGAGACCTCTCAGGGGAACAGGGTCATCAAGCTACCTCTTTCCAATCCTGTCAATGTCACCAATTGTGAACCCAAAGCCATGAGTAATGTGGGGATTCCCATTCCAACAGCACTGTCTGAGCAATAGCCTCGAACCCAGACAGCTTTTGGAAGTGTGGGATCTGTCTGTCCAGCATTCCACATGAACTCATTGAAGAACCTCCAGCTGATTGAAGAACCTTGGTGAAACAGTAGTTTAGAAACTCTCAGCCGGGCTCGGTGGCTCAGCCTGTAATCCCGCACCTTGGGAGGCTGAGGTAAGTGGATTGCCTGAGCCCGCGGGTTCAAGACCCGCCTGGGCAACTTGGTGAGACCTCATCTCTACAATAAATCAAAAATCAGCCGGGTGTGGTAGTGCACACCTGTAGTTCCAGCTACTTGGAAAGCTGAGGCGGAAGGATCGCCGGAGCCCAGCAGGTTGAGGCTGCGGTGGCCGGGAGCGGCCACTGCACTCCAGTCTGGGCGACAGAGTGAGACTCCAACTCAAAAAAAAAAAAACTCTCAGCTAGGCATGGTGTTTCACACCTGTAATCCCAGTACTTTGTGAGTCAAAGCTGGAGAATCGCTTGAGCAGGAGTTTGAGACCATCCTGGGTAACACAGCCAGACCTCATGTCTAAAAGAAATCAAAAGGCCGGGCTCAGTGGCTCAGCCTATAATCCCAGCACTTTGGGAGCTGAGGCGAGTGAATTGCCTGAGGCTGTGGGTCCAAGACACACCTGGGCTACTTGGTGAGACCTCATCTCTACAATAAATCAAAAATTAGCTGGGTGTGGTAGCACGCACCTGTAGTTCCGACTACTTGGAAGGCTGAGGCGGAAGGATTGCCGGAGCCCAGCAGGTCTACGCTGGAGTGGCCATGAGTGTGCCACTGCACTCCAGCCTGGGCAACAGAGTGAGACTCCAACTCAAAAAAAAAAAAAAAAAGCTGGGCTCGGTGGCTCAGCCTGTAGTCCCGCACCTTTGGGAGGCTGAGGTGAGTGGATTGCCTGACCCCGCGGGTTCGAGACCCGCCTGGGCAGCGAGACCTCATCTTTACAATAAATCAAAAAATCAGCTGGGTGTGGTAGTGCATGCCTGTAATTCCGGCTACTTGGAAGGTTGAGGCAGAAGGATCACCGGAGCCCAGCAGGTCGAGGCTGCGGTGGCCAGAGCAGCCATTGCACTCCAGTCTGGGCAACAGAGTGAGACTCCAACTCAAAAAAAAAAAAAAAAAGGGGGGGGGGAAGAAATGAATAAATCCTAATATCCTATTTCATTCTTGGATAGTTATTAGTGCCATGGGGTTTTTCACAAGTGTGTTCCTTCTATCTCTTCTGTGATAGGATATCTTTGGCTTTTCAGTCATCTCCTAATCCTACCGATGTTTAATAAGTTCAGTGCTGGACTTTGAGAGGAATACAAAGATGACTAAGACACTAGTACTTTAAGAGTACTGAAGAGTAATTGCTTCACCTTGTTTTCCTTCTTTCAGTGGTGAGACAGCATTCAAAGCCATGATGGAATCCTTTGGCTGGGCCCGGCGCCCCATGCTGGAGCGAATTCACTTAATTAGAAGAGATGTGCCCATCACCATGATCTATGGGGCCAACACTTGGATAGATACCAGCACAGGAAAAAAGGTGAAGATGCAGCGGCCCGATTCCTATGTCCGAGATATGGTATGTTGGGCCACCCAAGGAGTGGAGGTTGGGGTGGAAATGCCATGAATTGAATACCAACACATGTTGATTGACTCTCAGTCAGCTCTCAGTCTTGGAGTAGACAAGGGTGATCAAAGAAATGGTGAGACAGTGGCCAGGTGCAGTGGCTCAAGCCTGTAATCCCAGCACTTTGGAGACCGAGGCGAGAGGACCAGCCTGGACAACTTAATGAGACCTCGTCTCTACAATAAACCAAAACATAAGCCAGGCACAGGAACATGCACCTGTAGTTCCAGCTACTGGAAGGCTGAGGTAGCTTCCTAGTGCTGGGAATAAAGGGCCATCCTGCTCTGGTGGGTCCTCTCTCCACAGGAGATTGAGGGTGCATCGCACCACGTCTATGCTGACCAGCCACACATCTTCAATGCTGTAGTAGAGGAGATCTGCGACTCAGTTGATTGAGCTGCGCTCTCTAGAGGAAGAGGAGAAAGCCAGAGAGTCGCTCTCGCCTCCCTGTCTGCTTACTCACCCTCTCTGTCCTTTCCTCACCAACTAACATGTGCCAGCCAGGCAGTCTTGGGCTGTCCCCAGGACAGGACCACAGTGAAAAAGAACACTCCTGACCCTATGCTGAGGGCTGGAGGCAGAAGCCACAAGAGGCCTTGAGTGCCCCATCCTGGGGAAGAACATAAGGGGTTGCACAATGCCACCCATCCTCTCCACGCCAAGTGTTACCCAGATGGTGAATGTGAAGGGATTGCACCGAGCCACATTCCTTCCCTGTTGTGGCGCCTTTCCTCTGAGCAAAGGAGGGATCTCTGGCCTTTCCTAGCTCTGGAGTGTTTGTGGGGGTAGGTTCCATGCAAGAACATCTTCCTTCTCCATCACTCCCTCACCCCCATCCCATGCCAGTTCCATCCAGGGTCTGGTTGGGAACAGTTCCCACTTTACCAAGAGTGGGTCCTGGAGCTCCCTTTACCAGAAGACTCCCTTCCAAAGCCCTCACTGACAAATGAAGAAACGGGCCAAGGCAGGACATGGCTGGCCCATGATGACAGTTTTGTGTGATGTGAGTCCTGGCAGAGTCAAAGCTAGAACCCAGGTGTGCTGATACCCAGTGCTTATTGCACGCTTAATTTGCTAGCTTAATTTGCTAAGGTTCGTGGCAGGTGCCATTGCCGTGGGGCTGGCCCTGCTCACTGGTCAAGGATAAACCCATCCCTGCCCCACGTTCTGGCCCCATTATGCAGGGTTGCTCTTGTCCTGCCCCGTGCCTCAGCCCTGGCTGCCTAAGCTGGGGACATCAAGTGCTTCCTCCCTTGCCCCATCTGCCTCTCAACTAGAGGCCTGTGAGCCTCCATCTGTGCCTTGGGCCCTATAGCCCCACTTGTAGTGTAGAGCAAAGGTGTCCCCTGGTGGAGAGAGGGGAGAAAGGCCCTTCAACCCCAGGGCCATGTCTGGGTTCTCCTTGCCCACAGTATCTGCAGCGTTCTGCTACCTGCCCCCGGGGCTGAGGTCCCCCACGATCCCCTGCCCATGGTCCAGTGAGGAGCTTCAAGTCAGCAGTTCCCTGTCCTCATCAGCCACAGGGTGATTCCTACTGCATGACCCTCTGTCGCTGCCGTCTGTTCCCATGGTCTTCCGCTCATCCCACCCCTGACCTACTGGTCAGCCCTCTTCCCGGGTCGTTTCAGGGGCTGCTCTGAGGTTCTAGGCAGTAGGCTGGGCCTGGCCCGAACCAGCACAGCTCCTGCCTACTCCCTTACTTTTGTAAAGCCAACCCTTCACCAGAATAGTATTAACTCCTGGTGCTTTGTACTACTGGTCCAGCTGCCTTGGGCTCCTTTTCTATATTAATAAAGAAATGAGTAAAAACTGCTGGTGGTGGTGATATTTAAGATTACTCTGACAAGCTGGGCTCGGTGGCTCAGCCTGTAATCCCACGCCTTTGGGAGGCTGAGGTGAGTGGATTGCCTGAGCCCGCGGGTTTGAGACCTGCCTGGGCAACTTGGCGAGACCTCATCTCTACAATAAATCCAAAAAATTAGCTGGGTGTGGTAGCACGCGCCTGTAGTTCCAGCTACTTGGAAGGCTGAGGCGGAAGGATCGCCGGAGCCCAGCAGGTCGAGGCTGCGGTGGCCAGGAGCGGCCACTGCACTCCAGTCTGGGCGACAGAGTGAGACTCCAACTCAAAAAAAAAGGTTACTCTGACAAGCTGGGCTCGGTGGCTCAGTCTGTAATCCCGCGCCTTGGGAGGCTGAAGTGAGTGGATTGCCTGAGCCCGCGGGTTTGAGACCCACCTGGGCAACTTGGCGAGACCTCATCTCTACAATAAATAAAAAAAAATTAGCCAGGTGTGGTAGTGTGCACCTGTAGTTCCAGCTACTTGGAAGGCTGAGGCGGAAGGATCGCCGGAGCCCAGCAGGTCGAGGCTGCAGTGGCCGGGAGCGGCCACTGCACTTCAGTCTGGGCAACAGAGTGAGACTCCGACTCAAAAAAAGATTACTCTGACTAGAGTGCCAGGTGGTACTGGATTCACAACAGCCCCTGTAACATCTGAGTCACAGAAGGAAGCCCTGAGAGGTGCCTGCTGACACTCCACCACTCCTCTGTCTGGGGCAGCGTTTGCCCTCCAGACCAGCCCAGGGCCCGGGTCAGCACAGGCTCTCTCAGCCAACCCATTCGTGAGAATGAGGAATTGAGGTCCAGAGTGTGATGGGCCAAGGCCCCATTCACAGGAGGAGAATTAGGCAGAACGGGGTACTCCCTGCTGACCATTAAATATCCTATTTGCACTGGATGCAGTTGCCTCACACCTGTAATCCCAGCACTTTGGGAGGTGGAGGCTAGAGGATTGCCTGAGCCCAGGGGCTCAAGACTGGCCTGGGCAACTTGGCAAGACCTCGTCTCTACAAAAAAATCAGAAAACTTAGCCAAGCATGGTGTGCACCTGTAGTTCCGGCTACTTGGAAGACTGAGGCAGAAGGATCACTTGAGCCCAGCAGGTCAAGGCTGCAGTGGCCGTGAGCATGCTATTGCACTCCAGCCTGCGTGACAGAGTGAGGCCCTGACCAAAAAACCAACATCCCTGTTTTCCTGAGTGCAGAGGGCCTACACATGTGCTGCTCCCTACAGCCTGTTCTGACTCCCACTCATCTGGATCTCAGCCCAAATACTTCTTACAAAGGGATGCCTTCCTCTGACTCCCCAGACATGAATCCCCTGCTCTGCATCTCCTTGGTATGCCCAACTACCCCTCTTGTAAAACCCATAAACGTGCAGTTACTCGTTTAATATCTCTTTCCTTCCCAGACCTTAATCCACACAAGGACAAGGGTCACATCTGGCACATAGCTCCTGTTCAATAAATACTGGTTTTGGTCAAGCCAAGGGCAGTGAGATAATACCGGGTGTCTAAAAAAGAAAAGTATTAAAATCATTACCAACAGTGCCTGCCCTGTGTTGGCTGAGTCCAGCTAGACCCAGGATTCCACAACTCTAAATGGCGCATAAACTACATGTGTCACAATAAATGAATGTGAACGGGCAGACAGGCAGCCGAAACTCCTGAGTCTAATTACAGAACTCTGCTCCATCCCAGGACCCTTGTCTTCTCTAACTCAGGATTGCTGTGTGGAGGAGAGGGCAAGTATTTAGCGCTTATACCACGCCAAGCACCAGGGCTATGACAGTGAAGTAACATATAGTCCCTGCCTTCATGGGAAATTCCAGTCTACTTGGAGAGACACTTATTCAAAGAATGAAAATCGATGTAAAATTGCAAATGAAAACTGCTGCCCAGGAGAGTTGGGAAAGCATCCTGCGGAAGTGCTGCCAGCTGAGCCTGAGGCAGAGCCATGCAAGTGAGAGGAGTGTCTTTGGCCAGAAGGGCAATTGTGCAGTCCTGCCAGCAGGGAGGGTGGCTGGGAGATGAGTCTGGGGAGGTAGCTCAGCAGACACTCTGACCAGGTAAAGAATGTTGTGTCCATCCTAAAAACCCATGGAAAGGAACAAGTGAGGGTCAGGGTGGGTGGGGAGTGTGACAGAATCTGAGATTGACACAGCCACTGGCTGCTCTGTTGAGTACAGATCGGAGGGGACGAGTCCTTCTCTGCAGAACTTTGAGGCTGCTGCAGTGGTCCAGGCCAGATGCTGGCAGTTTGGACTTGGCTGGTGGTTGGTGGACACAAAGGAGAAAGATGCCTGAGGTTTAGGAGGTAAAATCACTTAATGCCAACATTGAGTGATGCTACCTACCCTCGTAAAGAATGGGTCAAGTTAGCCAGGTGTGGTGGTTCACACCTATAATCCCAGCACTTTGGCAAACAGAGGCAAGAAGATTATCTGAGCTCACAGGTTCAAGAACAGCCTGGGCAACGTGGTGAGACAGCGTCTCTACAATAAATCAAAAAATTAGTTGGGTGTGGTGGTGCATGCCTGTAGTTCCAGCTGCTTGGAAGGCTAAGGCAGAAGGATCGCCTGAGCCCAGCAGGTCGAGGCTGCGGTGGCCATGAGCATGCCGCTGCACTCCAGCCTGAACAGCCGAGTAAGACTTCCACTCAAAAAAAAAAAAAAGCTGGGCTCGGTGGCTCAGCCTGTAATCCCGCACCTTTGGGAGGCTGAGGTGAGTGGATTGCCTGAGCTCACAGGTTCAAGACCTGCCTGGGCAGCGAGACCCCATCTCTACAGTAAATCAAAAAATCAGCCGGGCGTGGTAGCGCATGCCTGTAATTCTGGCTACTCGGAAGGCTGAGGCGGAAGGATCGCCAGAGCCCAGCAGGGTCGAGGCTGCGGTGGCCAGGAGCGGCCACTGCACTCCAGCCTGGGCGACAGAGTGAGACTCCAACTCAAAAAAAAAAAAAAAAAAAATAGAATGGGTCAAGTGAGGCAGTGGTTACCAAACCTGCTCACATAACAAAACAATAGGATTTTTTTTTTTTTTTGAGTTACAATCTTACTCTGTCATCCAGGCTGGAGTGCAGCAGCACGATCACAGCTCACCGCAGCCTCGACCTCCTGGGCTCAGGAGATCCTTATGCCTCAGCCTCCCAAGTAGCTGGGACTACAGGCATGTAGTACACCTAGCTACTCTTGATTTTTTTTTTTTTTTTTTTTGAGTTGGAGTCTCAGACTGGAGTGCAGTGGCCGCTCCCGGCCACCGCAGCCTCGACCTGCTGGACTCCGGCGATCCTTCTGCCTCAACCTTCCAAGTAGCCGGAATTACAGGCATGCGCTACCACGCCCAGCTGATTTTTTGATTTATTGTAGAGATGAGGTTTCGCTGCCCAGGTGGGTCTCGAACCCGCGGGCTCAGGCAATCCACTCACCTCAGCCTCCCAAAGGCGCGGGATTACAGGCTGAGTCACCGAGCCGGGCTGGGATATATTCTTAAAATACAGATTCCTGGATTGTACTCCCCAGACTTTGATTCAGTAAACCTGGGTGGAGTCTGACCATGAAATCTGCACTTTCCTAGGAGAGTGATGCTGTGTCTGCAAGCACTAGTCTAAGGAACTCTGTGTCTCTGATACTTGATCCTGAAATCCTGTGTAGAGTAGGGCCCATGCCCCTGAAAGTTCATATTGTTTATTCTGGAATCACTTCTCTTTGAGAGGCTGCACAACATGCTGATCTGATTTCTCCAAAATGGGCAAGATGCAAACACATTCCTCAGGAGCAGGTACAAGAAGAGTCTGAGACTCGTACCCAGAGTGGCCTGTTTAAACTACCAGGGCCCCGGGCTTGGACACAAGCCAGCACACACACATTCCAGTACACATACGCATGAGCACACACACACACATGCACATATACTATTTCTAATGGGGGCATTCCTAACATTCCCAGGTCTGGGTCTAAGAAATTACTATGAACGTAGCACCCAGTCAGCACCATTCCTGGTGGGCTCCAAGGATTTATGGTGACCGTTCAAGCCATAAACTCAGGCTCCTCAAAGGCCTGGTGATGTAAAAGTTCAGATTCCACAGACAGACATAAAGGACTGTGACTCAACTTAAGACCCAGGAGGTGCTGCCCTGTTCAGTGACTAGCAGGAAATGTGCTAAATTTAACTTCCTCCTCGGGATAGACTCCAAAGTATGTGTACTAAAAGGGCAGTTCTGGTCTCATTGCCAAAAGGGTGATGAAATCTTGATGAATACCACCCTCCACTCTGACACATCACTCTGCAGGTGCAGTTCATGGCCAGAGAGAATACTATTAGCTGATAACAGACACAATATCCAATGAATGGTGCAAAACATTACTTTTTGTTTGTTTTTTGTTTTTTGAGTTGGAGTCTTACTCTATCGCCCAGACTGGAGTGCAGTGACCGCTCCCAGCCACCGCAGCCTCGGCCTGCTGGGCTCCAGCGATCCTTCCGCCTCAGCCTGCCGAGTAGCCGGAATTACAGGCATGCGCCACCACACCCGGCTGATTTTTTTATTTATTGTAGAAATGAGGTCTCGCTGTCTAGGCAGGTCTCGAACCTGCGGGCTCAGGCAATTCACTCACCTCAGCCTCCCAAAGGCATGGGATTACAGGCTGAGCCACCGAGCCCGGCTGCAAAACATTACTTTTCTCATCATGTGACCTTTCCATTCAAACAGAGTGCTCCTTGGATAGGGTCTGGAAGATTCTTTCTCTCTGGTCTCCTTTTCTCTTCTGTCCTCCCTCATAGTCCTTGTCTAACTTACAGAAGCAAGAAAGAGATTTGAAGGTCAACCCCAACTCCATCCTGGTGAAACATCCCAAGATAAAACATCTCTTCTCTTGCTAATGTTGACTGTTCTCATAGCATAAATTCAGTACTATTATGCTAGAAAGGTCTTTGTCACCATCCTACCAGATATCACTCTTTACTGTGCCTGAGGAGGAAAGACAATCCCAGCCTGATGCTTTTGGGAGAATAACTTGTCCCTTGGCAAAATGCTAAGAAGGATTCACTGACATCAACAGGTGCACAGAATCCTTTCCCCCAACTCAGGAAGACCTTATTCCTATGGTTGGTGACTCTGCTAAAGGGCTGGGAGACCCACAGACCTCGCCTTGCTCATGGTTAGTGCTCCTTATTCCTGGAGTGTGTTTTGAGACCTGATGTGGAGTTTATGATAATTCAGCAACCCCATATTTTAATTGACACATACGTGTCTTGGTGCGTTTGTGCTCTCTTTAAAGAAAAGAGATTTATTTGGCTGGTGGTTCTGCAGGCTGTACAAAAATCGTAGCCGGGCTCGGTGGCTCAGCCTGTAATCCCCCGCCTTTGGGAGGCTGAGGTGAGGGGATTACCTGATCCCGTGGGTTCGAGACCCGCCTGGGCAACTTGGCGAGACTTCATCTCTACAATAAATCAAAAAATGAGCCAGGTATGGTAGCGTGCACCTGTAGTTCCAGCTACTCGGAAGGTTGAGGCGGAAGGCTCGCCGGAGCCCAGTAGGTCGAGGCTGCGGTGGCCGGGAGCAGCCACTGCACTCCAGTCTGGGTGACAGAGTGAGACTCCAACTCAAAAAAAAAAAAAAAAATCGTGGCACCAGCATCTGCTTCTGGTGAGGGCTTCAGACTGCTTTCACTCATGGTGGAAGGCAAAGGGGAGCTGATATGTGTAGACTATGTGGAAAGAAAGTGGGGGCAGGGGAGAGAGAGTTGGGCAGGGGAGTAGCTCTTACAGTTGTTTAGTAGAATGAGAACCCACTCTTTTTTTTTTTTTTTGAGTTGGAGTCTCACTCTGTTGCCCACACTGGAGTGCAGTGGCCACTCCCGACCACTGCAGCCTCGACCTGCTGGGTTCCGGCGATCCTTCCGCCTCAGCCTTCCAAGTAGCCGGAACTACAGGCGCGCGCTACCATGCCCGGTTAATTTTTTGATTTATTGTAGAGATGAGGTCTCGCCAAGTTGCCCGGGTGGGTCTCGAACCCACGGGCTCAGGCAATCCACTCACCTCAGCCTCCCAAAGCACGGGATTACAGGCTAAGCCACCAAGCCTGACTGAAAACTCACTCTTTACCAAGGCATTCATTAGGAACCCGCCACCATGACCCAAACACCTTGGAGCGTCAAATATCCAAACTATAGCAATACGAGATTCAATTACACAACCAGAAGAAACCTGAGACAGACTAATGTCTGAAGAGGACTCTGAATGACATCGGTTGCAGGTAATATTTTCATTTTAGTGTGAACAGAAGACAGACAATATGTAGTGTCCAGGAACAGGATTTTGGAGAGGGCTCATGACTTATGATAGAGCATCTATGGGCCTCTAGTAAATTATGAGTTAACTAACACAAAAACTGGACATCATGTACTTCCTAAAACCTTAAGAAAAAAGAAAGTGTCCAAATATAACTGCAAAACCATGTATTCTAGCAGTGGTTTCCTGTACAGGTCTGTGGACTGGAACTAATCCATGACAAAGTAGTTCTGTCTATAACGAAATAACACTTTTTCAGTATTTTTAAATTCTGAAATGATGTCCTTTCTAAACTTTTCAGGATTAAACTATTGTTCTTTTATGAAAATTCCCTGATAGTCTATGATTGGGGGTGAGAAGAAATGCCATGTTTTTGTTGCCAAACATATCAATTTCAGGAATTTTTTTTTTTTTTTGAGTCAGAGTCTCACTCTTATCACCCAGGCTGGAGTGCAGTGGCATACTCACAACCACCGTAGCCTCGACCTGCTGGACATAGGCGATCGCTCCATCTCAGCCTTCTAAGTAACTGGAACTACAGACGCACGCCATCACACCTGGCTAGTTTTTTGTGATTTATTGTAGAGACGAGGTCTCATCACGTTGCCCAGGCTGGTCTCGAACCCCCCAGGCTCAGCCAATCCTCTCACCTCGGCCTCCCAGAGTGCTAGGATTACAGGCTGAGCCGACGCTCCCAGTCTCAGGGATAATTTTAAATTAACATTAGCAAAATCCTAAAGTTTGGAAAGACCAATATTACAGAAGATCAGCATAGGAGAGGAACTTGGATTTTATGACTAGAAGATAAATAGATAAATCATATGGATCTCATGATCAGAGGATGACTGTGGAAAGATAACGTTGTTCAGAGGAAGCAGATCTAATTAAAGGGATTCCACAGCAACATGTATGCCAAAAAGGAAACCATAAAACTGAAGGTGGAAGTGTTTGGATGAGAATAAAGGAAGAAACAAGTAGAAACAGATGTTAAGACAATCAGATGGCATGAATGATACTTTGTTTTTTTTTTTTTTTTTTTTGAGTTGGAGTCTCACTCTGTCGCCCAGACTGGAGTGCAGTGGCCGCTCCCGGCCACCGCAGCCTCGACCTGCTGGGCTCCGGCGATCCTTCCACCTCAGCCTTCCGAGTAGCTGGAACTACAGGCACGCGCTACCATGCCCAGCTGATTTTTTGATTTATTGTAGAGATGAGGTCTCACTGCCCAGGCGGGTCTCGAACCCGCGGACTCAGGCAATTCACTCACCTCAGCCTCCCAAAGGCGCGGGATTACAGGCTGAGCCACCGAGCCCGGCTGTGAATGATACTTTCTTAATTCATATTGCAAAACTGATCATTAGGTAAGTTACAGTAGTACCAGGCTCCAAGCATTAAGACGCCAACCTAGCCGGGCTCAGTGGCTCAGCCTGTAATCCCGCGCCTTTGGGAGGCTGAGGTGAGTGGATTGCCTGAGCCCGTGGGTTGGAGACCCTCCTCGGCAACTTGGCGAGACCTCATCTCTACAATAAATAAAAAATTAGCTGGGCGTGGTGTCGCGCACCTGTAGTTCCAGCTACTTGGAAGGCTGAGGCAGAAGGATCGCTGGAGCCCAGCAGGTCGAGGCTGCGGTGGCTGGGAGCGGCCACTGCACTCCAGTCTGGGTGACAGAGCGAGATGCCAACTCAAAAAAAAAAAAACAGTCGGGCTCGGTGGCTCAGCCTGTAATCCCGCGCCTTTGGGAGGCTGAGATGAGTGGATTGCCTGAGCCCGCGGGTTTGAGACCCGCCTGGGCAACTTGGCGAGACCTCATCTCCAAAATAAATCAAAAAAATTAGGCGGGCATGGTAGCGCATGCCTGTAATTCCAGCTACTTGGAAGGCTGAGGCAGAAGGATCACCGGAGCCCAGCAGGTCGAGGCTGCGGTGGCCGGGAGCGGCCACTGCACTCCAGTCTGGGCAACAGAGTGAGACTCCAACTCAAAAAAAAAAAAAAGACGCCAACCTAAGTCTCCTTCTGTTAGAAGCAGCGCACCTAATAAATGCTTGCCCTGCTAACAATTTCACTTACTCAAATGTTGAAGAAAGGTGGCAAGACATAATTTTTATAGATTTCAGGAAGTCAGATTTCAAATTTAGGAAAATTACCTAAAGGGTTCAAAAGGAACAGGATATTCTCAAACATGAAGTTCCAATTTTCTCTCAAAGGATCCTGCTGAGGAAGAAAGAAGGGTCTTCCAGAATAAGAAAGCAGTCACACAAGGTGTTTTCTGATGCAATTAAACAATGGGCAGAGATGCATGTCAAGTTTCTCACATTAAAAAATGAACCTCAGCCGGGCTCAGTGGCTCAGGCTGTAATCCCGCGCCTTTGGGAGGCTGAGGTGAGTGGATTGCCTGAGCCCGCGGGTTCGATACCCGCCTGGGCAACTTGGCGAGACCTCATCTCTACAATAAATCAAAATGAACCGGGCGTGGTAGCGCGCGCCTGTAGTTCCAGCTACTTGGAAGGCTGAGGCGGAAATCCCAGGAATCTGGGAGGCAGAGGTGAGAGAACTGCCTGAACCCATGGGTACGAGACCAGCCGGAGCAACTTGGCAAGACCTCATCTCTACAATAATTTAAAAAATAACCAGGTATAGTGGTGCATGCCTGTAGTTCCAGCTACTTGGGAGGCTGAGACGGAAGGATCGCCTGAGCCCAGCAGGTTGATGCTACAGTGGCTGTAAGTGTGCCACTGCATTCCAGCCTGGGTGACAGAGTGAGATTCCGACTCAAAAAAATAACCTCACCAGGAGCAGTGGCACAGGCATGTAGTCCCACTACTCAGGCTGAGGCAGGAGGATCACTTGAGCTCAGGATTTTGAGGCTGCAATGAGCCATGTACATGCCACTGCACTCCAGCCTGGGCAAACAGTGAGACCCCATCTCAAAAAAAAAGAGAGAGAGAGAGAAGAAACTTTTCTTTTTTCTTAGACACTGTCGAAAACTTTCTTTGAAGTACTCGCAAATCTTTTCACCTGTTAACCAACCCTCTGACCAGCTTTACAATCCGAGAATATCTTTCTTAAGAACTTGGGAATCACTTATTTGAAATGTAATCTTCAAGAAAGATAGCACCTCTATTTCCCAGTCCCTATGTGAAAGTAGGAACCTAATTTCAGTGGACACCTTGCTCCCAAACTACCCCCTGTTATAAAGATATGAAAAGTTTATCTTTTCTTTGGATAAAGCTAATTAGCTAAAACAGTTGGTCATCCCAATTACCAAATGAACTGAGGATGAACTGTGTATGACAAATGGTGTTGTCAAGTCCTCTTACTTGAGGACTAGTTGTTTATCTTAAGAAAATGTATACAATTCGTCTATATAAAAGGATTAAATGTCTTCGTCTTGGCAATCTTTTTAGCTGATTATCTGTGATAGGCATCATAGTCTAGTTTCATGCTTATTCAGTAATAAAAACTTTTCTTTCTCTTCTACTTTTGTGGAGCAGTTTTCTGAGCTGGAAGAAGATTCTTTGGCTTTTTGTTTTGTTTTTGTTTTGTTGAGTCAGAGTCTCACTGTTTCACCCAGGTTGGAGTGCAGTGGCACGCTCATGGCCACCACAGCCTCAAGCTGCTGGGCTCAGGTGATCTTTCTGCCTCAGCCTTGCAAGTAGCTGGAACTACAAGCTACAGGCATGTGCCACCGTGCCTAGCTAATTTTTTGACTTATTATAGAGATGTGGTCTCACCATGTTGCCTGGGCTAGTCTTGAATTCGTGGGCCCAGGTAATCCTCTCGCCTCCACCTCTCAAAGTGCTGGGATTACAGGCATGACCCACCACGCCCAGTGACATTTTGTTTCTAATTATATTTTCCCAAAGCTACAGAGTGCCAAGCCCCTCATACGCCTTTGGAGGCCAAGAAACACACACACACACACACACACCCCACCCTCCAGGTCCTGCCTGCTGAATCCCGGAGCAACTCTCTGGGGCTAGTGGGAAGGTAAATGAAGGCCACAGGCTGATGAGGAGATATAGGGGGCACAGATACATCAGGGAAAGAAAACCATGTTACAAACTACAGAGATCTACTAGGGTCCATTTTGAAATGCTTCCCCAATACCCAGGCTTTCTAGGATGGGACAACTGACCATCTTTAAGACTCTGTCTTTTTTTTTTTTTTTTTTGAGTTGGAGTCTCACTCAGTCGCCCAGACTGGAGTGCTATGGCACGCTTCCGGCCACCGCAGCCTTGACCTGCTGGGCTCCGGCGATCCTTCCACCTCAGCCTTCCAAATAGCTGGAACTACAGGTGCGTGCTACCACGCCCGGCTAATTTTTGATTTGTTGTAGGGACAAGGTCTCACCAAGTTGCTTGGGGGGGTCTCGAACCCACGGGCTCAGGCAATCCACTAGCCTCCGCCTCCCAAAGTGCTGGGATTACAGGCTGAGCCACCGAACCTGGCCAGAAATGTTACTGTTATAAGAACTGAGAGACTGAATACAAAAATGGATAATAGCCAGACCATATATGACAATAGAATTCTAACTCACAAACTCCAAAGCAACCTGTCAAGGAAGCCAAACCACAACCAAACCTCTGAGGCACTTGGTCAAGAACGGTCAGGACTTGGTTATGACTGTCTATTTTTTGCATCCCTTCCCCATCCAACTCAGGACCAAAGAAAGTCAAATATGCTTCCCAAACCAATGATATAAGATGTCCTGCTTCTAGTTAGCCCACCTCCAGCTTCCCCAAGCCAAAAATCTCCAGTAAGGACACACCTGATACCTGACCCTTTTCCTTGTTTTCCACTATGAAACTTTTCCACTCCCTGTCTGTCTTTGAGTCTCTGCCAAATGCAGGTGATGGTGGCTGACTCCCCTGGTATAGCCAGTTCTGAATAAGTAGCCTCTGTTCTCATCTGAGTGATCTTCACTTATTTTCACAGAACTCTCTAGCATTCCTGTGGATGCATATTTCCTTCTGACCAGTTCCATGCAAAGCACAGGGGTTAATTCAAGCAAAGTGGATCCTGCAGTGCTGGAGGCCAAGGAGGACAGAAAATTAAGACTCAGAGATTCTGCCAACATTGAAAAGCTGATTTGTGGGATGAGCCACTGAGCCGGGCTCGGTGTCTCGCCTGTAATCCCACGCTTTGGGAGGCTGAGGTGAGTGGATTGCCTGAGCCTGTGGGTTCAAGACCCGCCTGGGCAACTTGGCGAAACCTCATCTCTACAATAAATCAAAAAATTAGCCAGGTGTGGTAGCGTGCCCCTGTAGTTCCAGCTACTTGGAAGGTTGAGGTGGAAGGATCTCCAGAGCCCAGCAGGTCAAGGCTGCAGTGGCTGGAAGGGTGCCACTGCACTCCAGTCTGGGTGACAGAGTGAGACCCCAACTCAAAAAAAAAAAAAGAAAGAAAAGAAAAGCTGGTTTGCACTAGTTGAACCATAAGCCTAGAAGGGTAGTTAAGCATTCCAGGCAGTATTTGGACACTAAGAATTCAGACTAAGAGTTTGGTTAAAAACAGATTCTAGACCAAGTGCAGTGGCTCACACCTATAATCCCAACACTTTGGGAGACTGAGGCAGAAGGACTGCCTGACCCCAGGAGTTCAAGACCAGCTTAGGCAACATAGCAAGACCTCGACGCTACAAAAAAATACAAATATTAGCTGGACATGGTGTGTGTGCCTGTAGTCCAAGCTACTAGGGAGACTGAGGTGGAAGGATTGCCTGAGCCTAAGAATCAAGGGCTTGCCTGAACCCGCGGATTCGATACCAGCCTGGGCAACATGGTGAGACCTTGTCTCTACAATAAAATCAAATTTTAAAAAATTGTCCGGCATGGTAGCACGTGCCTGTAGTTTTGTCTACCTAAGGCTGAGATGGAAGGATCACTGGATCCCAGCAGTTCGACACTGGGGTGGCCGTGAGCATGCCACTGCACTCCAGCCTGAACGATGAGAGACTCCAACTCAAAAAAATAAAAATAAAAAAGAATCAAGATGGCAATAAACTGAAATTGTGCCACTGCACTCCAGCCTGGGCAACAGAGTGAGCCTCTGACTCAAAAATAAATAAATAAACAAACAAACAAACAAATAAATAAATATTTTAAAAATAATTTAATAAGCCGGGCTCAGTGGCTCAGCCTGTAATCCCGCGCCTTTGGGAGGCTGAGGTGAGTGGATTGCCTGAGCCTGCGGGTTCAAGACCCGCCTGGGCAGCGAGACCTCATCTCTACAATAAATCAAAAAATCAGCCGGGCGTGGTAGCGCATGCCTGTAATTCCGGTTACTTGGAAGGCTGAGGCGGAAGGATCGCCGGAGCCCAGCAGGTCGAGGCTGCGGTGGCCGGGAGCAGCCACTGCACTCCAGTCTGGGTGACAGAGTGAGACTCCAACTCAAAAAAATAAATAAATAAAAATAATAATAAATTAATAAAAACAGATTCTTTCCAGTCCCATAGAGCCAGAAAAGGGGAAAGGCTATGCTTGGTGGAGAGATGGAAAACTTTGTAGTCAAGCTGCTTTGTGGTCACAAGAAACTAAGACCTTCTCAAAACAGCTCAATAAAAAGAGATTTGATTTACTGGT
This sequence comes from Cephalopachus bancanus, assembly GCA_027257055.1. Taxonomy (NCBI): domain Eukaryota; kingdom Metazoa; phylum Chordata; class Mammalia; order Primates; family Tarsiidae; genus Cephalopachus; species Cephalopachus bancanus. Next base: position 371,391 of record JAPVLO010000476.1, on the reverse strand, counting down.
ACAGGAAAAACACATCAAATCTGGGAAACAGGAATTAAAACTTCGCCAGCTCCTGGGCCTGGGAAGTCATTAAAGCAGAAGGCCCTTCACTCCTTGTCTCCGCTGCTGAGTGGGCTCTCATTGGTCTCTTCTCTGTTTTTCTCCACACTACGCATCAGTTCCATTCTGTCTTGTGGGCAGATTGGTTCCCTCTAATTACTCATCATCTTGTACCTGGCACCCAAAGTGACCACTCCAGCCGCCAAGCCTACTAGAGCTTCCAGGAAGAAGTTCTTCACCAGATATTGTCTGGTATAATATCTATGTCTCTTGCTTCAAATATTCAAAAAAGAGATATTTGTTTGCACAGTTTATCTGTTCCAGTCAAGCCACCTAGGTCATAGGTCATTGACTAGGCAATGGATTGTGCTTTCACTCAGATTATTCATCTATGGTTCAATCATTAGAGGCCAGATTAACAAGGTCATGTCTTAAGGATGAGAGCATTTATGAACATGTTCTATTATAGAAAACAATATTATTCAATAACAAAGACAGCGTGCACCCATCACAGTCATTACAAATGTCCACTAGGAAAAATAATGCAATATAGGATATGATAATAGATTGGAGAATAATGAAGGTTATTTCTAGAGTGATCCTTGAAGAGGGTCTATGCAGAGAGTTCAGGGAGGACTTTGTGCCAAGCTGACTTTGTGCCAGTTGTGTTCAGGATTCCTAAGGAGATGGGGCCAAACATGTTGAGACGTCTCATTGGAAAGAAGCTACACAGGCCTTCTGCAATTCTTTTTTTTTTTTTTTTTTTGAGTTGGAGTCTCACTCCTTCGCCCAGGGTGGAGTGCAGTGGCACACATGCTCATGGCCACCCCAGCGTCGACCTTCTGGGCTCCAGCGATCCTTCCACCTCAGCCTCCCGAGTAGGCAGAACTACAGAGCATGCTACCACGCCCAGCTTTTTTTTTTTTTTTTTTTTTGTATTGTAGAGACGAGGTCTTGCCAAGTTGCCCAGGCGGGTCTCGAACCCGCGGACTCAAGCAATCCACTCACCTCAGCCTCCCAAAGCGCGGGATTACAGGCTGAGCCACCGAGCCCGGCTTCCTCTGTTTCTAATACCAGAGCTTTATACAATAGATAAGTGGTGGTAAATTGGAAGCCCCTCTTTAGTGGTGTTTGTTGAAGGACAACCTACTCCTCAGCACTGTCCTTATCCTCTTTTTTTGAGTCGGTGTCTCACTCTGTCACCCAGGCTGCAGTGCAGTGGCATGCTCCCAGCTACCTCAGCCTCTACCTGTTGGGCTCAGGTGATCCTTCTGCCTCAGCCTTCCAAGTAGCTGGACCCACAGGCGTGTGCTACCATGCCCAGCAAATTTTTGGATTTATTATAGAGACGAGGTCTCACCAAGTTGCCCGGGCTGGTCTCGAACCCCTGGGTTCAGGCAATCCTCTCACCTCAGCCTCCCAAAGTGCTGGGATTACAGGCGTGAGCCACCGCACCCAGCTCTCATCCTCTTTTCTAAAATTCCTTGAACCCGGACCCACACATCCCTGAGGACCCTCAGCACTGGGTCATTCCTCAGGGTATATATAAAAGGGTTGAGGAATGGAGTCACCACACTGGTCAGTACTGAGGGGATCTTGTTGACCTCCAGATATTCTTTCTGGGAGGGAGTCACATAAATAAACACAGTGATGCCCCCAGAAATGACGACTATGGTCAGGTGGGAAGCACAGGTATTAAAGGCCTTCTTCCTTCCGCTTGCAGAAGGAATGCGCACTATCGTCAAGATGATGTACGTGTAGGAATAGGCCACAAGGACTATGCAGCAGAGGATGACGGTAGACAAAAGCATAAAATCCATCAGCTCAATGGCAGTGGTGTCTGCACAGGCCAGGGCCAGCAAGGGCCCACTGTCACAGAAGAAGTGGTTAACGATGTTGGAGCCACAGAAGGGCAGCCGGGAGATGAGGATGATTGGAAACAGCACAGACAGGAAGCCGCCCACCCAAGAGAACACAACGGTCCCAACGCAGACAGGCGGGCTCATGATGGTGGTGTACCGCAGCGGGTAGCAGATGGCGGCGTACCGATCACAGGACATGACCGTCAACAGGAGAAACTCAACCGTGCCCAGAAAGAAGTAGAAATAGCACTGGGTGATACACCCGGCAAACGAGATGCTTTTATCCCCGGAGCCTAAGTTAGCCAGCACTTTTGGAGAAATGACTGAGGTGAAGAGGATGTCCAAGATGGAGAGGTTGCACAGGAAGAAGTACATAGGAGTGTGGAGGCGGGAGTAAGACAGCACAACGGAGATGATGAGCAGGTTGCCCAGGAGAGTCAGCAGGAATGTGGGCAGCAGGAGCAGCAGGAGCAGCAGGAGCAGCAGCTCCACCTCCCTGCTGAGGGGAAACCCCCGCAGAATAAACTCGGTCACTGCAGCCGTCTGATTCCCCATGGGTCTGGTGGGCCGGGCTCAATTCCTCCAAGGAACAAAGGGAGATAACACTTAGGAGAGTATTTCGTGTATGAAACCCCATGGCTGTTCATTAGAAAACTACGAACATGGAACGCGGTGGCTCCCAATTAGATGTGTAATCCAAATTTAACTTGGTTTTAAATTATTTGCCTATCAAATTAGGCAATGTTTTTGAAAATAGTAATGTTCACTGTGAGCAAGAGTGCACCGAGACCTACACTATCACATACTTCATATGAACATTCTAAAAGATAACTTAGCAATTTGTATAAAAGATCTTAAAATTGAGCAAATTATTCGATTTAGAATTCTACTTCCATCCTGAGGAAACAGTCATGGGAATGGAAAAAGGGTTTTGTCACAAGAATATTCACCACAGAATTGCTTATAATAATGAAAATTTAGACCAGGCATAGTGGCTCATGCCCATAATCCCTGAACTTTGGGAGGCTGAGGTTAGAGAATTGCCTGAGTCCAGGGGTTCAAGACCAGCCTGGGCAACTTGGTGAGACCTCGTATCTACAATAAATCAAGAAGTTAGCTGGGCGTGGTGGCACATGCCTGTGATTCCAGATACTTGGAATGCTGAGGTGGAAGGATCACCTAAGCCCAGCAGGTCAAGGCTGTGGTGACTGTGGGAATGCCCCTGCCCTCCAGCCTGGTGACAGAGTGAGACTCCTACTCAAAACAAAAAACAAACAAGTAATGAAAGTTCAACAACTTGGATATCCAGAAATTGGGGATGGAATAAATAAATTATGGTACATTTAAACAATACACAAGCCAGGCTCAGTGACTCATGCCTGTAATTCCACCACTTTGGAAGGCAGAAGCAAAAGGATTACTTGAGCCCAGGGATTTAAGACCAGCTGGGCAACTTGACAAGACCTCATCTCTACAATAAATTAAAATAATAATTTTTTAAAATTAGCTGGGCATGGTGTGCGCCTGTAGTTCCAGCTACTTTGGAGACTGAGGCAGAAGAACCACATGAACCCAGCAAGTCAAGGCTGTGGTAGCCGTGAGTATGCCACTGCATTCTAGCCTGGGTGACAGAGTAAGACTCGGACTTAAAACACAACAAAACAAAAACTAGCAAACAAACAAAAAAAAACCAGGTTGCCATTAAAAATTGTATTTTACAATACTATGTATGTTTGTCTGTTTGTTTTTGAGTTGGAGTCTCACTCTGTCACCCAGACTGGAGTGCAGTGGCCGCTCCCAGCCACCGCAGCCTCGATCTGCTGGGCTCCGGCGATCCTTCCGCCTCAGTCTTCCAAGTATTAAGTTTCTCAAAAGCAAGTTATAGCTGGGCTCGGTGGCTCAGCCTGTAATCCCGCGCCTTTGGGAGGCTGAGGTGAGTGGATTGCTTGAGCCCGCGGGTTTGAGACCCGCCTGGGCAGCGAGACCTCATCTCTACAATAAGTCAAAAAATCAGCCGGGCGTGGTAGCACATGCCTGTAATTCCGGCTACTTGGAAGGGTGAGGCAAAGGATTGCCAGAGCCCAGCAGGTCGAGGCTGCGGTGGCCGGGAGCGTTCACTGCACTCCAGTCTGGGCGACAGAGTGAGACTCCAACTCAAAAAAAAAAAAAAAGCAAGTTATAAACTAGTGTAACATTATGATGTCATTTTGGGGAAGAGCTGTGAACCTGCAAAGGTCCTAGAATAGCCAAAGCATTGCTGAAGAAGAAGAAAGTGGGAACAAGGGAGCCTGTCCCAGCAAAAATCAAGACTTACAAACCTGGAGTGATTAAGACAACATGGTATTGGCATTTTGAGGTGGGGGTAGGACATAAAATGACCAATGGATTAAAATAGAGAGCTGAGAAAGAGGCCCACACAAATATGGAAAAGTGATCTATGTCAAAAGTGAAAGGAAGCTGGTATTGCTCTTTGTCCATGTGAGAAAAAAGTAAAATTGGATTCCCAACCTCATATCAGATAATAATACCTGTTCCAAATGGACAAAAAACGTTACTTAAATGTAAAAACCCAAACCTTTAGAGGAAAAGATAGGTAAATATTGTTTTTGGATTTAGAGTAGAAAAGAAATTATTAAAGAAGACCCAAAAAGTGTTTTAACAGAAAATATTGATAATTTAAACTACATGAAAATTAAGAATTTGTGCTCGTTAAAAGGTTCCTCAAACACTCCAGACTGGGAGACAGTGAGACTCCGATTCAAAAAAAAAAGATTCCTCAAATAAAGTTAAAGGCAAATCATAAACAGGAAGAATATATTTTATACCACATATAATGGGCAAATATTTACTACCCATGTAATTTATATATATATATATATAAATTTTTTCTTTTTTTTTTTGAGTTGGAGTCTCACTCTGTCGCCCAGACTGGAGTGCAGTGGCCGCTCCCGGCCACCGCAGCCTCGACCTGCTGGGCTCCAGCGATCCTTCCGCCTCAGCCTTCCACGTAGCTGGAACTACAGGCGGGCACTACCTCGCCCAGCTAATTTTTGATTTATTGTAGAGATAAGGTCTCGCCAAGTTGCCCAGGTGGGTCTCGAACCCGCGGGCTCAAGCAATCCACTCACCTCAGCCTCCCAAGGACATGGGATTACAGGCTGAGCCACCGAGCCCGGCGTAATTAATATATTGATTCTTGCAAGGCAATCCAAAAAATAGAAATAGATAAGCAATCCAAAAGAAAAATGGGCTAAACATGTGACCTGAATTCCATTAAAGAGGAAAGAAATGTAGCCAATAAATATATTAAAAGATGCTTGATTAGTAATTAGAGAAATACAAATTAAGACAACAAAAAACCCTTCGTGTATGTGTGTGTGTGTTGGAGTCTCACTCTGCTGCCCAGGCTGAAGTGCAGTGGCACACTCACGGTCACCGCAGCCTCATCCACTGGGTTCAGGTGATGCTTCTACCTCAGCCTTCCAAGTAGCTGGAACTACAAGCATGCGCCACCACGCCCAGCTAATTTTTTGATTTATTGTAGAGATGAGGTCTCACCATGTTGCCCAGGCGGGTCTCAAACCCGTGGGCTCAGGCAATCCTCTCACCTCAGCCTCCCAAAGTGCTGGGATTATAGGCGTCAGCCATCACGCCCAGCAAACACCCTTTTTATCTGTGACTGTCAAAAAATAGAAATATGACAGTAACAAATGTTAAAGAGGAAGTAAATGCAGAGGAATTCTTTTACATTGCTAATAAGAGTGCAAATTTATATAACTGCTTTGAAAAATAATTTGTCATTTACTTGTGAAGGTGAATATTCATATGCTCTATGACCCAATAATTCTATTCATTGGTTGAAAAACTTGCACATATGCCCCAGAAGACACACCAGAATGGTCACAGTAGAGAGGCAGGGAAAAAGGGAGGGAGAGAGAGAAGGAAAAAAGAGAAAGGGGGAAAAATGACCAAAGACAGGAGAATAAATAAATAGTGCTGCCGGGCTTGGTGGCTCAGCCTGTAATCCTGCGCCTTTGGGAGGCTGAGGTGAGTGGATTGTCTGAGCCTGCGGGTTCGAGACCCGCCTGGGCAGCGAGACCTCATCTCTACAATAAAATTAAAAATCAGCCAGGCGTGGTAGCGCGCGCCTGTAATTCCGACTACTCGGAAGGCTGAGGGGAAGGATCGCCAGAGCCCAGCAGGTCAAGGCTGCAGTGGCCGGGAGCGGCCACTGCACTCCAGTCTGGGCGACAGTGAGACTCCAACTCAAAAAAAAAAAAAAAATAGTGATATAATCACAGAATGGAATATTATGCAATAGGATCACACACAGCAAGATTTTTAAAATTTAAGCTTAAAAGCAAACAAAACTAAACAACATATTGTCTAGGCATTGTAAACATGCAATAAAGTATTATTTTAGAAGGAAAGGAAATGTTAACACAAAATCCAGAACAAGGGTTACCTCTGGGATGGGGAAGCAGGGGATGGGCCGGGGAAGAACCCATCTTAGTAACTATCAATTTTGGATTTGAATGGTAGGCTCATTAATGGTCAATATATTATTAAGCTTTATAATTTAGATAAATGTTAAATAGATTATTTCATATGTGTCAAACTGTATTCTTTTTTTTTTTTTGAATTGGAGTCTCACTCTGTCGCCCAGACTGGAGTGTAGTGGCTGCTCCCGGCCACCGCAACCTCGACCTGCTGGGCTCCGGCGATCCTTCCGCCTCAGCCTTCCAAGTAGCCGGAATTACAGGCATGCGCTACCATGCCCAGCTGATTTTTTATTTTATTGTAGAGATGAGGTCTCGCTGCCCAGGCGGGTCTCGAACCCGCGGGCTCAGGCAATCCACTCACCTCAGCCTCCCAAAGGCACGGGATTACAGGCTGAGCCACCGAGCCCGGCTCAAACTGTATTCTTAAAAAAATAAAGAAAATATAAACCTATGTGTATTTAAAGAAGACTAAAAGGTAATATATCGATTTTTTTTTTTGAAAGTAGGATTTACTGAGAGGACAAAAAAGCTCCCACAGTGGGAGGGGACCCGAAGGAGTTGCCCTTTTTTTTTTGAGACAAGATCTTGCTCTGTCCCCCAGGCAGGAATGCAGTGGCACAATCATGGCTTGTTACAGCCTTGATTTCTTGGGCTCAGGCAATTCTTCTGCCTCAGCCTCCCTAGTAGCTGGGACTACAGGTATGCACCATCACGCCCAGTTACCTTTTTAATTTTTTTGTAGAGACAAATGTCTCATTATGTTGCCCAGGCTGGTCTCGAACTCCTTCGCTCAAGCTATCCTCCCGCCTCGGCCAAATTGTTAACAATGGTCATTACTTTATGGTCAGACTTCTAGGGATCTTTATTCTTTTCTTGATTGTCTATATTTCCTGTATTTTTTAAATGATGAATAAATGTTTCTTTATATAAAAGAAGTTAGAATTATCGTAAAAGGAAAGAGTGTGTGTGTGTGTATACATATATACATGCATACATATATTCTCCTAAGTAGAAAAACTTGCACATATGCCTCAGAAGAGGGGTATGTGTGTAGTTTGTTTATAGTTATGTGGGGTGAGGGGGAAATGTATGTTAGCAAGCATGTTTTGAGTGCCAACTATATTGTAGGGTCTATGATTGACTCAAATCTATGAAGACAGTTTTTAAAAAATTGCCTGCCCTTGCACAGCGCTTGTTTTTTTTTTTTTTTTTTTTTTAAGTTGGAGTCTCACTCTGTCACCCAGACTGGAGTGTAGTGACACACTCCCAACCACTGCAGCCTCGACCTGCTGGGCTCCGGTATCCTTCCGCCGTAGCCTTGCAAGTAGCCAGAACTACAGGTGCGTGCTACCATGCCCTGCTAATGTTTTTTTGTTTGTTTGTTTTTGTTTTTGTTTTGTAGAGATGAGGTCTCGCCAAGTGCACAGGTGGGTCTCGAACCTGCAGACTCAGGCAACCCACTCACCCCAGCCTCCCAAAGTGCTGGGATTACAGGCTAGCCACTGAGCCTGACCAGCTCTTGGTCTTAAAGAAAAGTGAAGAAACCTGATTTCATGGAAATCACAGGGACAGAGGAAAAATAAACTGACAAAGTTTCCAGATAGATTCCAGGGGCAAGGTCAAATAGGGCTCAGATAGCAAGGGAGGGTTGACCTGGACTCTGGATGAACAGGGCACATGCTTACTAGTCACTAAAAGGTCTAGGAATCGGACTAGGAAAAACAGAAGAATAAACTAACTAGTAAAGGAAGAGGACTGTAAGAGTCTTCAGGGCTGAGTTAATCTCTGCCCATCTAAGCTGGTCAGAACTCTTTATCATCCATGCCTGCACAGACACACACAGCCTGTCCCCACGACCTGCCCCATTTTCATGTAGTCATGGCACATGGACAGTCTCTCCAGCCAACTCACTGCATTTATATTGTCAAGGAGCTTTTCTTTTTTAACAGCTGTTTTGAGATACAATTCAAATACCACACAATCCACTCATTCACAGTATACAATTCACAGAGTTGTGCATCCATTCCCACATCAATTTAATAACATCTTCATCATCCTCGCTCCAATCCCTGGCAACCATTAATCTACTTTCTGGATTTGCTTATTCTGGACGTTTCATATAAAAGGAGCACACAATATGTGATCATTTGTGTCTAGCTTCTTTCACTTACTGTGACATTTTCAAGGTTCATTCATGTTGTAGCATGGATCGTTGCCAAGGAACTAGAAGAAGGAACGTAACAGAAGGAAAGGCCGTGGCCCCAGGGAGAAGCCCTGACCCCTAGCATGGCAGAAACACACACACACACACGGCAATTACTAGCAGCAGATATATTCAGAGTCTATGAAATCTAGAAGAACGCTATGGAGGATGAACTTGGACTTGGTCACCAAATCTGGAAATGGTAAGATGAGAGAGCAAGACTTAACTCATTTAACTGTCAAAATACAGCTTTCATAAGGGCCACTGCACCCAGTGGAAAATCACTTCCTCACATCAGAAACATCAGGAAGTTTAATGATGGCAAAGATACACACCTTAGATGAAACAGGAATTGCTGCTCTCCAGGCAGTCCCAAAATTCTGAATGGTTGCTCTGCACTCACCCCAGCTGGGTCCTCTCATGCCACCTCTACAGCTCAGTCTGCTCACGTGGACTTTGCTGCCACCTAGTATCTTCCACAATTATTATATTGATCGAAAAGCGACAGTGAAACCAACCATGCTTGACAGGTGGAATTCCAGAGCCCTTCCCAGCTCATCTGGACTTTTGCTGTAGCTGTGACCTCTTGCCTGATAAGCATCCATGTGCTGTAGAAAGCGAAGGTATCTGTTGGATGTCTTACATTGCTCAGGAAGTTACAGAGTTTGGCACCCATTCCAGCACTGCGAGTTCTACAGAGCCTCTAGCCCTAACCCGAGTAGGTGAAGAAGTAGTCTTCAATTCAGCAGGGCTATCCATTGAACAGCTGGTACCTCTATACTATCTATACATCTGACCCAGCTGGGCAGGAAGAGGGAGACAGACTCTCCATCAAGCTTCCAGAGAGTGCTTTGTTCCCCTCTCCTGTGATCATTTTCCCTGTCTCCTCTCCAGTCTTCTGCTCAGCCCAGTCTTGATTGCTTCTTGATCCCAGGGAAAAAGAGGACAGGAACACTGTGCTCACCTGATGAGTGACAACTGTCATTTTACTTCTCTCATTTTTCCCTCCTTCCCCCACCCCGTCCTCCTCCACCCCCACAGCCCCTATTGTATTTTTTCAGAGACTGATAAGTCAAGCATCCCAAGGACTAAATTTCCTCTAGGGTTACTGCAGGACAGTCAAATCCTGACAAGGGGCAGTATTATGGCTATAGAGAAAAACTCTGCACTTAAAGCCAAGAGATCTGAGTTCAAGTCCTACCTCTGCCTTTTACCTACCTTTGAAGGGACAGATTGCCACACCTTTCTGGACATCTGCACACGAATCCTCACACAACAAGCAGGGATAGTGTGCTTTTTCTCACCTTTCTCACAGCCTGGTTAAGAAGCACAAAACAGAAAAGATAATTTATATGAAGCGCCTTAGAAAATCATAAACCACCACATCATCGAATGCTTTTATTTGTAGAAGCCTTGCTATTCTGCAATTTTGGCAAAGAACGATCCTGTCTTCCCTGTCCCGATGGAGATATTGATCATCCCACCCTAAGAACACTGTTGCTTATGGCTCTGGGATATATTTTGTCAGGCCATGGTTCTTCTTAATTAATTGTTCTCTCCTTGGACAGCATGTCTGGCTGGTTACAAAGTGTAAAGACTAAAGGAAGATGCTTCTCTACATGGGAATTTCACTTGTCCAGGATTCCTGGAAATGGAGAAACTACCCCCATCCTCCACCATCTGCACTCTACAGAGGGGCCAGCAAGTTGGGGAGGGGAGGAGGAGGGAAAAAAGGACTCAGAAACACATTAGCCAAAATGAGGCAGACAGGGCATATACTTCCCCAGAATATCCTGTCAACACAGCAGCCACGGGCTTGAGCACTGTCACATTGAGGTTTCTGCTGATGCAAATAGACACTGCACGGTCAGGGTTGAAGGAGCAATACTATAGAAGGATCCCACGTGTGTTCGGACCAAACTGAGAGGGGGTCGGGTAGGATAAGATTGGCTCAGGTGAGAGCACACACTTTCTGAGAAGGATTCAATTACAGGGGTGTCCTCAGGGGTACAATTTACAAAACCATCCCTGAACACCAAGCCTGAGACTAATACCCCTGAGGCCCACTTGGGAAAGGATACAACCCAAACATGTCTACACTAGCAAGAACTGGAGGCAGAACACTAGCCAAGATGAATGCTGCCAGACATATCTCAGCAAGTCTCATAGTGCACAGTTCCCCATCCATTCCCTTTCCACCCCCACCGTGACAGTTCCATCCACCTCCAACCCTCCATGCCACCTAAGACCCTCCTCTCCAACATCCTAAAATACTGCAATCAATATGCCAAAGCTCCAGTGACCTTGCAGTATCCAAAAGAAAAAGCTCTAAGCTACTTAGCCTGGCACTCAAGACCCCTAACCCTTAGTCTCTCCTGAATTACCTCCCAGCCTCAGTTCCCACCTTGCATATCTTTTACTTCAGTCAAACACTATTCAGTCTGCCCCAAACTGGGGTGGTGCTTTCTTACTTCAGACCTGGGTCCCACGTGTCCCACGATCGGGAATGTCTTCTCCACCGTCTTATCTCTAGGGCTTTGCGCTTGTCCTCTTACTCAAGACTAAGTTGGGTTCTCTCTCTCGCCATACTTTTCTTCCACTTGGAATCAGGAATCCAAAGTGTAGAACTTCAGCGCTTTGAACCTTTTTTTTTTTTTTTTTTTTTTGGAGTTGGAGTCTCACTCTGTCACCCAGATTGGAGTGTAGTGGCCGCTCCCGGCCACCGCAGCCTCGACCTGCTGGGCTCCGGCGATCCTTCCGGCTCAGCCTTCCGAGTAGCCGGAATTACAGGCATGCGCTACCACGCCCGGCTGATTTTTTGATTTATTGTAGAGATGAGGTCTCGCTGCCCAGGCGAGTCTCGAACCCGCGGGCTCAGGCAATCCACTCACCTCAGCCTCCCAAAGGCGTGGGATTACAGGCTGAGCCACCAAGCCCGGCTGTAACTCATTTTTATTGCCATATATTTCATCATTTTGCTTGTGTTTATTTTGCCTCTAGGCAGATTTTTTTTTTTAATTGAGTTGGAGTCTCACTCTGTTGCCCAGACTGGAGGGCAGTGGCCACTCCCAGCCACCGCAACCTTGACCTGCTGGGCTCCGACAATCCTTCCACTTCAGCCTTCTAAGTAGCTGGAACTACAGGCGCGCACACCACGTCCGGCTAATTTCTTGATTTACTGTAGATATGAGGTCTCGCCAAATTGCCCAGGCGGGTCTTGAACCCGCGGGCTCAGTCAATCCACTCACCTCGGCCTCCCAAAGCGCAGGATTATAGGCTGAGCCACCGAGCCCGGTGGCCTCTAGGCAGATTTTTAAGTTCCTTGGTAACAAGGATTTTTGTCATAAAATTATTTTGGAATCCACATAATGCCTAATTGGAAAAGCAAAATATCTCAGAACTCATATATGAATTTTGGTCCAAAAACCCAAATATGATACTAAAAAGTATCTAATAATTTTGATGATTTCTTTTTCTCACATCTCATACCAATCCATTAACAAATCCTGTTGGTTCTATCCTCTAAATATACCCCAAATTCAACCACTTATCACCATCCCCATTTGCCTAGGTCAAGTCACTGACATCACAGAAGAATAGTTAATGAAGTAAAAAGAGTATTGCAACCGGGCACAGTGACTCACACCTATAATCCTAGCACTTTGGGAGGCTGAGGTGGCAGGATTACCTGAGCCCACGAGTTCGAGACCAGCATGGGCAAATGGTAAGAACTCATCTCTACAATAAATCAAAAAATTAGCCAGCCATAGTGGTGCACATCTGTAGTACCTGCTACTTGGAAGGCTGAGGTGGAAAGATCGCCTGAGCCCAGTAGGTTGAGGCAGTGGTAACCATGAGTGTGCCACTGCACTCCAGCCTGGGTAACAGAGTGAGACTCTGACTCAAGAAAAAAGAGGGAGAGCCAGGCTCGGTGGCTCAGCCTATAATCCCGCGCCTTTGGGAGGCTGAGGTGAGTGGATTGCCTGAGCCTGTGGGTTCGAGACCCGCCTGGGCAGCGAGACCTCATCTCTACAATAAATCAAAAAATCAGCCAGGCGTGGTAGCACATGCCTATAATTCCGGCTACTCAGAAGGCTGAGGCGGAAGGATCGCTGGACCCCAGCAGGCGAGGCTGTGGTGGCCGGGAGCGGCCACTGCACTCCAGTCTGGGCGACCGAGAGAGACTAAAACTCAAAAAAAAAAAAAAAAGAGAGAGAGAGAAAGAGTATTGCAAAATAGCAGAAATGGTATCATCCCATATGGTATCTCCCCAAAGCTCTTGCATCTGGGCTCAAAAACTATGATGATGTAACCCTGAGCTGAGCCATGCCCAGCCTCATCCTTCCACTGCTGAATTATAAAAGTCCTTCTGCAGTTGGGAATCATGGGGATAACACATTAAACACATAGATAAAAGAATATAAGCATATATACCAAAATATTAATCATGGTTATTTCTATGTGCTGGGATCTATTCTTTTTTATGGTCCATATTTTTATATTATTACAGTAGACATAGCAATCATTGTATTCTACCACATTTCTGATGGAATCATTCCCCCACTGAGTCCTAACTGCAGTGTTCTTACCATGAGTCAGCCACGCATCAGACTGTGTCACAGGCAAATGACCCAGAAGAAATCAAGCCAAAGGCTAGGATAAATGCAGTAGATTCGCTCAAGAAATCAAAATAAGGAACAGAGACCACGGTTGATTCTCGTTGTTTTAGGCATTCTTTCTTATTTTCTTTCACTAGCTACTACCCCAATCCCTTTGGGGAAGCCGTTCCTTCCCCCATTACACAAACCATGTGATTCTGGTGGGACCATAATATAAAGCCAAACTTAGGAAAGGAAATGTGACCAATCAGAATACCCATCATCCAATCACAGCGACTGATTCAAAGAGTGGCCATTAAACATAAGCCAGGCCAAGTCCCCTTCCTTTGGAATCCACATGCTAAACTAAGGTTAGGAAAAGCTCTTTCCTCTAGGCTCAAAAGCTATGATGATGTAACCTAGAGCCGAGCCATGCCCAGTCCCATCCTTTCACTGCAGCATGGAGAAAGCCCTTCTGCAGTTGGAAATCATGAGAATAACACACAACTGGAAATACAGCAAGACACAGAGACTGCACTTGACATTATCTGTGTATCACTGGATCAGTCATACCTGAGACCTGCCAACATTATCCTTCCTGATTATACAAGCCATTACATCCATTCCCTGTTTTGCTCAAGTTCATTTGAATTATGGTCTTCTGTAGCCATAAGAGCTCTAGCAAACACAGAGACTAACTAGTAAGATGTTGGTGGGCACTTTTATGAAAAGTTGTGTAGAATTGGGGCTGGAGTTGGTGCCATAGCAAACTAAAGTGATACCCAAGCTGAAGTCAGAGGTGAGGTAAAATGAATTACCCAAGGTAACAAAGCTGTTGAAAGAAAAAAAATCCAAGCTCTACTGACTAGAGAAGTATGGAGAAGAAAAATCAGTGAAAGCTAGTGGTGCAGGCAAAGGATTCATGGAAGATGTGAGATTAAAACTGAACCTTACTCTTTTGATCGACAGCAACGAGTACTGGAATGTGGGTAGAAAGAGCCAGGTAACAGCCGGGCTCAGTGGCTCAGCCTATAATCCTAGCACTTTGGCAGGCTGAGGTGAATGGATGAGCCTGTGGGTTCAAGACCCGCCCGGGCCACTTGGCAAGACCTCATCTCTACAATAAATTGAGCCGGGCGTGATAGTGCACACCTGTAGTTCCAGCTACTTGGAAGGCTGAGGTGGAAGGATCGCCGGAGCCCAGCAGGTCAAGGTTTCGGTGGCCAGGAGCGTGCCACTGGGCGGCAGAGTGAGACTCAACTCAAAAAAAAAAAAAAAAAGAAAAAGTCAGCCAGGCTCGGTGGCTCAGCCTGTAATCACGCGCCTTGGGAGACTGAGGTGAGTGGATTGCCTGAGCCCACGGGTTCGAGACCCACCTGGGCGACTTGGTGAGACCTCATCTCTACAATAAATCAAAAAATTAGCCGGGTGTGGTAGCACATGCCTGTAATTTCAGCTCCTTGGAAGGCTGAGGTGGAAGGATCGCCTGAGCCCAGCAGGGCGAGGCTGCGGTGGCCGGGAGTGGCTACTGCACTCCAGTCTGGGCGACAGAGTGAGACTCCAACTCAAAAAAAAACACAAAAAACCAGGTACCAGATTGGGCTATGTATTATCAGTTTATATGACTCTGTAAAGGTAGAAACTAGATTTTATTCATCTTGGTATTCCCCAAACCTAGTACCATGTCCAGAGACATTGAGGGAGACTCAATAAATGAGAGAATTAAAAGTGATGAGCTAGTGAGTAAGTAGGTATAAAATCTAATATTCTGGAGATGTTTATGTACAAAAGAAGAAAAGAATGGAAACTTGGTAAAAGCCTAAAAGGCAGGAGTCACACTGGGAACAAGAGGAGGAAGAGTCAGAAAGCAAACCAACAAAAATTGAACGGTACAGGGTTAGCAGTCAGGGGAGGAGAAATCCAAGATGTAGGTATGTCAACAGTGCCAAAACACTCTGAAGACTTTATGAAAAATAAGAATGAAGAAAAAGTCATCGAGTAATTTTTTTTAAGGCAAAATGTCTATTACTAAGCAAGACTAGTGGTATATTTTGGCTGGGCAAGAGTTGTGGCTCAAGTGTGGCTGGAAAGAAGAAAGTGTGACCTGGCTTGACATGCTCCCTGAACCTTCTCCTCAGGGCATTTGCTAATGTGAGTGCCCTGAATTCTGCAGCAAATAGAGGTAAGAAGTGTCCCTTTACGTCTATTTACTCATATTAATTTACATATACAATGAAAATTTTCCCCAGGCTAAAGGGACTGGAGCGCTGATGCTCATTTAGATTCAAGGACACAAAAATAGATTTAATATATGCAAGTGGCCCGAGTCTGAGGTTAGGTTACAGGAAAAGATTATAGAGTCCCTGAGGAGGAACTCACCACGGGGGAAGAAGGGATCTGAACTGGCAAGTTGTGCTCAGCATCAACTCCTTAGCCCAATGTGTGTCTGCCATTCTGACAGTGTAGGGTATCTATGGAGAATCTGTAAGTGTATAGGCATGTGCATAAGCAAACCCCTTTCACTAAGGATTCTAATACTTTGGGACCCAGTCTACCTTATCATGGAGTTCTACCCCTTTTTGAACTTACAGCAAGACTAATGGTAAGTAGTAGTTTCTAGATGTGGTAGTGGCAACAATGGTACCCTGACTCCCTCACTAGTGGTAGCAAGGTGACCAAGACGGGATGTTGTAGTGACTCACAGAAGTGTTTAAAATAAATTGATATAAAAGTTAGCCGGAGCCGGGCTCGGTGGCTCAGCCTGTAATCCCACGCCTTTGGGAGGCTGAGGTGAGTGGATTGCCTGAGCCCACGGGTTCAAGACCCGGCTGGGCAACTTGGCGAGATCTCATCTCTACAATAAACCAAAAAATTAGCCGGGCGTGGTAGCGCGCGCCTGTAGTTCCAGCTACTTGGAAGACTGAGGCGATGGATCGCCAGAGCCCAGCAGGTCGAGGCTGTGGTGGCTGGGAGCAGCCACTGCACTCCAGTCTGGGTGACAGAGTGAGACTCCAACTCAAAAAAAAAAAATGTTAGCCGGCTGCAGTGGCTCAGCCTATAATCCCAGTACTTTAGGAGGTGAAGGTAAGAGGATTGCCTAAGCCTTGGCGCTTCGAGACCAGCCTGGGCAACTTGGTGACATCTCGTCTCTATAATAAATCAAAAAAATTAGCCAGGCATGGTAGTGTGGGGCATTTTGTTCCTGACTAGCTGCTTTAACTAGTATCTTCAAGCCAGGCTCGGTGGCTCAGCCTGTAATCCCGCGCCTTTGGGAGGCTGAGGTGAGTGGATTGCCTGAGCCCGCGGGTTCAAGACCTGCCTGGGCAGAGAGACCTCATCTCCACAATAAATCTAAAAATCAGCTGGGCATGGTAGCGCATGCCTGTAATTCCGGCTACTTAGAAGGCTGAGGCGGAAGGATCGCCAGAGCCCAGCAGGTCAAGGCTACGGTGGCCGGGAGCGGCCACTGCACTCCAGTCTGGGCGACAGAGTAAGACTCCAACTCAAAAATAAAAACAAAAAAAAAACTATTATCTTCATGTTCCTGGAATTTGTTCCTGAATACAAAGAACAATGTATAGTTAATCAACAGTTTACGTTGTTTTAATGTAAATTCCTGGTAAACAACCAAGGAACTGCCTCTTCTTTTCCTTTAAAAACCCACTTATAGGACACTGCCAGGAGAGGGGGGACACATAACAGCAATAAGGGTACCCACGCTTCACCTGTACAAGGACCACATATGTTTCTTAACCCTCAGTTGTACCCCACATTTTAAAAATAAAATAAAATAATTTAAAAATAATAATAAATAATAATAACCCACCTATAATTGCTGCTAATTGGAGTGTATATTCAGGGCAACTTGGATCTACGTTCCAACTTGTAGTCCTTAAAGTCGGCCCAAATAAACTCTCTACCTATATTAATTTTGCCTTTTTTTCCCCTTCAGGTCGACATATCTGGCATAAGTTGGTAGGATTCAGAGTGACACCCTGCCACCACCACTGAGGCAGGGGCCCGCCCAGCACAATGAGATAAGGACCTTCCCAGAATAAAGGGCCCTCCTAGCACAAAGAGATAAGGGCCTTCCCAGGATAGAAAAGAATTATGTTAGAGAGAATGTGGCCCAAGTTTGTAGTGCGCATGTGTAACCCTGCTGCAACTTTAAGCTATGAAATACCCAGTCATGATGTATGTTACCAATATGTAGCCTTTTAAGGGAGACAAAGAAGATAAAAATGTACATAAGGCAACTCCCCTGCGCTCAGGGCTCAGCCTTTGGATGTGAATCCACTGAGCCGGTGCCAGCACAAATAAATACTGCTTCCGGCAAAGAAGCCCTGGTGTCTCGCCTCTCTGTAAAGAATCCTGCCACATCTCCACCACCATTACCACCACCACCCAGTGTTTCTGTCTGAAAGCAGTCCTTGGTACTAGCATAAACCCATTGCATTCTTTGTCTTTGGAAGTCCCACTGAGTGTTGTAGGTCAATCTCCCGGAATCCAGACCTCCCATTCTTTTCCACTGAGGTCTAGATTTTATTTGGACTGTTTTTCAAACCCTCTCTGCCCTTTAAGAGCAAAGACTTCGCTCTGTCTTTGGACAGAAGATCTGGGTAAAAAGCTCTGCAAAGAACTGCCTTCTCTGGTCTGCCTTATGGCAAAAGGTTCTGGTAATGGTATGGGCATTCTAGCACTGGTGGTTTCACTTCTTTTTACCTAAAATTACATAGCATGCATTTAAAATAGCAGCTGTTGCCGGGCTTGGTGGCTCAGCCTGTAATCCCGCGCCTTTGGGAGGCTGAGGTGAGTGGATTGCCTGAGCCCACGGGTTCGAGACCCGCCTGGGCAACTTGGCGAGACCTCATCTCTACAATAAATCAAAAATTAGCTGGGCGTGGTAGCACGCCCCTGTAATTCCAGCTACTTGGAAGGCTGAGGCCGAAGGATCGCCAGAGCCCAGCAGGTCGAGGCTGCGGTGGCCGGGCGTGGCCACTGCACTCCAATATGGGTGACAGAGTGAGACTCCAACTCAAAAAAAAAAAATAAATAAAAAATAAATAAAATAAAATAGCAGCTGTTTTCTACTGCTTGTATTTCGAACTTGTCTTTTCATTTGCCACCAATTCCCGTTCATTCCAAATTGAAAGGTGCATGAGGGTGTTTTACATTCATAAGCAGCACACTTTGATCCAAAACATATTTTTGGCCTTGGTCATTTTTGAAAAGATCCTAAATTACAGGAAATCAAGCCTCAAAATCTGAGTGCTCTTTTTTTTTTTTTTTCAGTTGGAGTCTCACTCTGTCGCCAAGGCCGGAATGCATTGGCACACTTATGGCCACCGCAGTCTCAACCTACAGGGCTTAGGCGATCCTTCCGCCTCAGCCTTCCAAGTAGCTGAAACTACAGGCATGTGCTACCATGCCTGGCTTTTTTTTTTTTTTTAAATTTATCGTAGAGCTGAGGTCTCACCAAGTTGCCCAAGCTGGTCTTGAACCCCTGGGCTCAGGGAATCCTCTCTCCTTGACCTCCCAAAGTGCTGGGATTACAGGCTGAGCCATTGCACCCAGCCTCTGAGTGCTCTTTTAAGAGACAACTTCCTTTAGGAATACCCCCTGATTTTGTGTACAACAGTTATAGGGCACCCTCTTGTAAATATCTAGGAAAATGGGCCCACATAGGCTGAAATGGTCACAGTAGCAATGGTTGCAATGAAAGTCCTTTGAAATGCCTAAAATAATGTGCATGCAAATGGTGCATGCACAATTGGAAAAAGCTGAACCAGACAAATTGAATGGAAACCTGCTTTCTGTTTGTCCTGGCTGAAAACTGATAATAAAATATTTGAAAAGTTTTTTAAAAGAGCGCTATGAGGTCGGGCACGGTGGTTCACACCTATAATCCCAGCACTTTGGGAGGCCGAGGTGAGAGGATTGCCTGAGCCCATGGGTTCGAGACCAGCCTGGGCAACTTCACCTCTACAATTAATCAAAAAATAAGCCAGGCATGGTAGTACGCACCTGTAGTTCCAGCTACTTGGAAGGTTGAGGAGGAAGGATTGCCTGAACCCAACAGGTCTAGGCTGTGGTGACCAGGAGCATGCCACTGCCCTCAAGCTTGGGCGACGAAGTGAGATTCCAACTCAAAAAAAAAAAAAAAAGTAATAATAAAGAGCCCTATGGTCTGAAGTCAACTTAATTAAAAGCTGATATTCAGGCTGTAACTCTTTTTCTTTTTTAGTTAAGAGGAGAAATCAGAACTGCTTGGTGTTTCACACAGATAATTATTTGTTTGATAAGAGTTTGGTTAAACAAAAGGGTTTAAACTTATCAAAATGTAAAACCTTGAAAATATGTGAGTACATACTTTGTGACCAGTAATGCGTGTGATTTGAGATAAACTACACCAGGTAATCAGAAGAGACTTTCTTCTTGGGCACCCTCGTATAATTAAATGAAAGAGAAAAGACTCTCTGATGCCCCAGTTTTGGTCATCTCCTCTGCCTTTCCTCACCATCGCCTAACAATACTGCAAGCGGCAGGATGGGGAAATGATTGAAGAATTCCTTCCCTTTGGGAGGCATTTGACAGCTCACACAGCATAGCGACTGCAGACCCCCCCGCTTTAAGAACTGCAGACCTGAAGTCAGGCTCAGAGACACATAAAAACCTCTTGCATTTTCCTTTCAGCGTCACAGCCCTGTCCTTCCCTACCTGCACAGGCACTCATTAAAGCACACGGCACTTCTGTTTTTGTTTTTTTTTTTTTTTTTTTTAGGGTTAGGGCTAGGGTCAATGTCAGAGTTAAGGTTAGGACTAAGGTTAGGGTCAGAGTCAGGGATAAGGTTTAGATTAGGGTTAGGATCCAGGCTAGGAGTTAGGGTTTAGGTTAAGATGAGAGTTAGGGTTAGGATTTTTTTTTTTTTTTTTTAGGGTGGACCCCTGCAGCAGGCCTCACCTGAGGATGTATCTCCTGCAAAGTGCTCAGCCCAGGCCCTGCAAACTGACTTGGGCCAGAAGGGGACACCCCACATAAAGGAGTGAAGCCAAGGGCCCAGGACTCAGGGTAACACTTAACTTCTTTTTTTTTTTTTTTGAAAAAGTCAGAGTCTCACTCTGTCGCCCAGGCTGGACTGCAGTGGCACACTTATGACCACTGCAGCCTTGACCTGCTGGTCTCAGGCGATCCTTCTGCCTCAGCCTTCCAAGTAGCAGGAACTACAGGCATGCGCCACCACACCTGGCTTATTTTTTGATTTATTGTAGAGATGAGGTCTCCCTAAGTTTTCCAGACTGGTCTCAAACCAGTGGGCTCAGGCAATCCTCTCACCATGGCGAGAGTGCTGGGAATATAGGCGTGCTGGATTATAGGCGTGAGCCAACGTGCCCAACCAACACTTAACAGGAACCAGAGACCTGGAGGTGAAGGGCTATCTGGCTGACCTGTGACCTTGTGAAAGTCTGGGTGAGACACCTCCTCCAGGCATTCCAGGGTGGTGCCAGACCCTAGTACCCCGCACCACGTGCCCTGTGTTCTCAGCACTGAGCCAGACCTTCCTCACCCACCCACTTCTCAGCCCATGGTATAGGCAAGGCTGCAGTCACCTGTAACTGCTTTACAGGGGGGAAAAAAAGTGACCTTTCTGCTTTTTCTCTTTTGGATGCTGTTTCTGGAAATTTTTTTTTTTCAGTCAACTAAAACCTCCCTTTCTCTCTTTTTTTTGAGTTGGAGTCTCACTCTGTCGCCCAGACTGGAGTGCAGTGGCCGCACCCGGCCACCGCAGCCTCGACCTGCTGGGCTCCGGTGATCCTTCCGCCTCAGCCTTCTGAGTAGCCGGAATTACAGGCATACGTTACCATGCCCGGCTGATTTTTTGATTTATTGTAGAGATGAGGTCTCGCTGCCCAGGCGGGTCTCGAACCTGCGGGCTCAGGCAATCCACTCACCTCAGCCTCCCAAAGGCGCGGGATTACCGGCTGAGCCACCGAGCCTGGCAAACCTCCCTTTCTTTTAAGAGACAGGGTCTCACTCTTTCACCCAGACTGGAGTGTAGTGGTGTGACCATAGCTCACTGCAGCCTCAAACTCCGCGGCTCAAGTGATCTTCCCTTCTCAATTTCCCATGTAGCTAGGATAACAGGTGCACTCCACCATACCTGGCTAATTGTTAAATTTTTTCATAGAGACAGAGTCTTGCTATGTTGCTCAGGCTGGTCTCAAACTCCTGACTTCAAGCAATCCTCCCACCTTGGCCTCCCAAAGTGCGGGGATTACAGGCGTGAGCCACTGCACTCAGCCCCTAAAACCCTTTTAAAATATAACTAATCCCTCCATTTTCTTCCTATCTTATTGGGTTGCCTAGCTAACAACTGTTTAGGGCAACAGAACAGTTAATCAAGAAATTGATAGCCTAGGCTGAGCATGCTGGCTCATGCCTGTAATCCCAGCATTTTGGGAGGTCAAGGAAGAGGATCACTAGAAGCCAAAAGTTGGAGAATAGCCTGGGAAATATAGTAGATCAGATCTGTACTAAAGATTTTAAAATTAGCCAGGCATGGCGGTATGCACCTGTAGTCCTAGCTATTTGGGAGGCCGAGATGGAAGGATCACTTGAGCCCAGGATACAAAGCTACAGTGAGTTATGATCGCATCACTGCACTCCAGCCTAGGCAACAGAGACCCTGTCTCTAAAATATATATATGTACATATGTGTATATATAAAATATATATATATACACACACACGCACATATATATATATCCCTAACCTTAACCCTAACCCTAACTCTAACCCAAAAATGTACATATGTTTTAAGCAATTGGTAGTCTAAATGGGGAAAATAAACTATGGAAATTGGCAGGCTGGGCGCAGTGGCTCATGCCTATCATCCCAGCACTTTTGAAAACTGAGGCAAGAGGACTGCCTGAGCCCACAGGTTCGAGACCAGCCCAGGCAACTTGGCGAAACCTCGTCTCTACGATAAATCAAAAAATTAGCTGGGTGTGGTGGTGCATGCCTGGGCAACAGAGTGAAACTCTGACTCAAAAAAAAAAAAAAAAAAAAAAAGATTTAGCCAAGTCATACGAAATAAAAGGCATTGAGTTTATTTCTACTTTTCTGATAAAAGGCTTAATTTAAGCACTTCCTTTTTCTTTAAGACCAATTAATTAGAGCTCCTTCATATACAGGGGATGCTAAAAATTGTGTACATGTTTTAAGAGATGTTATCTATATATTACTTTACGAAGTTGAATTAAATTACAGTAGCAATACATACATGTGTAGTATGAGGTTCGCTCAACCATGCTTCCACCATTTTCTTTGACTGTCCTATCTGTCACATGTTGACGCTAGCATTCATTTGATTAATGCCATCTTTTGAGTGAACAACATACTTAAAATGTGTATACATTTTTTTGGCAACCCCTGTAGTGATAGTGATATCACATACATACAACAAATATTGACATATAAACAAACATACAGACAGAGGCAGATTTTATAGCTTTTATAAGACTCTTCATTGGCCAATTTTCCTTTTTTGTGGGGTCCCAATCTAATAGGACTGAGATTCTTTTTTTTTTTTGTCAGAATCTCACTCTATCACCCAGGCTGGAGTGCAGTGGCACACTCACGGCCACCACAGCCTCAACCTGCTGGGCTCCGGCGATCCTTCTGCCTCAGCCTTCCAAATAGCTGGAACTACAGGCACACGCCAGTATGCCCAGCTGATCTGGCTAAATCTTAAGATTAGTTTAATATTGTTGGTTTAATAAAAACAGCTGTGTAGGCCGGGCTCGGTGGCTCAGCCTGTAATCCTGCGCCTTTGGGAGGCTGAGGTGAGTGGATTGCCTGAGCTCGCGGGTTTGAGACCCGCCTGGGCAGAGAGACCTCATCTCTACAATAAATCAAAAAATCAACCGGCGTGGTAGCGCATGCCTGTAGTTCCAGCTACTCGGAAGGCTGAGGCAGAAGGATCACCGGAGCCCAGCAGGACGAGGCTGCGGTGGCTGGGAGGCCACTCCAGTCTGGGCGACCGCGTGAGACTCTAATTCAAAAAACAAAACAAAACAAAACAAACAAAAAAAACCCAGCTGTGTCTTCTGAGCAGCAGAATACCAAAGTGTTTAACATTCAAAGGCTGTAGAAGCTGGGTGAAGTGGCTCAAAACTGTAATACCAGCACTTCAGGAGGAGGAGGAGAAAGAACTGCCTGAGCCCAGAGGCTCAAGTCCAGCCTGGGCAACTTAGCAAGACCTCATCTCTACAATAAATAAAAAAATTAGGCTGGGTACGGTGACTCAAGCCTGTAATCCCAGCACTTTGCGAGGCCAAGGTGAAAGGACAGCCCGAGCTTGGGGTTCAAGACCAGCCTGAGCAACTTGGTGAGACCTCATTTCTACAGTAAATCAAAAAATAAGCTGGCGTGGTAGTGCCTGTCTGTAGTTCACCAAGTTGCCCAGGCTAGTCTCAAATCCGTGGGCTCAGGCAATCCTCTCACCTCAGCCTCCCAAGGTGCTGTTATTATAGGCATGAGCCACCATGCCCAGTCGGTAAAGAACATTCTGAAGAAGGATAAGAATGTGGTTTGTCATGGAACCAACCATGCAGCCCATCAAAGCTGGACTGGATAAAAAATTGTGGTGCGTATACACAATGGACTATTATGCAGCCATAAAGAAGGACAAACATACACAGAAACTTGGATGGATTTAGAGTCTATCATACTCAGTGATCTATCACAGAAAAAAGAACAGAGTACCATATGTTCTCACTCATAAGCGAACTTGAACAATTATTGTAATACTATAAGAACGGATTGGGCCGAGCTCGGTGGCTCAGCCTGTAATCCCGCACCTTTGGGAGGCTGAGGTGAGTGGATTGCCTGAGCCTGCGGGTTCGAGACCTGCCTGGGCAGCGAGACCTCATCTCTACAATAAATCAAAAAATCAGCCGGGCATAGTAGCGCATGCCTGTAATTCCGGCTACTTGGAAGGCTGAGGCGGAAGGATCGCCGGAGCCCAGCAGGTCGAGGCTGCGGTGGCTGGCAGCGGCCACTGCACTCCAGTCTGGGCGACAGAGTGAAACTTCAACTCAAAAAAAAAAAAAAGGGATTGGCAGTTGAGGGCAACTGCCAGGGGAGGGAGGGACACACCTCATCAACAAGGATACCTGCATAATGAACATTTGTATACCTAACTCTGAATTGTACCCACCTCTTTAAAATAAAAAAGAATGTGACTTGTGTTAAAAAATATAATAATAATCTTGCCTGGAGATTTTTAAAGGTTGTTTTAAGGCTGGGCACATGCCTGTAATCTCAACACTTTGGGAGGCCAATGCTGGAGAATTGCTTGAGGCCAGGAGTTTAAGACCAGCCTGGGCAACATAGCGAGACCTCATCTCTACAAAAAAATATATATAGTCAGGTGCGATGGTTCACGCCTGTGATCCTAGCACTTTGGGAGGCAGAGGTGAGAGGATTGCCTGAGCCCAGGGGTTTGAGACCATCCTGGACAACTTAGCAAGACCTTGTCTCTACATTAAATTTTTAAAAATTAACCAGGCAGGGGGAAGGGGATGGTATTAACAGTAGCAAATATCTGTCTGGGGATGGGGAAACACCTCTTACCAACAGGGTGCCTGAATGAAACGTAATTGTACACCTAACCCTTAACTGTACCCCACAAAACCATAATAAAAAATATTGATTAAAAAAAAATTAACCAGGCATGGTGATGCGCGCCTGTGCTTCCAGCTATTTGGAAGATTGAGGCAGAAGGATCCTGTGAGCCCAGCAGATCAAGGCTGCAATGGGTATGAGCATGCCACTGTACTCCATCCTGGGTAGAGAGTGAAACTCTGACTCAAAAAAAAAAAAAAAAAAATCAAAAAATTATCCAGGCATAGTTGCAGGTGCAAGTAGTCCCTGCTACTTTGGAGGCGGAGGCAGAGGATTGCTTGAACCCAGGTTTTTGTAATTGTGACGAGCCTTGATCATGCTACTGCACTCCATCCAGGGTGACAGAGTGAAACCCCAACTCAAAAAAAAAGTTTGTTGTAAGTTGAAGGTGAAGGGGTACAGGGAAATTCACCCCAGAATGTGGTGTTTTGCCTCAAGGTTTTCCCAAGTTGCTGCTTCTCCCTGTAAAAATTATCTATTGCAGGAAAGGAGAAGAAGTACCATTTTATAAAATAATGCCTTGCTCTCAAGTTCATTCAGCTTTCAGGGAGAACAATTTACAAGGCATTCTATTTCCCCCATTCATTCATTCTCTTAATCATGTTACTCCTCAATAGAATTTCTCTTCCTCCCCCGCCCATAACCTGTTTTACCAGAACACAAGCCCCCCATTCTATCTGTAACCTTGAGATGTATTTAAGTTTCTGTAATTCAGAAGTTGGGTTTTCATTCTGAAGCCTCCCATGTACACATGTTAAATAAAATGTGGCTGGGCATGGTGGCTCAAGCCTGTAATCCCAGCACTTTGGGAGACCAAGGTGAGTGAATTTCCTGAGCTCAGGAGTTTGAGACCAGCCTGGGCAACTTGGTGAGACCTTGTCTCTATAATAAATCAAAAAAATAAGCCAGGCGTGGTAGCTCGTGCCTGTAGTTCCAGCTACTTGGAGGGCTGAGGTGGAAGGATCACCTGAGCCCAGCAGGTTGAGGTTGTGGTGGTCGTGAGCATGCCACTGCACTCCAGCCTGGGCGACAGAGTGCAACTCCGACTTAAAAAAAAAATGTGTATGCCTTTTCTCCTATTAATCAATCTGCCTTATACCAGTGGTTTTTCAGCAAACCTTTAAAGGGCCAATGGCAATGGCCCCCACAAAGGGATAAGGAAAAGAATGGTAGTTAAACCGAAGGGATATAGAAAGCTGAAGAAAGAGAATGAGAATAATTGCAAGAGCTTATAAAAAGGTTTATAGACATCTTATTTGTGTGGTTAAAGCTGACTAAGATGGAATGGATTGTGGCAGGTATCAACCAGTCAGCTGGAGTCGTGGGCGGTGAAAGAATTCATCCAAGTTAGATCAGAGTAGAGAAAGATTTATTGAGTACACAGCAAGGGAGTGGCCCACAGGACAGCGATAGAAGAGCTATTTGCAGTTTGAGGTTGATTTTATAGGGAGCTGGCCTCTCTTTGGTTCCTGCCGTGAAATGAGGGATTGAAACATGGCAATTCTGATTGGTTGATGTTCCACTTTGAAGGTAGACTGCTCATTGATCAGTAGGAAGTTAACACGCGGCAGCTCTTGTATAAAATGGCTTCAGCATTGGCACTGTGCATACCACCTCTGTCTTCTGGACTGGCGGAATGCATAAATGGGATAAATGAAAAATCAATTGGCAAAACTTACAGAAACTTTTAACCTTCCCTGGAGTAAGGCTCTTCCATTTGCTTAACTTATATTCTACCTAATTTGGAAAACATCAGCTTTCTCACTTTGAAATAACGGGAAGGCTCCTGCCTGGACGAAAAAGCCTTTGAACCAGCTCTCCTTAAAGGTGATATTCTTCATTATTGCCAGGCCTTGCAAGCTTCTCACTAAAAGTTCTAAATTAATTAGGAATTCTTCAACAGCATGTTCCCAGGAAGTAAAGATATCAAAGATCGTGGTCTGCAACCTGGAGATCTTGCTTATTGGATAACGCCATCAAAGAACTGTTATAGAACCAAACTGGGGTTCACTTAACTGGTACAGTAAAATCAGGTATCTAAACCAAGGTTTGCAGCAATAGAAAGAACGGCTTTTATTGCAGGATGCCAAGCAAGGAGGATGAGCAAGCCAAATGGTCTAATCCTCACCTACCCAATGACTTACAGGCAAGAATTTTTAAAGACAGGGGTAAGTTTCAGAAAAGAAGCTACTGGCCAAATCATAAATCAACACATGGAGATTATACATTGGTTTAGGCTCAAAAGGGAGAGATATTTGAGGCGGACCTATAGGTTTAGGTAGATTCAAAGATTTTCTGATTTGCAATTGGTTAAGGAAGAGAATCTTTCTTTAAAAATTTGGAATCAGTAGAAAAATGTTAACTGGTTAGGGCTGACTTTCTCCAAGCCCCTCAGGAAGAAGCTTAAAACAAAGTACAATGGTTAATTACTCTTCACTTCCCCCTTATCTGAGGTGCAGGAGGATCTGGGGGTCTTCAGTGGGTATCCAAGTCTCTGAAAAACAACTCAAGGGCATATTTTAAGATGCTATCTTTAGTTTCTACAGAGAAAGCAAACATCTCTGAAACTTAAATTTCTTAGCTATTGTTTTAGGCTACTATTACCTTCTTGTTTAACAAATTATTTATTTACTTCTAGGGCTAGCTAGATGCTTGGAATTTCTCTTGAAGGAACTCGGGATTTCCTTTATTTCCATGCTTGAGGTCTGCAGGCCCCTAAAAAGGGGAGTTCCTGCTGCATCTCACTCCTTCCAACTATGTAGGAAAGCCCCACATCAGGCAGCCCCACCTGAGTAGGTATCTCCATCACCAGAGAAATTCAACACCTTGTTTTTCAGACCAGTGCAAGAAGTAGATGAAATACTTATTGGTTATCTTCAGGAGTAGAAATACCTTTTAAGATCTGGATTTCAAATTGTTTTGTTAATAATTGTCCTTATTTGTATCATATTTTTGATTCCTAAATTGATTAACAACAAACGACAAAACAACAAACAACAATAAAAATCTAATAATGATAGCTAGATGCTTAATATAATCCAACATGCTAAAGCTTCTATAAAGCAGATGGCCTAAGATCCTCTAGCTCTCTCCCTTTGTGTAGTTAATGAATTCAGTCTTTAGATCTTACCAAATTTTTTTTTTTTTTTTTTTTTTTAGTTGGAGTCTCTCACTCTGTCATCCAGGCTGGAGTGCAGTGGCACGCTCACAGCCACCACAGATTTGACCTGCTCGGCTCAGGCAATCCTTCTGCCTCAGTCTTCCAAGTAGCTGGAATAACAGGCACATGCCACCATGCCCAGCTAATTTTTTGACTTATTGTGGAGATGAGGTCTCACCAAGTTGCCCAGGCCCAAGTGGCCTCAGGCAATCCTCTCACCTCGGCCTCCCAAAATGTTGGGATTACAATCTTGACCCTCTGTGCTGGCCAGATTAGGCGATTTTAAATGATACCTTTGTTAATTTAGCCTTAGGGGTGAGTGAGTGACTTGGAGTATAAATTCTGAGTAAGTTGGACTTTTGGAGAGTGAGTTTTTTGGGTGAATACACCGACTCGCTCCCTGATTCCATGGTATCAGATTAAACACCCGTTTCTTCCCCTTTCTGCCTCTTGTATTGATTGGCCATGGGAGATAGCAGCCAATGTATTGGATGGGGTTGTAAAATCACCTCTCCTTTTTTCCTCTCATGTGGGACAAGATTTCCTGAGAATGAGCATTTCCATTGACTTGGGACGAACTTACATCTAAGATGTTGATCACCAATGCTTTCAGAAGAGAAAGACTTTTGAGCAAAAGGGAAAAATGATAAAAGAAACATAGCTCAGAACATTCTGAGCTGTGTGAGGTATGCAACATTTATCAGGCCTAGAGAGACATGAATATAGGTCTTGAATCACCCTCCCTCACCCATCTTGCACCCTTGCCTGGCAACTTTTTTTTTTTTTTTCTGAGTCAAGGTCTCATTCTGTCACCCAGGCTGGAGTGCAGTGGCATGCTTATGGTCACTGCAGCCTCAACCTGCTGGGGCTCAAGTGATCCTTCTGCCTCAGTCTTCCAAGTAGCTGGAACTATAGGCATGCACCACCACGCCCAGTTAATTTTTTTGGATTATTTTAGAGACAAGATCTCGCCAAGTTGCCCAAGCCAGTCTCTAACCCATAGGGCCAGGTGATCTTCTCACCTCCACCTCACAAAGTGTTGGGATTACAGGCGTGAGCCACTGCACCTGGCTAAGGTGGGGAATTTTATTCCTTTCTAAAGTACTGCCTGCTTTCCGAGACTTCTCCAGATTAAGCATCCAATGACTGAGATGGAATAGATGCTTTTCTTTACAAAGGATCAAAGAGATCTTAGTAAGGTTCAGACCAGGACAAAGAAAGCAGAAGAGTTACTGCCCTGGGTGGAGCATTTCTGGTCTAGCGGTCCTATTTCTCATGCAAATTAATGAAATGTAATTCTGAAGTGCTCATCACTCTTGGGAACATTTTTATTAATGTGACTCCTCAAAACACATTTCACCCACCCCCAGATACACTGTGAACTTTCTTTTTTTTTCTTTTTTTGAGTTGGAGTCTCACTCTGTCACCCAGACTGGAGTGCAGTGACCACTCCCGGCCACCGCAGCCTCGATTTGCTGGGCTCCGGCGATCCTTGCGCCTCAGCCTTCCAAGTAACTGCAACTACAGGTGCGCACTACCACGCCCAGCTGATTTTTGATTTATTGTGGAGATGAGGTCTCGCCAAGTTGCCCAGGCAGGTCTTGAACCCGCGGGCTCAGGCAATTCATTCACCTCAGCCTCCCAAAGCGCGGGATCACAGGCTGAACCACTGAGCCCGGCTTACTGTGAGCTTTCTTTTTTTTTTTTTTTTTTTTTTGAGTTGGAGTCTCACTCTGTCACCCAGACTGGAGTGCAATTGCCGGGCTCCCGGCCACCGCAGCCTCGACCTGCTGGGCTCCAGCGATCCTTCTGCCTCAGCCTTCCAAGTAGCTGGAACTACAGGCGTGCGCTACCACACCTAGTTAATTTTTGATTTATTGTAGAGATGAGGTCTTGCCAAGTTGCCCAGGCAGGTCTCGAACCTGTGGGCTCAGGCAACCCACTCACCTCGGCCTCCCAAAGTGCTGGGATTACAGGCTGAGCCACTGAGTCCAGCCAGTTTTCAATAGCAGGGGACAGATTCCCCTTCCTTCCCTTGGATGACACTACCATTCCCCTCCCAGGAATTTTACTAGCCTGCTAATTTCTATAAGATATTAAATACATGTAAAAGGGAAAAACGTAGTAGATTGTCTTAATGACCTTGAACGTCAATATTTTTGAAAATGTAATGTCAAGAAACCAGGGAAAGTTATTGAAAGGTAGGAACCCCAAGAATCTTAGAACTTGGTAAAATAATCCTAGCAGTAGTGCAGCCATTTTCTCTCAGCCCTAGCCCTGTCATGTCTTGCTGAGCCTTTCTGCTGACCAGCTTATTCTTTTACCTCTTAATCATTAGCAAGAGGTAAAACTGGCCTCCCAGAGTTAGAACTTGGTAGTTATTTCTGGCCCCTTAAGTGTGTCTAGTCATATTTGTTCTTCTAGGCATCTATGTTTGCGGCAATGTTATATTATTATCAGTTTTCCGTAACCAGCCTCTGGCCCTGCTTCCAGCCACTACCTGGAGTCACGAGAGACAAGTTCCTGGGGATGTCTAGAAATAAGACTTATGTGACTTCTGTTATCTACATCAAAGAATGCAACTTCCAGACTTTCCCCTCAGCCCAAAAGAGTCTTAAATATACCCAGCCTTTCAACCTTCAATGCCACACTCACCTACTGCATGCCAACCCCTTTCTGCCTATGGAGAGTGGATAATAAACTTTGCTTTCTTCTTCTTTGCAATTATTTGCATTATTCCCACAGCACCAGCCCACTTTGCCCTGTAATTTTCTGATTCATTTTTTGAAGCAGACCATTTTGTTTGTTTGTTTTGAGAAAACACTTCAATGGCTTTATGGCAGTAAAACCAAGATCACGCTCTCGATGACTTACGATCAGCTGAGCTATGCAGTTCTCCTTCATGATGTTGAAATGACTTGCTTTGTGGGAAGAGATTTCTTTCTACAGATTAAAATGTATCCTGAGGATGAGTCTGGGGCCAAAAGGGGGTTTTCCCTTCTCATTGGGCCTCAGAGATCAGAGTCTGCGCCTGAGAGAGAATGGAAAAGAGAGAGAGAGAGCAAGGATACTCCATGGCAGAAGACAGGTCTTGTGCTAATGTGGCAGCAGATTAAAGGATGAGGGAAGTGTAAGAGAAAAAAGCAAAACACCCTGTGTATGACCAGTGGACTCTAAGAACAATAATCTGTATCTTGTTCTTTGGGTTCTCCCCTCTTTCCTGCACAAAGAATTTCCTCCTATTATCCCAAAGCTTTCAACGATAGTGTTGTTGCAGCTGGTTTCTGATGTACT
The DNA here is from genome assembly GCA_027257055.1 of Cephalopachus bancanus. Lineage (NCBI taxonomy): Eukaryota > Metazoa > Chordata > Mammalia > Primates > Tarsiidae > Cephalopachus > Cephalopachus bancanus. Next base: position 340,047 of record JAPVLO010000476.1, on the reverse strand, counting down.
TGCGCAGATAAAGGTGGGATCTGTGTCTTCACTGGGGATGAAAAGGGATGTGGAAAGCAGAAACAGCTGGAGAACCTGGTCATAAGACAGCCAGAAGTGACCTGCAGAACTCCAGAAGCAGCAGGGATATATAAGCATTCCTGTGAGAATTACACATGAGGAGATCCAGAAAACTGCTAAACTTGCAGTGACTGATCAGGATACAGGTTTAGACTCTTGTAATTTTTTTTTTTTTTTTTGAGTCGGAGTCCACCCTGTCGCCCAGGCTGGAGTGCAGTGGCACGCTCACATCCACTGCAGCCTCCACCTGCTGGGCTCAGGTGATCCTTCTGCCTCAGCCCCCAAGTAGCTGGAACTACAGGCACGTGCCACCACACATGAAGTCTCACCAAATTGCACAGGCTGGTCTCGAACCCATGGGTTTAGGCAATCCTCTCACCTCGGCCTCCCAAAGTGCTGGGATTATAGGTGTGGGCGACCGCGCCCGGCCAGATTCTTGTAATTTTAAGCACCAAAGGGAAGGGTGACTTTTGTAGACAAGAGAAACCAAAGACTTCAGAATTAGTCTCATGAGTTGTCCCAAAATAGTTGATGGCCAAAGGTCATGAATGTATGAATAGTAAGACTTACTGGAGCTCAAAGAAGAAAAGGTTGCTCTTGCCCATAATGGCTGAGATGGCTTCGCAAAAGAAGAATGCGGACCAGGTCTTGAAGAGGGGATAGCAATAGAAAAGGGTGAGAGCTCTCCTCCTTTTAAGAGAAATGGCAAGAGCATGAGCTTACCCAAGTGGAAGGTGTGCTTTATTTCTTTATTTCTTTATTTATTTTTGAGTTGGAGTCTCACTCTTGTCGCCTAGACTGGAATGCAATAGCACGCTCATGGCCACGGCAGCCTTGACCTGCTGAGCTCAGATGATCCTTCCCCCTCAGCGTTCCAAGTAGCCAGAACTATAGGTGCACGCTACCTCACCCTGGTAATTTTTTTGATGTGTTGTAGGGATGAGGTTTCGCCAAGTTGCCCACGCTGGCTTGAACCCCTGAGCTCAGGCAATCTTCTCGCCTCGGTCTCCCAAAATGCTAGGATTACAGGATTGAGCCACCACACCTGGCTGAAGGTGTGCTTTAAACAACGAGTGGTCCTGGCTGACTGGAAGCAGGCCTGTGTTCTTAAGCATCCATCCTTCATGCTTCATATCATTTTAGGCCCTGTTCTGGAGGCCCAGAGGTTGGTCTCCACGGAGCAATCAAAGACGCTGAAGACAGCTTGAGTTAACTGTTGCTAGTTCTCAGAGGCCAGTCAACCCCAGAGATCAGGAATTGGTCTAGAAGATTCACCCTTGGCTTTCCCACACCTTCCACCCTTCTCAAAAGGCACTCCAACACAAAATGTCCCAAACCCCTGCAAAGTGCTGCAGAAAGTGCTCACATCTCCCCTTCAGCCCTTACCCCACAGGCTGCTCTGATCCATGACAAAGACTCTGCTGGGCAAGGGACATGCTGCTCTCTCAGGGTCATCAGAAATACTTATCCAGCATGTCAAGCACTGTTCTATGCTCAGGGATACAGCAATGAGTAGCTCAAAGTCTCTGCCCTCGTGACATTTTTCTTCTAGTAGGGAAGGCAATTATAAATATGTAAATAAAATATTAGCTAGCGCCACGAATAAAAGTAAAGCAGTGTAAGGGGACAGGAAGTAACAAGGAGGGGGACTTTTTTTACAGATGAACAGGAAAAGCCCATCTAAAGAGGTGACACCAAGCAGAGGCCACAGGGTTGGGATCCCAGGCCCTGAGATGGGCATGAGTGGGTGTAGTTGAAGAACGAGAAGGCCTGTACTGCTGGAGCAAACTCAAAAAGCATGGGGAATAAAGAGTTCGAGGGGCAGAGATTCCTAGAAAAGGGATAGAGGAGGAATTATCCTGTAGCTCCTGGAGCATGGTTCACTCCTGGTCCATGACAGTCACACAATGCACACAGCTTCTGTTCATGGCCGTAACTCCGCTGGCCCAGCCCTTGGAAGGGTATTGCCTGCCATTTTTCTCTCACCCCCTCAACAAGACACAAAAGTTGCACAGCTAGTTAATGGGAGAGTCAGGATTTAAGTCATTATCAGAATCCAAAGCCTGTACCTGTAGGTGTTATGTGTGTACACTCTGGAAACCATCCAACATCGTCAGTATGGCTCTGGATACAGTCAGCACCAAATAAACTTTTGTGTGAATTATTTTTCACTGTCATGGAAATTTGCCAGACCAATGTCTTGAAGATTGCTTCTCTTGGAAAATCTCATGCTTTTGTAAATGCCAGATTGGTATGAATTCCTTGCTCACAAAGGAATAAAGCACTGGGTCCATAAATTCCAGTCCCCCACCCCACCCCACCTTGTGCTCAGAGTTCTGATAGAATTGCTCTGGGTGAGATGCAACCTGTGAAGAGACCAGCAGGTTCATTGCAAGCAGAAGCTAATCTACATGCCCGCTTGGCACCATCCCAGTGTTTTCAGGGCAGCTGGACAGCACCAGCTATCTCCATATAGTTGTGTGAGTTTCAGTGACCCCGGGTCTGTCTGAGGAACCATTCATTCTGCTGCCTTCTCTCTCTAACAGAAAAGATAATCACTGTGGGGTCAATACATACACCCTACTCCCCCTTTCCTGAAAACTACTCTCTGATTGGGAGGACGTCCTCTGGCCAAGGCCGTCTATGCCTGGTCAAGATGTTTTTGGAGTTATGCATACCTGTGTACTCAAGACCAGGGGTTCCTGCTTCTCTGCATGTCATGCTATTATTTGTGTCTCATTCCTTCTCCCTAATGGGATTATGCGAGGTCTGGCAATTAAGTTCATGAACTCATTCTAGAAAATGTGCTACATACCTCATTGCTGAATATCACTATGGTCATCTTTGAAGTACCCCCCTCCTTGGGAAGCTATGCACCAATGCCAGCACCTAGTCCACCCATCAAAGCAACCTTGGAACTCTTTTTGAAATGGCCATCAGAGCTGTCATTGCAAGATTGTCGGAGTTTGAATTAGAGCAACAAACAAACATTAAATTTCTCGTTAAACTTGTCAAGAGTGGAAGTGAAATCAGGGACACGTTGGTCCAAGTTTATGAGGATAATGTCATGAAGAAAATGGCAGTGTACAAATGGATTAAACGTTTTTCTGGGGCCGGGCTCGGTGGCTCAGCCTATAATCCCATGCTTTGGGAGGCTGAGGTGAGTGAATTGCCTGAGCCCGAGGGTTCGAGACCCGACTGAGCAATGGCGAGACCTCATCTCTACAATAAATCAAAAATCAGCCGGGTGTGGTAGCGCACACCTGTAGTTCCAGCTACTTGGAAGGCTGAGGCAGAAGGATTGCCGGAGCCCAGCAAGTCGAGGCTTCAGTGGCTGGGAGCGGCCACTGCACTCCAGTCTGGGCGACAGAGTGAGACTCCAACTCAAAAAAAAAAAAAATTTTTCTGAGGAGAGAGAAAGCATCACTAATGGAGAGAGGTCAGGACAATCATTAGCACACAGAACTGATGAAAACATTGTAAAAGTTCATTGTGTGTCAAAATTGTTGACTGACTATGAGAAGCATAGCAGGCCATATAAACATCAATAGAGAAATAGGAAAATCTTAACTGCAAATCTTGGCTTGAGAAAGGTATGTGCAAAAATGGTCCTGAAGGAGCTCTTGCATCATGGCAATGCACCAGTTCTCACAGCACTTTCTGTGAGGGTGTTTTCAGTCAGTAAACAAATAACTGTATAGGAACACCCTCCCTACTCACCTGATCTGGCTCCCAATGACTTTTTTCTTTACCCAAAGATAAAGGAAATATTGAAAAGAAGACATTTTGGTGACATTCAGGACATCAAGGGTAATACAACAACAGCTCTACCGACCATTCCAGAAAAAGAATTCTAAAATTTCTTTGGTAGGTGGACTAGGAACTGGCATTGGTGCACAGCTTCCTAAGGGAAGTACTCCAAAAGTGACCACAGTGATATTCAGCAAAGAGGTATGCAACACATTTTCTAGGATGCATTCACGAGCTTAATTGTCAGACCTGTATAACCTCTCTCAATGTCTACTGTGGCGTAGAGAGCTTTGTACCAACCAGCCACCATTGGTCCCTCCTGTAAGTGGTGATAAACCCATGTCCTTGCCAACCTGTCCTCTGGGTTATTTCTTCAAGATAGGTGATTACTCCATCCATAGGAAGCGTCCACTATCCTAGACAGACAGCACCTATGAAGAGCAGCTAAAAACAATATCAAGGGCAAGAAGTTGCATGGTCTCCTGCAGAAGGACGTTCCTTGTTCTATCTAACTTGACATTTCCTGCCACCACCACCCCTGTAAGAGGACATTCCCTGCTCTCTGTAAGAGAAAACAACACAGGATAACAACTATTCACTTATAATTCAAACAGCTTCTGTGCCCCTTCCCATGGCTCACCCTTGTTGTCTCTTATCATTTTTATAGCATTTCTAGATATTTATTAGATAAATAGACCTATCTTTTCCAGCTTTATTGCAAAATATTCAGATATACAAAAAGCTTAAAGACTAGTACAATGAGCAACCAAAACCCATCATCTAATCCAATTTTTTTGTTTGTTTGTTTGTTTTTTGAGTCAGAGTCTTACTCTGTCACCCAGACTGGAGTGCAGTGGCCGCTTCCGGCCACCGCAGCCTCGACCTGCTGGGCTCCGGCCATCCTTCCACCTCAGCCTTCTGAATAGTCGGAACTACAGGCATGTGCTACCACGCCTGGCTAATTTTTGATTTATTGTAGAGATGAGGTCTCGCCAAGTTGCTCAGGTGGGTCTCGAACCCGCGGGCTCAAGCAATCCACTCACCTCAGCCTTCCAAAGGCGCGGGATTATAGGATGAGCCACCGAGCCCGGCTCTAATCCAGTTTTTAAATTCTTAGTAAGCTAAGGATAATAAGAAATTGCATATATTCACAAGAAGCCTAATTAATAATTGAACTCAATGTTAAAATAACAATGAGATCAGAAAAAATATAAGCTTTGTGTTCACTAGTTTTTGTGTTTTTTTTTTTTTTAGTTGGGGGTCTCACTCTGTCACCCAGGTTGGTGGATTGCAGTGGCATGATTATGCTTACTGCAGCCTTAAACTCCCGGGCTCACGTGATCCTCCTGCTTCAGCCTCTCAAGAAACTGGGATTACAGATGAGCCATCATGCCCAGTCCCATATTCATTAATTTGATCTTGGTTAGAAATTGTAACTGAAGGTCAGGTGTGATGGCCAGGAGTTTGAGATTAGCCTGCGCACTATCACAGACAGATCTCATCTCTACAAGTTAAAAAAAAAAATAGCTGGATATGGTGGTACACACCTGTAGTCCTAGCTACTCTGGAGGCTGAGGCAGGAGGATCACTTGAGCCCGAGTTTGAGGCAGTGAGTTGCAATCATGCCACCTGGGTGACAGATGGAGACCTTGTCTCTAAAAAAGAAAAAATAAGCTGGACGTGGTGGCTCATGCCTGTAACCCCAGCACTTTGGGAAGCAGAGTTTAGAGGATTGCCTGAGCCTATGAGTTTGAGACCAGCCTGGGCAACATGACGAGACCTTGTCTCTACAATAAATCAAGAAAAATTAGTTGGGCATGGTGGCACACACCTGCAGTTCCAGCTACTTGGAAGGCTGACGTGGAAGGATCACTGAACCCATCAGATCAAGGCTGCGGTGGCCATGAGCGTGCCAGTACAGTCCAGCCTGGATGAAACAGTGCAACTCTGACTCAAAAAAATAATAATAATAAATAATAATAAATTTAAAAAATTTTTGGAGGTATGGCCTTTAGGAGGCGATTAAATTATGAGGGCAGAGCCCTCATGAATGAAATTAGTAACCTTATAAAAGGGCTAGAGCGGCCAGGCGTGGTGACTCATACCTGTAATCCCAGCACTTTGGTAGGCTGAGATGGGAGGATTGCTGAAGCCCAGAAGTTCAAGACCAGCCTGGGCAACATCGCGAGACCTCATCTCTACAAAAGATGAAAAAATTAGTTGAGTATAGTAACACCCCCACTTATGGCTCACTGCAGCCTAAGTAGTTTCAGCTACTTAGGAAGCTGAGTCAGAATGATTGCCTGAGCCCTGGAGATTGAGACTGTGGCGAACCACTGCGATCATACCACTGCACCCTAGCCTGGGCAACGGAGTGAGACAGCAACAAAAATAAAAGGGCTGGAGGCCTCAATTGACAGCCAGAAAAAATAACTGGGATTCTGGCCCTATAGCTGCCAAGAACTGAATTCTGCCAACAATTCAAATAAGCAGGAAAGGGAACCTCTCCTGCAATCTCCAGAAAGAAATACATCTCTGACCACACTGACTTCAGTTCAGTGAGACCCATTTTGGACTTCTGACCTATAGGTCTGTAAGATAACACATTTATGAGTTGCTTTTATTCCGGTAAAAAACAACTAAAACTAGGCTAGGCGTGGTGGTTCATGTCTGTAATCCCTGCACTTTGGGAAGCCAAGGCAAGAGGCTTGCCTGAGCTCAGGGGTTTGAGACTAGCCTGGGCAACTTGGCAAGACCTCGTCTCTACAATAAGCCCAAAGATTAGCTGGGTATGGCGATGCATACCTGTAGTTCCAACTACTTGAAAGGCTGAGGTGGAAGGATCACCTGAGCCCAGCAGGTTGAGGCTGCGGTGGCCGTGAGCAGCGTACCACTGCACTCCAACTTGGGCAACAGAGTGAGACTTCTACTCAAAAAAAAAAAAAAACCAAAAAAAAAACATAAAATTTACCATCTTTTTTTTTTTTTTTTTTGAGTTGGAGTCTCACTCTGTCACCCAGACTGGAGTGCAGTGGCTGCTCCCGGCCACCGCAGCCTCGCCTGCTGGGCTCCGGCAATCCTTCCGCCTCAGCCTTCCAAGTAGCCGGAATTACAGGCATGCACTACCACACCCAGCTGATTTTTTTTTTTTTGATTTATTGTAGAGATGAGGTCTTGCTGCCCAGGCGGGTCTCGAACCTGCGGGCTCAGGCAATCTACTCACCTCAGCCTCCCAAAGGCACGGGATTACAGGCTGAGCCACCGAGCCCGGTTTACCATCTTAATCAAAGAAAAAAGTGGGGGAGGGGAGGGAACTAGCTAGTCCCTTTTTGTCCTTTTATCCCTTCTGCCATGTGAGGACACAGCCTTCAAGTTGTCATCTTGGAAGCAGACATCGGCTCCTCACCAAACACTAAACATGCTGGCACCTTGACCTTGGACTTCCCAGACTAATTACTAATATTGAGTCTCATACATGATGTGATCTAGTTTGGATTCTCCATGGTATTCCACCAATCTGCTTGCTATTTTTATGTCAATACCATCCTGACTTGCTACGTAGCTTTTGATATGTGGGAAGGCAAGCATGTCATTGCTATTTTAAAATTTTTTCACATACACACACAAAATACTTCTTGACTATTTTAGGCACTTACCTTTTTTTTTGGAGTGGGAATCTCACTCTTGTCACCCAGGCTGGAGTACAGTGTCACAGATCATGGCTTACTGCAGCCTCCACCTCCTGAACTCAAGTGATCCTTCCAAGTAGTTGGAACTACAGGTGCGTACAAGCACTCCTGGCTTATATTTTTATTTTTTGTAGAGACAAGGTCTCGCTATGTTGCCCAAGATGGATCAGAACTCCTGGGCTCAAGTAGTGCTCCCAATTCATCCTCCCAAAGTTCTGGGATTACAGACATAAGCCATTGTGGCCAGACTAAGCACTTAATTTTTTATTTAAACTTTGTTCTACACACACACACACACACACACACACACACACAAATAGGTTAGTATTCTAATTGTAGTTGTGCTAGATTTACTTTTGAAAGAATCAAAATTTTTTTTTTCTTTGCAGTCAAGGTCTCACTTTGTTGCCCAGGCTGGAGTGCAGTGGCACACTTATGGCTCGCTTCAGCCTCAACCTCCTTTGCTCAGGCGAACTTTCAACCTCAGCCTCATGAGTCACTGAGACTACAGGCATGCTTCACTACACCCAGCTAATTTTTTGATTTTTTGCAGAGACGAGATCTTGCTCTGTTGCCCAGGCTGGTCTTGAACTCCTGGGCTCAAGCAATCCTCCCACCTCGGCCTCCCAAAGTGCTGGGATTATAGGCATGAGCTACCTACCCCGCCCAGCCAGAATCAGCTTCTTTTTTTTTTTTTTTTTTTGAATTGGAGTCTCACTCTGTCACTCTGTCACTCAGACTGGAGTGCAGTGGCCACTCCTGGCCACTGCAGCCTCGACCTGCTGGGCTCCGGCGATCCTTCCGCCTCAGCCTTCCAAGTAGCTGGAACTACAGGTGCGCACTACCATGCCCGGCTAGTTTTTGATTTATTGTAGAGATGAGGTCTCGCCAAGTTGCCCAGGCAGGTCTCTAGCCCGCGGGCTCAGGCAATCCATTCACCTCAGCCTCCCAAAGCACGGGATTACAGGCTAAGCCACCGAGCCCGGCTCAGAATCAGCTTTTTAATATCAGACTTCCCCAAAATAAGTATGTCTTTCTGTTTATTCAGGTTTTGCGTAAAATTATTATTTAAGATATTACCTTTCTTCTTAAACTTATACAGAAGAATTTTATAGTTATTGTTGCTGTAGTTTTATTGAAGATACTTTATTTCCCCCATTGCTTATTTCTTTACTACTTCTAGTGATATTTTACTAAATCTCCTGAGTATCGTACAATCATATTACCAGTTTGAAGAAATGTGTTTATCTCTTCTTTTTCAAAGAGTCAACCAGCTATTTAATTTTGTGATATTGTATTTGCTATAAAGTCTACAAAGTAATGCCAACTAACAAAGTTGATAGCAAGCATCCTTATCTGGCTCCTAATTTTAATTGAAATCATATTTCAATTAGTTTTATTAGTGTGCTTGGTAATTGGTTTTTGTTATATTTAAAAAGTCTGCCTTTATCTCTATTTTTATAGTTTTAAAATTAAGAATGGCTGCCAAATTTTATCAAATAACTTTTTAGCATCTATTAATAAGATCATATTATTTTTTATTTAATTTGTTATTGTCATAGATTATGTTGCTAGATTTCCTGATATTAAATGCAAGTGTACTCCTGAAAGAAACTTTTTAGATCATGATTTATTATCCTTTTGATAAATACTGGATTTTACTTACTAGTATTTAATTTAGAATTTTTCCTCATATTCTAAAACAAGCCTGGTATATGTTCATTCCTTTTTATTTTTAGATCTAGATTAAAGTTATGTTGGCTTCACAAAATGAATCATAGAGAGTCCTCTCTTTTTCTATAACCTTGAATATTTTCAATAACATTGAAATTATCTGGTCTTGAAAGATTATACATAATATAAGGGAGAACCCAACAAATAGAATTATCTTTTGAAAGGCAGGACCCTTGTAGTACACTCTGAATGTGTTCATCCGTTCAAGTTTTTTTTTTCTTTTTAAGTTGGAGTCTCACTCTGTCACTCAGGCTGGAGTGCAGTGGCACACTCACCGCCACAGCAGCCTCGACCTGCTGGACTCAGGCGATCCTTGTGCCTCAGCCTTCCAAGTAGCTGGAACTACAGGCACACGCCACCATACCCAGCTAATTTTTTTATTTATTGTAGAGTCGAGATCTCACCAAGTTGCCCAAGCTGATCTCAAACCCCTGGGCTTAGGCAATCCTCTTGCCTCAGCCTCCCAAAGTGCTGGGATTACAGGCTTGAGCCACCATACCAGGCCACAGTCAAAGTTTTTATCTGGAAGGTCGTGTCACGATTTGCGGAAGACACCTCCTGAGTTGTGGCAAACGGGTAAGGCTTCTTCTACCATGACGACGCACCTGCCCACATCATGCTGAATGTTCAGCAATTTTTGATCAAAACGTCATGGGCCGGGCTCGGTAGCTCAGCCTGTAATCCCAGCACTTTGGGTGGCCGAGGTGAGTGGGTCGCCTGAGTCCGCGGGTTCGAGACCAGCCCGGCAAATTGGTGAGACCTCATCTCTACAATAAATCAAAAATTAGCCGGGCGTGGTAGTGCGTGCCTGTAGTTCCGGCTACTTGGAAGGCTGAGGCGGAAGGATCACCAGATCCCAGCAGTTCAACTCTGGGATAGCCGTGAGCATGCCACTGCACTCCAGCCTAGGCCACGGAGTAAGACTCCAACTCAAAAAAGAAAATAACAAAAACAAAAACGGCATGACCCCCGTGCTCCACCCTTTCTATTCACCCTATCTCACCCTGAGCAACTTTCTTTGGAGTCAGTTGGGCATTGTAGTTTACACATAATCCCAGCACTTTAGGAGGTGGAGGCTTTGCATCCCTAATGAAGCAAAGTTTCCCTTTAAGTCCTCTAAGGCATGTGTTTTGCCAATGTGGAAGAGGCGAAGCAAAAAAGCACTGAAAGGCATCAAAATTGATGAATTCAAAAACTGTTTTGAGCAGTGAAGAAAGCATTTTGATAGGTGTATTGCATCAAAAGGAAAGTACTTTGATGGTGACTGAAGCTTAAACATGTAAGAATAAAAAGAACTAGAAATTAACCTTCCATATGATCCAACTCTCCCCCTACTGAGAATATACCCAGAGGAACTCAAATCATTCTACAAAAAAGATACCTGCACACGCATGTCTATTGCAGCACTAGCACAGTTCTATTCACAATAGCAAAAATTTGGAACCAACCATGCTACCTATTGTAACTAAACTGGATTTTTAAAATGTAGTATATATACAGGATGGAATATTACGCAGCCTTAAAGGACAAACATATGGACTTCACAGCAATTTGGATGGATTTAAAACTCAGTGATCTATCACAGCAACAAAGAACAGAGTACTACATGTTCTCATTCATAAGCGAACCCTGAACATTTACCATAATACTATAAGAAGAGGATTGGCGGTAGTGGGATCCTACTGGGGGGGTGCATAGACACAACATCTATAAGGATACATGATCTCAAACCAGGCAAAATGGGGACCAAAGGGAGACCCACACTTCACCTGTATGATATCCACTTGTATACCTAATCCTGAATTGTACCACACAGCTTTAAAATAAATAAATAAATATACAATTTTTTATAAATAAATTTTTTATGAATAAATTCTAGATTTTTTGAGTCCCTCCGTACAGCTGTGACTCTATCTGGTTATGCCCCCTTCTATTGTTAAATCTTTAATCACCTTTTCAGTCTCTATCATTTAACTGGTCTATTCGGGCCACAACATCCTGATACCCATTACTCATCATTTACATTTTGCAAGAAAACATTCCTTTTTAAAAAAGGATTTTGAGTAGGGCTCGGTGGCTCAGTCTGTAATCCTGCGCCTTTGGGAGGCTGAGATGAATGGATTGTCTGTACCCGTGGGTTCGAGACCCACCTGGGCAGCGAGACCTCATCTCTACAATAAATCAAAAAATCAGCCGCGCGTGGTAGCGCATGCCTGTAATTCCGGCTACTCGGAAGGCTGAGGGGGAAGGATCACTGGAGCCCAGCAGGCGAGGCTGCGGTGGCTGGGAGCGGCCAATGCACTCCAGTCTGGGCGACAGAGTGAGACTCCAACTCAAAAAAAAATAAAATAAAAAAGGATTTTGTTTTTGCCACATCTTTTCCTATAAGTTCTTATAATTCTTTTTATTTTACTTGAGTCTGTAGTTATGTCCCATTTCTGATTCCTAGTCTTAAGTAAAGAATTCTTGGCCAGGTGTAGTGGCGCATGCCTGCTGGAAGCCAGCCTTAGAGGTCTTCTTGTGAACAGGGCCCGGAAGGCTGAAGACCCCAGGTTACAGGGCAACACTGGGCAGCTGTTGTTCCTGCTTCTTCTATCTCCACTCTCGATCTTGCCACTGGAAACCTGGAAGTTGGAAGATGTAAAAAGCTCTATATGGGAAAAATAATTTTTACTAAATAGTAGTGTTTAGTAAAAGCAGGATTTGTGTTGTTAGAAGTATACTCTTTCAAGTCGGACTCGGTGGCTCAGCCTGTAATCCCGCGCCTTTGGGAGGCTGAGGTGAGTGGATTGCCTGAGCCCATGGGTTTGAGACCCCCCTGGGCAGCAAGACCTCATCTCTACAATAAATCAAAAAAAATCAGCCGGGCGTGGTAGCACGCGCCTGTAGTTCCAGCTACTTGGAAGGCTGAGGCGGAAGGATCGCTGGAACCCAGCAGGTCGAGGATGCAGTGGCCGGGAGCGGCCACTGCACTCCAGTCTGGGTGACAGAGTGAGACTCCAACTCAAAAAAAAAAAAAAAGTATACTCTTTCATTAGAGTGCCCTTGGCTTTACCACCATTTGTTAAGGAGGCTTGCAATTTTGGTTAGGGATTGTAACTAAGGTAAATTGCGGGGGTGGGGGGTGGGGGGTGGGGAGGGCTTTTGTTTTACAAACATTGAAGCTCATTCTCCCTGACAGGGGATAATTGACACAGATTGTAAATACCAGGTGTGACATTATAGAAAACTAGTCAGATCAACTTGCAGTTAAGAAACCTTGAGAATGTTGTTTTACCCCGGTTGATTACAAATTGCTGTGTGAAAGTCACAGGTGTAACTTACAAATCAATGTGACAGTTGTAGTGCTTAGAACTTGGTAGTGATTTATAATGTAATGGTTATAAAGATAAGTAAGTTTTTATATGAACATTGAGAAATGGTAATCATTAGAAAATGTTAGGAGTTGACAAAATTTATAGCTAAGATAAAACATTAAAAGAATTTGTAACTTATTTTACTTGGATAAGAAATGACATTCGGCGATAGCATTCAGGGTTAAAAATAACGTTTGATGTTGTAGTTTTAGAAAGTAAACAGTACACTATTACGGTTCAAAGAGTAAGATAGACAGAACCCTATTAGGGTTAAAACAAAGATCAAAGTAGGATGGACAAGAAATTTATTGAACTGAGAACTGATTAACTCTGAAACAAAAAACATGCTTTTGTCTTAAGCTGAAATCTAGGGTATAAAAAGGAGTTGTAAAAGACAATAAAGCGGCATCTGTCCTGCACAACAACAGTGTCCAAGTTTTCTCCCATGCCGACACCATTCCTCCTTCAGGAAACCCTGAACTGCTGGAGCTAGACTCTGGCACATGCCTATAATCCCAGCACTTTGTGAGGCCAAGGTGGCAGTATTGCTGAAGCCAGGAGTTCGAGACTAGCCTGGTCAACAAAGCGAAACTGCATCTCTACAAAAAGTAGAAAAATAACTGGGCTTGGTTGTACACACATGCAGTCCCAGTTACTTGGGAGGCTAAGGCAAGAGAATTATTTGAGTCTAGGAATTCAAGGCTGTGATGAGCTGAGATCGTGCCACTGTACTTCAACCTGGATAACAGAATGAAACCCTACTTAATAACAAAGCCAATAATAATAATAATAATACTTACAAATTAAAGCAAAAATAATTTTTTTTTGAGTTGGAGTCTCTGTCACCCCGATTGGTGTGCAGTGGCACACTCCCAAACACCACAGCCTCAACCTGCTGGGCTCAGGCGATCCTCCTGCCTCAACCTTCCAATTAGCCGGAACTACAGGCGCACTACCGTGTCCGGCTAATTTTTTATTTATTGTAGAGATGAGGTCTCGCCAAGTTGCCTGGGTGGGTCTCGAACCCACGAACTCAGGCAATCCATTTGCCTCAGCCTCCCAAAGTGCTGGGATTACAGACTGAACCACCGAGCCCGGCCAAAGCAAAATATTTTTAACAAGGTAATTACTATAGTGAAATTGCAGAGGCCAAGCATAAGTATGTTACAGAAAAGGAAGCATAAGTAAGTTATAGAAAAAGGAAATGCAAGTGGTCACTAAACAAATTAGAGATATTTTACTTCATTGACCATACTATAAATTTCAATCAATGTTGGCCAAACATTCAATGTTATAGAATAAACTACCTGCCCACAGCCCCCAAGCCTAAACAGACATGTGACCAAAGGGCATTGGGTATAGTTGGAGCAGTTGAGTTCCTTTCTTCTCCTCCCCAAGGAGTTGGTCATGGTTTGGGATGTTGCCCTTAAGTTAAAGTTGGAGATCTGTTCTCTAAAGAATTGATCATCTGCCAAGTGTGGCATGCCCTGTCATTTCAGCTACTCAGGAGGCTGAGGCAGAAAGATCACTTAAGCTCAGGAGCTAGAAGCCAGCCTGGGTAACATAATAAGGACCTTACTTCTAGAAAAAAGAAAAAAGAATAGATACTCTACCAAAGAAGGGCTCCTAGATAGAATACTGAGACCTGAGGAAAAAAATACAGAGTTCCAAAACACAGAGAAAAATGTTAAGACTCGGAGGCCACTCCACCCAGAGCATGAAATACTCTTGAGTTGACTGGGTGCAGTGGCTCAAGCCTGTAGTCCCCGCACTTTTGGAGGCAGAGGCCAGAGGATTGCCTGAGCCCAGGGTTCAAGACCAACCTAGGCAACTTGACAAGACCTCGTCTCTACAATAATCAAAAAATTGGCTGGACGTGATGGCATGAGCCTGTAGTTCCAGCTATTTGGAAGGCTGAGGAGGAAAGAATGCCTGAGCCCAAAAGGTTAAAGCTGTGATAACCGTGATATGTCACTGCACTCCAGCCTGGGTGACAGAGTGAGACTCCTTCTCAAAAAAACAAAACACTGAAGTCTATCACCAAAAAAAAAAAAAAAAGGACATAATTGTTTATTTGGGCAAACACAATGCTTAGATCACTCTCTTGCCTGATTCATACTCTCCCACTCTCCAGAAAAGTCTACCTATTGACAAACTCAGTCAACTTAAACAGAACCAAAGATCAACCCTCTCATTCAACAGAGGGATTTTTTAATGGAAATGAACCTATCCAATTGAGGAGAAAAACCTGCACCAGTTACCTTTATTTAACAAAACCTTTATGCATGGATATTACTGAACACCAAAGTACCACCAGGTATTTGAGTGAAAATCAGTGGAATGAAGATGGAGATTAAGATGACCAAATAGCCGGATGTGGTGGCTTACCCCTGTAATCCCAGCACTTTGGGAAGTGGAAGTGAGAGGATTGCCTGAGTCTAGGGATTTGAGACCAGCCTGGGGGACTTGGCAAGCCCTCATCTCTAAAACAAACAAACTAACAAACAAATAAATAATAGCTGGATGTGGTGGCACACACCCATAGTTCCAGCTACTTCGAAGGCTGAGGTGGAAGAAGAAATACCTGAGCCCAGTGGATCAAGGCTGTGGTAGCCATGAGTGTGCTGCTTGCACTCCAGCCTGGGCAATAGAGTGAGACTCCAACTCAAAAAACAAAAAGAGAGAACGAGAGAGATGAACAAATAGGCAACTAATTTTAGAGAAATTCAAAATGATTCAGGAAACTAAAAATAATTTTTTAACATATGCAATAATAATACAATGATTTGAGTGGATGTGACATCCACAAAAGCATACAGTCTGTGAGGAAAAAGAGCAATTAGAGAACAAAAATGGTTTTGGACATTAAAAACACAATTGTCAAGAACTGCACTGGATTATCTGAATAATAAATAATCATAAATACTTAATTAGAAACTGGAATTAAATTTAATCTCCCATAATGGAGACTAGAAAGTAAATGATTCGGCCAGGCATGGTGGCTCATGCCTATAATCCCAGCACTTTGGGAGGCAGAGGTAAGAGGATTGCCTGAGCCCACAGGTTCGAGACCAACCTGGGCAACTTGGCAAGACCTCATCTCTACAATAAATAAAAAAAATTAGCTGGGAGTGGTGGCATGCGCCTGTAGTTCCAGCTACTTAGAAGGCTGAGGTGGAAGGATCGCCTGAGCCCAGGAGGTCGAAGGCGTGGTGGCCAGGAGCATGCTACTGCACTCCAGCCTGGGCAACAGAGTGAGACTCCAACTAAAAAAAAAAAAAGTAAGTAAATACTTCAAAAATATAAAAATAAGTTTAAAACACATAGAAGATGGATTTTGAAGTCAAACATCTGTCTACAAGGTCCAAATAAAGAGAAACTGGACCATGGAAAGGAAGAAATATTCAAAGAAATAGCTAAAGAAAATTTCCCCAAACTTCATGAGCTTTCATTTTGAAATGGTCTTTGTAGATCCAAACAAAATTAATGTTAAAAAGGTTCACTGCTAGATCCAATCTAATGAAATTTCAAAACTCCAAGAGTAGAAAGAAAATCCTGAAAGCTTGCGAAAGAGGGTAAGAAAACAAATTACCAAAAAATTAAGGATAAGAATGACATCAAACTTCTCATCAACAGCATTCAATGCTCAAAGACAATGGAACAATGTTCAAACTTGAAAGTGGAAAAAGGTTTGGTTTTTTGTTTTTTTAAGTCAGAGTCTCACTGTGTTGACCAGGCTAAAGTACAGTGCCATGCTCATAGCCACTGCAACCTTAAATTGCTGGGCTCAGGTGATCCTTCCTCCTCAGGCTTCCAAGTAGCTGGTATTACAGGCAAGCACTACCACACTTGGCTAATTTTTTTTTAATTTATTGTCGAGATGAGGTCTTGCCAAGTTGCTCAGGCTGGTCTTGAACCCCTGGATTCAGGTAATCATCTCGCCTCCACCTTCCAAAGTGCTGGGATTACAGGTGTGAGTCACCGCACTTGGATAGATTTGTGTATTTTTAAAATAATAGTTGTACAAGAATAAAACTATATAACAAAGTGTTCATAAAGTCTCACTTCCATTCTTCCCCCATTCACCCGATTCTCCACTCATCTGCCTCCAAAGGTAATAAACATTTTTATTACTTTCTTGTTTATTGTTTCTGCTGGGGAAAAGTTTTTTTGTTTGTTTATTTGTTTTTGTTTTTTTTTGTTTTTTGAGTCAGGGGGTCTGACTCTGTCACCCAGGCTGGAGTGCAGTCACACCATCACAGCTTATCACAGCCTTGACCTCCTGGGCTCCAGACAATTCTGCTGCCTCAGCCTCCCAAGTAGCTGAAACTACAGGCACATGCCCAGCTAGTTTTTTAATTTTATTTTAATATTTATTTATTTATCTTTTTTTTCCTTTGAGTCAAAGTCTCACTCTCACCCAGAGAGGGGGGGTATAGTGGCTCGGTCATGACTCACCGCAGCCTGGACCTCCTGGGCTCAGACAATTCTTCTGCCTCAGCCTCCTGGGAAGCTAGGACAAGTGCACACTACCATATCCAGCTATTTTTTTAAAAAATTTTGTGTAGAGATGAGGTCTCACTATGTTTCCCAGGCTGGTCTCGAACTCCTGGGCTCAAGCAATTCCTCCTCAGTCTCCCAAAGTACTGGGATTATTACAAACATGAGCCATCACACCTAGCTGAATAGTTTTATTTTTTTTTTAGCAATGAGGTCTTACTATGTTGCCCAAACTGGTCTCCAACTTCAATGAGGTCTTACTATGTTGCCTAAACTGGTCTCCGACTTCTGGGTTCAAGCAATCCTTCCACCTCAGCTTCCCAAAGTGCTGGGATTACAGGCATAAACCAACACACCTGGCCAGGGAAAAGTTTTAAAATTAAGTTTCCAAGCCAATTCAGACAATCAATCAAGTATGAACAAAAATAAATTCACATGCAGCACACAAGCACTCAGAATATTGAATCCCAGTGTTGTCCTTGTGAAATAATTGCTGGAGAAGTAATTCCAGCAAATTGAAAAATGAACCAAGGAAGGGGACACACAGAATACAAGAAACATGGCAGCAAAATATGAACACAGTCTAAGTGTCCATCAGTGGAAGAATGGATCAAGAAAATGTGGTGTTTGTACATAAGGAAATATTATTCAGCCACAAAAAATAATAAAATCCTGTCATTTGTGGCAACATGGATGAGCCTGGAAGACATGATAAGTGAAATAAGATACAGAAAGACAAATATTGCATGATCTCACTCATATATGGGAACTAAAAAAGGTTTTTTTGTTGTTGTTGTGTTGTTGTTGTTGAGTTGGAGTCTCACTCTGTTGCCCAGACTGGAGTGCAGTGGCCGCTTCTGGCCACCGCAGCCTCGACCTGCTGGGCTCCGGCGATCCTTCCGCCTCAGCCTTCCGAGTAGCTGGAATTACAGGTGCATGCTACCACGCCCGGCTAATTTTTTGATTTATTGTAGAGATGAGGTCTCGCCTGCCCAGGCGGGTCTCAAACCCGCGGGCTCAGGCAATCCACTCACCTCAGCCTCCCAAAGGCGCGGGATTACAGGCTGAGCCACCAAGCCCGGCTTAACTAAAAAAGTTGATCTCATAGAAGTAGAGAGTAAAACGGTAGTTACAAGGGCCTGGGAAAGGTAAGAAGGAGGGAGGCATAGGAGAAGGTTGATTAACGGGTATAAAATTACAGCTATATAAGAGGAACCAATTCTAGTGTTCTATAGCACAGAAGAGTGACTATAGTTAACAACAATATTTCAAAATAGCTAGAAAAGAGGAATTTGAATGTCCCCAACACAAAGAAATGATAAATGTTTGAGTTGATGGAATCCCAATTACCCTGATTTGATCACTACGTATTGAAAACATGCATTAAAATACCATATATCCTTGATAAATATGTATAATTATTATGTATTGATTTAACTTTTTTAAATAAAGCACATCAGCAAGATTAAAAATAAAAACATGGCAGAAACCAGTAAGAAGTGAAAGAAGCTGAAAATAAGTTGAAGGTAATCCATTAGACCCAGAGGCTGATTTACCATGAAGCTAGTAAAGCTTCAGTGTCCCTCACTTCTCAAGCTCTTTTGAAGAAGAGATGGATCTTTTTCACTTGAAGAGGGTCCCTCAAATTGTATAAGATTCCAGATTTGCAAAACCTGTTCCCTCCTTGACTAGACCTTAACATTTGAAAGATTTTCCTTCAAGCAACAAAGTTTTAAATGACATGAATTACATTTCTTTCCTTGTGTCCAAACTATAAGAATGTTTACCCAACAATATGATTAATAAAGATTATTGATTTTCAACTTCTAAAATTAACCTACAGACAAGATACAAAGATTTAATTAATGTTATAGAACAGAATAATGTAATGTTATAAATTTTGACAATATAATAAAACAATACAACTAAAATATTAAGTCATATGAGGAGAGACAGAAGAGCAATTAATTTATTCATCTTTGATAATGAGATATCTAGGAAAATTATCTAAAGTTGAAAATAAAAATAGACATTCTTACCTGGTGTGGAGGCTCATGCCTGAAATCTCAGTGTTTTGGGAGACAGAAGCGAGAAGATTGCCTGAGCCCAGCAGGTGAAGGCTACTGTGACCAAGAGCATGCCACTGCACTCCAGCCTGGGTAAAAGAGTGAGACTCCAACTCAAAAAAAAAAAAATAGACATCTGTTATATTGATTTTTTGTTTAACTATATGAACAAAAATGTATGCACCCAACTACAGACTGAAGTTGGAGAGGTCAAGGAGTGGGAGGTGCTGTAAAGGTAATGAGTTTCAGGGCCAGGCGCAGTGGTTCACACCTATAATCCCAGCACTTTGGGAGGCCAAGGTGAGAGAATTGCCTGAGTCCACAGGTTCGAGACTAGCCTGGGCAACTTGGCTACATCTCTACAATAAATCAAAAAAATTAGCCAGGCATGGTGGCACATGCCTGTAGTTCCAGCTACTTGGAAGGCTGAGACGGAACGATCGCCTGAGCCCAGTAGTTCAAGGCTGCGGTGGCCATGAGCATGCCACTGCACTCCAGTCTGGGAGTCAGAGTGAAACTCTGATTCAAAAAAAAAAAAAAAAAAGTAATGAGTTTCTCATATTTAACATTATAGCCAAGCATAGACACTATCTAATGAAAATAATCCAAGGAAAACGGCAGAAATACTGCTAAGAGCAGAAATATGGTTTAAAGATAAAATAATAATCATGAGAACAACACAATCAGGACGTATTATCAGAGATTCTTTTTTTTGAGTTGGAGTCTCACTGTCACCCAGGCCAGAGGACAGTGGCATGCTCCTGGCCACTGCAGCCTCGACCTGCTGGGCTCAGGCAATCTTTCCACTTCAGCCTTTCAAGTAGATGGAACTACAGGCATGTGCTACCATGCCTGGCTAATTTATTTATTTATTTATTGTAAAGATGAGGTCTTGCCAAGTTGCCCAGGCTGGTCTTGAACTTGTGGGCTCAGGCAATCCTCACACCTCAGTCTTCCAAAATGCTGGGATTATAGGCGTGAACCACCACACCCCAGAGATTCTTATGGTGTCTTGAACTAGGGGAAGAAAAAAGGAAAATTTAAAATTTTCACTTTAAAGCCTTCTATAATGTTTTAATATTTTATTTGTGCAAATGCTATTCTAAAAAAAATTTAAACAATTAAAAAAAATATGTATACAAGGATATTCTTTATAATGCAGTTTATAATTGTGGGAACTGGAGCCAATCTAAATACCCACAGAAAGATAAATAGGAGAGTGGTTAAAATAGTTTATTTATTTTTTCCTTTTTTGCCTCCCATGGCCTTGTCTGAGAGTCAAATAATTTTTTTTTTTTTTTGAGTTGAAGTCACTCTGTCACCCAGACTGGAGTGCAGTGGCTGCTCCCGGCCACCGCAGGCTCGACCTGCTGGGCTCCAGCGATCTTTCCGCCTCAGCCTTCGAAGTAGCTGGAACTACAGGCGTGTGCTACCACACCCGGATAATTTTTTGATTTATTGCAGAGATGAGGTCTCGCCAAGTTGCCCGGGCGGGTCTCGAACCCCCGGGCTCAGGCAATCCACTCACCTCAGCCTCCCAAAGGCGCAGGATTACTGAGCCTGAGTCACCGAGCCTGGCTGAGAGTCAAATAATTTAAATTGATATTGGTATATTTGCTAACGTGGACAAGTCTCCAGAATATATTAAGCTTTTTTGTTTTGGTTTGTTTTGTTTCAATTCAGAGTCTCACTCTGTCACCCATGCCAGAGTGCAGTGGCACACTCATGGCCACCGCAGCCTCCACCTGCTGGGCTCAGGCAATCCTTCCACTTCTGCCTTCCAAGTAGCTGAAACTATTGGCATGCACCATCATGCCCGGCTAATTTTTTTTTATTTATTGTAGAGATGAGGTTTTGCCAAGTTGCCCAGGTTGGTCTCAAACCCCTAGGCTCAGGCAATCCTCTTGCCTCTGCCTCCTAAAAGTGCTAAGATTACAGGCATGAGCCACTACACCTGGCCTGTGTTAAGTTTTTATTGTAAAAAAAAATCCAGTTGCTAAATAACATGTATATCATTATCCATTTTTGATTTATTTTTAATTTAAATATTTTTTTGAGCTGCAGTCTCACTCTGTCACCCAGGCTGAAGTGCCATGGCATACTCACAGCCACTGCAGCCTCGACCTGCTGGGCTCAAACGATCCTTTCGCCTCAGCCTTCCACATAGCTGGAATTACAGGTGCGTGGTACCACACCCGGCTATTTTTTTTTAATTTATTGTAGAGATGAGGTCTCATCAAGTTGCCTGGGCTGTCTCGAACCCAAGGACTCAGACAATCCACCCGTCTTGGTCTCCCCAAGTGCTGGGATTACAGGCTGAGCCACTGAGCCTGGCCGATTCATTTTTTTTTTTTAATCTGTGATGTGTATGTATGTGTATATGCTCAAAATAAATATTCCAAAATGTTAATAATGATTGCATCCAGGTGACAAGAATGCTGGTGATTTTTATTTTTTCTTTTTGCTTTGTCTAGATTTTCTAAAATCTCCTATGAGGAACACAAATTATTTTATATTAAAAATAAGACATTTGATTTTAATTTATCTTTCCTTACTTAATTCATTTCACATTCATCCTGACTGAAACAAGGCCACAAAGATTCTATTTGCTATTCTTGCCACAACTGAATATTTATTTAAGCCAAAATCTGTTTGACATCACCCTTAAATCAAAGTAGTCAGGTACAAAGATGTCCTTCAACCCACAGAGATAACAACACAATTTTATAGCTAAGACAGATAAAGAGAACATCATTTGTCCACTATCTTGGGCAGCTGTGACATCGATTTCTGAAGCCAAGCAGAGGAGGAACTAAATAATCACAGCTTGACAACAAAGCACAAGCTGAGTTTGTCAGAGGCATTTTCATTGTCTAGGATACTCATTTCAAAACACTTTGGGAAGGCAAAGTTACTGCTGCTAAATTTCCTAATGTCTGAATATCTGTGACTTTTCCAATTGCAAAGAACAGTCCTACAAACCTTGATAAGAAAGTTTACATCGACTTCATCATTACAACAGATTTAAAGGTGAGAAAACAAAGGCAAAAGTGACAGATGCTAACACTTGAGTGATAAAGTTCCAATCTCAAAGCAAGCAAGAGGGCCACAGAGAATTTTCCTCTGATTTGAGACATTTTACCTTCACACAAAAGGCTGCTCTATACTTCAGAATCAAGAAGACTCTTAAAGTTAGCCACAATACACTTCCATCCAATTTCACTTGTATTTTTTGCCCTTGACCTGTCTAAACTTAATCAGATATTTCTGAGAAGCAATTTAGAAAATCAAAATAGTGTTTACACTAAACTGAAAAATTCCCCCAAAAAAGTGTTGGAGTAATAAGAATAGTAACATTTCCTAAACTTTTTCATTATGCCAGGCACTATATTAAGTAATTCACACATATTTTTCTTACTTAATGCTCACAAAACCTTATGAAATAGGAAATAATCTTATCTGCATGTGACAGATTGTATTTTCTATAGATGGCCACAATAGTATCTCCCATCCAAAATGCTCTTCTACAATGTGAACTTGATAGCCCTCTTATCAACAGGTTGGGCCTCGTGTATCCTCCCTTTGAACTCTGGGAGGCTTTCACCAATCAAGTATAGCAGAATGATACATCAAAAAAGGCCTTACAACTCCCACCAGGATCTCTTGGGATGTTTGTTCTGGGAGAAACCAGACGCCACTTAAGTTCTATCATTGTGCTGGAGAGGCCATGTATAGGTGTTTCCAGTCCATAGTGCCAGCTGAGCTGCCAGCCAACAGCCAGCCTCCACTGCCAGTCATGTGAGCGAGCCATCTTATATGTCCAGGTCAGTCAAGACTTCAGATGACTTCATCCCATCAATATCTGACTACACCTGCATGGGACAACCTCCAAGCAAAACATCCCCAGCCTAACCCATGCTGAAGTCCTGACCCAGGTTTTATACCACTAAGTTCATGGTGATTTGCTACACAACAACTGTAACCAGAATACCGCATTTTGCGAATAAGAAAATTGGGACTTAAAGAATAACCTGACTCTGAGTCTTAACTATAACTGTATTCTGTTCCAATTGTTGGACTAATAAATGCTGTCCCGTGCAGAAGAAATTCTTCTCAAGACACATGTTCATTTCAATATATCCTTCGCCAAACACACTGTGGAAGGAAAACTGACTTCACTGAAGTGGAAGCAATCTATTTTACTTGAATTTCATGAGCAAGACGTACTCTCTGTTTCCACCCACTGATCCAATAACTAAAATACTGAAAACTGCTTACAAATTACTTTCAGTATTGTTGCGCGCCGAAGAAAGACGACACTGACACCGTTCTTCTGCGGACAAGTTTACTCCAGGTCTTAATGTGCTCTTTACAAAGACAAAATGGCTCTCTCTCTGGCACAGTTGTTTGCCTATATATGCTGCCTGGCAGCCAACGTACTGCGGCTACGTGGTTGTTTCTGATAGGTTATTCTACCAGCCAGCGGCCATGCCGTTCATTGCATAACACGTGTTTTCTATAACATGATGAAAGCTTCCCACATCTCCCCCTTTTTGTTTATATGACAGGAGAGGCTAGAGCCCACAGCCCCCGTTTTTTCCTTGGGCTATGTACCCCAGTCCCTGGATCGCCGAAGTACAACCCAGCAACTGTGCACCGGCCCGATGCCTTTTGCAGGGGACGGGTGGTTGCGGCATCAACCCGTATGCAGCTGGGGATAACCTCCATGGAGTTTACCCATCGGGGCTCCAAGTGCAGTCAACGGCTGGCATCCTGTCACTGTTGATTCTTCACGGCTGCAAGCCAGACATGGGGAGAGTGCCCTTCCTCCAAGGCCAAAATTGCCTGCGCGAGCAGGGCCATATCAGTGTTTCGCCTACGGCGTAAA
This sequence comes from Cephalopachus bancanus, assembly GCA_027257055.1. Lineage (NCBI taxonomy): Eukaryota > Metazoa > Chordata > Mammalia > Primates > Tarsiidae > Cephalopachus > Cephalopachus bancanus. The sequence goes on along the minus strand of JAPVLO010000476.1, from coordinate 316,004 downwards.
GTGCACAAACAATATAGGCAAACAACTGCCAATCCAATGAGGAGAACGCCAAAACATCCCATGCCCGCCCACTCCTTCAAATGATGGGCGGCTCGCGCAATCCAGGACGCTAGAGTTTGTGCCACGACAGGATCCACTCTGGTAGAATTCACTGTAATAATCTCGCGCCGCAGCGTTTCCGTCAGATTGTCAAATTCTTGAGTCCAATTACCTACAAGATACTTAGAAAGCTCTTGAGACAAATTAGCAGCAGCTGTATAGTTGTGATATGGGATGCTAGTAATACATAGGGCTGGTGTATGAACCTCACACCCCAAGCGCGCTATTTGTATCATGATGTCTATTTGCTCCTGGAGTAAATCCATACGTTGATTCAAGATCATGATACCGCCCCGCAAGTGATTATTCACATTAGATTGTGTACTTAATGCGACCGCAGTAGAATGTGCCAACGTATTTAAGGCGGTTACTATCTGAACAGTGGTCGCAAGGGACACAGCGGTTGCGGTAGCGGCCGCGGTGGCAGTAGCTATCGCTGCGATAACAGCAGCCGTGAGGAAGTAGTGCCCATGGCAGAGAAATTCCTATGCCAGAGACTGTAACAAATTGCCTCGCTACCGAGGACCTTAAAACAAATCGCCTCCTTACTGAGGACCTTTTTAATCGCCTCTTTACTGAGGACCTTCTTAAATCGCCTCTTTGCCGAGGACCTTCTTAAATCGCCTCTTTGCCGAGGACCTTCTTAAATCGCCTCTTTGCCGAGGACCTTCTTAAATCGCCTCTTTGCCGAGGACCTTCTTAAATCGCCTCTTTGCCGAGGACCTTCTTAAATCGCCTCTTTACCGAGGACCTTCTTGAATCGCCTCTTTACCGAGGACCTTCTTAATCGCCTCTTTACTGAGGACCTGTGCAAATCGCCTCTTTACCGAGGACCTTGTGACTTCACTTACCGGTCGACCGCCCTGGTTGTCGCAGTTCTGAGCGCCGTACGGCACAAAAGGAGAAAAGGGTTCCCCGTACGAGCTACCATTTGTCGCGCGCCGAAGAAAGATGACACCGACACCGTTCTTCTGCGGACAAGTTTACTCCAGGTCTTAATGTGCTCTTTACAAAGACAAAATGGCTCTCTCTCTGGCGCAGTTGTTTGCCTATATATGCTGCCTGGCAGCCAACGTACTGCGGCTACGTGGTTGTTTCTGATAGGTTATTCTACCAGCCAGCGGCCATGCCGTTCATTGCATAACACGTGTTTTCTATAACATGATGAAAGCTTCCCACACAGTATTACAAGGATGAGCACCCCAAACTACTGCAGGCAAGTCATAAGACAGAGAAATTCCCAGGAGATGACATTTCTCCTTCTCTAAAATTGCTTCTAGCTGGATGGGTTGAAGTTTCAAAGATCAATTTTTTCAAAATTTTCTCAAAGCATGATCTATAATGATAAATATCTTGGAGAATTTTAGAGATAAATTTTAAAGAAATCTGATATAACTTGATTTGAAGAATAGAATGCCTACAAAACATACTTGAGAAATGAGTGAAATTTTAAGATTTTATGGAATTTTAAAATTCTTTTTTTTTTTTTTGAGTTGGAGTCTCACTCTGTCGCCCAGACTGGAATGCAGTGGCCGCTCCCAGCCACCGCAACCTCGACCTGCTGGGCTCCGGCGATCCTTCCACCTCAGCCTTCCAAGTAGCCAGAATTACAAGCATGCGCTACCACGCCCGGCTGATTTTTTTGATTTATTGTAGAGATGAGGTCTTGCTGCCCAGGCGGATCTCGAACCCGCAGGCTCAGGCAATCCACTCACCTCAGCCTCCCAAAGGTGCGGGATTACAGGCTGAGCCACCGAACCCGGCTGGAATTTTAAAATTCTAGTACACATGTATGAGGCCCTGAGTTTGATCCTTAGCATCTCTACCAAAAACGAAATTTTAGAAAGAGACAGAACTTTTTTTTTTTTAAGTTGGAGTCTCACTGTCACCCAGGCTGGAGTGCAGTGGCACACTCAAGGCCACCTCAGCCTCCACCTGCTAGGTTTAAGCAATCCTTCCACCTCAGTCTTCCAAGTAGCTGGAACTACAGGCATGTGTTACCATGCCTGGCTTTTTTTTTTTTTTGTAGAGACAAGGTCTAACCAGGTTGCCCAGGCTGGTCTTGAACCCCCAGGTTCAGGCAATCCTCTCGCCTTGGCCTCCCAAAGTGCTGGGATTACAGGCTGAGCCACTGCACCTGGCCAAGAGAGAACATTTTAATAAAATGCCTGCATGAAAGATTTATCTATAAGGTAATGTATAGTAAATTAACTATTTCTTTTGAGAATTTGGAATTGAGACTCACTGCTTCTAGTCATTCTAAACTGTTTACTTCCATAAATGTAATTAAAACTCAGGAAATGAGGCTGCCATTGTGCAGTAGCCATGTTTGCTGAGGTCCAGCCAAGGCAGCAAAGAACTGTTCACAGATAGAGGTTCATAGACATATAGTTCACAAAATAAATCAGACGCATACACAATGGACCAAAAAATCAAGGGGAGAGAAAGAGGGAGACCAAGAGAGAAAAGGAGACAGAGAGAAAAACAGCAAAAAGAAAAATGGGCTTCTTATGGTCTGGCTTTCAGGTTTCAGGGCTTCTTGTGAAACCAGATGCACTTCCTGTCCTTAGGACCTAGGATATATTTTAGTACCCTCTGGTGACTGGTCTCAAGATGGCCTCCAAGGATACTCACCTCTGGTATTCCTGCCCTTCATTGGCACCCTACCACATTGAATAGGGCTGGCCCCGGTAATAGAATACATTATTGCAGAAATGATGATGTGTGACTCCCAAGACAAGGTCGTAAAAGTCATTGCAGCTGGGCTCGATGGCTCAGCCTGTAATCCCAGCACTTTGGGAGACCGAGGTGAATGGATTGTCTGAGCCCACGGGTTCAAGACCTGCACGGGCAACTTGGTGAGACCGCATCTCTACAATAAACCAAAAAATTAGCACACACCTGTAGTTCCGGCTGCTTGAAAGGCTGAGGCGGAAGGATCACCAGAGCCCAGCAGGTCGAGGCTGTGGTGGCTGGTAGCGTGCCACTGTGAGGGGGCCAGCCCCTGCAGAGAGATTTAGGGGGTCCCTGGGAGGTGTGGCAGTGTCGGTGATTATTCTGGAGAAATACAGAGAAAGAAAGAGAACGGGGAAGAAAGAAAGAGACTGGACTCTGTCTAGTGCAGAAGCCGTTTAATGGGACAAACTGTAAACCTTTTATCCTAAAGTTTCACAGGCAAGATCACAAGATTTTCACGTGAACACAAAGCCAGGTGGATGAGGGGCATCCCCCCACCCACCAGGTATTTCCTCGAGCATGAGGAAGGACAATCCCAATATTATTTCACTGTTCCTCATGCTTGGTTAATGTTCCTCACAAACAATACAACAATTCTAACATCATAATATTCTAATAATAAATAACTTCTAAAATTTATGCATTCCCAACACCTAATGACTAACATGAATACCTTTCTATTCTGTACTAATTTTACTTGTACTATAAAAAACTCTTAATTATAGCTCAAACCAGTTCCTAAAGAATGTGGCCCAGTCCAAAGATCACGCTGGGTCGTTTCTAGGAACAATTGATTACAATCTCTTAACAAAATGGCTATTCTAAAATCCTATATATCTATCTTAACTTCTATAAGAGTTTCTAATTCCTAATTCTAATATATAAAGCTGATCATCAGCAATAAAGCTTCTAAAACAAAACCCAAGCCGGGCTTGGTGGCTCAGCCTGTAATCCCGTGCCTTTGGGAGGCTGAGGTGAGTGGATTGCCTGAGCCCGCGGGTTCGAGACCCGCCTGGGCAGCGAGACCTCATCTCTATAATAAATAAAAAAATCAGCTGGGCTTGGTAGCGCTTGCCTGTAATTCTGGCCACTTGGAAGGCTGAGGCGGAAGGATTGCTGGAGCCCAGCAGGTTGAGGCTGCGGTGGCCGGGAGCGGCCACTGCACTCCAGTCTGGGTGACAGAGTGAGACTCCAACTCAAAAATAAATAAATAAATAAAATAAAATAAAATAAAACCCAAATACAAACTGTAAATTGTACTAAAGCCAAAACCGCAATTAGTAGAAAATGGGAACAATGAAATTTCTAAAGTTAGCTGTATTCTTATAAAACCTCAAAATATCATGTTTGATCATGCTTGAACTAACATAATTCCCTGACGTAGCATGACCTATTCTACAATACTTTCTATGAATAAAATAAATTCAGTTTCTATAATAAGTAGAAAAAACCTACACTAATTGTAGCTAAAGAACAGATTTGAAAGAATGTAGCTCAGTTCAAAGTAGATGCTGGGCCCTTAGGAATGTGGCCCAGTCCAAAGTTCGTGCTGGGCCATTTCTGATAACTCTAGATAATCATCTATACCATCTAAAGCTGGAAACAGCTCTCTAAATGTATATACTAATCCTACAAATATACTTTTAAATCTCATAAAGAAGCTTATATCATGTATAAGGCTCCTGAATGTCACCTGAGTTTGAACCATAATTGATAGAAAGGCCAAAACCACAGTCTGTGAGAAACGGGAACAGTGGATCCCTAGAGTCAGCCATGCCTGTCATCCTCTCAGAACTTCATGCTTAGATCATCAAAGTCCCTGCTAGTGGGTCATGCCAAACAACAAAGAAGGGAGGAGGGAATGGGCCTTCAGCTCCTGAACTCAACCTGGTGGTCTCAGGGTCCGCAGCCCGCCTGGATCCCTAACGCTCAGGTGGGCCTCCATGGCTGGCTCCCAACACCACTGCACTCCAGTTGGGGCGAGACAGAGTGAGACTCCAACTCAAAAAAAAAAAAAAGTCACTGCAGCTTCCCCCTTGCTGTTTCTTTGCTCAGTCTAGGCCAAGCCCATCTGGAGAGTAACTGGGGCTTCTTGCCATCTTGCCAGACATGTGAGTGAGCCTTCTGGAATTACATTCTCCAGCCCCAGTCAAGCTTCCAGATGACTGTAGCCACAGCCAGCATCTTGACTGCAACTTCATGAAATGTCCTTAGCCGGGACCACACAGCTAAGCCATTTCTGAATCCCTTACCACAGAAACCATAAGTGTCTATTATTTTAAGATACTGAGTTCATATGTTGAAACTTCCAAAATGATGTATGTAGAGAGAGGGTCTTTATGGAAGTAATTATGGCTAAATGAGGTCATAAGCATGAGGCCATAATACAATAGGACTGGTGTCCTTATAAGAAGAGGAAGACATACCATACCAGAATGTGTACATGCTCCTTCCCTCCCTCTCCCTCTCTCTCTCTTTCCCTCTCTCTCTCTGTCTCTCCCCACATGCACACAGAGGAAAGGTCATAAGAGGACACAGTGAGAAGGCAGCTGTCTGCAAGTCAGGAAGAGAGGCCTCCCAAGCAACCAATTCTGCTAGCTGGCATCTTGAGATCATGAACTTCCAGACTCCAGAACTGTGAGAAAATACATTTCTATTGTTTAAGCGTGTGGTATTCTGCTATGGCAGCCTAGGCAGACTAATACAATGATTTTACCCTTGCTAATTAAGACTCCTCAGTAAATCTACCATTTTTTAAAAGATAGAACCCTGATTAAGGCACCTGATATTCTGAAAAGGGTTCAACACAGTGAAAGTATTACCAAAAGACAGCTTTCTTCATCTGAGAGGAGTAACAGTTCCTCAGCTATAATAACACAAAGAGCACCAGAAAATAATTCATGACTATGACACCACAGTGTAGGGCCTTTTCAGGGTCTTTCCTGAAATAGGAGAGCACCACCCAAATAGGAGGGCAGACAAAGTGAAAGGAAAGCTCAGTGCTCAGTTCAGCAACCCTGCCGTTTCCCTAACACTCACTCTCTAGGTGAGCTCATCCAAGTGCCACCACTTTAAACATCACCTATATATTGATGATGCTAACATTTATGTCTCCAGACCCAATCTGTCCCCTTAGCATACGTTCAGTTGTCTACTCAGTGTGTCCACTTGAATGACCGTGGCAGAGGCTGTTGTCTCCCAATGTCTAATATATCTTTTGCCTTTGCCGTCTCCCTATTAAGACAACATTCCCAACCTCCTCTTCAGCAAGATGTGGCCATGTGACCAGGTTCTGGTCAATGGGATATGTGTTGAGAGCAGCTTCCAGGGAGTATTCTTAAAAGGGGGCTAATGCAGCGGGATAACTGGTGCTTCAGTCACCATTTGACTCAGGAAGCAGGAAGCTAAGTATGCAGAGCAGCAAGATAAATGGACCCTAGGTCCTTGATTATGAATCTGCCTTTCTAGTCCTGGGTTCTTTTTGTATGAGAAAGAAATAAGTGTATTTGTTTATGCTACTACTGAGTTTCTGTTGTTTTTTGTTTTGTTTTGTTTTTTGAGTTGGAGTCTCACTCTGTCGCCCAGACTGGAGTGCAGTGGCCGCTCTGGCCACCACAGCCTCGACCTGCTCGGCTCCTGCGATCCTTCCGCCTCAGCCTTCCGAGTAGCTGGAATTACAGGCATGCACTACCACACCCGGCTGATTTTTTAAAATTTATTGTAGAGATGAGGTCTCGCTGCCCGGGCAGGCCTCGAACCCGCGGGCTCAGGCAATCCACTCACCTCAGCCTCCCAAAGGCGCGGGATTACAGGCTGAGCCACCGAGCCCGGCTAGAGTTTCTGTTGTTTTATAAACAGTGGAATCTAATCCTAATTAATGTATTATCAAATAGGTTTCTAAAAGTTAAAGTGTCAAAAAAACAATTCTTGACTACTCCCCATAATTTGCTCCTCTCAATAAATAGCACCACCATTTACCTGGTTGCTCAGGAGAAAGCCTAAACACTGCTGAAGACAAAAATTAGTGGCCGGGCAGGCGCTGTGGCTCATGCCTATAATCCCAGCACTTTGGGAGGCCGAGTCGAGAGGATTACCTGAGGCCATGGATTCGAGACCAACCTGGGCAACTTGGTGAGACCTAATCGCTACAATAAACCCCAAAATTACCAGGCATGGTGGCATGTGCCTGTAATTCCACCTACTTGGAAGGCTGAGGAAAAAGGATCGTCTGAGTTCAGCAGGTCAAGGCTGCAGTGGCCGTGAGTGTGGCACTGCACTCCAGCCTAAGCGACAGAGTGAGACTCCAATTCAAAAAACATTAGTGAGCGGGAATATAGATTTGAGGCATTTACCTAGACTGTGACTTAGATACCTAAAAAGATGAAAGGTGGATTAAAAGAAATGAAGTTGCGAATGAGACATTCCAACCTACATTTAATAGAAATTCCAGAAGTTAGTTGAGGTGTGAGCAGCATATTGGAAAGAGAAAGATTAAGTGGATGTGGGCATCCTGGATACTGAAGTCTTTTCTAACTCTCTTCCCCCCACTGGGCTTCCAGAGTGCTGAGAATAAAATGTTTGTTTTTCAGGTAGGAAATTGACCAACACTTCTCTGGGGAGTCTGGCCAATCTAAGAGGAAATAACTAAAGATACAGAAAGCAATTATTCCTCAAACAAAGCACAGCCAGACCACCTACAGGAAGACTGACAGTTGTCAAGCCCTATCATATATTCTGTTCATCCCAGCTGCTTTATAATTCTCTAGTACAATCTTGCCTCCCAGTATTCATGCCCTATGTAGTTCCTTCCACAGTGAATGGGGCTCACCCATATAACCAATAGGATATTGAGGAAATGATGGTGTGTGTGTTTCAAAGCTAGGTCATGAAGGTCATTGCAGTTTCCAACTTGCTCTCTCTGAGATTGCTCACTCTGCAAGAAGCCAGTGGCTGTGTCACTTAGACAGCCCCGTGTAGAGAATTACTGTAAGTGAGCAAAATTCCTTATCTTATATGGAAGGAAATAGACAGGTGTTGCTTAAAATAGATGTAAAAAATCAAGAAACAGTAGTACAAACAATTTATTTAAGAGTAGTAGATATAACCAACAGATGAATTTAAAGCAAAAATGGTTAATTTTAATAGTTTAACAATAATTTATTTAATTAATACAATAAAGAAAATGCTATTTAATATTAATAGTAATGACAGATCTGCAGGTGAGGCCATTAGAGATTTCATGGGACAAATCAGAAGGGAAAGGAATGAAATGACTGTGTGTTGAGCACCTATTGTATAAGGAAAATGAGACTCAGAGGAAGGGTCACCCAAACAGCAGACCGCAGAGCCAACATCCAAGTTTATCAGACTCTAAGGTCATGGTCTTTTCCACTATACCACATAGTTAATGGCCCAAGACACACTAGCTCTCAGAGCAGTGGAGCATTTCCACATTTTTACTGGGAAAGAATGAGTAACCTAAATTATGTTTATAGCCATTTAATATGTGCACTTCTACTACTGTCTGCATTTTACATAAATATTTAATTAACTGATTTATAACACTGTCAGATGCCAGGCAAAGCAAATACTGACCTCAGTTCACAGACTCATGTGCCCACCAGATTTAACTTTCTGGATATTTTTAAAACTCACCTTAGTTTTCCTAGGTGCCCCATTAACCCGATGGCAGAAATTAAACCTTAGTCAGTTCTGGGTTCTCCCACAACACACTTTTCTTCGGAGTTGTGCCAAGGATCTGAGGAGGATGAGAGGAGATAAGAGGTGTCCAATCCTTGGCACATCTACCCTCTGGCACCCTCTCATCCTGCCCCACGTCCACACAGGTCATCACGGTTCATTCTCATCAGTAAGGTCCTTGAAGCTTCAGCAGCTCTCCCTGCTACTTTTTTTTTTTTTGAGTTGGGGGTCTCACTCTGTCACCCAGGTTGGAGTGCAGGGGCATGCTCATGGCTCACTGCAACCTCCACCTTGTGGGGCAATCCTTCCATCTCAGCTTCCTGAGTGGCTCTGACTACAGGTGCGTACCACCACACCCCACTAATTTTTTTTTTTTTAATCAGTAACAACGAGGTCATGCCACATTGTCTAGGTTGGTCTCAAACTCCTGGCCTCAAGTGATTCTGCTGCCTCAGCCTCCCAAAGTGCTAGGATTATAGGCATAAGTCACCATGTCTGGCTGTCTCCTTGTTACTTCTTTATTTTTTTTTTTTTTTTGAGTTGGAGTCTCTCTGTCACCCAGACTGGAGTGCAGTGACCGCTCCCGGCCACCGCAGCCTCGACCTGCTGGGCTCCAGCGATCCTTCCGCCTCAGCCTTCCAAGTAGCTGGAACTACAGGTGCGCGCTACCACGCCCGGCTAATTTTTTACTTATTGTAGAGATGAGGTCTCACCAAGTTGCCCAGGCGGGTCTCGCAGTCTCAGGCAATCCACTCACCTCAGCCTCCTTGTTACTTCTATACCCTCCCAGGCACTCTAGACTCCATTACTTGGTTTCTGAACCTCTCTGGTTACAGAAAACTCTGTGATGCTCTTGAAGTTTTCACCTCCCTAGAAATCTTATGTAGCATCTTCTCCTCTGTAGTATTGCCACTGTCCAAAACCCTTCCCAGAAAGCAAATCACAATGTTTTCTGTTCTCAGACTTACAACTAACTCCATGTGTGGCTGTCATTTCCCCTTTCAGACTCAGCCTGGGGTTGGGAAAGGGCAGAGTACGCTCCTCCCAGAGACCCACTAGCTCTGAACAATCCTTTCCTCCCGTTAATATAATATATCCTCTCCCCCAGTTTGGAGAATCTTGGGAACTAAGAAGGCATGCTCTCACTCATCAAGATTGTTCCAGGTCATGAGTCTTAAACTTCAAAAGACTTAACTCTCCCTTCTGCAACATTTCTTTTCCAGTCTACCTACCCAAATGGGAGGAATAAGAAATACAAAAAAATGTGGTTCATGCCTGTAATCCCAGTACTTTGGGGGGCCAAGCAGGAGGATTGCTTGAGCCCAGGAGCTTGAGATCAGTTAGAAAACATAACAAGACCTCATCTCTGTGAAAACTTAGCTGGGCATGGTGCTGCGTACTTGTAGTCCCAGCTACTCAGGAGGCTGAGGCGAGAGGATGGTTTGAGCCCGGGAGTTTGAGGCTGTGATAAGCCATGATCATGCCATTAAACTCCAGCCTGGGCAAGAATGAGATCCTAACTCAAAAGAAAGAAAGAGAGAGAGAGAAAGGGGAAGGAAGGAAGGAAAGAAAGAAGGAAGGAAGGAAGGAAGGAAGGATGGAAAGGAGGAAACAAGAAGTACATAATAACACATAAACAAAACTATATATTTTATATTTTACATAGATACATGCAAATTCAACTACAGTGACTATTTATAGGGTAAAGGAATGAGAGATGAAAATGTGGATGTAAGCCGGGCTCGGTGGCTCAGCCTGTAATCCTGCGCCTTTGGGAGGCTGAGGTGAGTGGATTGCCTGAGCCCGCGGGTTCGAGACCCGCCTGGGCAGCGAGACCTCATCTCTACAATAAATCAAAAAATCAGCCGGGCGTGGTAGCACATGCCTGTAATTCCGGCTACTGGGAAGGCTGAGGCAGAGGGATCGCCGGAGCCCAGCAGGTCGAGGCTGCGGTGGCCGGGAGCGGCCACTGCACTCCAGTCTGGGCGACAGAGTGAGACTCCAACTCAAAAAAAAAAAAAAAAAAATTTGATGTAAACAAATGAATAGACATACATAAACATACATGTAAGACACATGATGACATGCCATGCATTGAAGGTGTGTCCATTGTGTCTGGGGAGCTGCCAGCTCTTGAGAGCTAATTGTGCACATCTCTTTCTAGCTCTGAGTTCAGTAACCTCACATTGGTAACTTAAAACTGGCCATGATGGGAGTATTTACTCCAAAGAAATCAGCAAATACTATAAATCAAAGCAGCTTAGTTTCCCCTGAGAGCTTATTGTTAAACATTTACCAGAATGCCACAGCTCCAGAGTTCATATTTTTTATTCCTTACTGGTGATTCTTGACTTCACAAAGGAGGTGATGTGGAGTGGCTTGAAAATTTTTGTCAGGTGTGCTGATTCAACAAGCCCTACCTTGCGTCCAGCTGAAAGTCATTGTTCTGCCTTTCAATACTGCAGTTTGTGTCAATGTAACAAGGTAGCAAAGGCCTTAAAAACTAGTTTCTTCTGGACTAGTAATTCCAGTTCTAGGAATTTATCCCAAGAAAATATCTCAAAGATGGAAAATGCTTTCTATACAAAGATGTTTATCCAAGTCCTGTTTTAACAGTGACAAATTGGAAATAACCTAAATGCAAAAAGGGAGTGGTTATATAAACTAATGATAAATCCAGCATTTAAAATTACATTTATGTGGAATTTTTAATTACATGAAAAACACTTCTGTTACTGGTTTAAATGAACGAGCAGAATAAAAAATATATATATATATGTGCATATAATGTGACTCTCATCACCCAGGGATCTTGTTAAAATACAGATTCTGATTCAGTAGGACTAAGTGATGTCTGGGATTCTGCATTTTTAACAAATGTTGCCAGTGCTGTTGGTCTACAGACCACTTCTGAGTAGCAAAGATATATAGCATATAATCACACCAATGTAAAAAATGCTTAGAGGCTGGATGCAGTGACTCTTGCCTGTAATCCCAGTGCTTTGGGAGGCCAAGATTCAACCCAGGACTTTGAGACCAGCATTGGCAACATAGTGAGATCTTGTCACAAAAAAAATTAAATTAGCTGGGCATGGTGGCTCACATCTGTGATACCAGCTATTCTGGAGGCTGAGATGGGAGGATTGATTGCTTGAGCCTAAGAGGTCAAGGCTGCAATGAGTCATGATTGTGCCACTACACTCCAGCCTGGGTGACAGAGCGAGATCCTAACTCCAAAAAAACAAATAAACAGACAGACAGACAAAAAAACCTGAACAAACAAAAAAAGAAATATATGGGAAAAGAAAATCTGACAATAAATAACCAGGTTATTGAGGTAGGGCTATGAATGAGAAAAAAAATTAGCCACACATGGTGGTATGCACCTATAATCCCAGCTACCTGGAAGGCTGAGGTGAGAGGGTCACTTGAGTCCAGGAGATTGAGTCTGCAGTGAGCTATGATTAAGCTACTGTCCTCCAGCCTGGGTGACAGAGTGAGACACTGTCTCTTTAAAAAAGAAATAAAGCCGGGCTCGGTGGCTCAGCCTGTAATCCCGCGCCTTTGGGAGGCTGAGGTGAGTGGATTGCCTGAGCCCGTGGGTTCGAGACCCACCTGGGCAGCGAGACCTCATCTCTACAATAAATCAAAAAAAAAATCAGCCGGGCGTGGTAGCGCATGCCTGTAATTCCGGCTACTCGGAAGGCTGAGGCGGAAGGATCGCCGGAGCCCAGCAGGTCGAGGCTGCGGTGGCCGGGAGCGGCCACTGCACTCCAGTCTGGGGACAGAGTGAGACTCCAACTCGAAAAAAAAAAAAAAAAAAAAAAAAAAGAAATAAATGTTGCAGTGGGTATATCTCTATACCTTTCCCTCAATTTTCCTGTGACCCTAAACTGCTCTAAAGATAAAGTCTATTCAAAATAATAATATGCCTTAATTTTCTTATAAAATTCATGAATAACAAAAAACTTATTGAAGAGTTCATTTGTACAGCCTGGCTGAGAATCAAGTCTGTATATTTCATTCTTTTTTCCTGCTTTGTTAGACTTTTTTTTTTTTTTGAGTTGGTGTCTCACTCTTTCACCCAGGCTGAAGTGCAGTGGCACGCTCATGGCCACTGCAGCCTCGACCTGCTAGGCTCAGGCGATCCTTCCACCTCAGCCTTCCAAGTACCTGGAACTACAGGCATGCACCACCACATCCGGCTAATTTTTTGATTTATTGTTGACATGAAGTCTCGCCAAGTTGCCCAGGCTGGTGGTCTCAAACCCCTGGGCTCAGGCAATCCTTTCATCCTGACCTCCCAAAGTGCTGGGATTATAGGTGTGAGCCACCATGCCCAGCCTTAACTAGGTTTGGAACATAGATTTTTTGAGTCAGAGTCTCACTCTGTAGCTCAGGTTGGAGTGCAGTGGCATGCTCACGGCCACCGCAGCCTTGACATGCTAGGGTCAGGCAATCCTTCCACCTCAGTCTTCCAAGTAGCTGAAACTACAGGCACGTGCCACCACACTGGGCTAATTTTTAAAAAATTTATTGTAAAGACAAGGTCTCACCAAGTTGCCCAGGCTGGTCTCAAACCCCTGAGCTCAGGCAATCCTCTCGCCTTGGCCTCCCAAAGTTCTGGGATTACAGGCTTAAGCCACCGTGCCCGGCCTGAGCATAGATTTTTTTTTTTTTTTTTAGTCAAATGCTTTTACATTTTTAAGCAAAGAAATGACACGTTAATTTCAGCTTTTTCATTTCCTTCCATTTTACCCTTTTCCTTAGAACCCCAGCTTCTACCATCTACCTGCCCACTGGGGAAGGGGTCAGGATAGGACTAGTCAAAGTTCTATGTAACTTGAGATGGTCTTTATATCCCTATAATGAGGACTGACATGTTAGACAGGAGTTCCCTATTTTGGAGTCACGAATGGATTTATTACTTTGTTTTTTTGTTTGTTGTTTGTTTTCTTTCTGAGTGAAGTCTCACTCTGTTGCCCAGGCTGGAGTGCAGTGACATGCTCACGGCCACCACAGCCTCAACCTGCTGGCTCAGGTGATCCTTCTGCCTCAGTCTTCCAAGTAGCTGGGACCACAGGCTTGCATCAACACACGCAGCTAATTTTTTGATTTATTATAGAGATGAGGTCTCACCAAATTGCCCAGGATGGTTTTGAGTCCCTGGGCTCAGGCAATCCTCTCGCCTTTCTCCCAAAGTGCTGGAATTATAGGTGCGAGCTACCACGCCCAGCCAGATTTATTACTTTGACTAACGGTAGCTGTTATTCTTGATCTGAACAAACAACTGAAACTTTTGCTGGCAAAGTTGTAGTAAGTAACAGCCAAGAGAGTTGGAAAGAGGCTGAGGCTCGTTATACTAACTCTCTCGAGATCCCAAGCCCCATCAAACTAGGGAGATGAATAGATTCCCTTAAGAAAATAGAGCTGCAACCCAAATCTTTCAGCCCTAATGTCACCTCCACGAAGAGATTTGTCTGTTCCAGGGGTGGCTACCCACTATCTCCTAGAGCTCATTGCCCATTGGAGAAAGCATCTCACAGAGACGGGGCCCATGTGAGGATGAAATAAAAGTCTTTATCAGTCAGAATTTACCCCATTAGGTGAAGAGGAGGATGAAGAAAGATTGCTCCAAATGATAACTGCCTTTTCCAAGTCTTTCTTTAGGATGATCTTGCTGGAAATGGAAGATTTTGGGCTCTTCAGACCTTTTGAGCTAATGACAAAGTGACCCAGGGAATGCGTCTCCCCATTCAGGAAGCTTTGGAGAAGGAATGAGAATGCCACCAAATTTATGAGAGATGCAGATCTCACGTTAACAGTGTAAGATCTTCCTCTAGAGCCCACAGACAATACTGCAACCTCAAGAAATACCCATAAGAACTGGTTGTCTCCTGCAATCCTGTAAGTAGTGTATTTGGAGTGGCCTGACTGGACTTCCCCAGAGGGTTGGTAGACAACTAACCTTGGACCTGCCAGGTAATCTCCACCTTAGGACTTCCTGGGATGGCAGAGCAGCTTCCTCAAACCCTCTCCTACTGGCATTCGTCTTTGTATTCCATTATAAAGTCTGGTACATTAAAGATGGGTCTTGTCTGTAACCTTAGTCCCACCACCTAGGTCAACGCTGGAAGACAGCAGGGGCAAAGTCAAAGTTTTCCCAATCAAAGCCATTACATGATTCGTTCACAGTAAGGAACTTTGCCTGACCTGATTTGCACAACGCTGTCCCACGCTGTGTTCTGTGTAACTGTCCCCCTGGAAAACACAAAGTTCTGTACAATATGGAGTCTGGGTGAAATCTTTGGTGCTTTTCCTTTGAAGGGAAAGATCTCACTCTCTTTCTAAGCCTACCAGAGCTATTCAGAAGAACGTGAGTTCCAACCTTGGCTGAATAAATCTCTAAGTCATGCAGACTTTCCCACTGGGCGGTGCATGGCTGACTTTATTTTTTATTTATTTATTTATTTTGATTTATTATAGAGATGAGGTCTCGCCTGGCCAGGCGGGTCTCGAACCCGCGGGCTCAGGCAATCCATTCACCTCAGCCTCCCAAAGGCGCGGGATTACAGGCTGAGCCACTGAGCCCGGCGCATGGCTGACTTTAAAACAATGAATGATCAGAAGAGAATGGCGCAGCCACGTCCAGGCGCTTAGGCTGCTATGGGCAGGTCGTCCCTTCACTCATCAATGTGCGATAAAGTAAGAAATGCTTGAGATCCAAGAAGTGGCCCACTTTGATTTGTATCTGGAAGGCCCACAGCTAGTGATCTCTGGTTTGAAATGGGAAAATAAAACATAAGTTTATCAGTTGCCCTGCTTATGTGCTATCTCCTTGGGCTAGTCACATCCTGAATCATGAGCTTAACTAATGGGATAAACCCAGAGTTTTTCCTCCATCCCACTAACATTCAGTTCTTCATCACCTGTCTGTTACTAGATAGAGACTCCCAGTGTGTCTTACCCAGGACTTTGCCTAAATAATACTCATTCTATTAGTTTCTGGGTATCATGTTCATGTTGGTTTCTGCTTTTGTTCTGGCAAGAGCTGGGTAAGTGTCTTGACTACCTGGGCTCACCTTCAAGACACATGATGAGGATGCCGAGGCTTTTTTTCTTTTAGATTAGAAAATACATTTTATTTAAAAGTAAATTAAAGAGAGAGAGAAAGAGAGGATTCACCTCCCCAAGGTAGGGGAGGGAGCCAAAGCCAGGAAACATGGCAACAACCATAGCTCCAAGAGCACATGGCCACACTAGAGTCTAGCAAGGCAATGACTGAGACCCCTTTTTATTTATTTATTTATTTATTTATTTTTAATTTTTTTTTTGAGTTGGAGTCTCACTCTGTCGCCCAGACTGGAGTGCAGTGGCCGCTCCCGGCCACCGCAGCCTCGACCTGCTGGGCTCCGGCGATCCTTCCGCCTCAGCCTTCCCAGTAGCCGGAATTACAGGCATGCGCTACCACGCCCAGCTGATTTTTTGATTTATTGTAGAGATGAGGTCTCGCTGCCCAGGCGGGTCTCGAACCCGCGGGCTCAGGCAATCCACTCACCTCAGCCTCCCAAAGGCGCGGGATTACAGGCTGAGCCACCGAGCCCGGCTGAGACCCCTTTTTAAATCCCTCCATCCCACTCACATCCAGCTCTTCATCATCTTAGTCTCTGTTCTTGTCTGTCTGATGAATCTAGACAGCGCTGATCCTCAAGGTAATTCATGAAGAATAGCCCTAGTGATAGCCTCAGAGGCTACTCAACTATTTTGTGTTCTTTAATAACTGTTAGCAAATGTTAAAGGTAAGGTGGTTTGTGGCACAACTTTGAACACTGTAACCTCTGCTAAAAGAAGACAGAACCATAATAAAAGGAATGCTTGTAATGCTTACATTTCAGCTTCCCTATCACCTTCTTTTTTTTTTTTTTTTTTTTTTTTTTTTTTTGAGTAGGAGTCTCACTTTGTTGCCCAGGCTGAAGTGCAGTGGCAGGATCACAGCCTCAACCTGCTGGGCTCAGGTGATCCTTCTGCCTCAGCCTTCCAAATAGCTGGAACCACAGGCACATGCCACCACGCCTGGCGAATTTTTTTATTTATTGTAGAGACGACGTCTCACCAAGTTGCCCAAGCTGATCTCAAACCCTTGGACTCAAGCAGTCTTCTTGTCTCAGCCTCCCAAAGTGCTGGGATTATGGCATGAGCCACTGCACCCAGCCTTATCATCACTTTTATCCTTGATATTCCCTACCTCTCCTAGCATCTCCTTCCTTCCTGATACATAAATTGGGACAAAACTGGGTCCCATCTTATTCTCAGTGACTGGAAAATAATTCTTGCCTGATAATTAAGGTGGAAGGTGATATAGCTTAAGGAAGGAAATTGCCAGGGATACTGACTTTTTTTTTTTTTTAGAGATGAGGTCTCACTATGCTGCCCAGTCTGGTCTCGAACTCCTGGACTCCAGTAATCCTTCTGCCTCAGCCTCCCAAAGTGCTGGGATTATAGGCATGAGCCGATGTGCCCTGATTTTTTTTTTTTTTTTTGAGTCGGAGTCTCACTCTGTCGCCCAGACTGGAGTGCGGTGGCCGGGAGCGGCCTCGACCTGCTGGGCTCTGGCGATCCTTCCTCCTCAGCCTTCCCAGTAGCCAGAATTACAGGCATGCGCTACCACACCCGGCTGATTTTTTGATTTATTGTAGAGATGAGGTCTCGCTGCCCAGGCGGGTCTTGAACCCTCAGGCTCAGGCAATCCACTCACCTCAGCCTCCCAAAGGCGCGGGATTACAGGCTGAGCCACCGAGCCCGGCTGCCCTGATTTTTAAAGAGAAATCTTTTTATGGTTTTTGTCTGGGGTTTTTTGTTTGCTTGCTTAACTAATGGGATGAACCCAGAATTCATCTAGCACATCCAATCAGACCTCTGTCTACTCACTCACACTCCAGACCATCTCAAAGATGAAGAGTTTCACTTTAGAGAATAGCTGTGGGAAGATGCCTTTACCTTCTTATGCAGAAAAGCTAACTCTCTTCAGATGGATCAATTCCAGATGACTTGGTATGCTGACTCTGCAAGGTTGTTGTTCCCTAGGAAATACCACATAAATGACATGTCCTCAACCTCTTGTATGTAAAAAATCAACCAAATCCATCTCTCAGACATTTGAGTTGTTATTTGCACATTCAATAAATGTCTATTGAAACTGATGCAGGGGGGAGGGGTTATTTTTTTGAGTCAAAGTCTCACTCTGTCACCTAGACTGGAGTGCAGTGGCATGCTCATGGCCACCACAGCCTCGGCCTGCTGGGCTCAAGTGATCCTTTTACCTCAGCCTTCCAAGTAGCTAGAGCCACAGGCATGTGCCACCACACTTGGCTAGTTTTTTAAAATTTGTTGTAGAGACAAGTAATTGCCATGTTGCTCAGGTTGGTCTCAAAATCCTGAGCACAGGCAATCCTCCTACCTCTGCCTCCCAAAGTGCTGAGATTACAGGCATGAGCCACCGCACCTGGCTTGTTTTTTTGAACCAAGGTCTAGCTCTGTTGCCCAGGTTGGAGTGCAGCAGCATATCATGGCTCACTGCAGTATTGACCCCTGGGCTCAGGCAATCCTTTCCCTCAGCCCCCCAAGTAGCTGAGACTACAGGCATGCACCACCATGCCCAGTTAATTGGTTAATTTTTTGTAGAGATAAAGTATCTCTCTGTTGCCTAGGCTGGTCTTGAACTTCTGGACTAAAGCAACCCTCCCACCTTGGTCTCCCAAAGTACTGGGATTATAGGCATGAACCACTGTGCCTGGTCAAAACTTATTAATTTTTTTTTTTTTTTTTTGAGTTGGAGTCTCACTCTGTCACTCAGACTGGAGTGCAGTGGCCGCTCCCGGCCACCGCAGCCTCGACCTGCTGGGCTCCGGCGATCCTTCCGCCTCAGCCTTCCGAGTAGCCAGAATTACAGGCACACACTATCATGCCCGGCTGATTTTTTGATTTATTGTAGAGATGAGGTCTCGCCAAGTTGCCCAGGCGGGATCGAACCTGTGGGCTCAGGCAATCCACTCACCTCAGCCTCCCAAAGCGCGGGATTACAGGTTGAGCCACCGAGCCCGGCTTCCTCAACCCTTTTTTATTAATCCAAATACTAGTGAAAGGCATCAAAGGTTCAGGCGATCTTGAAACAGTAACACCCTCAAATATGAACTGTTTATGAATGAGACCCAATATTGATATAATCATGATAGCAAAAGGTGATGAAAGCAGATTATATTACTAAGGGCAAAGGAATTTATTGAGGAATCAGAAATAAAAGTTGTGGTTAAGAAAAGTAACAAGTCCCAGAACTTTGGGAGACAGAGGTGAGAGGTTTGCCTGAGTCCAGGGGTTGGAGACCAGCCTAAGCAACTTGGCCAGACCTCATCTCTACAGTGCATCCAGAAATTAGCCGGGCATAGTGGCACACACTTGTGGTTCCAGATACTTGGAAGGCTGAGGTGGAAAGATCAACTGAGCCCAGCAGATCGAGGCTGCAGTGGGTATGAGCATGTCACTGCACTTCAGCCTGGGCAACAGAGTGAGACACAACTTAAAAATAATAATAATAACAAGGATAAATTTTGGTTCTGAACCTTACATAGGCCACCCTGTACATCAACGCTCTCTCCTCTAACACACAGATACAGAGACCACACATGGGACAGGCATACCCAGAGGCTCTGCAAACAAGACTGAGTAGTCAGTGGCAGGAATATCTGTCCTTCAGCCCAAAATGCAGCACTCATCCCTCCTTTCTTTCAGTTCCAGGTTGTTCTTAGACCCCAACATCATGATTCCTGATGCCGAACACTTTCGATCAGTCATCTGCTGGAGAGGACAGACAAGCCATGGAAAACCGCACCACTGTCGTCGAGTTTGTCCTCCTGGGGCTCTCAGACGCCTGTGAGCTGCAGATGCTCATCTTCCTGGGGCTCCTCCTGACCTACCTCCTCACACTGCTGGGAAACCTCCTCATCGTGCTCATCACCCTCGCGGACAGGCGCCTCCACACCCCCATGTACTACTTCCTCCGCACCTTTGCTGTCCTGGAGATCTGGTTCCCCTCGGTCATCTTCCCCAAGATGCTGACCAACATCCTCACGGGATGCAAGACCATCTCCCTCCCAGGCTGCCTCCTACAGAGTTTCCTCTATTTCTTCCTGGGCACCACAGAGTTCTTCCTACTGGCAGTCATGTCCTTTGACAGGCACGTGGCCATATGTAACCCCTTGCGCTATGCCACCATCATGAGCAAAAGGGTCTGTGTCCAGCTAGTGCTCTGTGCGTGGACGACAGGGTTCCTTCTCATCGTTGTTCCAAGTCTCATCACATTTCAGCAGCCATTCTGTGGTCCCAATGTCATTAACCATTTCTTCTGTGACAGCTTTCCACTCCTGGAGCTCATATGCGCAGACACAACTCTGATAGAGCTTCTGGGTTTGGTTATAGCCAGCTTCAGCCTACTGGGCAATCTGTCTGTGACGGCCACCTGCTATGGCCACATCCTCCACACCATCCTGCACATCCCCTCCACCAGGGAGAGGCAGAAAGCCTTCTCCACCTGCTCCTCCCACATCGCGTGTCTCTCTTCTATGGCAGCTGCATCTTCATGTACATCCGGTCGGGCAAGGGTGGCCAGGGGGAGGACAGGAACAAGATGGTGGCGTTGCTCAACACTGTGGTGACCCCGATGCTCAACCCCTTCATCTATACCCTGAGGAATAAACAGGTGAAGCAGGTGTTTAGGGAGCAGGTAAGCAAACTCCTCTCATAAAGCTGTGAAATCAAGAGGTTGATGCTAATATTTCTAGACAATTTGAATATTTCTGTTCATCCCATTTTGTCTGCCTGACTTCCGAACAAAACATAAGTTCTTTGAGGGCAAGGATTAGCTCTGTAATTCACTGTAAGCCTCAATCATCAATACATAGTCACAAGTAATATAGATAGTAAACACTTCCAGACTGATTGATTGCTTTTTGTTTGTTTCTCAACATCCTCAGATGAGAGAGCAGTTCTCTATTAGCACTATCCTCATCTAACACTTATAGTCCCGATAGTTCTATTACAGAAATGTATCAAGAGCTCAAAAATGACTAATGTTAATTGTTTATTATTTTGCATGTTAGCTATTTATGTTTTTTAGTATTAAAATTCATAGAACTGGGCTCGGTGGCTCAGCCTGTAATCCCACGCCTTTGGGAGGCTGAAGTGAGTGGATTGCCTGAGCCCGCGGGTTCGAGACCCGCCTGGGCAACTTGGCGAGACCTCATCTCTATAATAAATCAAAAATTAGTTGGGGATGGTAGCGCGTGCCTGTAGTTCCAGCTACTTGGAAGGCTGAGGCGGAAGGATTGCCGGAGCCCAGCAAGTCGAGGCTGCGGTGGCCGGGAGCGTGCCACTGCACTCCAGTCTGGGTTGACTGAGTGAGACTCCAACTAAAAAAAAAATGCATATCAAAACACTATGAGATATCACTTCACACCAGTTAGGATGGCTATTCCATTAAAAAAAAAGTATCAGAATGTGGAGAAATCATGCAGATTTTTTAGGAGACCTGAGAAAAACAAAAAGAATGTTGGGAAATCAGAACCCTGTGCATTGCTGGTAGAGATGTAAAATGGAGCAGCCACTATGGAAAACAGTTTGGTGACTCTTAAAATAATTAAAATAGATTTACCATATGATCCAGCAATTCTACTTCACCCAAAAGAATTGACAGTAGGGATTTGAATAGGTCTTTGTACATCCATGTTCATAGCTGCATTATTCACAATACCAAATGGTGGGAACAATACAAATATCTTTCAACAAATGAAAGGATGAACAAAATGTGATTTTATAGATATATAGATATATATATGCACAAATACATACAATGAAATGTTATTTAATGTTTAAAAAGAAAGGACAAATATTGTATGACTACACATATGAGGTTTCTGAAATAGTCAAATTCATAGAGAGAGAAGGTTACCAGTCCTGGTCCAAGGAGGGATGAGGAATTATTGTTTCAACAATACAGAGTTTCAGTTTGAAATGATAAAAAAAAAAAAGGTTCTGCCTATGGATAGCAGTGATAATTGCACAATAATGTGAATGCACTTAATGCCACTGAAATGAATAATTTAAAGTGGTTAAAATAATAAATTGCATGGTATATATATTTTGTCCCAATTAAAAAAATGCAGGTCCCAGGTCAAAAACAAAACAAAACTATGAATCTTTGACTCTCCTCTTTCTCTAATATCCTGCAACCAATCCATTAGCAAATTCTGTGGATTATACCTTCAGAATATATGCAGAACCCTACCACTTCTTACCACCGCCACTGCTTCCATCTTTGTCCACATAACCTTCCATTTCCTCTAGTTTTCCATCTACTACCTGCTGCCCTTACCCCATCCACCACAGGTTATGGGGAGGTGAGCCTGTAGTGTTAATACAGATGAAGCCACCGAGACACACCCTTTCTCTCTGAAGGTTTCTTGCCTGAAACAGACCTTAGGTGGAGGAAAGATTAAGTTTTAACTTAAAATGAAGCTTGAATGTTAACGAATACATAGGCTTGGACAGTTTACTCACCCTATTATTTGGACTGATTTTTTTATATCAATATTTTTTTATTTTGATTTTATAGGGTACAGGTAAGGGTTGGACTGATTGTTATTTAGGAGACTTTTTTAAATATATAAGAGTAGCCATAAAAATCACTGGACCTGTTCTAGATTCCATCCAAGGGTCAAGGAAGGGTCATCGTTGAAGTTAGGTGACGTCTACATTGATACATGCAGGTTCATTCTACAATTCACTTGCTTTTATATATTTGAAATTTCCATAATAAAGATTTGTCGGGGACCAGCCCAGACCGAGGGTGGGTAAGGACCACAACGGAGAATCCAGACGGCGAGAAGAGACCACTCAGAGGCAGTTTCTTCTGGGAACAGTCTGATCAGGACTGAAGCCAAATTTTATTTGGACTCCTTCCAATTTATATACCATTTTTCATACCCTCCAGCAGTGTGATAATCACTTGCGGGGGGCGTACAAACTCCATGATGTATTTTGCGTTTTAAAAAACTATGCATCACAAGACCATCACGAGACTTGCAAGCTCCAAGCAGGCGTGCCTTACAAATCTCACATCAAGGTCACAGGTGCACAAATACAGTTCGTTTAAAAGTGTCTTCCATAGTGTTCAAAAAAATCATTCATATTATACTCTTTGTTCTAAACCCTGATTAATACAAAAACTTTCTTAGTTAACTCTAGGTTCAATCCAAGTTCACTGACTCCTAATATTTTTTAACGATTGATATTATCAACTTAACACTATACTATAATTTATAAGTTTACTAAATGACTTAATTTTTATTTATTCCATTAACCTATTACGATTCAACATAGTGGCCTGTAATTCTACAACAATTAATTCAAAACTTATTTCTTACCATGACTTATATGAGTTTTGTGATCTAGTGTTTGGACTTTAATACTATGCTATATCTCGTTAAGCTAATACCTTATCATTAAATCTTATAATTATCATTGACGTATGTTTTTTAGAATCATAACACTATAATTCTCATTCTATTCTAATAAAACTACGACTTTAAACCCAAAACTTAAATCTTTTTTCCTATATATTAATACATGGCTACGTGAAAAAATTTCCTATTGTCATATTAGAAGCAAAAACTACAGCGTTGGGAAAGTTTCGGTATACTAATCAAAGGATCTTAAAATTGGCCTACGGGAAACAGGAACTAAAGTCATAATCTAAAAAAAGGAAACTTAAAAAGCTTAAAACAAAACCAAAAAGTTTTCTACGAATGCTTATTACTGTTTAAATCTTTCTGATGGAAATTATATCATCTTAAATGAATGTTTTATCCGAACAAGTCTATTCTAAAAATCAAATAGTGTCTGCCACACTCTTGGATAATGGACTGCACAGTTACTATGGAAATGGCCACGGGCTGAAGCAAGCAGTTTCGGCATGTAACGAAACTAGAAAAACGTCCTGAAGAAAAACGCCCTGCCCGGCTAAAAGGCGGGGCAATAAAACTATTATGATAATTTAGTTTCTAATCCTAATCCTAGGAGGAACTGCCTTTGGGAACAAGAGCTGACTCACCAGTCTACCAGGAATAGAAGTTAAGGAATATCTAAAAAGAAGTAAGATTTAGAAAGGACAAAGGTCATTCTGCTGTATAACCTTTCATCAGGCGTATAGAGATTTTACTTATAAGTTTTACTGCCATGTATGCACACTGGTCACTAATCACACGCCAATATTATAGGTATAACTGATATCCTACATCAGAGGCGATCTTCCAGATGGGCCTTTACAGGCCTCAGCCATGTAGCTATAGATGTTGGCTCCCAACAAAGATTAAAACAAAGAGTTAAAAAAAACTACTTCAGACAAAAGGTAATGTGAGAGTGACCTTGGTAGTACCCATGATAATGTAGCAAAAAAACACATGTAAGAGATGTTGCATGAACCTACAACATCTCTGATGGGGTTAGGGTACTGAAGAAATAAAGTGGTTGAAGGGGTAAAAACACAATTGAAGGAGATCTCTAGGTATTGAGTCGAGGTTAGAAAGATGTTGCTATCACAGAAATAGAGCAATCAGTAGGAGAAGCTGGCTTAGAAGGTAGCAAGGTCAGTTCTGTTTTAGATATCTATATTGTGGGCACAACACACTTGGGACATGCGTGTTGACTGGGACAAGGAATCCTTCAAAACAGTTTCTAATGGCATTGGAATCATTGTGTAGCTGTCCATCCCTCGTTCTCTTTGTTAATTTATAGCAAAGAAGATTCAAAAATTGGATTGTCAAAACGCTGAGAAGAAAATTGTGCTGTTAATATTTGTAAGCTTGTCACTATCCACTCAGACAAGGAAACCTCTGTATTGCAAATCCAGGAAGTAGCAAATACTGTTTTCTGTGTGTATGAGAATCATAAATGACATAAACTGAATTTAAAGTTTTGTGTACTTGGCGTTGGCCACTGCACAGATCAGATTTCCCTCGCTCGAAAGCCTCTCTCTGCTCCCTCCGAGACCATGTCTGACAAACTCGATATGGCTGAGATCAAGAAATTCGATAAGTCGAAACTGAAGAAGACAGAAACGCAAGAGAAAAACCCACTGCCTTCCAAAGAAACGATCGAACAGGAGAAGCAAGCAGGCGAATCGTAATGAGGCCAGCGCCACCAGTATACACTGTACATTCCACAAGCTTTGCCTTCTTATTTTACTTCTTTTAGCTGTTTAACTTTGTAAGATGCAAAGAGGTTGGATCAAGTTTAAATGACTGTGCTACCCCTTTTCACATCAAAGAACTACTGACAACGAAGGCCGCGCTGTCTGGCTGGCAGGGAAGGAAAAGAGCTTGCATGTTGGTGAAGGAAGAAGAGGGGTGGGACGACAGTGAAATCTAGAGTCAATCAAGCTGGCCCAAGATGTCCTGCAGGCTGTAAAATGCAGTTTAATCAGATGCCATTTTTTTGTTCAAATGATTTAATTATTGGAATGCACAATTTTTAAATATGCAAATAAAATTTTAAAACCTGAAATAAATAAATAAATAAAGTTTTGTGTATAAGCCAGTCAAGCTGAGTATGGTGGCTCATGCCTGTAATCTGAGCATTTTGGGAGATGGAGGGAAGAGAATTGCCTGAACACAGGGGTTCAAGACCAGCCTGGGCAACTTGGTTAGACTTTGTCTTTACAAATAAATCAAAAAATTAGCCAGGAGTGGTGACACGAGCCTGTAGTTGCAGCTACTTGGAATTTTGAGGTGGATTGCCTGAGCCCAACAGGTTGGGGCTGCGATGGCCATGCGCCTGCCACTGCACTCCAGCCTGGACGACAGAGTGAAACTCTGCCTGCTAGGTATATATCCAAAAGAAAAAAATGAAATCAGTATGTCAAAGAGATATCATGTTTACCACAGCATTATTCACAATAGCCAAGATATGGAATCAGCCTAAATGTGTATCAGTGAGTGAATGGAAGAAGAAAATGTGGTATATATACATGATGAAATACTGTTCAGTCATGGAAAAAAGGAAAATCCTGTCTTTTTTGGGACAATATAGATGAAACCATTAGTGAACCTTCACTATGTTAAGTTAAATAAGCTAGGCACAGAAGGACAAATTCAGCATCTCACTCATATGTGGAACCAGAAAAAGTTGATCTAACAGAAACAGGGAGTAGAATGACAGTAAATAGAGGCTGGATGTTTGGTGGGAAGGGGGAAATATTGATCAAAGGATACAAAATTTTAGTTAGATAGGAGGAATAAGTTCAGTGATCAATTGTACAACTTGGTGACTAGTTGATAATGTATTATACTATTGAAAAGTATTAAGAGAGTGAATGCAAAGCATTCTTACAATAAAAATGATAATTATGGGAGGTCATGCATATGTTAATTAGCTAGATTTAGTCATTCCACAATGTATACATGCTTCAAGATACCATACTACACAGTAAATACATACAATTTTATGTCAGCTGTTAAAATAATACATAGAACCCGGGGCTCGGTGGCTCAGCCTGCAATCCTGCGCCCTTGGAGGCTGAGGTGAGTGGATTGCCTGAGCCCGCGAGTTCGAGCCCCGCTGGGCAGCAAGACCTCATCTCTACAATAAAAAAAAAAAATCACCCGGGCGTGGTAGCGCATGCCTGTAATTCCGGCTTCTCGGAAGGCTGAGGAGGAAAGGATCGCCGGAGCCCAGCGGGTCGAGGCTGCGGTGGCCGGGAGCAGCCACTGCACTCCAGTCTGGGTAACAGAGTGAGACCCCAACTCAAAAAATAAAAAAGTAAATAAATAAAATAATACATAGAAAATTTAAAGTTTAAAAAATTCTTCATCAGTAGAGAGCTCAAGATCAAACGTTATGGGAGGTATGAAACCCATTATCCATCCAGGTATTGGATGCTCCACCATAAAACTTCTAGAATATGGCTAGAATCCAGGGGAGAAATGTTTTAGTTATCTATTGCTGTGTAACAAATTACCCCTAAACTTAGTCCCTTGAAACAACAAGCATGTATTATATCACACTTCCTGAGTTAAGAATCCAGCATGCCGAGCTCGGTGGCCCAGCCTGTAACCCCACGCTTTGGGAGGCTGAGTTGAGTGAATTGCCTGAGTCCGCGGGTTCGAGACCCACCTGGGCAACTTGGCAAGCCCTCATCTCTACAATAAATGAAAAACTTAGCCAGGCGTGGTAGCGCATCCCTGTAGTTCCCTCCTTGGAAGTCTGAGGCGGAAGGATCGCTGGAGCCCAGCAGGTCGAGCTGCGGTGGCCGGGAGCATGCCACTGCACACCAGTCTGGGTGACACAGTGAGACTCCAACTCAAAAAAAAAAAAGAAAAGAATCCGGGCATGACTTAGCTGGGTGTCTCTGGCTCAGGATCTCTTTCAAGGCTGTAAAAACAGAGTGGTCTGGGACTACAGTCATCTAAAGGGCTCACTTTAGGAAGGATCTGCTCCCAAGCTCACCCATGTGGCTACTGATAGGCCTTAGGTCCTCACCACTAATGGCCAGGGACATCTGTTCCTTGCTATGTGAGCTTTTTCATAAGGCAGCTCACAGCATGGCACCTTTCAAAAAACCCAATTTGGTGACCAAAGAAAGAAAATGGGATTACAAAGTACTTTGGGCTTAAATGGCCAAGGACCATGAGAGGGACGGTCCCACGGTGCTCTTACCGTGATTCCACCAACAGAGAGTAACCTTTATGGGGACAGAGAGCCCTGTCAGTTTCATTTATCACTCATAGTCATCCTCAGTGAACAGTCCAATGCCTAGCATATGGGAGATGCTCAATAAACATGTGGGTTGAATGGATGATTAATTAAGTAATTCAAGGTTCTTCACACTCCAACTCATTCTTCAAGTCTCAGTTTGACATAACTTCACAGGAACATCTTTCCTCATAGCCATGTACTAAATGTTTATGTCCCCCTAAATTCTTACATTGAAGCCCTAATCATTAATGTGATCGTATTTGAAGATGGAGCCTTTGAGAAGTAATTTGGTTTAGATAAGCTCATGAAGGTAGAACTCCCATGATGAGATTAGCGCCCTTATAAGAAGAGAAAGACCAGAGCCCTGTCTCTTCATCATGTGAAGATACAGCAAGGTGACCAACTGCAAACTCGGAACTGGGCACTCACCAGACACCAAATTGGCTGGCACCTTAAACTTGGGACTTCACAGCCTTCAGAACTGTGAGACATATATTTCTACTGTTTAATTAAGTCATTCAGTCATAGTTTTTGTTATAGCAGCCTAAGCAGACTAAGATACTCATCCTTCAGATGGGGTCAGGATCTTCTACGAGCTCTCCTTTGACTCACTAGTCACAGTGGTAATTAATTATCTGGGTGATTGTTTTTGAATGTCTGTCTTCCCCACAAAACTCTGCCTCCGTATCTCTGGCATCTAGAACACTACCTATCAAACAATAAGTACTCAACAGAAGTATTGTGAATGCTTTAATAGATGTGCTTCTTTGTTACAGTTAAACTCCATTAAAAGTTTCTGTGCTTCTTTGGGCAGAACAGAGTAAACTTTCAATCCCAAAGCTGAAGAAAGTAAGAGGTAAGGGACCAACCTGGCTCCCTGTTACCATTGATGGCAATGAATCTCCAGGGAAGCACAGCTCCATTCAGCAGGTTCTCTAGATGAGTTATGTGTGAGCTGTGTACATTTTTGTATCTCTGAGTTTCATGGGGACCAAACAGAATCCCATATAGCCCCGGCTGAGTCTGATGCCAGCTCCACAGAGATAAGGAATCTGCCCTGAATAGTTTACCCAGAATTCCCCAAGGACCCCATGGACCTGGAAGGGCATGTACCATTAGCCAAAAGTCCCTTCAGCCCAAATGAAAGTGAGTCATATGAATCTGAATCAACTGATGTCTGTCTATTCTTTAATATAGACGAGATAGAAGAAGAATCAATTAGGTTTTTTACATCCATTTCCCCAGGAAAGTGATCCAGTGGTGGTACTATGGGTCAGGAGCAAAAATGTCTTCTAAGAAATTTGTGAACCAGAAGTTCTGGAAAAAATATTCAGCTCATTTCTGGGGAGATCCAGGCATGTGTTGGTGACAACAGAGTCAGGGAGCATTGTTTTGGAAGACTGGTTGTTGAAAAACATGGAGGTTTTGATACATGTAATACCAAGAGGACCTGCCTATGCCCACGACCTACAGACCTACAGACTACAGATACAGTCCTGAAGCTTCCTTCACTTTGAAAGTCTGGTGAGTCCCCCAAGAAGGGTAGTCCTCAGGCAACATTGTGACCCAAGAGCTCCCCAGAAAAACAGGGCTCTCCATCATCAGAATGGCCTGAGAAGACATTCAAGTACCTCGCCTGGTGACTGTAAGGTAATCTCTTGGTGCAATTTTTTTTTTTTTTGAGTTGGAGTCTCACTCTGTCGCCCAGACTGGAGTGCAGTGGCCGCTCCCGGTCACCGCAGCCTCGACCTGCTGGGGTCCGGTGATCCTTCCGCCTCAGCCTTCCGAGTAGCCAGAATTACAGACATGCGCTACCACGCCCGGCTGATTTTTTTTGCTTTATTGTGGAGATGAGGTCTCGCTGCCCAGGCGGGTCTTGAACCCACGGGCTCAGGCAATCCACTCACTCTTGGTGCAATTTTTAGAATGAGGGAAAGGGGATGTGGTTCTTTGGACACCCTGCCTAGAAGACTGACGTCTGTTTCAGGTGACACCAGCGGCTGTGGCACGACTAACTTCTTTGCCTTTTTTGTCATTCTCAGTATCCTGACTCATGCTCAGCCAATGAGTCACAGAGCCCCACAAATGGGGCTTGTCCTATGCTTTTCACGGACAGTCATTTGTTTTCTCTTTCCCTCTCCTTAAATGATCTACCCAACTCCTCACCCAAATGTGCTCACCATACTGGTTTCTTTTCTGATTTGGGATAGAAGTTACTGTACAAGCAATAATAAAAACAATTTCCTTTAGAGAAAAGAAAAATCACCCACAATCCTCACCTGGCAATTATGTTCATTTTTCCATGTTCTTATCTAGTCCTTTCCATATAAACGCATATTTTACTTAGCTATAATGTAGTGTGTTACCATTTCTTTGATTCAACCTTAACACATTAGTTCCCGTTCCTGTCCTGGACAGAGTCAGTTCTTCCCTACAGAAGCTTTCCTTAACCTGTCATTTCTAAAATGAAAAACAAATGGAGCCGGGCTCGGTGGCTCAGCCTGTAATGCTGCGCCTTTGGGAGGCTGAGGTGAGTGAATTGCCTGAGCCCATGGGTTCGAGACCCGCCTGGGCAACGAGACCTCATCTCTACAATAAGTCAAAAAATCAGCCGGGCGTGGTAGCGCATGCTTGTAATTCCGGCTACTCGGAAGGCTGAGGCGGAAGGATCGCCAGAGCCCAGCAGGTCGAGGCTGCGGTGGCCAGGAGCGGCCACTGCACTCCAGTCTGGGCGACGGAGTGAGACTCCAACTCAAAAAAAAAGAAAAACAAATGGCAAGATTGCCCAGTTCTTTATTCAGAACTCAAAGGACAATATTAAGCACTGTAAGACCTAGAAATACTAATAATTTAAACCAAAGATATATTGTCTAAAATTGAAATTGAACCAATGATCAACCCTGGATATCAGCATTTATTTATTTATTTATTTTTTTTGAGTTGGAGTCTCACTCTGTCGCCCAGACTGGAGTGCAGTGGCCGCTCCCGGCCACCGCGGCCTTGACCTGCTGGGCTCGGGCGATCCTTCCACCTCAGCCTTCCGAGTAGCCGGAATTACAGGCGCGTGCTACCATGCCCAGCTAATTTTTTAATTTTATTGTAGAGATGAGGTCTCGCCTGCCCAGGCGGGTCTCGAACCTGCAGGCTCAGGCAATCCACTCACCTCAGTCTCCCAAAGGCGCGAGATTACAGGCTGAACCACCGAGCCCGGCTTCAGCATTTATTATTCTTTATTATTCCTGCAGATTTTTTTTTTTTTTTTTGAGTTGGAGTCTTACTCTGTTGCCCAGGCTGGAGTACAGTGGCACACTCTCCACCACCGCAGCCTCGACCCGCTGGGCTCTCGAGATCCTTCCACCTCAGCCTTCCAAGTAGCTGGAACTACAGGCACGCACCACTACACCCCACTAATTTTTTTATTTATTGTAGAGATGAGGTCTGGCCAAGTTGCCCAGGCTAGTCTCGAACCCGTGAGCTCAGGCAATCCTCTCACCTCGGCCTCCCA
This sequence comes from Cephalopachus bancanus, assembly GCA_027257055.1. Lineage (NCBI taxonomy): Eukaryota > Metazoa > Chordata > Mammalia > Primates > Tarsiidae > Cephalopachus > Cephalopachus bancanus. The sequence goes on along the minus strand of JAPVLO010000476.1, from coordinate 285,163 downwards.
AAGTGCTGGGATTATAGGCGTGAGCCACTGCACCCGGCCTCCAGCAGAAACTATCCAAAAGTATTAAGCACAATACCTTTTACAGCTCACATACAATTTACAAATCTATGCTCTTTTCTGCCTCTATATCACTTTCATAGTGCATTAAAAAATATCAACCAAATAGTAACAGAAAACTTGTGATAACATGACAAAAAATTGTTATAGTAAAATGTGGGAAAGAAAGGGATAAAAAACACACAATCGATGAGCATAGCTATGTTAAGTAATAAACAAACAGTAAATAACAAAAAAAATCCATAGAAGTACATCAAAATCTCAATAGAAGTTATCTTTGTGGGACAATGGGTGATTCTTTTTATTATATTTCTCTGTATTTCTTCAACTTTTCATAATGAGCTGATCCTATTTTTGTAATTTTTAAATACTTTTTTTTTTGAGTCGGAGTTTCACTGGGTTGCCCTGGTCCACCCAGGCTGTCTCCCCAGCGCCAACCGCTGGGCTCCGGAGATCCTTCCGCCTCAGCCTTCCAAGTAGTCTGAACTACAGGCGCACGCTACCACGCACGGCTCATTTTTTATTTATTGTAGAGACGAGGTCTTGCCAAGTTGCCCGAGCTGGTCTTGAACCCGTGGGCTCAGGCAACCCATTTGCCTTGGCCTCCCAAAAAGCTTTTTATTTAAATACATATTGCCCTAAAACCCACTATCCTTCCTTCAATTTTACCATTACTCATTATTATTAACCTACTAGAGTTTCAGCCATAAAGAGAGACATAAAAATAGCTAACATTGTGTGACTGCTCACTCTGTGACCAACTCTGTGCTGAGTGCTGGGTATGCATTATCCACTTAAGTCCTGGGAGAGCATCATGCATAGGTACTATTATTATTCCCATAGAGGAAACAGAGGTTTGGTGAGATCAGATAACTGACCCCAGATAAGTTAGTACATGATGGAGATCAGAGGCAATCGCAGTCTCTCTGACTCAAAGGCCTTCAGAGACACAAAAATGACCAACAAGTCATGAAAAGGTAATGCAAATTAAAACCACTGTGATTTATCACCTCACTCCAGTAGGATGGCAATTATCAAAAGCACAAGAAATAATAGATTTTGCTGAGGGTATGAAGAAAAGAGAACTATAACACACTGCTGGTGGGAATGTAGGTTGGTACAGCCATTATAGAAAACAGTATGCAAAAAAAGAAAACAGTATGAAACTTCCTAAGGAAAAAAATAGAGCAACCATATAACTTCACAATCCTTCTTCTTGGCCTATATCCAAAGGAGGTAAAATCACCGCTTTTTTTTTTTTTTTTTTTGAGTTGGAGTCTCACTCTGTTGTCCAGACTGGAGTGCAGTGGCCGCTCCCGGCCACCGCAGCCTCAACCTGCTGGGCTCCGGCGATCCTTCCGCCTCAGCCTTCCGAGTAGCCAGAATTACAGGCGGGCGCTATCACGCCCGGCCGATTTTTTGTTTTATTGTAGAGATGAGGTCTCGCCAAGTTGCCCAGGGGGATCCCGAACCCGCGGGCTCAGGCAATTCACTCACCTCAGCCCCCCAAAGGCGCGGGATTACAGGCTGAGCCACCGAACCCGGCAAATCACCGCTTTATTAAAAAAAAGTCTGAGCCAGGCTCGTGGCTCAGCCTGTAATCCCGTGCCTTTGGGAGGCTGAGGTGAGTGGATTGCCTGAGCCCGCGGGTTCGAGACCCGCCTGGGCCGTGAGACCTCACCTCTACAATAAATCAAAAAATTAGCCAGGCGTGGTAGTGCGCGCCTATAGTTCTAGCTACATGGAAAGCTGAGGCGGAAGGATCGCTGGAGCCCAGCAGATCGAGGCTGCGGTGGCCGGGAGCAGCCACTGCACTCCAGTCTGGGTGACAGAGTGAGACTCCAACTCAAAAAAAAAAAAATAGCCATGCTAACCTGATTCACTGTAGTAAACAGTCTACTATCTATATGTACCTATTTATCTATATGTATTCCATGGCATCATGTTATAAACCTCAAATATACACATTAAAATTTATTTTTAAATGCACAGATAAATAAAATGTGTTTTGTAACAAGCTCTAGGGCCAGGCGTAGTGGCTCACTCCTATAATCCCAGCACTTTGGGAGGCTGAGGTGAGAGGATTGCCTGAGCCCACAACTTCAAGATCAGCCTGGGCAACTTGACAAGACCTCATCTCTACAATAAATAAAAAAAAATTAGCTGGGTGTCATGGCACGTGACTGAAGTTCCAGCAACTTGGAAGGCTAAGGTGGAAGGATTGCCTAAGCCCAGCAGGTTGAGGCTGCAGTGGCCGTAAGTGTGCCACTGCACTCCAGCCTGTGCGACAGAGTGAGACTCCGACTCAGGGAAAAAAAAAAACTCTAGAGTAAGTAGCCCATCAATGCTTTCCATTAAGGTCTATGACTGACTGGATGCAAGATGTACAAAAAGAAATATTTTAATAGACTTGGGATACCTGTTACAACATTTGAATAAGTATTGAAAAAGAAGTCATCTGATTGGAAAGAATGAAGGAGATTTAAACACAGTTTTCTAAGAGAAAAAAACAGAAATGAAAAAAGAATTCATAAAGACTAAACTTTTCAAAAGAATGCCAGAAAATTGACTAAAACTGGGTCAAAGTATATGACTTGATGCCAACTCAGTGATAGATCTGGACAAACAGCCTGAACAGTCAGTGGTGGGAAGATCTGTCCTTCACAGAAATAAAAGACTCCATCAGCCCCAAATACAGCACTCATCCCTCCTTTCTTTCCATTCCAGGTTGTCCTTGGGTCCCAACATCATGACTTCTGATGCCAAACACTTTCGATCAGTCATCTGCTGGAGAGGACAGACAAGCCATGGAAAACCACACCACTGTCGTCGAGTTTGTCCTCCTGGGGCTCTCAGACGCCTGTGAGCTGCAGATGCTCATCTTCCTGGGGCTCCTCCTGACCTACCTCCTCACACTGCTGGGGAACCTCCTCATCGTGCTCATCACCCTCGCGGACAGGCGCCTCCACACCCCCATGTACTACTTCCTCCGCACCTTTGCTGTCCTGGAGATCTGGTTCCCCTCGGTCATCTTCCCCAAGATGCTGACCAACATCCTCACGGATGCAAGACCATCTCCCTCCCAGGCTGCCTCCTACAGAGTTTCCTCTATTTCTTCCTGGGCACCACAGAGTTCTTCCTACTGGCAGTCATGTCCTTTGACAGGCACGTGGCCATATGTAACCCCTTGCGTATGCCACCATCATGAGCAAAAGGGTCTGTGTCCAGCTAGTGCTCTGTGCGTGGACCGACAGGGTTCCTTCTCATCGTTGTTCCAAGTCTCATCACATTTCAGCAGCCATTCAGTGGTCCCAATGTCATTAACCATTTCTTCTGTGACAGCTTTCCACTCCTGGAGCTATATGCGCAGACACAACTCTGATAGAGCTTCTGGGTTTGGGTTATAGCCAGCTTCAGCCTACTGGGCAATCTGTCCGTGACGGCCACCTGCTATGGCCACATCCTCCACACCATCCTGCACATCCCCTCCACCAGGGAGAGGCAGAAAGCCTTCTCCACCTGCTCCTCCCACATCGTTGTCGTGTCTCTCTTCTATGGCAGCTGCATCTTCATGTACATCCGGTCGGGCAAGGGTGACCAGGGGAAGGACAGGAACAAGATGGTGGCGTTGCTCAACACTGTGGTGACCCCAGTGCTCAACCCCTTCATCTATACCCTGAGGAACAAACAGGTGAAGCAGGTGTTTAGGAAGCAGGTGAGCAAGCTCCTCTCATAAAGCTGTGGAACCAAGAGGCTGAAGCTAGTATTCATAGATCAGTTAAGAGAATCGAGGCCTCTTGAAGAAACAGCCTTTCCAGTTCAGAGAAAGCTCTAATGGTGTGCTTTTGCATTCTATGTTTCTGTGGTGTCAGTCACTACACAATTCATCATAAACTCAGAATCACTTTGACTCCCAAGTTATCGAGTTTGAAAACTTCTGTTCATGCCATCTTGCCTGCCTGACTTCCCAACATAACACAAGTTCATTTTTTTTTTTTTTTTGAGTGGGAGTCTCATTCTGTCGCCCAGACTGGAATGCAGTGGCCGCTCCCGGCCACTGCAGCCTCAACCTGCCGGGCTCCGGTGATCCTTCCACCTCAGCCTTCCAAGTAGCTGGAACTACAGACGCGTGCTACCACGCCCGGCTAATTTTTTATTTTTTGTAGAGGTGAGGTCTCGCCAAGTTACCCAGGCGGGTCTCGAACCCGCGGACTCAGGCAATTCACTCACCTCAGCCTCCCAAAACGCGGGATTACAGGCTGAGCCACTGAGCCCAGCTAAAATACAGGTTCTTTGAGGGCAGGGACTAGCTCTGTAACTCACTGTAAGCCTCAAGCATCAATCCACTGTCACAAACAATATAGATAATGAACACCTGCAGACTTATTGCTTTTCTTCTGTTTCTCCAACATTCTCAGAGGAGAGAACAGTTCTCTATTGGTACTGTCCTCATCTAACACTTATAGTCCAGTTACAAAAATATATCAACAAGGGTTCAAAACTGACCTTAGCTAATTACTTATTATTTTGCATGTAAGCTATTTATACTTTTTTAGTATTAAAATTCATAGAAATTCCTCATTCCTACTGATAAAGGCACTTTCGTCTACTGGTTGTATTCTCTCTCTGAGCCCCAGTTTTCTCATCTTTAAAATGAGGACGACTATGGTCATTTTAAAGGATTATAATAAAAGTCATTGACATATTTATGCAAAATGTCTTAAATGGTGTCTGCCATATAAAAAGTCCTGGATAAATATAAATTATTTTCCCCCAAACCTCATTCTACTTTCCCATTCCTTTTTTATTTTATGCCAGTTTTAGTGAAAGCATTTTTGAAGATTTTATATTCAAAATGTTATTTTAAATATTAATGGTAAATACGGTGATTAACCCGGGGGGGGTGGGATTGACAGTTGAGGGAAACTGTCAGGGGAGGGGGGCACACCTCATCAACAAGGATACCTGCATAATGAACATTTGTATACCTAACCCTGAATTGTACCCCATATCTTTAAAATAAAATAAAAAAACAATGATTAACCTATTGCAATTTATTACTAAGATATTCACAATTGATAAGGATAATGATAAAGTCATATGTGTAAATGAACAAATATTGAATAAGCAACCAAATTAATTAACATATTCCTTACAAAGTAATTGTTACAAAAATGTCATATTCAAGGAAATGTACTATGTGGTCTGGTAGATAATAATCAATGCTTTTGAAGAATTTGAAATCTAATAAGCTTGAACTCAAGGTTTATAAACAAAAAAGTTCAGGGCCGGGTGCGGTGGTACATGCCTGTAACCCTAGCATTTTGGGAGGCCGAGGCAAGAGGGTTGTCTGAACCCAGGTTTCGAGATCAGCCTGGGCACCTTGGCGAGACCTCATCTTTACAATAAATCAAAAAATTAGCTGGGTGTAGTGGTGCGTGCTTGTAGTTCCAGCTACTTGAAAGGCTGAGGCAGAAGGATCACCTGAGCCCAGCCGTTTGAGGCTGTGGTGGCCGTGAGCGTTCCACTGCACTCCAGTCTGGGCGACAGAGTAAGACTCCTACTCAAAAAAAAAAAAAAAAAGAAAGAAAGAAAGTTCAAAGATCCCCATGTGATCCAGCAGTCCCACTACTGGGTATATATCCAAAGAAAATGATATCAGTATGTTGAAAGATACCTGCACTCCCATGTTTACTGCATGCAGCACTATTCACAATAGCCAAGATAATTTGAAATCAACCTAAATGTTCATCAGTGAGTGAATGAATTAAGAAAATGTGGTATATAAACACAGTGAAATACTACTCAACCATTAAAAAAGGAAATCCTGTCATTTATGACAATATGGATAAATTAGGTTTTTTTGGTTTGTTTTTTTTGAGTCAGAGTCTCACTCTGTTGCCCAGGCTGGAGTGCAGTGGCACACAGCTCACAGCCACCACAACCTCAACCTACTGGGCTCAGATGATCCTTCCTCTTCAGCCTTCCAAGTTGCTGAACTACAGGTGTGTGCCACCATGCCCGGCTAATTTTTCTTGATTTATTGTAGAGATGGGGGGGGGGTCTCACCAAGTTGCTCAGGTTGGTCTCGAACCCCTGGACTCAGGCAATCCTCTCACCTCAGCCTCCCAAAGTGCTGGAATTACAGGCTTGAGCCACCGTGCCCGGCCTGGATAAATTAGTTAATGAATCTTCACCTAATTAAGTGAAATAAACCAGGCAGAGAAAGACAAATACAACATGGTCTCACTCATGTGGAATTTGAAAAGGTTGTTCTCAACAGAAGTCGAATAGGATGGCAGTGACCAGAAGCTGAGTGGTTGGTGGGAAGGGGGAGATGTTGATCAAAGGATACAAAATTTTAGTTAGATAGGAGGAATAAGTTCAGCGATCTATTATGCAACTTGGTGACTATAGCTGATAATATATTATACTCTTGAAAAGTACTAGGAGAGTGGATATAATTCTCTCAATAAGAATGATAATTATGGGAAGCTCACATAGCAAGGAACAGATGTCCCTGGTCATCAGTTAGTGAGGACCTGAGGCCTATCGTAGCCACATGGGTGAGCTTGGGAGCAGATCCTTCCTAAGATGAGCCTTGAGATGACTGTAGTCCCAGAACACCCGTTTGGAGGTCACACACATGTTAATTAGCTAGATTTAGTCATTCCACAATGTATATACACTGCAAAATATTATGCTATACACAGTAAATGCATAACATGTTATGTCAACTGTTAATAATTAATAATAAATACATAGAAAATTTTAAAGTTTAAAGAGGCCTTCATGGGTAGAGAGCTCAAGAACAAAAGTTAGAGGAGGTGTGATACCTGTAATCAATTCAGGTATTGGATGTCCCACCATGAAACTTCAAAAATAAGGGCTAGAATCCAGAAGAGAACTGTGTTAGATATCTATTTCTATGTATCAAACTATCCCTAAACTTAGCCCCTTGAAACAACAAGTATGTATTACATCACACTTTCTGAGTTAAGAATCCGGGCATGACTTAGCTGGATGCCTCTGGATCGGGGTCTCTTATAAGACTGTAAAAACGGGTGTTCTGGGACTACAGTCATCTCAAGGCTCACCTTAGGAAGGATCTGCTCCCAAGCTCACCCATGTGGCTACGATAGGCCTCAGGTCCTCACTAACTGATGACCAGGGACGTCTGTCCCTTGCTATGTGAGCTTCTCCATAAGGCAGCTCACAGCATGGCACCTAAGAACTGTTTGGTGACCATAGAAAGTGGGATTACAAAGTAGTTTTAGCTTAAATGAACCAAGGACCATGAGAGGGACCATGAGAGGGGTCTGCTGTTTAATTAAGCCACCTAGTCATAGTATTTTGTTAAAGCAGCCCAAGCAGACTAAGACATTCATCCTTCAGGTTGGGTCAGGATCTCCTACGAGCTCTCCTTCAAAACACTAGTCACAGTCGTAATTAATTATGGTCTTCTTACCACAATGACACCAATGGAGAGTGACCTTTATGGGGACAGACAACTGTGTCGGTTTCATTTACCACTCATAGTCACCCTCAGTGTATATAGTCCAATGCCTAGGACACAGGAGATGCTCGATAAACATGTGTTGAAAGATTGATTGATTGATTGATCAAAGGTTCTTTACACTCCAACCCATCCTTCAAGTCTCAGCTTAATGTAACTTCATCAGAAACATCTTCCTTCGTAGCTATGAACTAAATGTTTGTGTCCCCCTAAATTCATATATTGAAGTCCTAATCGTTAATGTGATAGTATTTGAAGATGGAGAAGTAATTAGGTTTAGAATATCTCATGAAGGTAGAGCCCCCATGATGGGATTAGTGCCCTTATAAGAAGAGAAAGACCAGAGCCCTCTCTCTTCACCATGTGAAGATACAGCAAAGTGACCAACTGCAAACCAGGAAGCAGGCACTCACGAGACACCAAATTGGCTGGCACCTTAATCTTGAGACTTCAGAGCCTCCAGAACTGTGAGACATACATATCTGCTGTTTAATTAAGCCACCCAGTTGTGGTATTTTGTTATAGCAGCCTAAGCAGACTAAGACATTCATCCTTCAGGTGGGGTCAGGATCTCCTATGACCTCTCCTCGAATCACTAGTCACAGTGTTAATTAATTATCTGGGTGATTGTTTTTGAATGTCTGCCTTCTCCACAAAACTCTGCCTCTAGAGCACTACCTTATCAAACACTAAGCACTCAACAGACTTATTGTGAATGTGTTTTTTTTTATAATCAATATTTTTTATTATGATTTTGTGGGGTGCAGTTAAGGGTTAGGTGTACAATTACGTTTCATTCGGGCCCACCTGTTGATAAGGGGGTGTTTCCCCATCCCCAGACAGATATTTGCAACTGTTAATCCATCTCCCTCCCCCCATAGTTTCTCAGTACCGTCAGTCATTTTCTTATAGTATTACATTGGATGTTCAAGGTCCATTATATGAGTGAAAACCATGTGATATTCGGATCTTTGTTTCTGTGAGAGGTCACTCAGTATTATAGACTCTAGTTCCATCCAGGTTACTGCAAAATTCATGATTTTTTTTTTTTTATGGCTGCGTAGTATTCCATCGTGTATATGTACCACATTTTTTTAATCCAGTCCTCTTTTGATGGGGTGAATGTTTTAACAAGTGTGTTTCTTTGTTACAATTAAACTTCATTAAGCCAGGTGCGGTGGCTCATGCCTATAATCCCAGCACTTTGGGAGACTGAGGCGAGAGGATTGGCTGAGTCTGGGGGTTCAAGACCAGCCTGGGCAACTTGGTGAGACCTCTTCTCTACAATAAAATTGCAAAAAAACTAGCCAGAGCCCAGCAGGTTGAGGATGAGGTGGCCAGGAGTGTGTCACTGCACTCCAGTCTGAGTGACAGACTGAGACTCAAACTCAAATAAAAAAAACTTTGTTAAAAGTTTCTGTAGGCCGGGTGCAGTGGCTCACACCTATAATCCCAGCACTTTGGGAGGCCAAAGTGAGAGGATTGCCTGAGCCCACGGGTTCGAGACCAGCCTGGGCAATTTGGTGAGACCTCATCTCTACAATAAATCAAAAAATTAACCAGGCGTGGTAGCACTTGCCTGTAGTTCCAGTTACTTGGAAGGCTGAGGCAGAAGGATCACCTGAGCCCAGCAAGTCAAGGCTGTTGTGGCCATGAGCGTGCCACTGCACTCCAGCCCAGGTGGCAGAATGAGACTCCAACTCAAAAAAAAAAAAAAGTTTCTGTGCTTTTTGTTCAGGACAGAGTAAACTTCCAATCCCAAAGCTGAAGCAAGTAAGAGGCAAGGGACCAACCTGGCTCCCTGTTACCACTAATGGTAATGAATCTCCAGGGAAGCGCAGCTTTATCCAGCAAAATAAGAAGCTGGATCTCTAGATGAGTTGCATGTGAGCTGTGTGCATTTGTGTATCTCTGAGTTTAATGGGGACCAAACAGAATTCCACATAGACCCAGCAGGGCCTGATGCCAGCTCCACAGAGATAAGTAGTCTGCCATGAATAGTTTACCCAGAATCCCCCAAGAACCCCATGGGCCTGGAAGGGCATGTACCATTAGCCAGAAGCCCCATCAGCCCAACTGAAAGTTATGTGAATCTGAATCAACTGAAATCTGTCTATCCTTTAATACAGAAGAGATATAAGAAGAATCAATTAGGTTTCTACATCCATTTCCCCAGGAAAATGGTCCAGCAGTGGTACTATGTGCCAGGAGCAAAAGTTGCCTCCTAAGAAATTTGTGAACCCAGAAGTTCTGGGAAATATTCAGCTCATTTCTAGATCCAGGTATGTGTTGGTGACAACAGACTCGGGGAGCATTGTTTAGGAAGATTGGTTGTTGAAAAACATGGAGTTTTTTTTTGTTTGTTTGTTTTTTGAGTTGGAGTCTCACTCTGTCACCCAAACTAGAGTGCAGTGGCCGCTCCCAGCCACCACAGCCTCGACCTGCTGGGCTCCGGCGATCCTTCCTCCTCAGCCTTCCAATAGCTGTAACTACAGGCGCACGCTACCATGCCCGGCTAATTTTTTGATTTATTGTAGAGATGAGGTCTCGCCAAGTTGCCCAGGCAGGTCTCGAACCCGCAGGCTCAGGCAATCCACTCACTTCAGGATTACAGGCTGAGCCACCAAGCCCAGCTACCATGGAGGTTTTGATATGTGCAATACCAACAGGACAGGACCTGCCCATGCCCACGACCTTCAGACCATGTTACAGCCCTGAAGTTTCCTGAACTTTGAAAGTCTGGTTAGTCCCCCAAGAAGCATAGTCCTCAGGCAACATTGTGACCGAGGAGCTTCTTGTGAAAACCAGGACTCTCCATCGTCAGAACGGCTTGGGAAGACAAGCACCTCGCTGGTGACCTGTTGGTGCAATTTTTCACAATAGCCTATATATGGAAACAACCTAAATTCCCATTGACAGGTAAATGAACAAAAAAAATGTGGTGTGTTTATGTATATATAGAATGAAATATTATTCAGCCTTAAAAAAGGAAGACATCTCGTCATTATCCACAACACTGAGGGACATTATGCTAAGTAAAATAAGCCATAGAGAAAGATAAATATTGTATGATCTCACTTACAAGTGGAAAATTAAGGGGGAAAAAAAGAGCTCAAATACCACAAAAATATAAAATGAAACCTTGGTTACCATGGAGGGCAGAAGGGATAGGGAGGTGTAGGTCAAAGGATAGGATGAAAAATTCTTAAGATCTAATGTACAACATAAGGACTAAAGTTAACAGAATTATAAATTAGTCAGTCAGGGTGGCCCATGTCTGTAGTTCCAACTCCTTAGAAGTCTGAGGCAGAGCAATCACTTGAGATTGGTGGCCATGAGTGTGCCACCACACTCCGGCTTGGGTGACAGAAAGAGATTCCTACTCAAAAAAAAGAAAAGAAAAAAGGTTAACAGATTTGTACTGTACTAAGTATTTTTGCTAAATAAGTAGCAAATAACTAGCAGCTCTTGTCAAAAAATTAATTATGTGAGATGATAGCTATGTTAATCTGTTTCTGTATTGTAATCATTCTACTATCTATACATATCTCTATGTATCACATGCCATTGTGTTATAAATCTCAAACATACACAATAAGATTTATTTTTAAACACATAAATAAAATGTGTTTAGAAACAAGCTATAGAGTAAGTAACCCATCAATGCTTTCAATAAAGACTGTGACTGGCTGGATGCAAGATTTGCAAAGCGAAATATTTTAATGGACTTGGGAGACCCCTTACGACATTTAAATGAGTATGAGAAAATGAGTCATCTGATTGAAGATAATGAAAGAGATTTAAACACAGTTTACTAGCAGAAAAAAAATGGAAATGAAAAAAGAATTCATAAACACTAAATTTTCAAAAGAATTCCAGAAAGTTGGCTAAAATTGGGTCAAAATATATGACTTGATGCCAACTCAGTGACGGATCTGGACAAACAGCCTGAGTAGTCAGTAGTGGGAAGATCTGTCCTTCACAGAAATAAAAGACTCCTTTGCCCCAAAATGCAGCACTCATCTCTCCTTTCTTTCCATTCCAGGTTGTCCTTAGGTCCCAACGTCATGACTCCTGATGCCAAACACTTTTGATCAGTCATCCGCTGGAGAGGACAGACAAGCCATGGAAAACCGCACCACTGTCGTCGAGTTTGTCCTCCTGGGGCTCTCAGACGCCTGTGAGCTGCAGATGCTCATCTTCCTGGGGCTCCTCCTGACCTACCTCCTCACACTGCTGGGGAACCTCCTCATCGTGCTCATCACCCTCGCGGACAGGCGCCTCCACACCCCCATGTACTACTTCCTCCGCACCTTTGCTGTCCTGGAGATCTGGTTCCCCTCGGTCATCTTCCCCCAAAATGCTGACCAACATCCTCACGGGATGCAAGACCATCTCCCTCCCAGGCTGCCTCCTACAGAGTTTCCTCTATTTCTTCCTGGGCACCACAGAGTTCTTCCTACTGGCAGTCATGTCCTTTGACAGGCACGTGGCCATATGTAACCCCTTGCGCTATGCCACCATCATGAGCAAAAGGGTCTGTGTCCAGCTAGTGCTCTGTGCGTGGACGACAGGGTTCCTTCTCATCGTTGTTCCAAGTCTCATCACATTTCAGCAGCCTTTCTGTGGTCCCAATGTCATTAACCATTTCTTCTGTGACAGCTTTCCACTCCTGGAGCTCATATGCGCAGACACAACTCTGATAGAGCTTCTGGGTTTGGTTATAGCCAGCTTCAGCCTACTGGGCAATCTGTCCGTGACGGCCACCTGCTATGGCCACATCCTCCACACCATCCTGCACATCCCCTCCACCAGGGAGAGGCAGAAAGCCTTCTCCACCTGCTCCTCCCACATCGTTGTCGTGTCTCTCTTCTATGGCAGCTGCATCTTCATGTATATGCGGTCGGGCAAGGGTGACCAGGGGGAGGACAGGTACAAAGTGGTGGCATTGCTCAATACTGTGACGACTCCGATGCTCAATCCTTTTGTCTACACGCTGAGGAACAAACAGGTGAAGTAGGTGTTTAGGAAGCACATGAGCAAGCTCCTCTCATAAAGATGAGCCAGACCTGAGAGAGAGAAAAAATCGTCTTCTTGCCTTAGCCTCTGCAAATGAAGTTCCTGTTCTGATATTCATGGACTATCCTTGCATAGACATTTTTTGGTCACATGTGCTAATCTACAATGGTTTCTTACTTACATCATTATTAGTTCATTCACTCTTGTTCAGAGAGCACAGACTGAATGGACCTCTGCTATGGGTGGTATGTCTTGATTTTTCTGACTGTAGCCTGTATCTGAGTAACCTATATCTAATAATAATAATAAACTTAGCATTTCTTCTGTGCTAGAGCTTTTCAAAATTGATTTTAAAAACATCCTTAACAAGAATGTATTTATAATAAACTTCAGAAATATTAATTATATGAAAAATTTAAAAGGAAGAATAACCAAGAAGTGTGGAACAAAAAGATGTATCAGACGTTAAAACACTTGAGTACTAACAAGTAAAACAACGGAACTTTATAGAAAGCCTGGAAAGATACCACGTTACATATAAAAATATAATACGTGATAAAAGTGAACTTTCTAATAAGTAAAGAAGGTCAATTCAATAAATGATGTCAACCCTATTGGCTAACCACAATTAGTGGACTTCCTTCCAAAAAGATTGAACTAGTATTTGTTTGGTTATTTGGGGAAATGGAGGAAGAGGGGAAATTAACGCAGAAGACCAATTTAAAAGTGGTACATGCCTTAAATATTTACTTGAAAGTAAAACCTATAAAGATATAGTCAGCTGGGCACAGTGACTCACACCTGTAATCCCAGCACTTTAGGAGGCAGAGGTGAGAGGATCACCTGATCCCACGGGTTTGAGACCACCCTGGGCAACATGGGAAGACCTCATCTCTAAAATAAATCAAAAAATTAACTGAGCATGGTGATGCATGCCTGTAGTTTCAGCAACTTGGAAGGTGGAGGTGGAAGGATCACCTGAGCCCAGTAGGTGGAGGCTGTAATGGTCATGAGTAAGACTCCAACTCAAAAAAAAAAAAAGATATAGTCATTTAGTAATCTATAAATGTCCTTTTCTTTTTTGCAGGCTTTTTTGGTTAAGCCACATTTATAATGTTATCTTCTATAATTTTTGGGATTTGTTTCAGTAGTACAAAAATTTTCAAGATGCTGAGAAACTGTGAGCAAAATTCTAAGATTTCTAGTCTTTGCCTGTTTGTTTGCCAACCTTCTTAGGACTCACCAACAACTAAGTCAACAAAAATTTTTTTACCACCTGCTTTTATGGAATCTATTGAGAGAAATTAGTTTTCGTGGAAACAATTTTCTTTTTACACTCATATTTCACTGGCTTATCCTTGTTTAGTTAAAGTATAATTTATGATATCAATTTCAATTATCAAAGAGCGATTTGGAAACAAACAACTGATTCTTGGTATAAGTCAACTGGTGGAACAAAAGTATGCACATACAGAAACCTACCAGCTGCTAAGGTCCAGCATACTATGGACATCAATCATGTGGGAAGAAAGTACAGCACAGAGACTGAGAACAGAGTTCTGGAATCATACTACCTGCATTCATATCCTGGCTCAGTTACCATTAGCCACCTAATCGTGAGCAAAGAAGACTTCTCTGTATGTCAGTTATGCACATGGAGATAGTATAATAGTAGTATCCACCTTACAGAATCCTTTACACACTACATGAGTTCATATCTGCTCATATGCTGGGCACAGGTCTTGATACAGAGTAAGTGTCATGTTAAATGTCTTACAAAAGGAATCAGTTAAATAAATAAAAGTAAATGAAAAAATCTTCAAGCTTAGGGAAAATTAAGTTAGATTCTCACTTCACATGTTAAACTGAAATAAATTCAAAATGAATTAAGTAGATAAATACAAAACCTAAACACATTTAAAAAGTAGAAAGTTAAGGCAGAAGATTAATTAGCTGGGTGCAGTGGCGCACGTCTGTAATCCCAGCACTTTGGCAGACAGAGGCAAGAGGATTGCCTGAGCCCACGTGTTTGAGACCAGCCTGAGCAACTTGGCAAGTTGCTCTACAACAAATCAAAAAATTAATTGGGCATGGTGGCACATGCCTGTAGTTCCAGCTACTTGGAAGGATAAGGCAGAAGGATCACCTGAGCCCAGCTGGTCAAGGCTGCAGTGGCTGCGAGCGTGCCTCTGCACTCCAGCCTGGCCAACAGAATGAAACTCCAACTCAAAAAAAAGATAGAAAATGATCTTATTACAGATGTGTAGAGATTTTTAATGGAAGAAAATATAGAAATAGATACAAATTTGACTATGTAAAGTTTTTAGATTTCTTTAAGTCAGAAAAAATAAATGTGAGGGGGACACAAAAAAACCCAGAATTTATTTATAAAAAATTGTGTATTTATTCTTACATGTTTAAACTTTAGTCACCTTCACAGTACTCTGTTTGCTTTTTCCACTGCTCAAAACAGGCGGGGGGTTTGTTTTTTGGGTTTGTTTTGGGATTTTTTTGTTTTTTAGCCAGAGTCTCACTCTGTCGCCCAGCCTGGAGCGCTGAAGCATACGTACAGCCCCACAGATTCGACCTACTGGGCTCAGGTGATCCTACTGCCTCAACCTTCCAAGTAGCTGGAACCACAGGTGTGCACCACCACACTCAGCTAATTTTTTCGATTTATTGTAGAGATGAGATCTCACCAAGTTGCCCGAACTGGTCTCAAATCCCTGGGCTCAAGCAATCCTCGCACCTCCACCTCCCAAAGTGCTAGGATTACAGGAGTGAGCCACCATACCCAGCTCCAAACAGTTTTTGAACTTGTGGATTTTGATTTTTAAAAGTTTTTCTGTTTTTTTTTTTGTCTCATGTCTTCCACATCAGCAAAAATGCTTCCCTTTGAGGACTTTTTTCATCTGAGGAAACAAAAAAAGTCACTTGGGCAAGATCAGGTGAATAGGCAGGGTGGGGCATGGAGGTCATGCCAGTTTTGTTCCCAAACTGCTGAACACTCATCGCAGTATGGGCAGGTTATTCATGTAAATTGCTATCGTGAAATGGGGAAATGCATTGAAAGGCTCTCAACAACAACAAAAAATTCACTGAAGCCAAATGCAGCCTCTCACAACAACACTAGCTGGTGCACTGATGCCGAGGGGTTCCTAGAACACTTACCTAGTGGGGGATGCCTGTACTACAAGGGGCTGGCCCTTCAAAACATAATTAAGGTCTTTTGGGGGGATCCCCCTTGTAAATAATACGGTGGCCGCACGCAATTTCTACCTACCTAGCATCCATTCCTCATTCTTATCATAAGAGGACCCTGATTTTTCTCAGGAAAGTCCTTTTCATTCTCAGTCTGTGTAGTTAGAGTGGTGCTGAATTCATCCTCAACCAATCAGAGCATGGCCGTGGTTATCCACTTAGGGATGATCACATGACTAAAATCAGGCCAGTGAGATCAAATGGGTTTTATCTGAGAAATATTTGTGGGAAATGATGTAAAAGAGGCTCTCTGGTGTACTTGAAGCTGGGAGAACATAAACCGGAGAAAAGTATAAACCACCTTCCAAATCATTTGAAGGGGCTAACAGAATCTTGATATCAAAACTGAAAAGGACATTACAATAAAGAAATGTTACAGCCAGGCTCAGTGGCTCAGCCTGTAATCCAGCGCCTTTGGGAGGCTGAGGTGAGTGGATTGCCTGAGCCCGCGGGTTCGAGACCCGCCTGGACAACTTGGCGAGATCTCATCTCTATAATAAATCAGAAAATCAGCCGGGTGTGGTAGCGCGCGCCTGTAGTTCCAGCTACTTGGAAGGCTGAGGCGGAAGGATCGCCGGAGCCCAGCAGGTCGAGGCTGCGGTGGCCGGGAGCGGCCACTGCACTCCAGTCTGGGCAACAGAGTGAGACTCCAACACACACAAAAAAAGAAAGAAAAGTTACAAAGCAAACTTTTTCACAACATAGATGCAAAAATCCCAAACATCAGTGAACTGAATGAAATGATAGGTAAGGAAAAGAATACATCATGACCAAGTGGAACATGTAGAAAAATGTGATAAAATTCAACAAATATTTCTTTAAAAAAAAAGAATAGCTCTTTGCTGGGCGCAGTGGCTTACACCTGTAGTTCTAGCTATTCAGGAGGCTGAGACAGGAGGATCACTTGAGTCCAGGAGTTTTAGGCTGTATTGTACTATGACTTAACTTGTGAATAGCCTCTGCTCTGTAGCCTGGGCAACATATTAATAGCAAGACTCCATCTTTATTTTTAAAAAAGAAGAAGGATGAGGAGGAGGAGCAGGAGGAGAAGGAAGAGAAGGAGGAGGAAGAAGGAGAAGGAGGAGGAGGAAGAGGAGGAAGAGAAGAAGAAAAGAAAAGGCTCTTTAGCACACTCTTAAAGAAATATCTGTAATATATTAAAGGCAGCTACAGAAGCCTATAACAAAAAATATTATACTTTATGGTAAAATGTTGAAAGATTATTCTCTGAGATCAGAAATACACTAAGAATACCTACTACCACCACTTCTATTGTACTAGAGTTCCTAGCCAATGCAACACAGTAAGAAAAAGAAATTAAATGGGGCAACCCCCTCTAGTCCCCTCTTGCTCTGGGAGCTTTTCTATCCTCTCAATAAATCCTGCTTTCTCAACTTAAAAAGGAAAGAAAGAAAGAAAAAGATTAAATGAAAGTACTGAGAAAGGAAGGAATAATGCTATTATTATCACCACCGACATGGTCTTGTATATCAGCAATAGCCAGAAAATTAAAATCTTAAGGAGCTAGGTGCATGGATTCACACTTATAACGCTACTCACGAGGAATAGGCAAGAGGATCTCTTAAGCCCAAGAGTTCAAAACTGCAGTGAGCTATGATCACACAACTGCACTCCAGCCTGGGTAACAGGGTGAGAACCCCATCTCTAAAAAGAAAAGAAAACTAAAATACTTAATGATATGACTTTCTGTAACATCAAAAAGGTAAAATACCTAGAATAAATCTAACAAAAGATGTACAAATCCTTTATTCAAGAACTGAAAATTATGACTAAGAAAAATTTTAAAAGACCTAAACAAATAGAGCAATATTTTATATTCAAGATTTGGAAGACTCTATATTATCCCCCACACTGATCTATATATTTAAACAGTTTCAATCAAAATTCAGAGGGAGGTTTTATGGAAATTGACTCATTGGTTCTAAATTTATATAAATATGCAATGAGCCAAGAATAGCCAAGACAACCGTGAACAATTACAAAGTTGGAGAACTTATAGTAACAAATATCAAAACTTATTTTTTTTTTTTTTTTTTTTTTTTTTTTTTGAGTTGGATCTCACTCTGTCGCCCAAGGAGTGCAGTGGCCGCTCCGCCACCGCAGCCTCGACGCTGGCTCCGGCGATCCTTCCTCCTCAGCCTTCCGAGTAGCCGAAATTTCAGCATGCGCTACCACGCCGGCTGATTTTTGATTTATTGTAGAGATGAGGTCTCGCTGCCCAGGCGGGTCTCGAACCCGCGGGTCAGGCAACACTCACCTCAGCCTCCCAAAGGCGCGGGATTACAGGCTGAGCCACCGAGCCCGGCTATCAAATCTAATTATCAAGCTACAATAATTAAGATAGTACAGTATTGCTATAGGTTTAACTAAATAAATTAGAGAGCCCAGAAACAGATCCATGTATATATGGAAGCTTTTTTAAAAAATTTTATTGTAAAGATGTGGGGTACAATTCAGGGTTAGGTATACAAACATTGATCATGCAGGTACCCCTGTTAATGGGTATGCCCCTCCCTCCCCTAGCAGTTTCCCTCAACTGCCATTTCCACCCCCCCCACCAACAGTTTCCCATTACTGCCAATTGCTTTCTTATAGCATTATAATTGTTCAAGATCATCTTATGAGTGAGAACATATGGAACTTTGTTTCTGTGATAAATCACTGAGTATGATCGACCCCAAATCCATCCAGGTTGTTGCAAAGTCCATATATTTGTCGTTCTTCATGGCTGCATAATAATCTATTGTGTGTATGTACCACATTTTTTTTATCCAGTCTAGCTTCGATGGGCAACATGGTTGGTTCCATGTTTTTGCTATTGTGAATAGAGTTGCAATAAACATTCGTGTGCAGGTATCTTCTTTGTAGAATAATTTGAGTTCCTCCGGGTATATTCCCAGTAGGGGAATTGCTGGGTCGTATGGAAGGTCAATTTCTAGTTCTTTCAGAAATCAGAATAGCTAAAATCAAAAAGACTGACAAGGCCAGGAACAGCGGCTCACACCTGTAATTCCAGCACTTTGTAATCCAGATCACTCTGTAATCCAGAGGTTCAAGACCAGCTTGGGCAACTTGATGAGACCTTGTCTCTATAATAAATCAAGAAATTAACCAGGTGTGGTGGCATGTGCCTGTGGTTCCAGCTACTTGAAAGACTGAGGCAGAAAGACTGCCTGAGCCCAGCAGGTCGAGACTGTGGCGGCCATGAATGTGCCACTGCACTCCAGCCTGGGCAACAGAATAAGACTCCAACTCAAAAAAGAAAAAGAAGCCAGGCTTGATGGCTCAGCCTGTAATCCCGCTCCTTTGGGAGGCTGAGGTGAGTGGATTGCCTGAGCCCACGGGTTCGAGACCCGCCTGGGCAGTGAGACCTCATCTCTATAATAAATCAAAAAATCAGCCGGGCGTGGTAGCGCATGCCTGTAATTCCGGCTACTTGGAAGGCTGAGGCGGAAGGATTGCCAGAGCCCAGCAGGTTGAGGCTGCGGTGGCCGGGAGCAGCCACTGCACTCCAGTCTGGGCAACAGAGTGAGACTCCAACTCAAAAAAAAAAAAAGAAAAAGAAAAAAAGACTGACAATACCAAGTGTTGCCAAAAATTGGAGCAACTGAAATTTTCATACTTTGTTTAAGGGGCATAAGTGGTACAATCACTTTAGAAAATTGTTTAGAAGTGTCTACTTATGACAAACATATTTGTAACCTCTGACCCATCAATTCCATTCCTATGACCCATCAATTCCATTTATTCTCAGAATAAATATATACATATGTTCTCCCAAAAGACGTATTCTGGAGTGTGTTTAGGAACATCATTCAGAAGAGCTGAAAAGTAGAAACAAACCAAATGTCAATAATAGAGGAATGAATAAATTGCATGTTCAAACAACGGACATTATACTGCAATGAGAATTAACTCTTTCTATAATGTAGGCACCAGCATAAAAGAATCTCACAGATATAATGTTAGCAAAAGAAACTAGACCCAAAACAATGCATACTATAAGATTCTATTTACATAAAGTTCAGGAACAGGCAAAACTAATGTATGGTGTTAAAGTCAGAATATTGCCTCGTTTGGGGAGAAATGAGGGGTAGATAATCGAGAAGAGGCATAAGAGGAACTTCTGAGTTGCTGATAATACTCTGTTTTAAAAATATGTTTTAATTGAAAAAGATTTGTTTAAAATATTTATATGTACAACATGTTGTTTTGAAATATGTATACAGTGTGGAATGGATAAATTGAGCTAATTAACTGGTGTATTGCCTCACCACTACTTAGCATTTTTCTGGGTAAGAATTCTTAAAATCTACTCGCTAAAAAATTTTCAAGAATACAATATATTGTTAATCACTATAGTCATCAAGTTATGCAATAGATCTCTTCAACTTATTATTCCTATTAAATTGAAATT
This sequence comes from Cephalopachus bancanus, assembly GCA_027257055.1. NCBI lineage: Eukaryota > Metazoa > Chordata > Mammalia > Primates > Tarsiidae > Cephalopachus > Cephalopachus bancanus. Next base: position 264,872 of record JAPVLO010000476.1, on the reverse strand, counting down.
TTGTATCCTCTGACCAACATCTTCCTAACCCACTTCCCCATCCCAGCCTCTCATAACCACCATTCTACTCTCTACTACTCTGTGAGTTCAACATTTTTAGATTCTACATGTAAGTGAAATCACACAGTATTTGCCTTTCTGGCCTGGCTTATTTCACTTAGCATAATGTCTCTAGGTTCATCTATGTTGTTGCAAATGACAGATTTCTTTCTTTTTTAAGGGTGAGTAATATTCCACTGTGTGTATATACCACATTTTCTTTATTCATTCATCTGTTGTTGGAAAGTTAGAAAGATTCTATATCTTGGCTATTGTAAATACTCTATTGTTTTCACTTTATGATAGCTCATTAAATGTACACTTATAGCTTGATTACTTTTCATATAGGTATACTTTATCCCCCCCAAAACAGCTTTTTTTTAAAAGGAAATATAGTAAAAACAATGTTTCCCTCACTTATTGTTTTTACTATTTTCTATAGTCATGAAATGTCCAAAAGCATAATGGGAATCAATATAATGTTAACAGACTTTTTAAAAAAAACTTATTAGGTATTATGTATAAGTTTAGTAAGATCTAAACTTATAAACTTTCCTTTTGCACAGAAAGGCAAATACCACATGATCTCACTTATTTGTGTAATCTAAGAAACTTGAACACATAGAAGTAGAAAGTAGAATGATGGCTACCAGAGCTATTGGAATTCTCTCTTGGCCAGGCGCAGCGGCTCAGCCTGTAATCCCAGCACTTTGGGAGGCCAAGGTGAGAGTACTGCCTGAGTCTGGAGGTTCGAGACCAGCCTGGACAACTTGGTTAGACCTCATCTCTGCAATAAAATTACAAAAAAACTAGCCAGGCGTGGTGGCGTGCATTTGTAGTTCCAGCTACTTGGAGACTGAGATGGAAGGATCGCCTAAGCACAGCAGGTCGAGGCTGCAGTGGCTGTGAACATGCCATTGCACTCCAGCCTGGGTGACAAAGAGTGAGACTCCAACTCAAAAAAAAAAAGACATTCTCCCTCCCATTTACTTATTTATTTGTCTGTCTGTCTGTCTGTTTGTTTATTGAGACAGGGTCTCAATCTGTCATCCAGGCTAGAGTGCAGTGGTGCAGTCCCAGCTCACTGTAGAGTAATGTCCACTCTCTTATTTCTATGTTGCCTAGGTTGGTCTCAAACTCCTGGGCTCAAGTGATCTTCCCACCTCAGCCTCCCAAAGTGCTGGGATTACAGGTGTGAGTCACTGTGGCCAGCCTGATATCATCTCTCTTTTTTTGAGTTGGAGTCTCACTCTGTCGCCCAGGCTGGAATGCTGTGGCACACTCACAGTCACCGCAGCCTCGACCTACTGGGCTCAGGTTATCCTTCCACCTCAGTGTTCCAAGTAGCTGGAACTACAGGCACACGCCACCACGCCTGGCTAATTTTCTGATTTATTGTAGAGATAAGGTCGCGCCAAGTTGCCCAGGCTGGTCTCAAACCTGTAGGTGTGATCCAACGCACCTGGTTGATTTTACCTTATTTTGGCTGAGCTTTGGTAGTTTTATATCATCAAGGAATTTGTACATTTCATATACTTTGTCAAATATATTGACAAGAATTGCTTATAAAGTTTCTTTTTTTTTTTGAGTTGGAGTCTCACTCTGTCGCCCAGACTGGAGTGCGGTGGCCGCTATCGGCCACCGCAGCCTCACCTGCTGGGCTCCAGCGATCCTTCCGCCTTCCAAGTAGCTGGAACTACACGTGCGCGCTACCACACCCGGCTAATTTTTTATTTTTTGTAGAGATGAGGTCTCGCCCAGTTGCCCAGGCAGGTCTCGAACCCGCGGGCTCAGGCAATCCATTCACTTCAGCCTCCCAAAGTCGCGGGATTACAGGCTGAGCCACCGAGTCCGGCTTCTTTATTACCTTTTAATGCCTATAGAACCCACAGTAATGTCCACTCTCTTATTTCTGTTATTTGTAATTTGTGTCTTTCCCCAAAAGAAAATTCCAGGCCCAGATGTCTTCACTGGTGAATTCTACTAAATATTAAGGTAGAGATAATACTAACGCTACACAAACTTTCAGAAAATAGAAGCAGAAGAAACCTCATCTCATTCTGTAAAGCCAGCATCACTCTGATACCAAAATCAGACAAAGATATTACAAGAAAAGAAAACTACAGACAAGGATCCCTCATGAGCACAGATACAAAAATTCATAACCTTCAGCAAATTATATCCAACCATGTAACAAAAAGATAACCCATGTTTGACCAAGAGAGGTGTATCCCACAAATTCAAGATTGTTATTATTATTAATGTTTTGAATCAGGGTCTCACTCTGTCACCCGGGCTGGAGTGCAGTGGCACAATCATAGCTCACTGCAGCCTCAACCTTCTAGGTTCAGGCAATCCTTCTGTCTCAGCCTCCTGAGTAGCTGAGACTACAGGTGTGCACCACCATGCCCAGTTAATTTTTGAAATTTTTGGTAGAGACAAGGTCTCGCTATGTTACCTAGGCTGATCTCAAACTCCTGGGCTCAAGCAATCCTCCTGCTTCAGCCTCCCAAAGTGCTGGGATTACAAGCATGAGCCATCGTGCCTTGTCAAGACCATTATTTTTAAAAATCAATTATATTCCTAAATGCTAGCAGCAATCAGAAATTGAAATTTTTAAATATCATTTATGAAAGTGTCAAAAAATATGAAATATTTAGGGATGAATGTGACAAAAGATGTGTAAGGCTTGTATACTAACAACTGCAAAACAATTCTGAGAGAAGTTAAAGACCTTAATAAATGGAAAAATATATGTTGGTCTTGAATTGGGAGACACAACATTATTAAGATATCACTTCCCCCCAAAATTGATCTATAGGCTAGACAATATCCCAATCAAAATCCCAGCAGACTTTTTTATAAAATTTAATGAGCTGATTCTAAAATTAATACAGAAATGCAAGCCAGGTGTGGTGGCTCACGCCTGTAATCCCAGCACTTTGGGAAGTAGAGGCAAGGGGATTGCCTGAGCCCAGGGGTTTGAGATCAGCTTGGGCAACTTGGCAAGACCTCATCTCTACAATAAATTTTTTAAAAAATCAGACAGGTCTGGTGGTGTGCACCTGTAGTTCCAGATACTTGGAAGAATGAAGCAGAAGGATCACCTGAGCCCAGCAGGTCAAGATTGTAGTGGTGGTGAGCATGCCACTACACTCAAGTCTGGGCAACAGAGTGAGACTGACTAAAAAAAAAAAAAAATACAGAAATGCAAAGTATCTAACAAAAAGCAAACAATTTCAAAAAAGAATAAAGTTACAGAACTTCGGAAGTGATCAAAACTCGTCTTCATTTTTGTGATGGTTTTATGGATACATACATATGTTGAAACTCATCAAATTTTCTTTTTGTTTTTTGAGTTGGAGTCTCACTCTGTAATCCAGGTTGGAGTGCAGTGGCATGCCCACAACCACCGCAGCCTCAATCTACTGGGCTCAGGTGATCCTTCAGCCTCAGCCTTCCAAGTAGTTGGAACTACAGGCATGTGCTACCACGCCCGGCTAGTCTTATTGTAGAGACGAGTTCTCGCCAAGTTGCCCAGACTGGTCTCAAACCCCTGGGCTCAGGCAATCCTTTCACCTCTGCCTTCCAAAGTGCTGGGTTTATAGGCATGAGCCACCGCACCCAACAAATTTTACATTTTAAATATGTGCATGTTATTGTATTTCAATTATACCTAAGTAAAGATTTTTTTATTTTTATTTATTTGCTTGCTTTTTAGTAAAGTTTTTTTAAAAACTCAGTTTTCAGGTTAAAATTCAGTGTGGACATAGCTGAAGAGAGAATAAGGGAATAGAGATTTATCTGAAAAAAAGTAGAATGCAGTGCAAAGAGGCAAAGAGATGGAAAATATAAAAGTGATTTTAAGAGACTTAGTGCTAGCCGGGCTCGGTGGCTCAGCCTGTAATCCCATGCTTTGGAAGGCTGAGGTGAATGGATTGCCTGAGCCCGCAGGTTCGAGACCCACCTGGGCAACTTGACGAGACCTCATCTCTACAATAAATCCAAAAAAAAAAAAATCAGCCAGGCATGGTAGCGCGCGCCTGTAGTTCCAGCTACTTGGAAGGCTGAGGTGGAATGATTGCCTGAGCCCAGTGGGTTGAGATTGCGGTGGCCCGGAACATGCCACTGCACTCCAGTTTGGGCAACAGAGTGAGACTCCAACTCAAAAAAAAAAAAGAGACAGTGCTTAGAATGAAATTTTCTGATATAAGCTAATCAGAGTTACAAAGGATTGTAGATAGAGAATAAGAGAGAGTTCATATTCCAAGAGAAAACTTTCTAGAACTAGTGAAAACATCAATCCTCAAAGATTTTTAAAAGCAGCCAGGGAGGGAAAAAATATATCATCTGTAAAGAAAAGAATTACACTATCTGCTAACCACTGAAAAGAAGCAATGATCCAAAAGAACTAGACATTGACCTTCCATACGACCCAGCAATCCCCCACTGGGAATATACTTGGAAGAACTAATCATTCTACAGAAAAGATACCTGCACACACATGTTTATTGCAACACTAGTCATATTATCAAAACCATGAAACCAACCATGCTGCCCATCGAAACTGGACTGGATTAAAAAAATATGGTACATATACAATGGAATATTACGTAGCCACAAAGGACAAACATAAGGACTTCACAGCAATTTGGATGAATTTAGAGTCTACCATACTCAGTTATCTATCACAGAAACAAAGAACAGAGTACCACATGTTCTCACCCATAAGCGGACCCTGAACATTTACCATAGTACTATAAGAAAAGGATTGACAGTAGCGGGATGCTGCTGGGGTGGAGGTGGGAGGGAGCACAACATCAATAATGGTATCTGATCTCAAACCAGGCAAAGTGGGGACCAAAGGGAAGCCCAAACTTTACCTGTACAATGACTTCTTGTATACCTAATTTAAATTGTACCCCACATCTTTAAAATAGAAAAAAAAAAGCAACGAAAAAAACAGAATGAGATAGAAATTTAGCAGGACTAGTCTCCTAGGATAAACAAGGCTAACTTTTCAAGACCAGCAGCTGAGACCGTTTCTCTAAACAGGTGAACAGTCTGGTTTTCTGAACTCCCACAGAGGAAAACAGGATGTGGCTAACAGATTAGAGTCAGCTAGAATGAAGACGGCAATTAATCTGCCTGCAGCCCAACCTTGCCCCTCATCATACATTCATCATAATACATTAGCATGCTCAATGACACATCCTCCAGGGCCATGACCGTTCTGATCCTGCCCATGTACAGTAACAAACTGGGAAGAACCCCAATTCTTAGAACTCTCCACCTTTTCCCCCTCCCCAAAAAACCATGACTACTCCACCTCTGCTTAACATATAATCAAGAAATAGTTATAAAAATAAAACCCCAGTGATATACACCCACTTTTCTTCCTATAGAGCAGCCCAGGCTGCTCTGCTTAAGGAGCAGCCTGCTATCTGTAATTTAATACATTTACTTTCATTTTCCAACTGAAACCACAGCAGTGTATGGGGGCTGCTCTGTTGACAGAGTAGACTTCTTTCTGTTTCTTTTTCCTTTTTTTTTTCTTTTTTTTTTTTGAGTTGGAGTCTCACTGTCACCCAGGCTGAAGCCTCGACCTGCTGGGCTCAGGCTAGCCTTCCATTTCAGCCTTTCAAGTAGCTGGAAATAAAGGTGTATGCCACCATGCCCGGCTAATTTTTTGATTTATGGTAGAGATGAGTTGCCCAGGCTGATCTCGAACCCGCAGGCAAGCCTCTCACCTCGACCTCCCTAAGTGCTAGGATTGTAGGCATGAGCCACCGCGCCCAGCCTTGTTCCTCTTTTCTTTTAATAAACTTACTTTTGTTTTACTTTGGTGGCTCATTCTTGAATTATTTCCTTCATAAAGCCAAGAACCTTCTTGGCCTCTCAGGCTGGACCCCAACTTAAGGGTCCTGTGCTATGTCAAGAAGACAGTAGGATTTATGGAGACACAGAAGCTCATACTCAGCAAAACTATCTTTCAAGAACAAGAACATACCAAAGACATTTTAAGTTAGACAAAACCTGAAAGCACAGGCCACTATCAGAGCCTCTCTAAAATAAATTACTTAAACGGAAAAAAATATAATCTCAGATGGAAGAACTAAGATGCTAAATAAGAAAAATCAGCAAAAGTCATCAATTATGTAAAACAGTAATAATGTTCAATTTTTTAGAATAAAAAAATAAACAAAATAGAACTAAATAGTGGAAAACAAAAGCATATATGTTTGGAGGGAGCATTTGGAGTTGCTGTTACAGTCTGACTTGGTTCTTTTTTTTTTTTTTAGTTGGAGTCTCACTCTGTCACCCAGACTGGAGTGCAGTGGCACACTCCCCAGCCACCGCAGCCACGACCTGCTGGGCTCTGGCGATCCTTTCGCCTCAGTCTTCCAAGTAGCCGGAACTACAGGCGTGCACTACCACGCCCAGCTAATTTTTTTGAATTATTGTAGAGACGAGGTCTCACCAAGTTGCTTGGGTGGGTCTCAAACCCGTGGGCTCAGGCAATCCATTTGCTTCGGCCTCCCAAGTGGTAGGATTACAGGCTGAGCCACCGAGCCCGACCTGACTGGGTTCTTATGCTCGCCGCACAGAAAAGTGCCAATGTACTGGGACGGTAGTGTCCCAATGGAGAAGGAGTGTGATAATCACAAAGCAGTTCAGTAAGGAGGACAAGTAATGTTTCTCAAATCCACCTCCCCAAGAATTTTAGGTTAGATTTTTTTAAGGAATCATTTTGCAGAAAGGGGACCAGGAAATATGTGCCACTGATTGGTTAGAGATGAAGTAATAAAGGCATTGAAATTGTCTTCTAGAGCAGAGCCAGTTTCTAAGGGAGGAGAGGGGAGGGTCACAGGATCAGTTGAATCAGTTCCTTGATATCGGTCATGGGTTCAAGTGGGGTCATTTGTTCATCAGAATGCAAAGTCTGAACAATATCTCAAAGACCAGTCTTAAGCTCATGTTATCTATAGAAGGAATTGGGGAAGTAACAAATCTTGTAAACAATGGTTGTTTAACTAGGGAAGGTATGTGGGAGGGTGAGCACAGTTGCTCAGGCCCTTCCACTGGTCAAACTTCTGGATGTCATCAAGGCAGTCTCCATGACCTAAGAACTCATGGTTCTTCAATAGAAAATAAGCTCATCAACCTAGCATGCCTTATCACCATTCTAACTGTGGTGTTTTATTAATCTTATGAGGGTGTTTTTAGAGAGGCCATTTCATTGAAGTACTCTAAGATTCATATTATATACAATAAAAAGATAAAGATATTGATAACATATAGACTTTCTTCCTAATTTTTAAATTTTTTTTGAGTCAAAATCTTACTCTGTCACCCAGTCTGGAGTACAGTGGCACAATCACTGCTCACCACAGCCTTGACCTCCTTGACTCAGGCAATTCTTCCATCTCAGGCTCCAAAATAGGTGGGACTACAGGCACACACCACCATGCCTGGCTAACTTTTTTAATTTGTAGAGACAAGGTCTCACTATGTTGCCCAGACTAGTCTCCAACTTCTGGCCTCAAGCAATCCCCCAATCTCAGCCTCCCAAAGTGTTGGGATTATAGGCGTGAACCACTGCACCTGGTCAAAATTTAGACTTTTTAAATTGAATGCATTGCCAGGCACAGTGCTTCTTGCCTGTAATCCCAGCACTTTGGGAAGCAGAGGTGAGAGGATTGCCTGAGTCCAAGGGTTCAAGACCAGCCTGGGCAACATAGTGAGACCTCATCTCCACAATAAATCAAAAAATTAGCGGGGCGTGGTGGTATTCACCTGTAGTTCCAGCTACTTGGAAGGCTGAGGTGGAAGAGTCACCTAAGCCCAGCAGGTCAAAGCTCCAGTGGCCGTGAGTGTGCTGCTGCACTCCAACCTGGGCTACAGAGTGAGACTCTGACTCAATAAATATATAAATAAATAAATAAATAAATTGAACATATTAAAACTTCTAGGGAAATATCTAAAATTTAAAAAATAGGTTCATAACATTAGTAAAGGAAGGAAAAGGAATAGTCCAGAGAGGAAGAAATCTTAATCATTCCAAAAGACAAGGAGGAAATTTTTAAAGAACCAGGTAAACAGGGTTAAGCCGAGTGATTTTCTTGAGCCCAGCAGTTTGAAGTCAGCCTGAGCAACATAGTGAGAGGAAAGAAAGAAAGAAGGGAGGCAAGGAGGGAAAGAAAAAGAATGAGAGAGAGAGAGAAAGGAAGGAAGACAGACAAAGAGGGCATATATCGTAAAACAAAAAGATCAAATAAATTCAAATATATTAGTAGACAAAATAAATGCAAATGAATTAAACTAAGAATTTTAGGGTGATTTTTTTTTACTCAAAACTAATTTATAAGCTATTTACAGGAGGTAAAGATAAAACATAAAAACCAGAAAAACTGACGACAAAAGGATGAAAAAAGATACACTAGAAATATATTAACTAAAACAAATTGGTATGCCTTTATTAACACTAGATAAAATAGACTTTAAAGCCAAAAAATAGCATTATGAAGATGAGGATCATTATTTAATGACATAAAGTTTAATTCACTGAATAACAAAAGAGATAGATATAGAAAGAATTGATAAGACCAAAAAAATATTGACAAGCTATCATCACAGTGGAATGTTTCATCTAATTATCTTAGCTATTGAGGCAGATGAAAAATAAATAATGAAACAACTTTCAAGCTTGATCTAAAATAAAGAGCAATATATCCAACAACTAGAGAATATACATTCTTTTAAAGCACATCAGAGCCGGGCTCAGTGGCTCAGCCTGTAATCCAGCGCTTTGGGAGGCTGAGGTGAGTGGATTGCCTGAGCCCGCAGGTTTGAGATCCGCCTGGGCAACTTGGCGAGACCTCATCTCTACAATAAATAAAAAATTACCCGGGCGTGGTAGTGCACGCCTGTAGTTCCAGCTACTCAGAAGTCTGAGGCGGAAGGATCGCCGGAGCCCAGCAGGTCGAGGCTGCGGTGGCCGGGAGCGGCCACTGCACTCCAGTCTGGGTGACAGAGTGAGACTCCAACTTAAAAAATAAATAAATAAATAAAGCACATCAGAAATGTTTATAAAGCTGGGCACAGTGGTTCATGCCTATAATCCCAGCACTTTGGGAGGCCGAGGTGAGAAGATTGCCTGAGCCCATGGGTTTGAGACCTGTCTGGGCAACTTGGTGAGACCTCATCTCTACAGTAAATCAAAAAATGGTGGCACATGCCTGCAGTTCCAGCTACTTGGAAGGATATGGTGGAAGAATTGCCTGAGCCTAGCAGGTCGAGGCTACGGTGTCTGTGAGCGTGCCACTGCACTCCAGCCTGGGTAACAGAGTGAGATTCCAACTCAAAATAATAATAATAATAATAATGAAAACACGACCTACATAAAACCTTGCAAGATATAGCTAAAGCAGTACTTGGAGGGACACATAAATTAAAATGTTTATTTGATAAAAGAAGAAAGATGGAAATTAATGAGGTTGGTATCTTGCTGAGAAAAATGAGAAAACAGACGTCAGAAAAAGAAAGCACCAAAAAGAGAAGAATAAAATAATAGAAAAAAAAGTAGAAACTAATGAAATAGGAAAGATGGAATAGAGAAAAGCAACAAAGCCAAAAGTCAGTTCTTTAAAAAGATAAAATTGGAAACTTCTGACAAAATGATCAAGAAAAATAATTTTAAAAGTATGAAATAAAACATAACAGATACTGCAGAGATTTAAAAGATCATAAAAGAATGTTATAGTCTATGAGTCTTGTGCATAAATTTGAAAAATTTGACTTAAAAGGTCATATTCCTGGGAAAATACAACTCATCAAAACTGACTCAAGAAGAGATAAGAACTCTGGTCCTAAAACAATTAAAGAAGTTGAATCTGTGGTTAAATGTCCTCCAATAAAAAGACCAAACCCAGATAGTTTGTTAATTTTTTTGAGAAAGTAGTATTTATTCAGAAGACAGAAAAGCTCCACGGCATAAGGCAACCTAAAAAAAGTTGCCCCCAGACAGTTTTAAAGACAATTTTTACCATTCTTTCAAGGATCAGATTGGTTGTAGCAATTTTTAAAAATAGCTCTAAAGTACTATGGCACATCTCCTACCAAGAAGTGGGCTCAGGCCAGGCATGGGGGCTCACACCTGTAATCCCAACACTTTGAGAGGATGAGACAGGAGGGTTGCTTGAGACCAGCCTGGGCAACATAGCAAGATTCCATCTCTAAAATAAAAATAAAAAATTAAGGCCGGATGCAGTGGCTGACACCTATAATCCCAGCAATTTGGGAGACTGAGGTGAGAGGATTGCCTGAGCCCACGGGTTCAAGACCAGCCTAGGCAACTTGGTGAGCCCCCCCCCCATCTCTATAATAAATCAAAAAATTAGCCAGGTGTGGTGGCTCGTGCCTGTAGTTCTAGCTACTTGGAAGACGGAGGCAGAAGGATTGCCTGAGCCAGCAGGTCGAGGCTACAGTGGCATGCCTTTGTCCTCCAGCCTGGGTAACAGAGTGAGACTCCTTTTAAAAAAAAAAAAATTAGCTGGGTGTGATGGCACACACCTAAGAAGTAATAGCTACTCGGGAGGCTGAAGCAGGAGGATCATTTGATCTTGGAGTTTGAGGTTGCAATGAGCTATGATCGTGCCACTGCATTCCAGGCCAAGTAACAGAACTAGACCCTGTTTAAAAAAAAAAAAAACAGTGAAGTGAACTCTATTCTATATCCCCTCCCCTTGAATCTGGGCTCTGTGATTGCTTGACCAAAAGAATGCATTAGAGCCAGGCGGGGTGACCCGAGCCTGTAATCCCAGCATTTTGGGAGGCAGAGGCTAGAGCATTGCCTGAGCCCAGGGGTTTGAGACCAGCCTGAGCAACATGGCAAGAACTCGTCTCTACAATAAAAATTTTTTAAAATTAGCCAGGAGTAGTGGCACATGCCTGTGGTTCCAGCTACTTGGAAGGCTGACATGGAAGGATCACCTGAGTCCAGTAAGTCAAGGCTGCAGTGGTGGTGAACGTGCCACTGAACTCCAGCATAGGCGACAGAGTATTGGCTGTGACACAGTCAGTGCCAGGCCCAGACCTTAAGACTGGCACGTGGGCTGGGCGTGGTTGCTCCCACCTATAATCCCAGCACTTTGGGAGGCTGAGATGAGAGGATTGCCTGAGTCCATGGGTTTGAGGCCAGCCTGGGCAACTTGGTGAGACCTCATGTCTACGATAAATCAAAAAATCAGCCAGGCATGGTAGCATGTGCCTATAGTTCCAGCTACTTGAAAGGCTGAGGCAGAAGGATCACCTGAGCCCAGCAGGTCAAGGCTGTGGTAACCATGAGCAAACCACTGCAATCCAGCCTAGGTGACAGAGTGAGACTCCGGCTCAGAAAAAAAAGAGATTGTCACCTTCCATTCCCTGTCTCTTCAGCATGCTTGCTTGGAATCCAGCCACTATTCTGAGAGGAAGCCAAGCAGCCACATGAAGACGGTTCATGTAGGTATGCAACCCACTGAGGTCCCTGCAACAGCCGTCATCAGTTGCCAAACAGGTAAGTAAACAAGCTTGGAGCTAGCCAGCATGGTGGCTCATGCCTGTAATTCCAGCACTTTGAGAGGCAGAGGCAAGAGGATTGCCTGAGCCCATGGGTTCGAGACCAGCCTGGGCAACTTGGCAAGACCTCGTCTCTATAACAAATCAAAAAATTAGCTGGGTGTGGTGGAGCATGCCTGTAGTTTTAGCTACTTGGTAGGCTGAAGTGGAAGGATCTCCTGAGCCCAGCAGGTCAAAGATGCAGTGGCCGTGAGCGTACCACTACACTGCAACCTGGGCGACAAGAGTAAGACTCTGACTCAAAAAAAAAAAAAAAAAAAAGCTTGGAGCCCATTCTATCTCCAATTTCCCCCACTCCAGCCTTTGAGCTGCCTCAGCTGGCCCACCACGCCCTGTGCAAATTACAGATTTGTAAATAAATAAGTGATTGTTGTTTTAAGTCACTCATTGTTGGGCTGGTTTTTGTGCAACGACAGAATACTGAAACATTATTCTATTCTTATTTGCTTATTCCAGAGAAGATAAAGAAAACAGGAAAAAAATTAAGGAACATTCTCCAACTCAGTTTATAAGGTTAGCTATAGAGTCAATGCTTTTTGTTTTGTTTTGTTTTTGAATAGAGGTGAGGACTCATTGTGCTGCCCAGTCTGGTCTTGAACTCCTGGGTTCAAGCAGTTCTCCCACCTCAGTCTCCCAAAGTGCTAGGAGTACAGGTATGAACCACCATGCCTGGCACAATGCATTTTCAATCAGAACCTCAAAAGAAGATTTTCATGAAACTTGATAAGCTTACTCTAAATTTTATATGAAAGGCCAATGAACCAAGGATAGCCCTGAAGAAAAAACTAAATGGGCATGACCTGCCAGAAAATATGTATTGTGATACTAACATGGCTAAGTCAGTGTAATATTGGTGCAAGTAGACCGATGAGACAGACTATAAAACCCAGAAACATACATAAACAATTACAGAAACCTAATGTGGGATATAGATAGTACTGCAGAAGAGTAGAAAAAGGAGTGCTGAGACCATTCATTATCTAAGTGAGGAAAACACCGTTGGATCCCTCCCTCACACCATACCAAAAATAAATTCTGAGAAAAAGAATTACTTCAATGTAAAAGAGAAAACCATAAAACTTCTAGAAGAAGCCAGGCGCAGTGGCTCATGCCTGTAATCCCAGCACTTTGGAAGGTGGAAGTGAGGATTGCCTGAGCTCAGGGGTTCAAGACCAGTTTAGGCAACTTGGCAAGACCTTTTCTCTACAATAAATCAAAACATTAGCTGAGTGTGGTAACACATGCTTGTGTTTCCAGCTACTTGGAAGGCTGAGGTGGAAGGATCGCCTGAGCCCAGCGGTTTGAGGCTGCAGTGGCTGTGAGCCACTGCACTCCAGCCTGGGCGACAGTGAAAATTCAACTCAAAAAAAAAAAAAAACAAAAAAGAAAGAAAGAAAAGTGTTTTAAATACATTTTTTTTAAAACTTCTGGAAGATAATATAAAAGAACATCTTCATTCTTTTGATGAGACCCACTAAGATCCATATTGCCACAGCACCTAGAGAAGGGCATGGCAGGGATTCAAGCACTTCTGCACATTCCTGAGCACATTCCTGAGAGTCCCCTTGTCTTTTGTGCACTCCCAGTAAGTAGTTTCAGGGGATCCTTGACTTCCCAGCAGACTACACCCAAAGATGTAAATCCCCATTTACTCCCTTTCTTTGAACTATATAGTTTCAGTGTAATTGATTTGCATAACTTTTGCAATGCTTGATATCTTGGGCATTGTAAACTTTCTTTACTCTAAATGTCACAATCTAAATGTAAAATGCATCTGTAACTTAAGTTCTAAACAATGCTCTGCTGGCCACATGGCTAATGTATAGGTATTGACAACTCTGGACTATAAAAGTGAACTGTAAAAGGCTTGAGGGTGAGCAGAACCATTTAAAAAAGACCTTGAGTCTGACTCTGCTCCCTGGATTCGAACTCAGAAATAAATTTCTTTCTACCAGTTCCCGGCCCTTATGATTTATTGGTAACAAGGGGAGCAGCCAAGCGTTACTAGGACCGTAACACTTTGAGGTAGGGAACAATTTTTTAAGATAATCACAATCATAAGAAAAAAATTACAATAAATTCTACTACATTAAAATTAAGACAGAAAGTGAACCAACAAACCACAAAGTTAAAAAGCAATCTGAGACTGGACTCAGTGGCTCAGCCTGTAATCCCAGCACTTTGGGAGGCCGAGGTGAGTGGATTGCCTGAGCCCACAGGTTCGAGACCCATCTGGGCAACTTGGCAAGACCTCATCTCTACAATAAATCAAAAATCAGCCGGGTGTGGTAGCGTGCGCCTGTAATTCCAGCTACTCGGAAGGCTGAGGCGGAAGGATCGCTGGAGCCCAGCAGGTTGAGGCTGCGGTGACCGAGAGCGGCCACTGCACTCCAGTCTGGGCAACGGAGTGAGACTCTAACTCAAAAAAAAAAAAAAAAAAAAAGGGAGGGGTATCTGAATACAACCCAAATGACTATCCAAAAAGTTACGGATAAAGTTGGTTTTTATATAGTGGAATACTATACAGCTATAAAAATGAATGAACTATAGTCACGCACTGTTCCTGAAATGTATAACTGTCAGGAACATAATATTGCCGTCACAAAACAATATACACAATTTGATGTCATTTATATATTTAGTTAGTTAGTTGGAGACTCACTCTGTCACCCAGGCTGGAGTGCAGGGGCGCAATCACAGCCACTACAGCCTCAATCTGCCAGGCTCAGGCAATCCTCCCGCCTCAGCCTTCCAAGTAGCTGGAACTACAAGCATGCACCACCATATCCAGCTTTTTTTTTTTTTAATTGTAGACACGAGGTCTCACCAAGTTACCCAGGCTAGTCTCAAACTCTTGGGCTGAGGCAATCCTCTTGCCTCTGCCTCCCAAAGTTCTGGGATTGCAGGTGTGACCACCACACCTGGCCAATGTCATTTACATAAAGTTTAAAAATGTGCAAGAGTAAAAGTATTTTGTTCAGGAATATATACATATCTAGTAAAACTATGAAGGAAACTTAGGGAAAGATAAACACAAATTTCAGGATTGTAGTTAGTTCAGATTGGGGAAGAAGATGGGCCTGGAGAGGGAATGTAAGGGGCATCGAGTACTGATATTGCCTTTTTTTTTTTTTTTTTGAGTTGGAGTCTCACTCCATCGCCCAGACTGGAGTGCAGTGGCACTCTCCCGATCACCGCAGCCTCAACCTGCCAGTCTCCAGAGATCCTTCCGCCTCAGTCTTCCAAATAGCCAGAACTACAGGCGCACACTATCACACCTGGCCAATTTTTTTATTTATTGTAGAGATGAGGTCTTGCCAAGTTGCCCGGGTGGGTCTCGAACCCACGGGCTCAGGCAATTCACTCATCTCAGCCTCCCAAAGCGCTGGAATTACAGGTTGAGCCACCAAGTCTGGCTGGTTTTTTTGGGTTTTTTTTTTTTTTGAGTTGGAACCTCACTTTTTCACCCAGGCTGGAGTACAGAGGCACACTCATGACTACCGCAGCCTCGACCTGCTAGGCTCAGGTGATCCTTCAGCCTCAGCTTTCCAAGTAGCCACCATACCCAGCTAATTTTCTTGATTTATTGTAGAGACGAGATCTCACCAAGTTGCCTAGGCTGGTCTCAAACCCCTGGGCTCAGGCAATCCTCTCGCCTCTGTCTCCAAAGGTGCTGGGATTACATGTGTGAGCTACGGCACCCAGCAAGAGTACTGATATTGCTTAAGCTGGCTGGTAGGAATATGTGTGTTCATTTTACTTTTGTTATTTTATCTTACATATACATTATAACCATTATTTAGTATATATTTAATATTTAATAAAATACTTTTTTTCAGTTGGGGTCTCACTCTGTCACTCAGGCTAGAGTGCAGTGGCACGATCACAATGATCACAGCTCACAGCTGCCTCAACCTTCTGGACTCAGGTGATCCTTCTGCCTCAGCATCACAAGTAGCTGGGACTACAGGCATAGGACACCATGCCCAGCTAATTTTTTTTTTTTCTGGATTGGGGGAGAGTTTGGAGAGATGTGGTTTCACTATGTTGCTCAGGCCGGTCTCCAACTCCAGGGCTCAAGCAATCCACCTGCCTCAGCTTCCCAAAGTGCTGGGATTACAGACTTGAACCACCAAGCCCAGCTATTATTTATTTCCAATAATTTTTTTTTTTTTTTTGAGTTGGAGTCTCACTTTGTCGCCCAGACTGGAGTGCAGTGACCACTCCCGGCCACCGCAATCTCAACCTGCTGGGCTCTGGTGATCCTTTCGCCTCAGCCTTCCAAGTAGCTGGAACTACAGGCGTGCACTACCACACCCAGCTAATTTTTTGATTTATTGTAGAGATGAGGTCTCGCCAAGTTGCCCAGGCGGGTCTCGAACCCGCGGGTTCAGGCAATCCACTCACCTCAGTCTCCCAAAGCACTGGGATTACAGGGTGAGCCACCAAGCCCAGCTATTTTAAATAATTTTTAAATTAAAATCCCTAGAAAAGACACTTCAAGCCAAAATTAATAATGGCATACACTTGCTGATAATTAGCTTAATCATATAGAATCCTGTCAACTGTTGGGTAAGAACTGCTCCTAAAGGAATAAGAGTTTGACGGGTGGAAGGAAAATGCAGACATTACATTTTGAGTAATGTATAGGTAACTTCTCCGAAAGACAGGTCTTGATTATAATAGAGATCTTATAGCATTAGGAATCATGTACACAAGCACTGTATCATTTGAGCCTCATAACACGTATTTGAGGTGCCATACATAGTATCATGATGTCCATTTTCTTTTTTTGTTTGTTTGTTTGTTTGTTTGTTTTTGAGTAAGAGTCTCACTCTATCACCCAGGTTAGAGTGCAGTAGCATGCTCCCGGCCACCGCAGCCTCGACCTGCTGGGCTCCGGCTATCCTTCTGCCTCAGCCTTCCAAGTAGCCGGAATTACAGGCGTGCACTACCATGCCCGGCTGATTTTTTTTTTATTATTTATTGTAGAGATGAGGTCTCGCTGATCAGGCGGGTCTCGAACCCGCGGGCTCAGGCAATCCACTCACCTCAGCCTCCCAAAGACGCGGGATTACAAGCTGAGCCACTGAGCCCGGCAGCCTTACTATCTCAACACTAGCAACTTCCAGCATCACATCTCAAAGAGATCTGAGGGCTTTTCTGGCCAGAAGGACTGCTCTACCTGTGCTCACATGCTGGGATCTACTCCTTATCGACTCTCCTTTGGAAGGCTGCCTTCAGTGTCACTTGTAGCCTTCTGAAGGAAATAGCTTTGGTGAGTCCAATGACATTCATCTTTCCAAGGAAGAGTCCCAGATAGATTCCCTGATGCCCACCCATTGGTCCTCTTCTGGGAGACGATGCAGCACAGGAGCCTGTCTTCAGTGATTCAGAGGGACTTCCAACTTTACAGAGCCTCTGTCACACATGAAAAGAATGTATCAATTTAACTCTATCCATTTACCCTTGACCTTTTCACTCCATTTCCATTGCTCCCACCTCATTCAAGTCTCCAGCATCTGTCATGGACAACTGTGGTGGTTTCCTCATTCACCTCACTAGCCTTCTTTTGCCCACCTCCAATTTGTCCTCTACCTAGAAGCCAGAGTGATCTTTATAAAATATTATTGTGCTGGGTGTGGTGGCTTATGCCTATAATCCCAGCACTTTGGGAAGTGGAGGTGAGAGGATTGCCTGAGCAACTTGGCAAGACCTCGTTTCTTAAAAAAAAAAAAAATAAAGGACTGGGCTCAGTGGCTCAGCCTGTAATCCCAGCACTTTGGGAAGCCAAGGTGAGTGGATTACCTGAGTCAGCAGGTTCGAGACCCACCTGGGCAACTTGGTGAGCCCTCATCTCTACAATAAATAATTTTAAGAATTAGCCAGGCGTGGTAGCGTGCGCCTGTAATTCCGGCTACTTGGAAGGCTGAGGCAGTAGGGTCACCAGAGCCCAGCAGGTCGAGGCTGCGGTGGCCGGGAGCGTACCACTGCACTCAAGTCTGGGCGGTCCAACTGAAAAAAAAAAAGAAAAACAAACAACAAATCTGATTGCTTCCCTGTCTAAAATTCATTAATAGCTCTCCTTGTAATAAAACCCGAATGTTTACCTGAACCCCAATATCTTTTGGTGATTCTGAAGTCTTTTTTTGAGTTGGAGTCTCACTCTGTCACCCAGGCTAGAATGCATTGGCACGCTCCCGGCAACCACAGCCTTGACCTGCTGGGCTCCAGTGATCCTTCTGCCTCAGCCTTCCAAGTAACCGGAACTACAGGCGCGTGCTACCATGCCTGGCTAATTTTTTATTTATTGTAGAGACGAGGTCTGGCCAAGTTGCCCGGGTAATTCTCAAACCCACGGACTCAGGCAATCCACTCACCTCAGCGTCGCAAAGTGCTGGGATTACAGGCTGAGCCACCGAGCCCAGCTCATTTAACTTTCTCAGAGAGAAATCCCAGTTGGTTCCAAGGTGTCTGTCTTGTCTGGCCTAGGCCTAGCTGTCCAGCAGCAGCTCCTGCCCTGGCCCCTCACCTACTAACCTCCAGCCACACTGGCCTCCTGTCTGCTTCTGGAACACTGTACACTGCTTTTCCCTCAGGAGAGTTGCTTTTTCCCTGCTCTGCCTATGATGAGTTCAGCTCATTCTTCAGTCTCAGCTGAAGTCAGTCTGATGGTCAGTCTTTCCTGACCATCCTATTTACATAGGTCCTTAGACCCCAACATATTCTTTTCTTTTGTTTCTTTTTTTTTTTTTTTTTTTTTTGATTTGGGGCCTCACTTTGTCAGCCAGGATGGAATACAGTGACACAATCACAGCTCGCCATTGCCTTGACCTCCTGGGTTCAGGCACTCCTTCAGCCTCAGGCTCCTGAGTAGCTGGGACTATAGGCTTGTGCCACCACACCCACCTTAAGTTTTTTATTTTTTGTAAAGATGAGATCTCACTATGTTGTCTAGGCTGGTGTTGAACTCCTGGGCTCAAGCCATCTTCCCAGCTTGGCCTCCCAAAGTGCTGGGATTACAGACATGAGCTACCATGTCAAGCCCCAAAATTGTATATCTCAGTAGCTATTTGTTTCACTTAAAATCCTTCATATTTAAAACTATTTCTTCCTCCTCTCACTTCACCGTAAGCTTCCTAAAGACAGGGACTCTTTCAAGTTTGGCATAAAGATAATGCTGGCCTACTCATGGCTCAACCTGTAATCCCAACACTTTGGGAGGTCGAGGCGAGTGAATTGCCTGAGCCCTTGGGTTCGAGACCAACCCAGGCAATTTGGTGAGCTCTCATCTCTACAATAATTTAAAAATTAGCTGGGCATGGTAGCGTGCACCTGTAGTTCTGGTTAATTGGAAGGATGAGGTCCAAGGATTGCTAGTACGCAGCAGGTTGATGCTGGGGTAGCCGTGAGCGTGCCACTGACTCTAGCCTGGGCGATGGAGTGAGACTCCAACGCAAAAAAAGATAATGATCAGCTAATGTTTGATGAAGGATAGGCATCATGCTACACATACCAAGGGTGCCAAAAAATGTATACAGTTTTTTTTTGAGACAGAGTCTCACTCTGTCACCCAGGCTGGAATGCAGTGGCATGCTCATGGCCACCATAGCTTTGACCTACTGGACTCAGGCAATCCTTCCACCTCAGCCTTCCAAGTAGCTGAAACTACAGGCGCTCACCTCCATGCCCAGCTAAATTTTTTTTATTTACTGTAGAGATGAGGTCTTGCTACGTTGCCCAGGCTGGTCTCAAACCCCTGGATTCAGGCCATCCTCTTGCCTCAGCCTCTCAAAGTGCTGGGATTACAGGCGTGAGCCACCACGCCCAGCTTGTATACACATTTTCAGAGATGTTAAAAGATGATTTCCATAGCATACTTGATCCCAAACCAGACGAAGTGAAGACCAACAGGAGACCCAAACTTCACCTATATGATCACCACTTATGTATCTAATCCTGAATTGCACCCTACATCTTTAAAATAATTTTTTTAAAGAGACATGTTTGCCATAATCGGAAGTGTATGGACCCTGATGGTGACCATTTTGAGCACTCTTATACTTGTAAAAGTCAAACGTGACTTGTATTCATCTTATTGAGTATTGCAATTTTAATATAGTTTTTTCCTTTCTTAAAATGTGTATACATTTTTTGGCACCCTCTGTATATTCATTCTTCAGTTATTGCTATTTCATCATCCTCCTGCTGCCTACAGAGAGGACAATAAGGCCCCCTCTTTCAGTATTTATCAACCACTACCTACATTATCCCTTAGGATTCTATTCTCTCCAAAGATTTGCCATGTTTTAACGACTGAGTGGAATTATTCTTAGCTTTTTCCCCAGAGAACAGAGTTGAATTATAATTGTACTCCTGCCTTAATCACCTAACTTGGAGAGGAAATTTCAAATTGCTAACTCCTCAGTCTGGATGGTTTTTTTCCTGCCTGGAGGACAGTCATCAAGGGGCTGGAGCAGAAGCCCAAGGAGTACAGAGCGGCTTTTTTTTCCTCATTTTGCTGCTCAGTTGTTTGACTGGAAGCAGCCCCTAGGAGGAGGGGAAAGAAAATTGGCCACTGAGAAGGCACATTAAGATGCCAATCTGGCCAGGCATGGTGGCTCACTCCTGTAATCCCAGAACTTTGGGTAGGGGAGAGAAGAGGATTACTTAAGCTCAGGAATTGGAGACCAGCCTGGGCAACTTGGTAAGACATCGTCTCTACAATAAATAAATAAAAATTAGCTAGGCATGGTGGTGTGCATCTGTAGTTCCAGCAACTTGGAAAACTGAGACAGAAGGATCACCTGAGCCCAACAGGTTGAGGCTGCAGTGGCCATGAGCATGCCACTGCACTCCAGACTGGGCGACAGAGTAAGACTCCAAGTCAAAAAAAAAAAAAGCTGCCAATCTGGATTATTTCCCTGAATAAGTTCCTGAATCCTGACTCTATGAATAACATCCAGGTGAAAACTTGTCTCTGGGTGAAGTGTCCCTGATGTGACAGAAGAGAGGTTGGTAGCAGTTAAAGGTATTTCCTTTTGAAAGCCAAGCGGCAAGCTTTAAAGACCCACCAGGCAGATTTTGTTTGAAAAGGCCAAATGGCCAGAGACTGATGGCTCTCATGGAAATGCAAAAGAGTAACTAATTCACAGACTTATCCAAAACCCCTCTTCTGAAGTTGATGGTTTACAACCCTACAGTTCCTGGAAACCATTTGTTCTTTGAAAGATCTGATTTTTCTGAACACCACCTTGTAAATTCCAAAGGAGATGTGTAATTGCTCAACACGACCCCTCTCCCTTACCTAAACGAAGGTATAAGACCCTGCTTCAGCTGGGCTTGGTGGCTCAGCCTGTAATCCCGCGCCTTTGGGAGGCTGAGGTGAGTGGATTGCCTGAGCCCATGGGTTCAAGACCCACCTGGGCAACTTGGCAAGACCTCATCTCTACAATAAATCAAAAAATTAGCTGGGCGTGGTAGTGCGCACCTGTAGTTCTGGCTACCCGGAAGGCTGAGGCGGAAGGATCGCCGGAGCCCAGCAGGTCGAGGCTGCAGTGACCGGAAGCGGCCACTGCACTCCAGCCTGGGTGACAGAGTGAGACTCCAACTAAAAAAAAAAAAAAAAAAAGACCCTGCTTCTCCCGTTCTGCGGGGCTTGACCTGGAAGCATTAGCCCCTCAAGCCCACTGGGCCAGCCAGTGTAATAAAGTGCCACTTCCTATAATAGTCTCGATGTCACGATCTCTCTGTCTTCCCGCTACATATCTGGTGCGTTGGTCGGGAAATAGAGAGTTTGGAGATGGTGTGTTCCTCCTCCCCCTTGTCATAGGGGTGCGACCTCCAAGGTAACGGGAAGGGCAATCTCGCCTGGCACGCAACGGACCTTTTGATCCGTAGGAGGGAGGCCCCTCCCAGCACACTGAGTCTCGGACCACAAAAGCACAACAGGGACCCAAGAGGTGAGGAACTGGCATAAGGACGGCCACCTGACGGAAAGGACAGAAAGACCACCCGACGGAAAGGGTAGGAATAAGGGCCTTTGCAAAGACCTGCCAATGGATGGCAGAAGGGGAGCTTGATCACCTCCCAGGGTCCGCTAGTAATCTCCAGCCTGAAGGAAAGGGCTAAAAGGCCGTGGAAGGAAACACGGTCTGAAGATGAACCCGTAGACTCCAAGGATTAGGACAGAAGGTTGAAGACTGTGCTGCGTGATTGTGTGTGAATGAGACGGACCGTGGGAGGGCTCCGCATAAAGTTAGTCTGAGTTGGGAGTGTACCAGCCTGCCAATTGCTGATAGATGTCTGAGATATCTTTGTGAGGAGTATGCCTGGAGGGGGGACAAAGCAGATGTTTCCCATACCCCTCATTCTCTTATTTGTATGTGTCTGTCATTTGGGATCTGCTAAAAAGTTGGTTGAGTTATTATGCTTTGTTTGATGGGACATGTCGTCTTTTAAAAACTTGATCGGCGTGTGTTTCTTTATGTCATTTTATGTTTCCCTCCCTTGTGTGATGTTTCTCCCAACTCGTTGGCACTGTTAAAATTCCTGCCTTTTGTTGTTAAGATTGTGAAAAAATTGCCTGCTGTGTATATGAAGTGCTACCGGTTATCTTAAATTCTTTCCAGGGACCACACCCCCTCCCTTCCTTAGCCTGTGTTCTCCTTCATAAATTCTGAAGGAGCTCATTCTAATCCACCTGTAAAGAAATGTAGAAATATCTCTTATATGCTACTTAGCCTTTTGCTAACTCAGTGCAAGTTAATGCTAGCCTTGGAGAAAATAATTTTGTAATCTTTCTCTGGCAACTAAGGGACTGAACAGACTATTCTTGTTTTCAAATGCTAAAAACAAGATTAGTTGAAAGTAAGTCTGTTTCTAATGGTTTAGGCCTTGCCTAAGATCTCAATCAACTCTTGTCCCTGTAAAACTGTTGGGAAGTCTCTTAAAGTCGTGTAATGTATGCTGAGTCCCTACTTTATATTGTAATGCTAAATAGCACTAATGCTTGCGGTTTTTGGCTATGCCTGACTAGCACACATCTTACAAGACTGGTAAAGCTTTAAATGCCAAATACTTTGCAGGACTTAATAAGGCATGGGAACTGGCCATTCCCACCTGATTAAGTCACCTTGTAAGCTTGGTACTTCACCTAAGGGACAGGTCAAGTACTGGGCACACTCTGTGGCACATAGAGTGAGACTTAATCGCTCTCATTTAACTGTCCACGTCTTATGACTAAGGCTGCTGTTTAGTAATTCATGAGGATTTTTGACAATTTTGCCTGTTCAGAATTAGGAATAAGTAGAAACAGATCACTTTACATCTACATGGTCTGTTCACTCTAAAAGGTTTGTACCAGGCCATTTTTGTACCAGGCCATTTTTGTACCAGGCCATTTTTGTAGACATCATTGGAAAGTCGTGGAGCAAAAAAAAAAAAAGGGGGGGTGGAGCTTCAAGGAAGGCTGAGAACACTCAGCCTGGGAGAAGCCATCAGGGTTCCAGGGATTCCTGGCATTGCCGTTTACGACTTTATTTAGTTATTTGTTTGTTTTAGAATTCTCCTTTGAGGAATAAATTGTAAGCATTCAAAACAAATTCCAGGTTTTCAAGAAACGTGAACAAGAAAAAATGTAATAATCTATACCCTCAGATACCCCAATGGGACAGATTTTGAATGATTGGAGCAAATTAAAATTACGTGATTTAATAATAATAATAAGTGCATTTTTAAAAAACAAATTTGAACTCACTACAAGTTAGCAGATATTAAGATTCGAAAAAGAACAAAACCATCTGGCAATTAAATTCACTTTGTAGACCTAAGGAAAAATAAAATGGTCAAAAGTTCTGTACGCAGAGGCATTTTAAAATTTATTTCACTACTTTGCAAGCAGGGTTATATCCTATAGAATATTAAATGCCAAACTCCAGAGGCTTAACTCAGGACTATGAATACCAAACTCCCAATTATAGAAAGCCTTTGAAGTTCTTAGAAATTGAAACATTAAGGAAAAAAAGGAAAACTCCAAAATGAACACCAGAGGAAAGGTAAACAGACCTATTGGCAGTTGCCACTAAAGGCAAAGCTCCAGTCATCCAAAAGAGGGCCCAAAAGGACAAACCTGCTAAGGGGGATGGTATCCACTGCTATGAATGCAGCCAATCTGGGCACTTAAAGCACAATTGCTCTTGATGGCCTAAGCCCCCAGGACCTTGTCCAACATCCGGATTTTAGCCACTGAAAGAGATGGTGTGGCTTCTCCCGAAAGGGCAGGTAAACACCTAGGTCGGTGATGGTGGCTGTTGACTGAAGGGTGAGGGGCACGGCCCAGCACAGCACTTTGTTCGCCATCAACCCAGAGAATCCTTGGGTCTATATGAATGTGTCTGGGGTCCAAATTAATTTCTTAATTAATACTGAGGCTAAGTTTTTAGCCCTTGTGCTCATACTGAACTTCTTTCTCCTAAAACCTGCTCTCTAGTGGGAGTTAAATGTGTTCCAAAAGTTAAATGTTTCGCCTAATGGTTACTAAAAGGTGAATTCAAATTATAACTGTAAAGATTATCTATAAATAAATAAAAAGGAAAGCAAAAAGCAAAGTAAAATATAAAAAGGTTGTTGGTATACAAATAAGGTTTTAGTAAGAAAGCAAAAAGGAGGAATATACAAAAAAGGATATTTTTTATCTAAAAAAGAAATCTTATATGGTAAATTTCTATCCTATAATAAAGTAGATAGTTATCTAAGAATTTTTTTAAAGGGGTTAAAGAACAAAAATAAAATAGTGTGCCAAAAATGGTATAAGAAAAGTTTATGAAAAAATATATATACAGAAGAAATTCTATAAACAATCTAGGCCATAATAAAGTCTTTTCTGGATGCAAGTCTCCAAACATTTTCGGATTTCTCTTCAAATTTTATAAAGGATTTGCTTGAATGCCTAGTTCAAATTATAGTCTAAAACAATCTGTCAGGCTACCATTATAGTCCAGAAATACAAAAACTGGTACTTGTAATAAAGCCACAGAAATTAAAGTTTATCATTTAAGTTATGCTAATAACTTCAGGCCTTGTAGCTTTTGTACAAAAGGTAATCAGCCACTGCCTAAAATTGTCAAAATGTATGCCTGACTTTGTTCCTTTTATTGAGGTAGAATTCAGTAATTTCATACACACATAATCGTCATGCAAGAATTCCAGCAACAATGCCACTGCTGAAACAAATCTGGACACCTCAAGTCAGACAGGGAGAGATTTTCGATCTCTGGCTAGGCAGGACTGCACCTATTATCAGTTCTGAAGAAATTACAGAAGACAGACCTTCACCCCTCAGCACCCCAAATGATTATGGGATTGAAAAATCTCTAAAGAATAAATAATTGAGGCAGGGTAGCTAGCGCAGGCTAGACATAAATAAATTTCCTATAGGTAGGTATTAAAAGGCGTTCAAACGTTTCTATTGCAGACCAAGTGGCAAACTATTCCAACCCTTGGCAAATCCACGAAAAACTCCTCCAGGTGTGAAACTAGGACAGTACAGTCTTTCTGAAGGACGATGGCGCCAGTGAGACTCAACACCCTTTGAGGCCAAGAGATTTATTAGAGCAGCGGCTACAGAGAGGGAAGGAGGTCTGTAACCACCTGGTGAGAAGGGGAGTGAGAGAGAGCGAGGGCGAGAGAGAGGTCTGTATTTATCGGTTTTGGGAGGGGGCGGCCTGTGCTCTCTGAGCCTGGCCGTGCCAGCCAGAGCCATCTTAGTGTCTTTATTGGAGGGAGCTATGAGGTAGTATTCCTATAGGGAGATAATATTTGTGCATGAGTTTAAGTTTCGCGCACGCGGGAGAGGCAGGAATTTACGGCCTTTGTTGCCTTTGTTAGCTTCCCTATAGTGTTGGCGCCATCTCGGGAGACGTCCTTCTGGCTGTTCCCTGTGCCTTTCATTCCCACCTTTTCTGTTTATTTGGGAAAGGGGCGTCGTTATTCTTTCTGGCTGCTTCCTGCTGGATTTGGGCTTTGTGGGGTGAGGTGGGGGAAGGGCACAGAACCAGCCAGAACAGGGCCTAGAGATAAGCACTGAAGGTGAAGATTTCTGAAGGCGAGAGTTCTATAAAGGTCCCTTGTAGATGTAGAGTGGCGACTTGTTCCCGCCACTCCTCCAGCGGGCATGAGGTTGGTAGTAGCCAGCTGTCTTGAAGCAGACTGTGGAGGTAGATAGAGAACCTGGAAGAGAACATATCTTAAAAGAAAAAATTAGATAAAAATTGGGTTGTTATGGGCTGTTATAACTCTGGATTTTATTGTAACAGGTTGATAGTTGTTAAGTAATTAAGGCTGGTATGGGGTCGGAGGTGGTTCAGATGGAAGGGGCGAGTATGACTGTAATAGTAATTGGTTGACCGTTATTCGAGAGATCTCTGCCAGGCGCTGTTGGAGAAACCTAAAAACACATGGAGTCGCTGACAAGAGGATAAATATAGCAATTAGTGGAGTTAGAACAGGAAGAAGCCACGTTAGGAGCTGGGGTTGCCACCACCCTGAGAATGGGCCTCCGATCAGGTCTTCTCTTCATTTTTGGAGATTTTCTTGTAGTTGTTTAATTCTGTCCTTGACTATTCCTGATTTATTGGCATAGAAGCAACATTCCTCCTTAAGAAACAGGCATATTCCTCCCTCTTTTGCTGTTAGTAGGTCTAGTCCCCGTCGATTTTGGAGGACCATGTCAGCCAGGGAGTCTAGTTGTGTTTGTAAGTCTAGTACTGTGTCTGCCACCTGTTGTATGTCCTCAATCAGTTGGGAGGAGAGCTGCTTGTAGAAGTGAAGTGAGGACCCCAGCCCTGCTGTCCCCGTTCCCATGGCCACGGTGATACCCAGCCCCACCAGCAGAGGTATGAGCTCAACTGCCCGTCTTACTCATGATGTTGAGGAGCCCACTAAAGGGACAGGCAGGTTTTGGTTATTGGGTGCTATTACAATGGCGGGGAGGAGGATGACAAGAATGCAGGACCCTGACCAGTTGGGAGGCAAGACCGGGTAGATGGTAGTGGCACATAGGAAGGCAGTCCCATTAAATGGGGGGCAGAGGGTGTTATTTGATTGGACCACAAATGATTGTGTGCAGAGGTGAGGGGGGGCCCATCCGACCCCCAGAGTGCCATTTCGTGTTATACACTGGGCCGCGGGCAAGTCATGTGGGAGAGGGATGTTAAAACGTGGTAGTGAAGGTGTACATTGGGTTAGAGGTATAGGGAGAGTCCAATTTCCAGTGACCGGGACAGGGAGACCCAGGATTGGCCGGACTTGAGGCATAGCCAGCAGTCCTTTGCTAGGTCGGGGTTAGTGAAGTTAAGCAGGGTATGGGTTTGGCTAAGGACTGGAAGAAGTTCCGAATCTGTCTGATAAGGGCCCTGGGGTTTTGGGAGGCTGGGGTGCACCAATACCGGCCCATTGAAATGTTGAATGAGTCGCTTAGTGTTTTGCTGTTCAGCATAATCTTGCGCCCCTCCCTCATCTGATCTCCCCACAGGAGGTCTGAGGTTCCAGCAGATTTTTTCTCCCTGTTTCCTGGGACAAGAATACCCAGAATGTTGTCCCAGGCTTTGTCCCGTCCAGGCCTGCTGTTTGGTTGGTCTGAGGCAGACCGAGGCTTGCTCGTAGCAAGATGCCTGGACAAAAGAATGGATGGATGAACATTCAGCGGGGCAAGGGGGTATTTTGTTTTGGGGTTTTGGTGGGGGGTCTTGC
Organism: Cephalopachus bancanus; assembly: GCA_027257055.1. NCBI lineage: Eukaryota > Metazoa > Chordata > Mammalia > Primates > Tarsiidae > Cephalopachus > Cephalopachus bancanus. Next base: position 237,464 of record JAPVLO010000476.1, on the reverse strand, counting down.
TCCCAGCAGCAGACTGTGCCCCTATTGCCTGGGCAGCCCACTTGGAAGTCTCTTAACATTGTTGCGGCCCAGTATTTTTGTGTTCCTAGTTGGCACAAAAATTTTTTATAATAGCACATACTGGGGATCAGCTGGTAGAGTCTGGGTTTTCCTGCAGAGACGCATCGGTTGCAAGTCCAATCAGCCATGCCCCATGATATTGTAAAGTTATTGGCTAGGCTTATTAATATGAATATGGTTAAACCATAACTGGAGGTAAAACCGGGGATTATTTTGGTCTTTAAGGGAGACATCTGATGAGAACAAAGCTGGTGACAATTAAGAGATAGGTAGTGAAGGAGCTCATTCTAATTCACCTGTAAAGAAATGGAGAAATCCAATGTAAGTTAATGCTAGCCTTAAAAAAAAAATTTTGTGACCTTTCTCTGGCAACTAAAGGAATGAATAGGCTGTTCTCGTTTTCAAATGCTAAAAGCCTGGTTAATTGAAAGTAAGTCCGTTTCTGAAGGTTTAGGCCTTGCCTAAAATCGTAATCAACTGCTTGTCCCTGTAAAACTGTTAGGAAGTCTCTCAGAGTCTTGTAATGTATGCTGAGTCTCTACTTTATACTGTAATGCTAAGTAACACTAATGCTTGCGTTTTTTGGCTATGCTCATTGTCCACATCTTACGACTAAGGCTGCTGTTTAGTAATTCATGAGAGTTTTTGACAATTTTGCCTGTTCATAATTAGGAATAAGTAGGAACAGATCATTTTACGTCTTCGTGGTCTGTTCACTCTAAAAAGATAAAAAGGTTTTATACCAGGCCATTTTTATAGACATCATTGGAAAGTCGTAAAGCAAAAAAAAAAAAAAAAGGGAAAAGAACTCCAAAATGAGCACCAGTCAGAGGAAAGGTAAACAAATTGGCAGTTGCCACTAAAGGCAAAAGCTCCAGCCACCCAAAAAAGGCCCGATAAAAATAAGCCTGCTAAGGAGATGTTATCAGCTGCTATGAATGTGGTCAATCTGGGCACCTAAAGTAATAGCCTAAGCCCCCAGGACTTTGTCCAATATCTGGACTAAAAAGCCACTGAAAGAGATGGTGCGGCCTCTCCTGAAGGGGAGGGGAAACACCTAGCTCAGTGATAGCGGCTGTTGACTGAAGGGGGAGGGGCATGGCCCACTGCAGCACTCTGTATGCCATCCACCCAGAGAATCCTTGGGTCTATATAAATGTGGCTGGGGTCCAAATTAATTTCTTAATTAATACTAAGGCTAAGTTTTTTAGCCCTTTTGCTCATACTGAACTTCTTCCTCCTAAAACCTGCTCTCCAGTGGAATTAAAAATGTTCCAAAAACTAAATGTTTCACCTAGCAATTATTAAAAGATAAATTCAAATTATCACTGTAAAAGGTTATCTATAAATAAATAAAAAGGAAAGCAAAAGACAAAAAAACATGTAAAAAGGTTGTTGATATAAAAATAAGGTTTTAGCAGGGAAAACAAAAAAAAGAAAGAAATGTAAATTATACATATATATTTATCTAAGAGGAAATCTTATCTGGTACATTTCTCTCCTATAATAAAGTAAATAGCTATGAAAATTTTTAAAAGGGGGTACAGAACAAAAATAAAATGGTGTAAGCACACCAAAAATGATATAAGAAAAGTTTAAGAAAAATATACATACAAAGGAAATGCTATAAACAATCTAGGCATAATAAAGTCTTTTTTTAAATGCAAGTCTCCAAACATTTTCAGATTTCTCTTCAAATTTTATATAGAATTTACTTAAGTGCCTAGTTCAAATTATAGTCTAAAACAATCTGACAGGCTACCATTATAGTCCAGAAATATAAAAGCTGGTACTTGTAATAAAGCCACAGAAATTAAAGTTTATCATTTAAGTTATGCTAACAACTTCAGGCCTGGTAGCTTTTATATGAAAAGGTAATCAGCCACTGCCTACAACTGTCAAAATGTAGGCCTGACTTTATTCCTTTTATTAAGCTAAAATTCAGTAATTTCATGCCCACATAATGGTCATGAAAAACATCCAGTCAGTGCCTGCAAATAATGCCACTGCTAAACACCTCTAGTCAGACAGAGGGAGATTTTTCGATCACTGGCTAGGCAGGACTGCACCCATTATCAGCTCTGAAGAAACTACAGAAGATGGACCTTCAGCCCTCAGCACCCCAAATAATTATGGGATCAAAACATCTCTAAAGAATAAAGAATTGAGGCAGGGTAGCTAGCACAGGTTAGACATAAATAAACTTCCTATAGATAGGTTCTAAGAGGCGTTCAAACATTTCTACTGCAGGCCAAGTGGCAACCTCTCCCACCCCTTGGCAAATCCAAGGAAAACTCCATCAGATAAAACTAGAACAGTATAATTTCAATTTGCAGGTTAGCATAATAATCACTAGAAATCCTTTGGAAACATAAATTAACTAAACATAGGTATTTGGTATTTCATCACTCAGGATCCAAATCCCTGAAATGAACTTTGTTAAACCTATAAAATTGTTTAATGGTAGGCCTCTGAAGGAAAGGGGGGCCACAAACATAAATGCTCATAAGAAAATGTGTTGTCTATTTGAAATAAATTTTAATCACAGTTTATGAGCTTATTTCCCTAGACACTTCTTGAACCAGAAGAAATTCAAACATCCAAGGGAAGTAAGTGCTGCTAAAAATTGAAAAAGGAAGAACCCAATCAGCGACTGTAAAAAAAAAAAAAAAAAAAAATGGGGGGGAACCCCAAGTGTGGTCCTGTTCCTGTAGTAGTCTAGAGAATTTAAATACCTAACTTCTCTATGAAGTCTCAAAGGGGGGTGAACAAAAGCCCCTGCTAAGGGAAAAGGCCCCAAAACAGGCCTTTAAATAAAGTAAACAGGCATCTTAACTCTTCTTGTTAGGGGCATATAGGCAAACTTAAAAGAATTTGGAAGTCTTGCCTTAGAGCAACAAATGCAAGCCTTAAGTTCAGTCCTAAGTGCCATCCATTGTTAAGACAAACTCCAATTAGCTCCCCCCACCCTTGTTACAAAAGAGCAAAGTTTTTTTAGTTGTTGTTGTTGTTGTTTTTCTTTCTTCTTTTTTTTTTCTTTTCAAAATCGTTAAACTGTAATTTTGGCTAAATAAGACTTTTTTATGAAATGGCCAGTCTCTGGGCCATTTGGCCTTTCTTAAACAAAACCCGCCTGGGCGGGCCTTTAAAGTTGCAACTTGCCTTTCAAAGGAAAATACCTCTAACTGCTATCAACCTTTCCTTCTTGCCGCTGGGCTAGTGGCAGCCCAGGTGAGGCCAACTGCTGATCCTGAACCAGTTACATGTTTCTGTGTTTATTCACTCAATCATACAAGAAATGTATTTAAGCATTTGCCGCATCCTGCCACAGGATGAATGGAGAATAACCTGGACTTCACTCTCTAGCATATCAATTATTATAAAAGTATGTCACACCTATCATAAAAACAAAGGAAACTGTTGTCTCTTGCCAATGTTTACCTGTTTTAAATTCTCAATTTAAGCTATAACCTAGCTACCTGTCTCTAATGTTTTCAATATAGTAATATAATAATTCTACTTTTAATAAGTACTGGGCTTCTTGCTTAATATCTACCTTTAAGTCTCTAGGTACAGAAAGCCCTTATCAGGATGGATGATGACTGCAAATGTTAATGCCTGGAGGAACTAACCCTAGTCATGTGACTAGGCGCCTGTCAGCACCTGTTTGCCCCTTCAATGATACGGAAAAGGACTGGTCGCTCATCCAGCAACATACTGGCTTCCTGAGATGAAGAGACTGTGCTTATAACTCTAAGGTGGACTGTCCTGTGCCTGGTATAAGAATATATTAGTGACTGGGGTTTTTAATGACTATACACTTGCTACAGCTAGGTGTCATTCCAATGGATAGGTGCCTCCAGTACTGTCCATCAAGTACGGCATCTGGCCGATTATTCAGCCTCATCTATGGAGAGCTCTTGCAGCCCTTCAGCCAGGCAGCCTGTCTAAATCCGTTGGACAAACTCAGTTATACCATATTAGAGCATACTTGCAATCTCCTTATATATTTCCTATTTAAAGTGAATATCAAACTGTTAAAATTACTTATCGTGCTAATGTTTATAAGATATCTTGTACTGAATGCATTTTACTAATTGTTTAACCAAGGCCTTTTGTAAGAAATTTGTCATTCTCAAGCAACTCCCCTATTTAATGGTCCCCATATCTTTGTCATCCCATTAATATGCTGAAATGGTTTACAAACATTATATAAGGTTAATGCTATGCTAGAAAGACAGAAAAAAGTTTTAGCTACTTAATTTTTAAAATTATAGCATTAATAGCAATTACTACTTCAGTAACAGTTTCAGCTGTAGCTCTATCTAAGAAAGTTCATACAGCTACCTTTGCTAATCAGTTATCTAAGAATATTTCTATTGCGTTGGCTACTCAAGAAATTGTAGATCAAAAGTTAAAAAGTAAAGTTAATGTTTTAAAGAAGACAGTTTTAGCAGTAAAACAAGAGCTTGCAACTTTAAAAATAAAATTGGCTCTCCGATGTCACTCTGAGTTTAAGTGAATTTGCCTCACTCCTTTGGAAGTGAATAAGTCTGTCCATACTTGGGACAAGATAAAGAATCATATCCTTAAAATTTAAAATCATTTGGACTTAAATATAGACCTCACTAAATTACATCAAGACATACAGGACATAAGTTGCTAAAAAGCAGTTCCAGTCCTATAAATTTACTAGCTCCATATTTAATAACTTCTCATTGTTTGTTAATCAAAAGTCATTAATGTCTATACTTATTAATGTAAGAATTTGTGGGACAGTAATTCTTGTCTTGCTGTGCCTATTTCCAGTTATTTCCAGAGTACTGAAAATGAACATTTCTCAGCTTAACACCGAGTTTCATGGTTTTATGCTAAAATAATAAATAAAAGAAAGGGGGAGATGTTGGGAGCCGGCCATGGAGGCCCACTGAGCGTTAGGGATCAGGGAGGGCCGTAGACCCCGAGACCGCTAGGACGTGTTCGAGAGCCATTGACCCCATTTTCCTCCTCTTTTTACCATGAAACACAAGTAACCTAAAGAAACTCTGCTGATCTAAGCTGAAAGCTCTGTAACTGTAACAGGCATGGCTTACTCTGAAAACCTATTGTTCCTGTTTCCCATAAAACTGTGATTTTGGCTTACAAATTAAATATAATTTAAATTCAGGTCACATTTGAGAGCATATACTTATACGGAGCTGTTTCAAGCTTTTCAATAATAAAGTTGTCAAAAAATGGCTCAGCACAAAGTTTGGGCCACACTCCTGAGAGCCCAGCACATACTTTAGACTAGGCTGCATTCTTTTAGGCCAGCCTTAACTACAATTAATGTAAGGTTTCAATTATTATAAAATAGGTCATGCTAACGTCAAAGAATCATGTTAGTTCAAGCATAACCAATCATAATATTTTAAGGTTTAATAAGATACAGTTAATTTTACAAATTTCATTGTCTCTATTTCCTACTGTTGTAATTTTAGAGAACAAGAGCAACAACTCAATTGGTTTAAAGCATGATTTAACCACACCCCCTGGTTTACTACATTAATTTTCACTGTAGTTGGCCCTTTAGTTGCTTTAATTCTCCTACTTATTTTCGGGCCTTGCATCATCAACAAACTTGTAGCCTTTGTTAAAAATCAATTCAGCACTGTTCAACTCATGGTACTCAAGCACCAGTGCCAACCACTTGGTACTCACCCTTGTTGTCTCAACTCTCCTACCCATTTTCAGAATGGCCTTAAAAAAACCTATGTAGACCCATGATTGGGTCTTATCTTTAGGTTCCTCTGAGAGGGGGGAATGAGAGACCCAAGAGATTCAAAAAACTCTAAGAGAACTATTACTATATGAATTCCTACCCCACGTTCACTGTATTTGTTTGCAGTGTTTGTTCTTAGAACTTTGTTAAGTTTAATTTTTGTTTGTCTCATAAAATAACTGATTGCTTCCACAACTGCTGCTAGCAGTGTGTGAATGTTAAGCAATAAGCCCCTCCCGGACATTCCTTTGCTTAGATAACAGTAGACTGGTGGCACCAGCAACCCCCCCCCGTAGGTTCTGCGTTGTTTAACCTCTTGCCTGCTTGCTAAACCTAGCTTATCTGACATTCTACCCTGCCCATTTAGCAGCTCCCCGTCAATCACAGGTAGCTGAGCAGACCAGACCAATCCCAAGTGCCCCCGTACCCATTAGGAGAAATTACCCAATCATGTAAAAACAAGTTTAAAGTTCTTTCCCCTCCCTCTATAATTGTGCATAAAAACTGCTCACCATACTGGATCTGGGCTCTTGTCCCTGAAGCCACAGCCAGCTTCATTCGTGAACCCAGACTCGAGCCTGAATAAAGACCCTTGTGTGTTTGCATCAGAGCTGGCTCTTTGGTGGTCTCTCGGATTTTGAATTTTGGGTTTAACAGGTAGTAGCTAACAGAATTTTTGCTGCAGGCGGCCAGTTTGTGGGTGCTGAGCAGGTGAGTAATATAGTAAGTAGAATGGCTATCAGGCCAAGAAAGGAGAGGGGCCAAGGGTCACAAGTTTTCTGTGTTGTATCCAGGATGTTTGTTTGGATTTGGATTTGGGTGGGTGGCGAGTCAGGACAAGCGAAGTTTGAGTGGCTGTTCTGGAACCTTGGAGCAGGTGTACCTGTGGGTAGGTGGACAAGTATTATTATGGGTGAATTGTGAGGAAGGAGAGGTGGCAGGTTTAAGATGGGAAATGTGAATCCATGGTGTAAACTGACGTTGGGCTGTGATAAGTTTTGCTGCCATGGGAGTGGATAAAACTACTTGAAGAGGTTCAGACCACTTTGGGTTAAGGTTAGTTTCCGGGTCAGAAAAATAGACCTATTGTCCAGGAATAAGAGGAGGTAGGATTTGACCTTTGAACGAGACAGGTAAGAGGGGTTTTGATTTTCCCCAAATGTGGGAACGAATGAAGGACAAGAGGGGTAAAGTATGTGATTAGGTGTCAGAGGGGTTGCAGTGGGGATCCGGGGGGCAGCGCTGGACGGCTGTACATCATTTCAAAAGTCGAGGTTGGGAGGGTTTTTTTTTGGGAGAACTCGCATGCAGAAGAGGGCCAGTGGGAGGAGAGAGACCCAGTCTCGATGGAGTTCGAGGGATAATTTGGTGAGAGTGTCTTTGAGGGTGCGATTGGCTCGCTCAACCTTTCCGGACGATTGTGGGTGGTATGGGATATGGAAATGCCAGTTAATGTGGAGGTCAGTTGTTAGGGATTGTACCACTTGTGAGGTAAATTCGGGTCCATTATCAGACTGGAGAGATAAAGGGACACCAAACCTAGGAATTATGTGATTGGCAAGGATGGACCCTACAGTTGCTGCTCAATTGTTTGTGGTGGGGTATGCCTCTACCCATCCAGAAAAGGTGTCGACCAAGATGAGGAGGTATTTGATATTGTGAACTGAGGGCATGACAGTAAAGTCAACCTGCCAGTCCGTACCCGGAAGCTGACCCTGGGCCTGATGCGTGGGAAATGTTCCCGGTTTTAAGGGGGTATGGGGATTAGTTCGCTGGCAGATAGAACATTGAGAGGTAATGGTTTTTATAAGCTTTATATGGTGGGGGTCGAGGGTGAAGAAGTTTTTTAGGAAAGACATTAGAGCAGAGGGATTGGTATGGAAGATTGAGTGTAGATATGGGATGAGGTCGGAGATAGAGGGGGGGTTTGGCAGTGGTGAATTAGTGGGAGGCGTATGGCTTGGACCAGGGTGGGTAACAGCTGCCATAGTGGGGATGGACCCCGAGGCTGCTTGTTGGGCCATGCTGGGGATGGACCCCAAGGCTGCTTGTCGGGCCGCGTTATCCGCCCTGGAGTTTCCCTGAGTTATGAGTGAGGAGTCGGACTGGTGGGCCTTGCAGTGAGAAATGTCAATATTGGTGGGAAGCAGAGAGGCGGTGAGAAGGTTGGAGATTAGTTTAGCGTTAATTACTGCTGAGCCTTTGGTAGTCAGTAACCCCCTTTCCTTCCATATGGCCGAGTGTGAGAGGAGAATGAGGAAAACATATTTGGAGTCAGTGTAGAGTGAGAGGGAGTGTCCAGCCGCTAGCTGGAACACTCGAGTGGCAGCTATAAGTTCTGCCTGTTGATTAGTGGTGCCTGGCGGAAGAGGCTTTGCCTCAATGACGTGTGTAATAGAAGTGATGGCGTATCCCGAAACCCCGGGACCTGTTGTGTAGGAAGGAGCTACCATCAGTGAACCAGGTATAGGAGGGGGAGGGAAAAGGGGCCCCTCCTGGATGTGAACCGGGCAAGGGAGGAGAGCCTCCACAGCTTCTACACAGTCGTGGGTTGGTGGGGCTGTGGAGGGAGGGAGCAGCGTGGCTGGGTTTAGGGGCGTGCAAGTTTGAAAGGATATGGAGGGATCTTGTAAAAAGAAGACAAGGAGCGATAGGACTCGACCGGGGGGTAGCGTGTGAAGGCCTTTGTAGCTTAGAAGGTGCTGTAGATGGTGGGGGGAGGTTACTGTGATAGGGGCCCCAAAGGTGAGTTTTTTGGATTTGCACGCCAGCATGTGGGTGGCAGACAGCGCTCACAGACATGGGGCCGAGCCCTGGATGGTGTGGTCTAGCTGCTTTGAGAGACAGGCCACCGGGACGAATGCCTGTCCATAAAGTTGCCCTGGGACTCCCAGGGCCACCCCTTTGTTTTCGTGCACATACAAGATGAAAGGTCGGTGTATGTCCGGCAGATGGAGAGCGGGGGCCTTTATGAGGGCTTGCTGAAGGGCAATGAAAGGTTGTCTGACAGAGGAGGGTGTTAGGAGCGGCTCATTGGGGTCTCCCTTCATAAGAGTATACAGTGGCTTTGCAAGTAGGGCAAAGTTGGGAATCCACACCTGAAAGTATCCAGCCAGCCCCCAAAATGATTGGATCTCCTCTTTAGTCTTGGGTATGTTTAGGGATTGGATTAGCGCTTTTCTGTTCATCGTTATGGCGTTTTGTTGGTGTGAGATGGCTACCCCCAGATATGTGACTTGTGTGGCAGACAGTTGGACTTTTTGAAGGGATACCCGATATCCCTTTTCAGCTAGAAAGTTAAGAGTGAGTGCAGTGTCTGTTTGAGAATCAGCTAAGGAAGGGCTACACAGAAGGAGATCGTCCACATACTGAATAAGGGTGGATTTGGTAAGTGAGAGAGACTTAAGATCTGCAGCTAAGGTTTGACCAAACAGGTGGGGGCTATCTCGAAATCCTTGTGGCAGGACTGTCCAGGTGAGTTGTTGTGAATGGCGAGATGTTGGGTCAGTCCACGTGAACGCGAAGATGTTTTGTGAGTCCGCTGCCAGAGGGATGGTGAAGAACGCGTCTTTAAGGTTGAGGACTGAAAAGTGAGTGGCAGTCGGGGGAATTGAGGATAGAATGGTATAAGGATTGGGAACTAGTGGGTGAATGGGGATGACAGCCGCATTAATGAGTCTTAGATCTTGTACTAAGCGATAAGTGCCATCTGATTTTCGTACCACTAAAATGGAAGTGTTAAACGGGGAGTTGGTAGGACGCAGATACCCCTTCTGTAGTAAAGAGTTGATGACAGGTTGAAGTCCTAGGAGGCTGGAGGTAGGAAGAGAATATTGCGGTTGGTTGGGGTAGACAGAGGGGTTTTTGAGCTGAATGTGAACTGGGGGACAGTGTGCTAGGGAGGGGGAGTTTATGTCCCATACTTGGGGATTTACTACAGAAGAGGGTAAAGGTGGAAGTGAGTCCACTGGGGACTCTTCAGTAGTGAGAAATGCTAAAAATGGGTTTGTGGGGTATGGGTTGGTAAGGGCTGCGCTTGGGTTAAAGGTGATGGATGCCTGGAATTTGGCTAGAATGTCCCTGCCCATGAGAGGTACAGGACATTGAGGCAGTACCAAAAAGGAATGAGTGAAGGGGACGTTTGCAAAAATGCACGTAACTGCAGGAGTTATGCGTGGAGTGATGGACTAGCCCCCTACCCCGACTATAGGGGACTTAGATGGGGAAGTTGGGCCCCAAAATTCTTGTATGACGGAAAGGGTGGCTCCGGTGTCCAGGAGAAAATAGATGGGGCGCCCGTCAACCATTATAGTGACCCTGGGCTCCCGATGATTTGAGATTTGTGTCGGGCAGGGAGACCCCAGGCCCCATCATTCCAAGGTCGCTGCCATACCCAACAGGTCTAAAGCAGGATTGGGGGTTGACCCAGTCCCTATTTGGGGACCGGGGCAGTCCATTGCCCAATGTCCTGCCTGACCACACTTGGGACATGGTTTTTGGGGCACTCTGGGGTTGGGACATCCTCGTGCCCAAAGTGTGGCTGCCCACACTTGAAGCAGGGTCCTGGTGGTTGTCACTGGGTTCGGGCATTGCCACCACCTTGGGTGACACCGAAGGAACCCTTAGCTCCCTGGAGGGCCTGGGCCAGCATCTGATACTTATGTCTTTTTGCCTTTTCGTCTCGGTTGTGGAACACTTTAAAGGCAGTTGCTAAGACATCATGTTGGGGAGTGAGGGGGCCTCTGTCAAGTTTTTTTAGTTTTGCCCTAATGTCTGGATAGCTTTGGGAGAAAAAATATGTCATTAGGAGTTGCTGACCATCAGGGGAGTCTGGATCTATGTGGGTATACTGTTGAAGTGCCCTAGTGAGTCGACTGAGAAAGTTAGAGGGATTCTCATCTTTGTCCTGAATAACTTCCTGAAGTTTTTCAAAATTAACTGCTTTTTGTGTAGCCCTACGCAGCCCAGAAAGGAGGCAAGTAGAGAAGCAGTCCCTGGACTCGATGCTGGCAGGAGAGTTATAGTCCCAGACCAGATCCTAGTCTGGGACAGCTGCTGCACCTAGGCGGTGAGCTGGGGTGGTTTGGTGAATTTCATCTGCGTATGTTCTAGCCTGTTCCCAGACTCTCCTACGTTCCTCCGGAAGCAGGGTGTTGGAAAGGATTAGGTATATATCATGAAAAGTGAGGCTATAGGACTGGATGAGGTATTGAAACTCCTTAATGTAGGTGGTAGGATTAGTTGTATATGATCCAAGACGTTTTTCTATTTGTGAGAAGTCTGAGATAGAGAAGGGGACGTGCACCTGGACAATACCCTCTGTGCCTGCTACTTCGCGGGGGGTGCTAGGACCCCGATGTGGCCTTGGATCGGGCTACCGGAGGACTGCACTGGGGAGCGGTTGGAAGGGGAGGATATATAGGTTGAACTTCTGGAGCAGAAGTGGGAGGGGTTGGAGGGGGGTGGGGGAGCCTTGCGTTGCCTGTACAGGGGAGGTTCATCTGCAGGCTCGAAATCTGAGACAGAGGAGGGAGCAGAGATGGAATTTGCAGGGGGGGAGTCTAGAGGAGGAGGCTTACACGTGCTTGGAACAATGGGAGAAAGGGAAGTTACAGGGGAAGCGATAGATGCTAACATGAGTTGGGGGTGGAGGGTAGAGGGGTTACAGGTGAGACACAGCCGAGGATGTTCACAGAGGAGAGAAAAGGATTGGACATAGGGAATCTCCACCCACCTTTCTGAATGCTTACAAAAGTTATATAAATCCCTGATAAAATCAGGATTGAGGGATCCCTGGGGGGGGCCCCTGATTCTGATTGTCTCAGGGATATGTAGGCCAGTCCTGTGTACAGAGGCGAATGAGACGCTTGGGCTTAATATCAGGAGAGAGAGAGAGAGTAGAGAGATTGTTTAAAAGGCATTTGAGAGGAGAATCAGCCGGCAGAGAAGACGAGCCCCCCATGGGGAACAGTCAGACTCAATGGGGCGTCCCCCAAAGAGTCAGCTGTCCCAGAAGTGTAGCTGTCCAGAGTCTGTCGTCACAGAAATTTGGCACAGCCTGAGTTCTCCTGGAGAACCGAGGGGTCAAGTTACCCAGCGCTGGGATTTTCTGAATCAGACAGAGAACACTTGACCCGGGCGGTGGGTGGGGGTATCTTTACTGCCGGTCGAACTGAGTTTTGATGGGAGACCCCCTTTAGAATCCGCTGTGGGCCAACAGACTGGCCCGACAGCCGTGGGATTCCTCAGGGAGGGGGAGAAAGAGACAGAGAGAATTTTATCAAGACTGCCGTGGGTTAACAGCCGTGGGGCCCGGGCCTGCTGCAAACCAACAGCCGTGGGAGTTTTTAAAGTTTGAGAGAGATAAAGGAGAAGAGGAAGCCTTTAGGGTCTGCGGTGGTCATGAAAGCTGAGGCGGGTGTGTTTTCCCTCGCCTGGGGGGGGGAGAGGAGGGGTTTTAAAGTCCGTTCCCTCCGGAGTTTCCCGGGAAAATTCTTTCTCTTGTTAGGGGAGGGGGATTTGCCTATTCAACAAGTGCTAGTGTGAAGTGGCTGGAGCATTTAGAAGGGGGGGGGAGTGTGAGAGAGCAGGGTTTGGGCACAGGCTCCGAATCGGGATCCCGCCCAGGGGAGAGAGACCTGCACAAGGGCGAGAAAGGCCCAATTCACGCTGGGACCTAACACCTGTTAAGGCCAAGAGTTGAATGAGTCAAAGCAGGAAGGGAGGGAGGGAAATCTCTGCCCACTTTTTTGAATGCTAATAGGAGTTAAAGAGGTGGTTTTTTGAGTCTTAGGCGGAGAATGAAAAACCAGTAGGGGGTCCGCTATGGCTTTGAAAGCCTAGGGGGGTGTGGTCCCCCCCCCCACCCAGGGCCGAAAGAGCCCCGGATGATCAAGGGTCAGTCCCTTTCGGGTATCCCGGGGAGGTTGTTAGGTTTTTCAGGAAGGGGCACTTACCAATCCGAGGTGGTGATGGATGCGGCGCTGGCGTTCAAGAAAGTGGGCGAAGGCCTCAAGGGGCGAGTGCCACCAGCAACGGGACGGGACCTCGCCTTAGGCGAGAGGGCTCCCAACCGAGCACGGCACCAATGAAGGATGATGGCGCCAGTGAGACTCAACACCCTTTGAGGCCAAGAGATTTATTAGAGCAGCGGCTACAGAGAGGGAAGGAGGTCTGTAACCACCTGGTGAGAAGGGGAGTGAGAGAGAGGGCGAGAGAGAGGTCTATATTTATCGGTTTTGGGAGGGGGGCGGCCTGTGCTCTCTGAGCCTGGCCGTGCCAGCCAGAGCCATCTTAGGGTCTTTATTGGAGGGAGCTATGAGGTAGTATTCCTATAGGGAGATAATGTTTGTGCATGAGTTTAAGTTTCGCGCGTGCGGGAGAGGCAGGAATTTACAGCCTTTGTTGTCTTTGTTAGCTTCCCTATAGTGTTGGCGCCATCTCGGGAGACGTCCTTCTGGCTGTTCCCTGTGCCTTTCACTTTCAATTGCAGTTTAGCAAAATAATCACTAGAAATCCTTTGGAGACATGAGTAAACTAAACATAGGTATTTGGTATTGCATCACTCAGGATCCAAGTCCCTGAAATGGAATTTGTTAAACCTTTGAAACTGTTTAATGGTAGGCCTTTTTCCTACACCTCTGAAGAAAAGGGAGCCGCAAGCATAAATGCTCATAAGAAAATGTGTTGTCCATTTGGGACAAATTTTAATCACAGTTTATAAGCTTATTTTCCCTAGATACTTCTTGGACCAGAAGAATCTCAAACACCCCAGGGGAGTAAGTGCTGCAAAAAATTAAAGAAAGGAAGAACACAATCAACAACCATAAGAAAAAAAAAGAACCCTAAGGGTGGTCCTGTTCCTATACTAGTCTATAGAATTTAAATACCTATCTTCTCTATCATGATAAAATCCCTCTATGAACCCTCAAAGGGGGGTGAACAGGAGCCCCTACTATGGGGAAAGGCCCCAAATCAGGTCTTTGAATGAAGCAAACAGGCTCCTCGCCTTTTGAAATTCTTTATGGGCTGCCACCCCATCTCGTTAAGGGCATACAGGAAAACTTAAAGGAATTAGGAAGTCTTGCCCTAAAACAGCAAATGCAACCCTGGGTCAGTCCAAAATGCCATCTATTGTCAAGTCAGAGAACGATTGCCAATTAGTTTAACTACCGATGCCCATTCTTTTAAGCCAGGTGATATGGTATGGGTTAAAAAAAAAAAAAAAAGGAATGTATAACCTCTAAAGCCCCTCTGGAGGGGGCCATTTACTGTTCTTTTGTTTACCCTGACCGCAGTCAAAGTAGCTGAAGTAGTTCCTCGGATCCATCATAGCAGAATAGGACTGGGAGTGCACTGCAGATTCAGCAACACCCCTTAAGCTGACTGTCCGGAAAGTCAAAATTTCTCAAGCCCTGCTCTAGAAGCCTGAGGATACTTCAAGTCCTGCTTCAGTCACACACCGGAGGCTGACTGATCTACGCTCAGCAGATTAAGGATTCAGTTTAAGAACTCAGCAGACATTGCTGATAAGCCATTGTTTTGTTTTGTCAACCTTTATATTTGCTAAACTGTCATTTTAATTGCTGTAAAACTAACTTTATTTGCTGTAGAATTAAGAGTTGTCCCCATTGAGCATGTTAGAAAAGGGTTTCACTAGCATTCCCGTTCTTTCTTATAATAGGAAATGTCCTTGTGCTTTTATGTATTTCTGCCTAATTTGGGTGTTTATTGTTTCCCTCACACACCCAGCATGTACGTGTATAGAAGCTATCTGGCCAGACATAAGAGTTTTCCATCGTTATTCATCCCAGCCAGGAGTTTGTTCTGGTGGCCAACAAGGCCTGTTTGGTATTGAGCATCTGTTTATGCAACTAAATTTTCTCAATGTACTAAAGGGCTATTTTGAACATATGAAAAGGTTGCATATGCCCAGCTCCCAGCATTATGAAAAGGCACATGTACCATAGGAATAATCCAGCCAGGATTTTTCCTTCTGCCTAACCCAAGGGGGGATGAACTAGGCATTCCCCTTTATAAAGACTCAAAACACAAAATGATCGATCCTTTGACCAAGTTCCTAATATAGAAGGGACCCAGGTTTGGAAAAATGATGAATGGCCACCCCAGAGAATTATAAAAACTTATGGCCCAGCCACATGGGCACAAGTTAGGAGTCGGAAATGCCACGCCTATATATATATATATGCTAAATTGCATTATCAGGTTACAAACTGTCTTAGAAATTATAACTAATCACACAGCCATGGCTTTTGAGCTTGGTGCTCAACAACAAGCCCAAATGAGCGAAGCTATTTATCAAAACCACTTAGTTTCGAACTACCTGCTGGCGGAAAAAGAAAAAGTATATGGTAAATTTAATAGCTCTAACTGTTGTTTGCAAATAGATAATAATGGTAAAGTTATAACTGATATAGCCACCAATGTTAGAAGACTTGCCCATGTCCCAGTGCAAAAATGCCAAGGCATAAAAATCAACAATTAATTTGAAAACATGTTCTTGGGTCTGGAAGAATTTAAGTATATTATTGGATCTGTAGTCCTATTGGTGGGATCCTGTCTTTTTTTTTTTTTTTTTTTTGAGTTGGAGTCTCACTCTGTCGCCCAGACTGGAGTGCAGTGGCCACTCCCAGCCAACGCAGCCTCGACCTGCTGGGCTCCAGCGATCCTTCTGCCTCAGTCTTCCAAGTAGCTGGAACTACAGGTGCGCGCTACCATGCCCAGCTAATTTTTTGATTTATTGTAGAGATGAGGTCTCGCCAAGTTCCCAGGCAGGTCTCAAACCCGCAGGCTCAGGCAATCCACTCACCTCAGCCTCCCAAGGTGTGGGATTACAGGCTGAGCCACCAAGCCCAGCTGGGATCCTGTCTTATTCTCCCTTGCATAATCCCAATAATTATAAACGCCATTTCTAAGTTTGTGGAAACAGTTGTTAAACGAAAAACTGTAGCCCATATAATGTTAATGTACCAAATTAAGAATAATGATTCTTTAAATCTGTAAAAGATCAAGCATCAAAGGGGGAATAATGTGGCAGGAGAGGGGTTGGTAGCAGTTAAAGGTATTTCCTTTTGAAAACTAAGCGGCAAGCTTTAAAGACCCGCCAGGCTGGTTTTGTTTGAAAAGGCCAAATGGCCAGAGACTGATGGCTCTCATGAAAATGCAAAAGAGTAACTGATTCACAGACTTATCCAAAACTCCTCTTCTGAAGTTGATGGTTTACAACCCTGCAGTTCCTGGAAACCATTTGTTCTTTGAAAGCTCTGATTTTTCTGAACACCACCTTGCAAATTCCAAAGGGGATGTGTAATCGCTCAACACGATCCCCTTCCCTTACCTAAATGAAGGTATAAGACCCCGCTTCTCCCGTTCTGCGGGGCTCAACCTGGAAGCATTAGCCCCTCAAGCCTGCTGGGCCAGCCAGTGTAATAAAGTGCCACTTCCTATAATAGTCTCAGTGTCACGATCTCTCTATCTTCCCGCTACATTCCTGCCTCTAGAGGGCCATGTGGAATCTTTGGTCAAAAATGTCCCACAATCCTTGGAAATGGGCTGTGCATTCAATGGTTTTTTACCAACTATATGTAAACAAAATCTTGCATGCTCAGTCAGCATTTGTCCCACATTTTTCGTGTAGACATTATGAAATATAATTTCCAACCTATGGAGCTGAGTATAATTCATAACCCAGAGTCTACAATATTTTCCAGATTGGGTGCAGTGGCTCACACCTGTAATCCTAGCACTTTGAGAGGCAGAGGCGAGAGGATTGCCTGAGTCCTAGGGTTCGAGACCAGCCTGGGCAACTTGGTGAGATCTCGTCTCTACAATAAATCAAAAAGACTAGCTAGGCATGGTGGTATGTACCTGTAGTTCCATCTACTTGGAAGTCTAAGGCAGAATGACCACCTGAACCCAGCAGGTCAAGGCTGCAGTGGCCATGAGCATGCCAGCTTGGGTGACAGAGTGAGACTCCAACTCAAAAAAGAAAAAAAAACCAAAAAGCTTCCTTATTCTTATTCGTTATTCTTTCTTCTTTTAGGTCATTTTATACCTTGGTGGCCAAATGTGGGGGAGGGGGAGGGAAACAAGGAATCAACGCTGAAGGAAGACATGATCGGGGGTTGGGAGGTATAATTTCTAGTTCTATATCTGCAGACAATACTAACCAGCATTAAAATGACAATATTTTGAGCAATACTGTCATTTCCTATGATGGCCTCCTAATTCAATCAAGCAACAATTATTTACTGAGTACCTGCCATACACCTAACATTCATTCACTCATTTGCTCAACAGAATTTTATGTTGCCAGGACTTGCATTAGGTACTCAAGGGCAAAAATGATAAGATATAGTCTCTACTCTCAAATACTCATTTTTGCAAAGAAAACCAGGCCATCAATACATACAACTAAAATACAATCTGTCATCCAAAAGACCACCAGGATGGCTAAATAGAAAGAAGAGCTTTGGCTAGGCACTATGGCTCACGCCTATAATCCCAGCACTTTGGGAGGCTGAGGCAAGAGGATTGCCTGAGCCCAGGGTTTCGAGACCAGCCTGGGCAACTTGGTGAGACCTCGTCTCTACAATAGATCAAGAAAAATTATCCAGGCATGGTGGTGCATGCCTATATTTCCAGCCACTTACGGCTGAGGCGGAAGGATCCCTTGAACTCAGCAGGTCAAGGCTGAGATGGCTGTGAGTATGCCACTACACTCCAACCTGGGTGACAGAGTGAGATTCTGACAAAAAAAGAAAGAAGGAAGGAAGGAAGGAAGGAAGGAAGGAAGGAAGGAAGGAAGGAAGGAAGGAAGGAAGGAAAAGAAAAAAAGAAAGAAAGAAAGAACCTTATCGGAGTTATTGGTTGGCAAGCCAGGAAGAGAAAGTCTCTAGTGTGGATGGAAGGTGCTGTCTTCAAAGAAGGGAAGGACAGTTTGGGTTTTATACTTCACAAGGCAGGTATCATACATATTTAGCAAGTTTGAGAGAAAAGCTATACATATTTATACATGGAGCTGAGCACATGTGCAATAGGAACACGCATATGTAACATATTTTCCATGTGCACTTTGGAGCAGAGTCTTAGCAACAAAATGAGGTGGAATTTGGCTCTTTACATCAAAAGGTTAACTACAGGATACAATACAGTTTGTGTGTGTCTCTAAGCTCGCTGACACTAACTTAAGGCCTGCGGTAGCTTATCAGAAAAGAAAGTTTGTGAGGCTAGTCCTCTGTTATAGTTATAGTGGTCCGGCTTGTAAATCAAAGTTAAGAGGGGTCATGTAGCTCCTATTGTCGGAGAGTTTAGAGCCACAGGAATTATAAGTTTGCCATGCCAGCTGGACCCTGAACTCTCAGTCCATAGGTAACATGATTTTCTTAACCTTTGATCCCATCTTCGTTAGTAAAAGGATGTCTAGTTTGATCTCTCAGGTCACAAATCTAAGTTAAATCATGTGGTATTAGCAATGAATGTTCATACACAGTAGAGTTCAGAACAGGCCGAAGTTGTAAAAAAGCAAAAAAAAAAAACCCAAAGACTTCTTAAAGGAGGGAGTGGTCGAACTGAGCCCTTGAAAGAGAAATAAATAACAGATACGTGAAAGAAAGGAGAGAAGGCACCCCAGGCTGTGGGAATGGTTTTGGCAAAGGCTAGAGGCTGAAACAGGCTTGAGAGCCGGGGGAGCAGTGAGGAAATGGAAAAGACAAAGTGAGCTCTTCATGAGCTCTGCAAACCAGTTCAAATCTCTTTCAAAAGGGGATGTGGAAATTTTGTTCGGATATTGTGTGTGGATTATGAGTCTTTAAACTGTGGGAGCCTATAATTAAACCATTGTCTCTAGTCATTGTTAGACAGCTACTGAGAAAAGCCAGTTACCCCATGCTATGTATAACTTCTTTGTTTTATACAAATGGACAGATCCAGTCTCAAAAAGAGCCTCTGTTCAAGTGGAAATGAATACCTCCCTATGGCTGGATAAGAAAAACTCTAGGGCTTTAATGGCCACAGGCAGGAAAGAAAAGGAAGGGTTTCCAATAAGAGTCAGACTGAGGAGAAAGATAAACCACCAGGAAATGCTTTTGTCTACAAAATAAAACTCAGAGGAAACAGAGACAAATTTGATGTTACTTGTTTTACATGGAAAAAGAAAAAGAAAAACCAAGTAAAAAAAAAAAAAGACATAAGAATGACTAAGGGCGCCGGGCTCGGTGGCTCAGCCTGTAATCCCAGCGCTTTGGGAGCCTGAGGTGAGTGGATTGCCGGAGCCCACGGGTTCGGGACCTGCCTGGGCAACTTGGCGAGACCTCATCTCTACAATAAATCAAAAAAATCAGCCAGGCGTGGTAGTGCACGCCTGTAATTCCGGCTACTCAGAAGGCTGAGGCGGAAGGATCGCCGGAGCCCAGCAGGTCAAGGCTGCGGTGACCGGGAGCGGCCACTGCACTCCAGTCTGGGTGACAGAGTGAGACTCCAACTCAAAAAAAAAAAAAAAAAAGAATGACAAAGGGGAAATCCAGAAATGTATTTTATTCTTTTTTAAAACTTTAAAAACATATTCAAAGATATAATTTTTGACACTAAAATGTATGGTTAATTGCCATAGTTGCTCATTTTGGTCATTTTATTAAAGAGGGTGAGGAGAAATCAGAGGAGTGCTGGGTAATGGGGGTAATGATCAGAGAGAAAAAGGATGGGGGTTCAGTATTCTCAATTCCTAAACAGAAGCGTTTCCTGACAATGTAGTCTGTTTATACTCTTAGACTGGGTGATTGAAACAGATTAGGAAAGCTTTCCTGGAGCTTTCACAGTTTTTGTTTTGTTTTGTTTTTGTTTTAAAGACCCTCCCAGCCGGTTCAGTGACTCAGCCTGTAATCCCTCACTTTGGGAGGCTGAGGTGAGTGGATTGCCTGAGCCCGAGGGTTCGAGACCCGCTTGGACAGCTTGGTGAGACCTCATCTCTACAATAAATCAAAACAAATAGCCGGGTGTGGTAGTGCACGCCTGTAGTTCCAGCTACATGGAAGACTGAGGCAAAGGATCGCTGGAGCCCAGCAGGTCGAGGCTGCGGTGGCCAGGAGCGGCCACTGCACTCCAGTCTGGGTGACGGAGTGAGACTCCAACTCAAAAAAAAAAAAAAGAGCCGGGCTTGGTGGCTCAGCCTGTAATCCCAGCACTTTGGGAGGCTGAGGTGAGTGGATTGCCTGAGCCCACGCGTTCGATACCGGACTGGGCAGCGAGACCTCATCTCTACAATAAATCAAAAAATCAGCTGGGCGTGGTAGCGCGCACCTGTAGTTCCAGCTACTTGAAAGGCTGAGGTGGAAGGATCGCTGGAGCCCAGCAGATCGAGGCTGCGGTGGCCGGGAGTGGCCACTGCACTCCAGTCTGGGCGACAGAGTGAGAATCCAACTCTTAAAAAAAAAAAAAGACCCTCCCAAAAGTGAAGAAAGTAGAGTGTCAGTATTTGAAAGATCCTGTGCAGAGGCTATACCTGGAACTCTCATACATCACTAGTGGGAATGCAAAATGATACAACCGCTGTGGAAAAAGTTTGGAGTCTCTTATAACCCCTATGATACAACACAGGAGTCCATTTTCAGCTATTCACCCAAAGAAAATAAAAACACATCTACTCAAAGACTTGTATGCAACTTTACTCATACTAGCTGAAAACTAAAACTAGCCCAAATGTCTATCAGTTGGTGATAAACATACTGTGGAATACCCATACCACAGAATGTTTCTCGGCAGTAAAAAAGGAACAAACTCACACTATAATATAGGTAATGGTCCGAGAAACACTCAGCGGCTCCCCTTGATACCAATAAATCAAAGGGACAGGGAACTGACAGAAAGAAGTTTCTTTCTGAGTTCGAATCCAGAGAGCAGAGCCGGACTCAAGGTCTTTCTAAAATTGTTCTGCTCACCCTCCAGGCTCTTACAGTTCACTTTTATAGTCCAGAGTTGTCGTACCTATACATTAGCCACATGAGCAGCAGAGCATTGCACAGAACTTGTTACAGCTGTATTTTACATTTCTTTCCACCTTCTTTTTTTATTGATTGATTGATTGATTTACTTATTCATTCATTCATTCATTTTAGAGACGAGGTCTCACCATGTTTCCCAGGCTGGTTTCAAACCCCTGGACTCAGGCAATCCTCACGTCTCGGCTTCCCAAAATGCTAGGATTACAGGAGTGAGCCACTGCACCCAACTTGCATTTTACATTTAGATAGTGACATTTAGAGTAAAGAAAGTTTACAAGGCCTAAGACATCATGCATTGCAAAAGTTATGCAAATCATAAAACTTACGATTACATTTATATTATATAATTAAAGAAAGGGAATAAATAGGGATTTACACCTTGGGCATAGTCAAGGATCTATTCTCAGTAATCTGCTCAGGAATGTGCAGGAGAGCCTGAATTCCTGCCATGTCCTTCTCTAGGGACTGTGGCAACATGGTGGGACATTAATGTGTCCCTGTATCAACCTCACACCCATTTTACTTGGGAAGAAATATGGCCCTCTGGTGATATGAGAAAATGAAAGTGGGAGATGGAAGAGTTGGCCTGGCTGTCTCAGACGCTGCTATCCACTCTCTATATCCTCAGCCTCAGTTCATTTTGTTGTTGTTGTTTGTTAGGTTTTTTTGAGTCAGAGTCTCACTCTGTCACTCAGGCTAGAGTGCAGTGACCAGCTCATGCCCACCATAGCCCCTGCCTGCTGGGCTCAGGTGATCCTTCCGCCTCAGCCTTCCAAGTAGCTGGAACCACAGGCATGTGCCATCATGCCGGGTTAATTTTCTTTAATTATTGTAGAGACGATGTCTTACCAAGTTGCTCAGGCTGCTCTTGAACCCCTGAGCTCAGGCAATTCTCTTGTATCTCCTTCCCAAAGTGCTGGAATTATAGGCATTAGCCACCACACCTGGCAATTCCTGTTTAAAAAAAATAAGAATACTGTTCATCTCTGCCGGAGACCAGCTCCAGCCGGGTTCAGGGTACCCCAAAGGTGGAGACGGCATCAGTGATTGGGGGGAAGAAGAAAGAGAGAGAGAGAGAGAGAGAGAGAGAAAGACACTAGACTCCAGTCTAGTGCAGAAGCCGTTTAATGGGAATTACAACTGGTCTTTCATACACAGTGACTATGAGGGACTATGAGGTGTATGAGGGACGTTCCCCACCCACCAGATGTTCTTTCAGGTATAATCCCATAACCTAATCGATGAAACCTTAATCCATTTATTCAACTTCAATAAATCCTAAGATCATGACCCAGAAGCCTGTGACCAATACTAAGGCTCTTAGATGTGACCCGAGTTTGAATTATAAGTTGTGTGAAAGCCAAAACTGCAGTTTGTGGAAGAATGGGAGCAATGCGCTTCTAAAGTTAGCTTGTGTTCATCCCGGTCTCAGAGATTTTATGTTTTGAGTTCAAAGGAGCTTAATCTGGTTAGTGCTGAGTAGAAAGGGGGAGGAAATGGGGTCAATAGCTCCCAAACACATCCTAGTGGTCTCGGGGTCAACAGCCCTTCCTGATCCCTAACGCTCAGTGGGCCTCCGTGGCCGGCTCCCAACACATCTCAACACAAAAAAATTGGCAAAATAATAATATGTTATAGAGGATTCTGAAAAATTGATACTTTCCTACAGCTAGTGTGACCTTCAGGAGAATAGTCTAAGAATGCGGGGGGGGGTGAAGCTTTAAACTGTGCAGACAGTGCAAAATGGAACTTCTCGGACCAGGACTTCTTTTTGTGTTTGTGGGGTTTTGGGACCTCTTTTTTGGAGTTGGGGTCTCACTCCGTCACCCAGGCTGGAGTGCAATGGCGCCATCATGATCACCACAGCCTCAACCTCCTGGACTCAGGCGATTCTCCCATCTCAGCCTCCTGAATAGCTGGGACTACAGGCAGTCACTTGCCACAACGCTGGCTCATTTTTTTTTTTTGAGTTGGAGTCTCGCTCTGTCGCCCAGGCTGGTGTGCAGTGGCACGCTCCGGTCATCCCAGCATCAACTGTCTGGGCTCAGGCAATCCTTCTGCTTCATCCTTCCAAGTAGCTGGAACTACAGGCGTGTACTACCACGCCCAGCTAATTTTTTTTTTTTGAGTTGGAGTCTCACTGTCACCCAGACTGGAGTGCAGTGGCCACTCCCAGCCACCGCAGCCTCGACCTGCTGGGCTCCGGTGATCCTTCCGCCTCAGCCTTCCAAGTAGCCGGAATTACAGGCATGCGCTACCACGCCCGGCTGATTTTTTGATTTATTGTAGAGATGAGGTCTTGCCAAGTTTCCCAGGCTGGTCCCAACCCCGTGGTCTCAGGCAATCCTCTCACCTCGGTCTCCCAAAGTGCTGGGATTACAGGCTTGAGCTACTGTGCACAGCTCATTTTTTTTATAGTTTGTAGAGACGACATCTTGCTATGTTGCCTAGGCTGGTCTTGAACTCCAGGCGTCAAGTGATCCTCCTGCCTTGGACTCCCAAAGTGCGGGGGTGACAGGGGGAGCCACCGTACCAGGCCTCTAGCAGTTTTGAAAAGAGGAGGATCCCTATTTCCAGGGCTCCTGGAAGTCAAAAAGAAGGCACGAAGGCAAGTCCAGAAGTAAAACCCCCTCACCCTTTCCCCTGCCTACCGCGACAGCCCGGAAAGAGCCTCCCTGTGAACATCAAGTGAATATTATGACTGAGATCCCTGAGGCTAAGGCCAGCCAAGCACCCCTGACATCCAGCACCCAGAGGGGAAAGGGTAACAAGAAAAATACGGAGGCCAAGCACAGAGTTGGTCTGCCAGCATCCAGGGGAACAGTCACTGCATTTGGGGTCTCTCCTGGGTCCTGTGGACGTGGGGGTCAGCTCATTCTCTGGGGGGCATCCTGGGCACTGTAGGTGCTGAGCAGCATCCCTGGCTTCCACCTCCTCCACACCAGGAGCAACCCCCGCCATCATGACACCACAAATGCCCAATGTCCCTTGAGTGGCCACTGATATGATGTCAGTTATCAGATAAAAGAACCACTTTGGGCATGGCATGTAGTAGCACCTCATTAAAAACTTTTCTTACATGAATAAAAAAATAAAAACTGTGCAGACTTAGTCCTTCTGAGGCATGGTAGCTAGTACAGGTTAGGCATAGATAGATAAGTTTTTGTTGTATTTTTTTATTAAGTTAGAGTCTCACTCTGTTATCCAGGCTGGAGTGCAGTGGCATGCTGCTCACAACTACCACATCCTCAACCTGCTGGGCTCAGGCAATTCTTCTTTCTCAGCCTTCCACGTAACTGGAACTACAGGTACATGCCACCAAGCCTGGTAGTTTTTGAGTTTATTGTAGAGATGAGGTTTCACCAAGTTGCCCAGGCTGGTCTCAAACATGTGGGCTCAGGCAATCCTCTCACCTCAGCCTCCCAAAGTGCTGGGATTATAGGTGTAAGCCACCATGCCTGGCCTAGATAAGTTTCTTGCATAGAGGTTTTAAGAAGCATTCAAACATTTTTTTTTTTCAAACATTTTACATTTTTACAACAGGCCAGGCTGGAATGTAGACCCAAGAGTGTTGCCAGGTAAAGCGTGGCACAAAACTAGTGAGCCCTTTGACTTGACCCTAAAATGAATTTTAGAGTGGTCAGCAACGTTTTAAAACAAAGTTTATTAGAGAAAAAAGACGGGAAGATAGAGGGGTATGCCAGAGCTGACATGAATGAGAGGAAACCACACTTTTTGCTTTTGACAAAAGGCCTGATATATTTTCACAATGATTGATATGCTAAAGACGGTGGAGCCCACATAACCATCACTAGGGAGAGACTGACATCTCTGCCACCGATGGGAGGATTGGACAATCTTTTCGCTGTGCTGCCCTGTTCTTTTTTTCCACACTCTGTTGCCCAGGCTGAAGTACAGTGGTTTGCTCACAGCCACTGACTACTCAACCTGCTGGGCTCCAGCGATCCTTCTGCCTCAGCATTCCAGGTAACTGGTAACCACAGTGCCCACCCAGCTAATTTTTTGGATTTATTGTAGGAATAAAGTCTGGCCAAGTTGCCCATGCTGGTCTTGAACCCCTGAACTCAGGCAATCCTCTCACCTTTACCTCCTAAAGTGCTGGGATTACAAACAGAATCCACTATTCTCACATCTGAGAGGATTTTCTTTTGATTGGCCAAGGAGGTAGGGTAGGCTGGTGAGTCTTATTACATTAAAATGTAATAAGAAAAACATCTGAATGCTTTTTAAAACCTGCCTACAAGAAATTTATCTATCTATGACTAACCTGTACTAGCTATCCTGCATCAAGCATACCCCGCCCCTCAGCCAATCAAAAGAAAATCCCGGGCCCAGGCTCGGTGGCTCAGCCTGTAATCCCAGCACTTTGGGAGGCCAAGGTGAGTGGATTGCCTGAGACCATGGGTTCGAGACCCACTGGGGCAACTTGGCGAGACCTCATCTCTACAATAAAGAAAAAAAAATTAGCTGGGCTTAGTAGCGCACGCCTGTAGTTCCAGCTACTTGGAAGGCTGAGATGGAAGGATCGCCAGAGCTCCCGCAGGTTGAGGCTGCGGTGGCCAAGAGAGTGCCACTGCACTCCAGTCTGGGCGATGGAGTGAGACTCCAACTCAAAATAATAATAATAATAATAATTTATAATACATTTTAAAAAAGAAAAGGATTGGCAACAGTGGGTCACTGCCGGGGAGGGAAGGGGAGCACATAAGACTAATAAGTGTACCTGATCCTAAACCAGGTGAAGTAAGGACCAATGGGAGGCCCTAACTTCACCTATACATTGACCATTTATGTATCTAATCCTGAATTGTACCCCACATCTTTAAAATTAAAAAAAAAAAATTAGCTGGGCATAATAGCACATTTCTGTAGTTCCGGCTACTTGGAAGGCTGAGGCGGAAGGATCGCCTGAGCCCAGCAGGTTGATGCTGGGGTGGCTGTGAGCGTGCCACTGCACTTCAGACTGGGTGACGGAGTGAGAATCCAACTCAAAAAATTAATTAAAGGTAAAAATTTTTTTTAATGTTCATATAGTAAGTAAACCATGAAGCTTGTTTTTTTTCATATATAGTAGAACATTAGAAACTCAATGATATTCTCATGATAGGCCACATTTCCACTTATCCCTTACCCACTTCCAATCACCCTTCATATCCTACCCTTTTCGTTAAGTCTGTACTTCCATCCTATTTATAGATCTGCCTGAGCCTGTAGCCTTTCTTTTTCTTTCATTCATTTCTTCATCCTATTCATCTTTTTAAAATATTGAGTGGTGGCTTGAAATGTAACAGTCACTGAGCTGGGACATAAAAACGAACAAAATGCAAACAAGGTGAGAAGGAAGACAAATTAGATGACAGATAAGTAAAGGCCCATAAGTAAAAAAGAACATGGCACTGCAGAAGACCTAGTTTTATTAGAGTGTGAATACGGAATGAGAGAGCCGCTTCCAAGTAGTCAGGAACCTGCCGGAAGCTACTGCTGACTCTACAACCCCACCATTCCCCATCCAGGAAGCCCACAGTCACTCGCCAACACTGCCAGATGAGAAGGGGGAAAATGCCTCTGCTTCTCTTCTGTTTTCCAAATCTACCCAAATTCCTCTCATTGGCAGAACGAAACTGCAGCAAGAACCACAACAACAAAGGAATCTGAGGAAACCCTTCCCAAGTTTCCAGATACAAAGAGATACAAAGGAACACACAAAATGATGGGTGCTGACCCATTCCCACCCTACCCCCACCCTGATTACAAGGCTTTTTTCCTTCAGCATACCTACAGGCTACCGGATTTTGTACTTATTTTACTCAGTCTCATACTACAGCTGCTTTGTTTCTCCAGCAAGGTTGTAAATTTTCTGAAAGTCTAAGTTCATCTAATCTTTTCTTTGAATTTCCTCAATGCCTAGCCAGCACATTGCTTTACACTGAAGGGTGCACAATAGATATTTGCAAATAGATACAGTGCTGACACTAGAATTCTTGCCTCCTGACTCCCAGTTCAGAGTTCCACCCAACATCACTCAGTCTTTCTTACCTAATAGCAGGATTTTTTTATGGGAGTTAAATGTAAGTTTGAAATTGCTTGGTTCAGTTTCGCTCAGCAGGGAAACCTCTCTGGAGTAAAAAGAATTGAACAGACTACAATGAATGAAAAGTTCTAAGCAGACACTATGAACCATTGGTATCTATGAAGACCAGTTTAAACTTCCTAATGAGGTAATGGTGACAACATAAATGGGACTGAAGAGAATTTCACCTGTACCCAACCAGCTATTTTTCCAAAATGGATCAGTTCAATCACATGAATTTCAAACGAATAGAGAGAACTTTTTTTATTTTTTTTTTTTGAGTTGAAGTCTCACTCTGTCGCCCAGACTGGAATGCAGTGACCACTCCTGGCCACCACAGCCTCCACCTGCTGGGCTCCGGCGATCCTTCTGCCTCAGCCTTCCAAGTAGCCGGAACTACAGAAACAGGTCGAGGCTGCGGTGGCTGGGAGCGGCCACTGCACTCCAGTCTGGGCGACAGAGTGAGACTCCAACTCAAAAAAAATAAAAAATAATAGGCTAATTATGTCTACGAGAACCAAGATAAGAAGGTTAATTAGATTTGTTATGGTAATTTGTACTAAAAATGAATCTGCAAGTTACAATAATAATAATCACAGCCATAAATGGGTATTTTTAGGTGCTTATCATGTGCCAAGCACTAAAAACTTTATGGGCTTAGAACAGTGAAACTACTCGTACAATACTAAAATGATGAATGTATGTTATTATACATTTGTCCAAACCCAGAGAATGTTCAGCACCAAAAATGAAACCTAATGTAAACTGTGGACTTCGGGTTTCTGTGATGTAGGTGTATCAGACAAATGTATGCTTCTTGTCCAGGATTTTGATAATTGGAGAGGCTATGCATGAATTTGTCAGGAGGCGTATGTGTGAAATCTTTGTACCTTCCCCTCAATTTTGCTTGGATCTAAAACTGTTCTAAAAATAAAATCTATTTAGGAAAAAAAAGAATGAAAGAAAAGAAAAGTACCCGTGACCATATTGATAAAGGCAATTGAAGTAGAAGTTAGATAAATTTTACTTCAGGCTGATCTCAGACTCTTGACCTCAAGCAGTCCTCCCACCTCAGGCTCCCAAAGTACTGAGATGACAGGCATGAACCCAGCCAACTTCTTAATTTTATATTATTATAACTCGAATCACTTATGATGAAAATCTTGGTCCTAATGACATTAACATGACTACTTGTTTTATCTGTTGTATGTTTCAAAAAAAATAGTGCCAATATTATTAATAACTTTTTTTTTAGTTGGAGTCTCTTACTCTATCGTCTAGGCTGGAGAGCAGTGGCATGCTCACAGCCACTGCAGCCTCGACCTGCTGGGCTCAGGTGATCCTTCCGCCTCAGCCTTCCAAGTAGCTGGAACTACAGGCAGGCAGTACTGAAAACCCATCTTCCATCCTCTCCAACCAGCCCAGCCTTTCTACTGCAAGTTCATTTCTGGGGCATAAATACTGATCAGAACCATTTTCCCTATAAAATTAAGACTGGAGTTGAGTTCTGTCTATCCCCAACTAGAACAGTGATTGTTTATCCTTTCCATTATTTTCTTCTCTCTGTCTGCTCCTGCTGATTCTCTCTCCCCTTATTCTCACTAAACAATAATTAATCCTGCAACTATTAGTCACTTTAGGTCTTAAAATAAGCTAGCACACTGGAATATCTTGAGATACCAAACTCTCAGTGTGCATAAATTCCTGAAAAGTGTTAGATTCTCACTAAGGAGCCAGGTGAATATTAGAATGACTCTTCCTCTTCCTTCTTCCCCACCCTTCCGTGTCCATCCCATGAAGGAGGTAGGATGGTCACCAAAGAGGCAGCCACAGAGAGAGAGAGAGAACCAAGGCAGATGCTGGCCAAGGAGATGGCATCAGAGCCAGGACTGAGAAGTTGGCAAAGTCAGTCTTGGAGGCAGCTTATGTGATTGCGAGATTGGTTACATACATGGGGATTGAGCAAACAAGTAAATACATTAAGGATGAGAGCCTGGTTTACTGGTGACTGAAGAGGGACGTTATACTTATTGAATGGAAGAAGACTAGGGAAAAAACCTGAGTTATTGGATCAGAATTGGAGGTATGGGTGTGAATTCATGTTTGGTAGATGATTATAGATTATAGGTAGATAGACAGATGGACAGAAAGATAGACAGTTAGATAGAATCAGTGTATGCATATGAACCCTAGTTACAATGAGCATACTAAGCACCCAGATCTTGGTTTCTAAATGCTATCCTCCACTAAAAGGAGCCAGAGGTCCTCGGAAAAATGATTCCAGGGCTGGGGCATAAGATGAGCTTGGAATGTCCTATTACAGCAGAAAATAAGGAAGTACTCAAAGACTGAAGGGAATATGTCCAAAGGGCATAGTGAAGGAAACCGGAATATAAGCTAACAATGTCCTTATATTCTTTGGCTTATGTTCAAGGAACTAAGCCTACATTTCCTTTGTCTCCCCTGACCTTCTAGTTGCATTTCTATGGATAGCCAAGCAGTGCCAAGTCTGGCCTGGAACCTGCTCATCCTAAGTGATTGCCTTGCTTAGCACAGATGTTAAGATATGCATAGTTTAGTCATTGATACTTACCCTGCTTGTGTGATTCAACTCAGACATTAACATATCCTGCTTGCATGGTTTTGCCTTCCTTTGTGAGATTTTTGTCCTATGAAAGAGGCATGCGGTAAAATAAATTTGTTCTCTATCACTCTCAGCTACCTGGGAGAGGACCCTCCCAATCCCACTGTTTCTGTCTCTTTCTTTTCTCATTCCCTTCCCCCAACTCAGGCCCTGATCAGTGGAGACTGGACCCCCACAACATAGGACTCAGCTTAAGAAGGTTTTCACTGACCAAAACTGTGACAATCTGAGCATTATAATAAATAATGATGATAAAAGATCCTAATCCTCTGACTAACACAGGAATCCATTAGTCCATACTGATATGGATAAATGAATGAATAAGGAAGAAGGGAAAGTGCTTCTTTACAGAAGATTATTATCTAAAAATATAGGAGTAGTGGACTTAAAAAAATCACCATGAAGCCGGGCTCGGTGGCTCAGCCTGTAATCCCACGCCTTTGGGAGGCTGAGGTGAGTGGATTGCCTGAACCCGTGGGTTCGAGACCCGCCTGGGCAACTCGGCGAGACCTCATCTCTACAATAAATCAAAATGAGCCAGGCATGGTAGCACACACCTGTAATTTCGGCTACACGGAAGGCTGAGGCAGAAGGATCGCCGGAGCTCAGCAGGTCGAGGCAGCGGTGGCCAGGAGCGGCCACTGCACTCCAGTCTGGGTGACAGAATGAGACTCCAACTCAAAAAAAAAAAATCACCATGTAACAACCATAATAATAATAATGGTGGACAATTCAGGAAGGAATTATCAATGAATACTAAGGCTAGTGAGTAATGGTTTGATGAGGAACAGGATATTGGCATACTCTTGGGCTATATCCCCTCAAAATACTACTCAATTTCTAATGCAAAAATGATGGTTTTACAGTGAGATACTTGACAGGTATCAACTTGGCCAGATAATCAAGGTTAACATCACCAGCAATGGGACAGGTTGGCATCAGATGTCTCTAGTTGTAATGTACTGAGAAGAGCATAGCATCATTTTTAGGGCCACACTTGTAAAGAATGTATGACTTGAGTCTGGACAGGAGAAAGCACCAGAAAAACCCCAATTGAGAGTACTTACAGAATGAAAGTATACAGTTTAAAAAACTTTCAAGGTCATGAAAGACAAGGAAAATTAAGGAAATATTCTAGATTGAAGTGTGGCAGAATGCGGCAAATGCTCAAATGTATTTCTTGTATGATTGAGTGAATAAATGCAGAAACACATGTAGCTGCTTCGGAATCAACAGTTGGCCTCATGGCAATCACCTGGGATGACAAAATGTCTCCCACTAACCCTGTGGCAGAAAGGGGGATTGGTAGCAGTTAAAGGTATTTCCTTTAGAAAGGCAAGCTGCAAGCTTTAAAGACCCACCAGGTGCCAGGCAGGTTTTGTTTAAGAAAGGCCAAATGGCTCAGAGGCTGGCCATTTCATGGAAATGCAAAAGAATAACTAATTCACAGACTTATCCAAAACCCCTCCTCTGAAGTTGATGGTTTACAACCCGGAGTTCCTGAAAAACCATTTGTTCTTTGAAAAATCTGATTTTGCTGAGTACAACCTTGTAAAATTCCAAAGGAAATATGTAATCATTCAACATGACCCCCCTCCCTTACCTAGACAAGGGTATAAGACCCCACTTCTCCTGTTCTGAGGCTCTTGATTTAGACTCGTTAGACCCTCAGGACCACTGGGATGGCCAGCATAATAAAGTGCCACTTCCTATAATAGTCTAGGTGTCACGCTCTATTTTTCCTGCTACAGAAGAAGACTAAAAAGACATGGCAGCTACTGTAATGTGATACCGCACTGGATTCTAGACCAGAAAGAAGAGCAAGAAAATGACAGTCTGCAAAATTTGAAGAGGGTCTGTGAATTGGATAGTAGTGTTATATCAATGTTCATTTTCTGATTTTAGATAGTTAAATTATATAGAAAAATGCCCTTATCAGGATAATACACTGTAGTACTTAAGGGATAGGTCATCATGTTTGCAACTTGGTCTCCAATGACCCAGAAAAAGAATTATCATATGAAAGAGAGAGAGAGAGAGACAGACAGACAGACAGACATGGGAAAATATTAACAATTAGGGCCGGATTCGGTGGCTCAGCCTGTAATCCCAGCACTTTGGGAGGCCAAGGTGAGTGGATTGCTTGAGCCCATGGGTTCAAGACCTCCCTGGGCAACTTGGCGAGACCTCATCTCTACAATAAATCAAAAATCAGCCAGGTGTGATAGCACGCACCTGTAGTTCCAGCTACTCGGAAGGCTGAGGTGGAAGGATCACCGGAGTCCAGCAGGTCGAGGCTGCGGTGGCCGAGAGCAGCCACTGCACTCCAGTCTGGGTGACAGAGTGAGACTCCAACCCCCCCAAAAAAACAACCAATTAGGGATTTCTCTAAGTTTGAAATTACTTCAAAATAAAATATTTTAAAAGTGAGATGCCAAAGCCGGGCTCGGTGGCTCAGCCTGTAATCCCGCGCCTTTGGGAGGCTGAGCCCATGGGTTCGAGACCCGCCTGGGCAGCGAGAGCTCATCTCTACAATGAATCAAAAAATCAGCCGGGTGTGGTAGCACATGCCTGTAATTCCGGCTTCTAGGAAGGCTGAGGTGGAAGGATCGCCAGAGTCCAGCAGGCGAGGCTGCGGTGGCCGGGAGCAGCCACTGCACTCCAGTCTGGGCGACAGAGTGAGACTCCAACTCAAAAAAATAAATAAATAAATAAAGTGAGATGCCAAAATGATTAAAATGAAAAAGACTGATAATATCTAGTGTTATTAAGGATACAGAAGAGCCAGGCATAGTGGCTCACACCTGTAATCCCAGCACTTTGGGAGGCAAAGAAGAAAGGATTGCCTGAGCCCAGGAATTCGAGACCAGCTTGGGCAACTTGTCAAGACTTCGTCTCTACGATAAAAATTAAAAAATAAAAAAATTAGCCAGGCATGGTGGCTCATGCCTGTAGTTCCAGCTACTCAAAAGGCTGATGTGGAAGGCCCGCCTGAGCCCAGCAGATCAAGACTATGGTGGCTGTGAGCATGCCACTGCACTCCATCCTGGGCGACAGAGGAGACCCCGACTCAAAAAAAAAAAAAGAAAGAAAAAGAAAAGGATATAGAAGAACAGGAACGCTCATATACTGCTGGTGGAGGCATAAATTCAACTTCTTTCAGAAACTGTAAGGCTAAAGCTGAACATAAATACACCTATGGTCTAGTAAATCTGAACATAAATATACCTATGGTCTAGTAATTTAACTTCTAGGTATGTACTCAAGAAATGTCTATATACTTGCACTACACATGTAAGGAGATTCAGGCAGCGCTGTTTGTAATAGCCAAAACTAGGAGGAAAAAATCTGTATTAGGTATATATTGCTCTAAAATAAATTACCTCAAAAGTTAGCAGCTGACAACACAAACATTGATTATCTCACAGCTTCTGTAATTCAGGAGGCAGCAGTGGCCTCCAGTGCGGCTTTGTTTCATGACTCTGACTCAAGGTCTGTCATGATGTTGCAGTCAAGTTGTCAGCCCACACTGCAGTCATCCCAAGGCTAGGACTGGAGAATCTGCTTCCAAGTTCACCTACGCAGTTGTTGGCAGGCTCTAGAGTCTCATCACAGGAGCCCCAGAGGGCTGCTTCATGACACTGCACTGATTTCTCAGGTGGGAAATCCAAGGACAACAAGAGAGGGTGCCCAAGATGGTAGCCATAGGCTCTTTGTAACCTAATCTCAGAAGTGATATCCATTCTAATCTCAGAAGCACATTCATTCATTTTTGCCATATCCTATTCATGAGAAGCTAGTCATTAAGTCTAGCCTATGTTTAAAGAGGAGGATTACACAAGGTCACAAATACAGGAAGCAAGGATTATTTGGAACCATCTTAGAGACCGCCGCCCACACAACCCAAATGTCCAGTAATAGAATGGGTAAATAAATTGTGGTCTACTTATTAATACATACTGTATAACATTTTAAAAAATAAGAAAATGAATGAACTACAGGTACTTGCAACAAGAAATGAATCTCACAGTCATAATGTTGGAGAAAAGAATACACATAATATTCAAAAACAGGCAAAGCTAAAATGTGATAATAGAATTCAGAGGGTAATTACCTTTGTGGAAGATGGATGGGGCAATGACTGAAGGGTTGCTTCCAGAGTTGTTAATGATGTTTTAGATCCTGATTTGGATCGTGATTACATGGGAGGTCATTTCATACACATTTGGTATCTGCACTCCTCTGTATACATACTATACTTTTTTTTTTTAAGACAGGATTTCACTTTGTTGCCCAGGTTGGAGGGAAGTGGCATGGTCTCGGCTCACCACAGCCTTCAACTCCTGGGTTCAAGCAATCCTCCTGCCTCAGCCTCCCAAGTAGCTGGGACTAAGGGTTTCACTTTGTTGTCCAAACTGGTTTGAACTCCTGGCCTCAAATGATTCTCCCGTCTTGGCCTCCCAAAGTGCTTGGATTATGGGGCATGAGCCACAGCACCCAGCCAACTTATTAAAAATATTTAACTTGGCCAGGCTCAGTGGCTCAGCCTATAATCCCAGTACTTTGGGAGGCTGAGGTGAGTGGATTGCCTGAGCCTGTGGGTTTGAGACTGGCCTGGGCAACTTGGCAAGACCTCGTCTCTACAATAAATAAACAAAAAATTAGCCGAGCCAGACTCGGTGGCTCAGCCTGTAATCCCACACCTTGGGAGGCTGAGGTGAGTGGATTGCCTGAGCCCGCAGGTTCAAGACCCGCCTGGGCAACTTGGTGAGAGCTCATCTCTAAAATAAACCAAAAAAATTAGCCAGGTATGGTAGTGCGTGCCTGTAATTCCAGCTACTTGGAAGGCTGAGGCAAAAGGATTGCTGGAGCCCAGCAGGTCAAGGCTACGGTGGCCGGGAGCAGCCACTGCACTCCAGTCTGGGTGACAGAGTGAGACTCCAACTCAAAAAAAAAAAAAATGGTATTGTATCAATGTTAAATTTCCTGATTTTGATAATTATACTGTTGTTATGTTTTTAAAAATTCTTTGTTCATAGGAAATGCACAATACAGTTTTTAGGGGCAAGTAGGCATGATGTTTGCAACTTAATCTTAATGGTTCAGGAAAAATGTATACACATACATGTACAAAGAGAGTGACAAAAAAAATGAAGCCGGGTGCAGTGGCTCACACCTGTAATCCCCACACTTTGGAGGCAGAGGTCAAAGGATTGCCTGAACCCAGAGGTTTGAGACCAATCTGGGCAATCTAGCAAGACCTCATCTCTACAATAAGTCAAAAAATTAACTGGGTATAGTTGCCTATGTGTCGTTCCAGCTACTTGGAAGACTGAGGTGGAAGAATTGCCTGAGCCCAGTAGATTGAGGCTGTGATGGCCGTGAGTGTACTCCTGTACTCCAGCCTGAGCGACAGAATGAGACTCTGACTTAAAAACTAATAATAATAGTTAGCCTAGTGTGGAGGCACATGCCTGTAGTCCTAGCTACTCAGTAGACTGAAGTGAGAGGATTGCTTGAACCCAGGAGCTTAAGGCTGCAGTGAGCTATGATTGTGCCATTCCAGCCTGGGCAACAGAGTAAGATCCTCTAAAAAAATAAAAAACAAAATGAAATAAAAAAAGAAAACAGGACAAATGTAAACAATTAGTAAATCTAGGGAAAGAGTATACAGGAGTGCTTTGTATGATTCTTGCAACTTATCAAACTTAAAAGTTACCAAATGAACTCAATCCTAAAATTTTGGGGCAAGGTTAATTTGTTTCTAAGTTAATTTTTTTTTTTTGAGTTGGAGTCTCACTCTGTCACCCAGGTTGGAATGCAGTGGTACACTCATAGCCACTGCAGCCTCGACCTGCTGGGCTCAGACGATCCTTCCACCTCAGCCTTCCAAGTTGCTGGAACTACAGGCACACTCCTCCATGCCCAGCTAATTTTTTATTTATCATAGAGATGAAGTCTCGCCAAGTTGCCCAGGCTGGGGCTGGAACCGTGGATTCAGGCAATCCTCTCACCTCGGTCTCCCAAAGTGCTGGGATTATAGGCATGAGCCACCATGCCCGGTGACAATACTATTTCATAGTCAAGTGTCATAAATTGTTCTAACAATGCCTTTGTTTAATCCAGTCTCCAATTCTGGAATTACAGTACATTCAGTTCTCATATCTCTTTAGTTGCCTTAAATCTGGAACAGTTAATCAGTCTTTCGAACCTTTAAGTTTTGGGTTAAAGTCGTAGTTTTATTAAAATAGAATGAGAATTATAGTGTTATGATTCTAAAATCATACATCAATGATAATTATAAGATTTGATGATAAGGTATTAGTTTAATGAGATATAGCATAGTATTAAAGTCCAAACACTAGATCATGAAACTCATATAAGTCATGGTAAGAAATAAGTTTTGAATTAATTGTTGTAGAATTACAGGCCACTATGTTGAATCGTAATGGGTTAATGAATAAATAAAAATTAAGTCATTTAAGTAAACTTATAAATTATAGTATAGTGATAATATCAATCGAAAAAAAATATTAGGAGTCAGTGAACTTGGATTGAGCCTAGAGTTAACTAAGAAAGTTTTTGTATTAATCAGGGTTTAGAACAAAGAGTATAATATGAATGATTTGTTGAACACTATGGAAGACACTTTTAAACAAACTGTATTTGTGCACCTGTGACCTTGATGTGAGATTTGTAAGGCACGCCTGCTTGGAGCTTGCAAGTCTCGTGATGGTCTCGTGATGCATAGTTTGTAAATCTCAATATACATCATGGAGTTTGTACACCCCCAGCAAGTGATTATCACACTGCTGGGGGGTATGAAAAATGGTATATAAGTTGGAAGGAGTCCGAAAAAAATTTTGGCTTCAGTCCTGATCAGACTGTTCCCAGAAGAAACTGCCTCAGAGTGGTCTCTTCTCGCTGTCTGGATTCTCTGGAGCGGGTCCTAACCCTTCCCCCTTTGGCCGGGGCTGGCACCCCGGCAGAATGGCGCCCGAACCCAGGGACCTGACTCCGGTAATTGTATATATATATGTTTCCCAGTTTGTTTCTCTCGTTTCCGGACGGATCTTGCCTAAGGGTGCTGCAGCCCCCCCAGAGTGCGCGGGTTGAGGCAAGTAAGTGTTTGCGCCTACGAGCATGTTTGTGCCTACGAGTGTGTTAATCCTTGTAAAATTATTGTATATTGTGTATATTGATATTTTGTTTTTGTAGTTATGGGGAACTGCGGCTCCAAAGAAAGGAGAGCCTATATTCGTGTTATGTCTAAGGCCTTGAAACATAAAGGTGTAAATGTAAGTAGAGATAAAGTAAATTCTTTTTTAGACTTTGTACAGAAAGTTGCCTACTAATTTCACTTAAACTCTTTCTTTGTCTAAGGTAAAGCAAAAGGCAGATAAAAATTATGAGAATTTCATTTCTAAAATAACCACCACGGTCAAACGAGTAATTACTAGCAAAGAGGTAGCAAAAATTTTAGTAAAACAATTGGCTGTTAAAAATGCTAATAACATTTGTTAGGCTTTAATAAGACTGATAAAAAAGACCAGCAATATAATTGATTATATCAGACAATGCTAACAATAATAATGATGATTAAAAATCCTTCCTTCTTGCCACCCTTGCTGCACCTCTCTCTAAAGTTTTCCTTTAAAAATTAAAAAACTGAAATAAAGCCTGAACTTAGTCGCACTTTTCTTTTCCTTATAGAAATGTAGAAAGCTCAAGTAATAATAAAAAATGTATATAAGAAAAGTATAAGTGATATTAGTAATATAAGTAACATATATAAGCAATATATATATAAAGCTATATATATAAAGAATTATAAGTAATATAAATAATATAAGTCATACATAAGTAATATGCAAGTAATATAAGTAATATAAGTAAAATAAGTAATAAAGCAATTTAAGCAGTATATATATAGCAATATAAGAAATTATAAAGCGATATAATTAAATATAAGTAATAAATAATATAAGTAATACATAAACAATATATAAATAACTTATATAATAAAAGTATAAAGTAATAAACAAAAGAATATCTCGTTGCAGTCTTGCTTTAACTGTGGTCAAGTCAGACATTAGCAGAGATTGTTTGATTAAGCA
Organism: Cephalopachus bancanus; assembly: GCA_027257055.1. Taxonomy (NCBI): domain Eukaryota; kingdom Metazoa; phylum Chordata; class Mammalia; order Primates; family Tarsiidae; genus Cephalopachus; species Cephalopachus bancanus. The sequence continues at coordinate 199,774 of JAPVLO010000476.1, read as the reverse complement.
AAGTATGGCTAACTTACATGTCACACTGTCACCATTTACTGGGTCTACTCGACTAAAAACTTTGAGTCCCAATTGCCAAAAAGGCTTTCATTAAGCTAGAGATTACCTATCTAAATTTCTTAAAAATGGTAATCCTTTATTTTATTTTATTTTTCTTTTTTTGGTCTGAACCAAGAGATTTAAAAAAGGGCAGTACGTGAAGGGACTGTAACCGGGGAAGGGACAGAGAGAGAGAGAAAGAGAGAGAGAGAGAAAAGGAGAGAGAGTAAGGAGAGAGAGTAAGAGAGTGACGGGGACAGAGAGAGGAATAAGAGAGAGAAAAGGAAAAAGGGTAATCCTTTAAATCAACAACGAGCCACCCCTGAGAGTACCGGTAAACTTGTGTTCCTCCACCGCAAATTAACTCCGGACATTCCGGTAACCCCAATTCCTGGGGGAGAAGGGCCCTCTCCCAAAAGGGAATAGGGGGTGTAATATTAGGCAAAAGTTCCTTGTCTTTACAAGAAATTTCCATTATTTCTGGAGTGGTGCATTCGGATTACACAGGAGAAATCCGGGTGCTTGTCACCCCCCCAAAGCAAAACTGCAGTTTAACAAAGGTCAAAAAATACCCAGTTGCTGCTCCTGTCTTATCACAAAACAGGTAAAACTAACTAAGCTGCCTAGAGGTAACTTTGGATTTGACTCTAGCGATGTTGTTTTTTTGGGGTTCAGGAGGTTACTAACTCAAAACCCTCTAGAAGATTTATATATGCAAGGAATTAAGATTAAAGACTTGTTGGACACCAACGCTGATGTTTCCTGTATTGCCAGGAAAATTGGCCGGTTTCTTGGTCTACTCAAAAAGCTCTTTTAGGACTCATAGGCATTGGTCGAGTACCCTCAGTAGCCAGTAGCTCTAAAAATTTTAAATTGGACAGATGAGATTTCAAAAACTTTTTGCCCATACGTTATTCCATCTATCCCCTTTACATCACGGGGAAGAGATATTCTTACTCAAATAAGCATGCATTTATATAGCCCTAATGATAAAGCTTCAGCACAAATGCTGCAGATAGGCTATGATCCCTTTAAGAAACTTGGCAAAGACTGACAGGGGATGCAGGAACATATCCAAATTAATGAAAAGACAAATTAAGCCCAGAGGATTATAAAAAATTTACATTCAGTTTACTCTCTGAGAATTCAAAAATTTTTTTCCAGCTCCAGGAGGAGTTAACTCTCGAGGACTGGGACGTAATATGCTATGACAAATGAATGTAACTCACTTTCCCAGCTTTGGAAAATTGTCTTATTTATATGTGACTGTAGATACATTTTCTCATGTTATTTTAGCTTCAGCAAAAACTGGAAGAAGCCTACAAGGACGTGGTACAACATTTATTCTTTTGCTTTTCACAGCTAGGTATGCCGGGCAACTGAAAACCAACAATGGTCCTACATATACATGTAAATCTTTCCAGCAATTTTACTCCCAATTTAAATTTCTCATTCCACAGAAATTTCCCCACTATCCACAAGGTCAAGCCATGGTTGAAAGAGTTCACCAAACTTCAAAAAATCAATTAAGTTATAAGAGGGTGAGTTCAAGTATAGCTCTCCTCACCACATCTTGAATCACACTTTATTTGTTATTAATCATTTAAATTTGGACTCTTCAGGCTATTCAGCTATGGCTAGACATTGAAATCCAGAAGAAAGTATAAAACCTCTAATAAAATGGAAGCCTTCTTACAGGAAAAGGGGAGAGCCTGCTTTATTTCGTGCTCAAGTTAAACATGTTACTAATCGTAATTTTTCTTATGAAGGGCATTCCAACTCCCTCCCTATTTGTTTTTATAATAATTCTGCTTTTACTAATTACCAGACTTCTTGCTTAATGTCTAACTTTAAGTCTCTGAGTACAGAAAGCCCTTATCAAGACAATATCGAGGATGGTTGGCGACTGGAGATGTTAATGCCTGGAGGAACCGCCCCTAGCCGTGCAACTAGAGCTTCATCGCCTCTCAGCGTATCTGCTTACCCCTTCTATGATACGGAAAAGGACTGGTCACTCATACGGCGAGATGCTGGCTTCCCGAAATGGAGAGACTGTGCTTATAACTCTAAGGTGGACTATCCTGTACCCGGTGAAAAACTATATATTAGTGACTGGCGTTTTAATGGCTCTACACTTGCCACAGCTAGAAGGCACCCAAATGCATGGGCTAACCCGTTTTTAAAGTTCTCTATCTTCTAATCGTTCATTACAGACTCAGCTTTATTGATTGTTTGCAGCAACAGGTCCTGTAACACTTTATTTTCCTCATTCCCGGGTTTTTCAACCTTTTTAAGGCTTGTGTTGATTCCCCATATGTTTTGTTAATTGATAATGCTCATTCTATTTACCTGGTAATATATAATTTTGGTCATTTTGAAATTAATTGTGAAAATTGTACTTTGTCTAATTGTATTATTGGTAACCCATATCAAGTATTTTTGTTAAAGCATCCTTCTTACATTTCTGTGCCTGTTCAGCTACTGGAGCCTTAGCATTCTTCTCCAGGTTATTATTTGCTAGAACAGGCTACTGCTATGTTAAAAAGACAATACAGATTCGTAGCTGCTTTAATTTTAGGAATTTCTGCATTAATAGCTATCATAGGATCTGTAGCAGCATCTGCCACTGCTTTAGTACAGGAAGTGCATACAGCTGATCATGTGAATGATTTGTCTCAAAATGTTAGCTTAGCTTTCTTTACTCAAGAGCAAATAGATGAAGGTATTATCGATAGGTTAAAAGCTTTAGAATCAGCATTAGTATATATAGGGAAAACAAAAAGCACATTAAGGTTCGATGTCTGTACTGTCTGAAAAATTTAATATTTGTGTTAAAAACCCTTGAAAATGGTCAGAATGCCTTGGGGTGATGTTCAGAAACATCTCATGGGAGTTTGGCAGTCTTCTAATTCTTCTTTAAACATTCAACAGTTACATAGTCAGATTACTGCTATTTCTCAGGCACACTTGTCCTCACTTTCATTTTTTCAACTAGCATCTAGATTCACTTCTTCCCTTCTCAGTTTGTGGCTTCCAATTCTGTTTGGAATCTGATCTATAATTTCATTGCTATTGCATGATTGTTCTTTTTCTGCTGTTTATCTTTCCAGTCATCATCCAACGTTTAAGGAAAGCAATTCAACGTAACTCTGATAATATTTATTTGGCAGTTCTTACTAACAGAGCAAAAAAATAATGTCATCTATCAGCTGGTCACTTATGTCATAAAGGCTAATATTTTGTGTCATCTGTGTCATCAGCTCACCATTCTTCATTCTCCCCATGACCCCCCAAGCATTAAAGGTCTTGGTACTCAGTGAGGGGACGATTCCAGCCACCCAGTATGAACCTAAGACAGGCATTCCCCCGCAGAAAAAGGGGGAAAAGCTGATGATGGGTAACAACTAGGGGGAAGCGAGAACAACCTAAGACAGAAGCCCAAAATGTTTAACGTATGTTTTTTAAAAAAAAAGGGGGAAAAGTTGGAGCCAACATCTATAGCTACATGGCTGAGGCCTGTAAAGGCCCATCTGAAGATCGCCTCTGATGTAGGATATCAGTTATACCTATAATATTGGCGTGTGATTAGTGACCAGTGTGCACACATGGCAGTAAAACTTATAAGTAAAATCTCTGTACACCTGATGAAAGGTTATACAGCAGAATGACCTTGTCCTTTCTAAATCTTACTTCTTTCTAGATATTTTTTTAAATTCTATTCCTGGTAGACTGGTGGGCCCGCTCTTGGGCCCAAAGGCAGTCTTCCTAGGATTTAAAATTAGAAACTAAATTATCATAATAGTTTTATTGCCCCCCCTTTTAACCCGGGGAGGGCGTTTTTCTTCAGGACGTTTTTTTAGTTTCGTCACATGCCGAAACTGTTTGCTTCAGCCCCTGGCCATTCCCATAGTAACTGCACAGTCCATTATCCAAGAGTGTGGAGACACTATTTGATTTTTAGAATAGACTTGTTCGGATAAAACATTCATTTAAGACGATATAATTTTCCCTCGGAAAGATTTAAACAGTAATAAGCATTCGTAGAAAACTTTTTGGTTTTGTTTAAGCTTTTTAAGTTTCCTTTTTTCAGATTATGACTTTAGTTCCTGTTCCTGTAGGCCAAATTTTTAAAATCCTTTGATTAGTATACCGAAACTTTCCCAACGCTGTAGTTTTTGCTTCTAATATGACAATAGGAAATTTTACACGTAGCCATGTATTAATATACTAGGAAAAAAAAATTTAAGTTTTGGGGTTTAAAATCATAGTTTTATTAAAATAGTATGAAATTTAGTGTTATGATTCTAAAATCATACGTCAATGATAATTATAAGATTTGATGATAAGGTATTAGCTTAATGAGATATAGCATAGTATTAAAGTCCAAACACTAGATCATGAAACTCATATAAGTCATGGTAAGAAATAAGTTTTGAATTAATTGTTGTAGAATTACAGGCCACTATGTTGAATCGTAATAGGTTAATGGGAAAAAATAAAAATTAAGTCATTTAAGTAAACTTATAAATTATAGTATAGTGATAATATCAATCGTTAAAAAAAATTTGGAGTCAGTGAACTTTGGGTTGAACCTAGAGTTAACTAAGAAAGTTTTTTTATTAATCAGGGTTTAGAACAAAGAGTATATGAATGATTTGTTGAACACTATGGAAGACACTTTTAAACGAACTGTATTTGTGCACCTGTGACCTTGATGTGAGATTTGTAAGGCACGCCTGCTTGGAGCTTGCAAGTCTCGTGATGGTCTCGTGATGCATATTTGTAAATCTCAATATACATCATGGAGTTTGTACGCCCCAGCAAGTGATTATCACACGCTGGAGGGTATGAAAAATGGTATAAAAGTTGGAAGGAGTCTGAATAAAAATTTTGGGTTCAGTCCTGATCAGACTGTTCCCAGAAGAAACTGCCTCAGAGTGGTCTCTTCTCGCCGTCCGGATTCTCTGGAGCGGGTCCTAACCCTTCCCCCCTTTGGCCGGGGCTGGCACCCCGGCAATGACCTTGATTTTTTTTTTTTTTTTTGAGTTGGAGTCTCACTCTGTCGCCCAGACTGGAGTGCAGTGGCCGCTCCCAGCAACCGCAGCCTCGACCTGCTGGGCTCCGGTGATCCTTCCACCTCAGCCTTCCGAGTAGCCAGAATTACAGGCATGCGCTACCACGCCCGGCTGATTTTTTTATTTATTGTAGAGGTGAGGTCTCGCTGCCCAGGCAGGTCTCGAATCTGCGGGCTCAGGCAATCCACTCACCTCAGCCTCCCAAAGGCGCGGGATTACAGGCTGAGCCACCGAGCCTGGCAATGACCTTGACTTTTCTTGAGTATAGGCCAGTCGGGCATGTGGCTCAATCCTGTACTCCCAGCACTTCGGGAGGCCGAGGCCAGAGGATTACCTGGGCCCAGGGGTTCCAGATCAGTCCAGGCAACTTGGGGAGACCTTATCTCTACAAAAAATCAAAAAATTAGCCATGCGTGGTAGCCCATGCCTGTGGTTCCAGCAACTTGGAAGGCTGAGGCAGAAGGATCGCCTGAGCCCAGCAGGTCAAAGCTGCGGAGGCTGTGAGTGTGCCATTGCCCTCCAGCCTAGGTGACAGAGTGAGAGTCCAACTCAAAAAAAACAAAAACAAAAACGATTACAGGCCAATTGTATGTAAACTGCCCCTGAATTTGGGTTTGTCTGCTATTTCTTCATGATTAGATTCAATGTATGTATTTTTGGCAGGAATACCAAAAATGATGTTGTGTCCCTGTTAATACACCAGATCAAAAGCACATGATGGTATTTGTTCCCATTATTAGTAATAGAACTGGGACTACTTGGTTAAAGCAGTGTCTACCAGATTATGCCACTGTAAAGTTACTATTGTTTCCCTTTGTAATCACTAGAGAATCTTGGGGGGATAATTTGAGACTATGTAAATACCATGTTTCTCATCAAACTAGCCTGCTAATTTTAGCTTTCATTGAAGATTCTTGTCTGAAGCAATTATTAATAGGGTAGTTGCCAAATGGTGATTTTCTTTTCCTTTTTTTTTTTTTAGATTTGAAAATATAGTTTATTTAGAAAGTAAATTGAAGCCGGGCTCGGTGGCTCAGACTGTAATCCTGCGCCTTTGGGAGGCTGAGGTGATTGGATTGCCTGAGCCCGCGGGTTTGAGACCCGCCTGGGCAGCGAGACCTCATCTCTACAATAAATCAAAAAATCAGCCATGCATGGTAGCGCATGCCTGTAATTCCGGCTACTCAGAAGGCTGAGCGGAAGGATCGCCGGAGCCCAGCAGGTCGAGGCTGCGGTGGCCGGGAGCGGCCACTGCGCTCCAGTCTGGGCGACAGAGTGAGACTCCAACCCAAAAAATAAAAATAAAAAAAGAAAGTAAATTGGAGAGAGGAGAGAGAGAGAAAAAAAGAGAGAGGAGATTCACATCGCCAAGGTAGGGGAAGGGGGCCAAAGCTAAGAAAACATGACAGCCATAGTTCAAAGAGCACATGGCCTGGCCGGTGTTCAACAAAACAATGGAGTGCCAAATGGTGATTTTTTTAAGTCCACCTTTCCTTCTACATCTACCACATTCAGTAATTGGCATTCTGTCATAAGGAGGAGATTTTCCCTTCTCTGTCTTTTATATTTTTATTCATTTAAGTATATCAGTATGGACTCTTAGATTTCAGTTTTAGTCAGTGAATTATTGTGTTAATTAACACAGTTGATTTTCTTATCAAATTGCCCCAGAATTGGCCAGCAGGAGATCCAGAATACATTCTAGCCCTGACTTGATCATTACTAACAAACTGACTTTCTACTCTGAAAATTTCCTCATCCTAAAGCAAAAATAAAATGTGCTGTTGAACTGTATAATGTACTCAACTACAACACACATTCAGAGGAAAAGCAATACAACATGAGAGAATAAAGAGGGAAAGGTAGCCAGGCATGGTAGTGCTTGCCTGTAGTTTGGCTACTTGGAAAGCTGAGCCAGAAGGATCACCAGAGCCCAGCAGGTTGAGGCTGTGGTGGCCCAGAGGCGTGCCATTGCCCGCCAGCCTGGGTGACAGAGTGAGACTACAACTCAAAAAAAAGAGGAAAAGGTTGGGAAATTCTAGAGGAACTCTCCCTCGTTTCTCTCTCCAAGTTTCAACAATATAAGTTAACTCAAGGTAAATGATAGCTGCAGGGAGGAATTTTAAGGCTCTACTAAAATTTTCCATATTTGAAATCAGGATTAAATAATATGTAATTCAAGTTCAAGGGGTAGCAGTAAATACTTCAAAACTCTAAAAGTTTGACAAATAAAATCAGCATATGCCATTAGGAAATAAAAAATAAAAAGAAGCAGGGCTCGGTGGCTCAGCCTATAATCCCGTGCCTTTGGGAGGCTGAGGTGAGTGGATTGTCTGAGCCCGCGGGTTCGAGATCCGCCTGGGCAGCGAGACCTCATCTCTATAATAAATCAAAAAATCAGCCGGGCATGGTAGCGCATGCCTGTAATTCCGGCAACTTGGAAGGCTGAGGCGGAAGGATCGCCGGAGCCCAGCAGGTCGAGGCTGCGGTGGCTGGGAGCGGCCACTGCACTCCAGTCTGGGCGATCGAGTGAGACTCCGACTCAAAAATAAAATAAAATAAAATAAAAAGAGTTTGTGCATAGTCTAAGCAATGAATTAATATATCTAAGAGATCAGAAATTGGAAGGTCTAAATTTAGGGAAACGGAAGGGGTTGAAAAGGTGAAATTTGTCAGGGTTTATCTAGCTAGTATTGGTCAGGGAAGGGACTATAAACAAGCTTTAGTCTCTGATGAGACTGGTTACTTTTTTTTTTTTTTTTTTACTTGGGATCTCACTCTGTCACCCAGTCAGGAGTGCAGTGGTTCGATCACAACTCACTGCAGCCTCAACCTCCTGGGCTCAGGCAATCTGTCCACCTCAGCATCCTGAGTGACTGGGACTACAGGCACACACCACCACACCTGGATAATTTTTAAATGTTTTGTATGCTTCCCAAACTTGTCTTAAAGTCCTGGGTTCAAGCTATCCCCCCAACTCAGTCTTCCAAAGTGCTGGAATTACAGGCATGAGCAGTGCCCTGCATCGACTGGGTACTTTCACCAGCTTCTGACACAGCTAAATATCTAGATCTCTCAAGCTGAGGACCAATCCCTGCTTAAATTTATCATCATTGGACAAAATCATCTGAAGTCTGTCCGAGCAGCAATCAGCTTTTGGTGACACTGCTATTTCTTCATGCCCCATCAAACTGCAGTAGATATGTTGGAAATTAAGTTCAGTATATATAATCATCCAAACTGCTTCAAAAAGGTTTAAAAAGGTGGCAAGAAAATCATATGCTTTACTTTGAAAACCAAGAGAGGAGAAAGAAAGGTAATCAACAGTGTCAAACACCATTGAGAAATCTCAGAGAATAAGAGCTAAGAAAAATCCACTGTGCCTTTGATCGGAAGGCAAGGATTGCCTTCAGCCATCAGTTTGAGTGACAGGAACAAGGGCTGAGGGAACAACAGAAGTCAAGAGAGCAAAACAAGGAGTGACGTACATCGAGAAAATGGAGTTCTGTTCTCAAAGATGTAACAACAAAAGGATGAGAAAAATAGGATAACAGTTGCAACAAGGTCAAATGAAAATGTTGGGGTTTGGAGTTTCTTTTTTGTTGCTGTTGTTTTTTTCAACAAGGGAGAAAAAGACTATGCCTGCAGGCAGAGGAGAGAAGAGGAAATTAAAGGTGTTTAAGCTAGACCAAAAGGAGATAATTAAGAGAGAATATCTTTGATTGCAGATGTTATAGCACCCACAAGGGAGGAAAGGGAGAAAACAAAGAGAATTGAGAACACAAGGATAGTTTAAACTTAAAAACAGAAGTTCAGTTTCTCACCTGAGATGGGAGAAAGAGACAGATACAGAGTTATTTTGGAATAGATTAAAAGGCTCATCTCACATGGCCTTCCTTTTGTCAGGAAGGTGGGAGATAGCCCCTGTCAACAGAGAAAGAGGACACTGGGGAGAGAAAAGGCTTAGAATTGTGGACAGGAGAGGCTTCCGACTGGTGCCTGAGCCCCTCATCCCTCCACCCCTTCCCACCCTCCCTGCATCCCTCTCCCTTGCCTCCCAGGCTCTTGGCCACAAGGTTCTTCCTCCTTCCCTCCCTTACCCCCACCCCCCCAAAAAAGAACTGTGGGCAGGAAATTACACATGGAATGGCCACCTGACACAAAGTGGTACTCAGTAAATGTTTCAATAAATTGATAAGAAACACACACACACACACACACACACACACACACACACACAGAAACTGTCAAGTAAAGGGGAGAGCCAGTTAATCAGATTAAATGTTCTCATAACTCTTGTAACGTTCTGCAGTATAGTACCACTATAGTGTTGATAATAGACTGGCAGAATCAAAAGATAGAAGGAAGAATAAATCACTATCTTCACTGTGACCTAGGGCTCTCCCCAATGGTCCTAGAGGAAAAGTAGGAGTTCCAGGGTACCTAGACTTTTGTTTGTAAAGATAGCTTCAAGTTGTTTTTTTTTTTTTTTTTGAGTTGGAGTCTCACTCTATCACCCAGACTGGAGTGCAGTGGCCACTCCCGGCCACCGCAGCCTCGACCTGCTGACGATCCTTCCACCTCAGCCTTCCAAGTAGCTGGAACTACAGGCGCGCGCTACCACATCTGGTTCATTTTGATTTATTGTAGAGATGAGGTCTCACCAAGTTGCCCAGGGGGGTCTTGAACCCGCGGGCTCAGGCAATTCACTCACCTCAGCCTCCCAAAGGTGCGGGATTACAGGCTGAACCACCGAGCCCGGCAAAATAGCTTTAATATTATTGTAGACTTTGAAACACAGGCAGGGCACGAATTTAAGTGTAGTCAGAAAAAAAATCTTGATATGAGCTTCATTTATCAATGCCTTATTTTGAATTTATGATTGTATCTTCAAATTTGTGATTTAAAAAAATTTTCCTGAGCTGGACTTGGTGGCTCATGCCTGTATTCCCAGCTACTTGGAAGTCTGAGGAGGGTGGACCCCTTTAGCCCAGGAGTTTGAGGCTGCAGCGTGCCATGATCGTACCACTGTATTCCAGTTTGGACAACAGAGTGAGACCCCAACTCAAAAAAAAAAAATTCTTGCCTTTTCTTTATGAGGCTATTCTGATACCACTCACCCAGAGAATTCAAGCATCCTTCGTTTCCATTATCACATCAGTGCTGACAATGACAAAACATTTTCAGATCATCCCATCTCTCCCACAAACTCCAGTGCCATATTTAATCTAGATACAAGATATCTCCACTTGGATAGCCCATTGTCATTGCAAATTCAATATACCTAATACCAAACCTGACACCTTTCCAAAAAAACCAGCTCTACTTTTGTAAGAATCAAGGTCTAGTCAGGAGACAGAAATTATACCAGTTATTTGGACAGACAGAATTGAATATAAAGAATTGTTGCTGGGCTGGGTGGCTCAGCCTGTAATCCCGCGCCTTTGGGAGGCTGAGGTGAGTGGATTGCCTGAGCCTGCGGGTTCAAGACCTGCCTGGGCAGCGAGACCTCATCTCTACAATAAATTAGCCGGGCGTGGTAGCGCATGCCTGTAATTTCAGCTACTCGGAAGGCTGAGGCGGAAGGATCGCTGGAGCCCAGCAGGTCGAGGCTGTGGTGGCCGGGAGCAGCCACTGCACTCCAGTCTGGGCAACAGAGTGAGACTCCAACTCAAAAAAAAAAAAAAAGAGAGACCTCATCTTTACAGTAAAACAAAAATTAGCCGGGCATGGTAGTGCACACCTGTAGTTCCAGCTACTTGGAAGGCTGAGGTGGAAGGATCGCGCGAGCCCAGCAGGTAGAGGCTGCGGTGGCCGGAAGCGGTCACTGCACTCCAGTCTGGGTGACAGAGTGAGACTCCAACTCAAAAAAAAAAAAAAAAGAATTGTTAAGTAGGTATAAAGTTGTTAACTATGTAACTGAAATGGTGAAAAGAGAACTCTAAAGACCACAGAGCTAGAAATTGCAGAAAGCAGATGCTCCTCTCTACAGCTGAGGGAACAAAAGAAGAGGCTAGCGTTATTAGCACATTGAAGCTTAAAGAAAGGTCCCCACAGAATTGAAATTCGGACATGGGAGGAGAGCAGGCGCTGATGTCTCCAAGGGGGTGTGGTAATTCTGTCTGAAAGATTGAAAACTGGATGCAGCTCCTACCAAGAGAAGCACTGCTGGGGTGAAGAAATGCTGCTCAGTGCTGCTCACAGGAAATGCAATTAGATAGGAAGCCCATGTGGGATGAACAAAAGGCAGTAATTCATTCTCGTTTCTCCAGCCTTCCAGTATCCCTCTAGCATCCCTCAGTGGCAGAGCTAAACAGGGAGCCAGCTGGAGAGCCAGGTGGAATACCAGCCCCAGCATCACAATGCAGTTGGGTTTGGAGCTGAGAGACTTAATAACTGACACAGCTTCTGAACTATATTAGTTAGAGTCCAGCCAGGAAGCAGAACTCATTCTGTATTTCAGAGGGATTTTACAACAAGGAATTGGTACATGGGTAATAGAAGAGCTAAGAAGCCAAACAGGGCAGAAGGAAGCAATCTGGAGGTTGGCGACAGCAGGCAGTTGCTACCACCCCCTAGACTGGAGGGACAATGGGTGTCAGTGGAGTTACCAGAATCCAGAGTCTAAGGGCATCCAGAGGCCACTAGAATCATGGCAAGGTCTACATGGAGGGAACTAGAATCATGGAGAGAAAGGCTGTCTGGCCAAGGAGGGGGAGATGCAGCTGCTAGGAATAATGCAGGAAGCAGTGGATGCAGGAAATAAATAAACTGGCTTCTCACTCCCCTTCCCTACATTCTTCTGCCAGGGACTTCCACTGCCGGAACCCATCCAGAAGCCTCAGGGTAAGAACCTGGGAAACGTAGTTCCGTATGTTACAAGACAGAGTGGATAAGAGCAGAAAAGGATCTGAGAGAACTGCAAATAGCCGGTTCACTAATTTTTCCATTTATATCAGTGGTCGCACCACTCTCCCAACTTCCCTGCTCACAATCCCCAGTATCTTTAGTTTTCTCAACTGCAAGTCCCACAATCAGTCACTTGATCTGTAGTGTGTTTCCCCTAAAAGGTCTCCAATATTTCTCCATTTCCATCACATTGGTCTGACTTAATTCAGGCCCTCGCCATAGAAGATATGAATTAGTGCTACATTCTCTTCCCTAATTGGTCTCGAACCTCCAGTTTCTATCTGTTACTGTCCCTTCTATATGGTCTATTTCAGGGTCACCAAATTATGGCCAATGGGCCAAATCTAGCCCGCCACCTATTCTTAGGTTTTAAAGGATTTTTTCACTGATGTATAATGGTTGTACATATTGTAGGGGTACGTGTGATATTTTGATACTTGTATGCAATACGTAATGATCAAATATGTGTAATTGGGATATTCATCACTTTAAACATTTATCTTTTCTTTGTGTTGGGAATATTATAAAACTTCTTGGTTTTTGTTTTTGTGTTTTGAGTTGGGGTCTCACTGTCTCCCAGGCCTGGAGTGCAGTGGTGCAATCATGGCCTACGCAGCCACAACTTTCTGGGCCTCAGGTGATCCTTCCACCTCAGCCTCTTGAGTAGCTGGGATTACAGGCACATGCCAGCACGTCTGGCTAATGTTTTTAGTTTTGTAGAGACAAGGTCTTGCTATGTTGCACAGGCTGGTCTTAAACTCCTGCTCAAACAATTCTGCCTTGGCCTCCCAAAGTGCCTGTACCACAGATGTGAGCCCAAATCTTCTTGTACCTACAATTTTATTGAAACACTGCCATATGCTCATTCATTTACATATTGTCTGTTGTTGCTTTCTCATTATAGTCACAGACTTTAGTATTTGTAACAGAGACCGTATGGCCCCAAATATTTTTACTCTCTGACCCTTTACAAAAGAGTTTGCTGACCCCTGCAATGGAATAGAATTCCAAACTAATTACCAAACTAATCTTTCTAAAACATCTTTTTCTCTATCATTTTTCTATCTTCTTTTTTTTTTCTTTTGAGTTGGAGTCTCACTCTGTTGCCCGGGCTGGAGTGCAGTGGTACACTCATGGCCACCACAGCTTCGACCTGCTTGGTCAGGTCATCCTTCTGCCTCAGCCTTCCAAGTAGTTGGAACTACAGGCGTGTGTCACCATGCCTGGCTAATTTTTTTTCTAATTTATTGTAGAAATGAAATCTCGCCAAGTTGCCCAGGCAGGTCTCGAACCTCAGGACTCAGGCGATCCTCTCATCTCCACCTCTCAAAGTGCTGAGATTACAGGCGTGAGCCACCACAACCAGCTCCTATCTTCAAATTATTACTCATGTCTACAAAATAAAACCCAAAGCCCACAGTTTGCCATGATTCAACATTTTCCCAAACTTGAAGCAGTATTAAATTAATGCTGAAATTAATGATTTAATGAGATAGTGAATATAACTTAGCATAATTCCCAGCACATAATGGACCATCAATAATCAAGGTGTCATCACTGTTATTTCATCTACTCTCCTATTGCTGTTTACCATATATCTCTTACTCTAGTCACACTTGCCCCATTTTTTGATGTCTATATTACCAATAATACATCAATTGCTTTTTAAAAGTAGTGTACGGTTGGATTATAACTCCCAAAAATGTGTATGTTGAAGTCCTAATCTCTACTACCTGAGAATATGACCCTATTTGGAGATAAGATCTTTAAAGAGGTGATTAAGTTAAAGTGAGGTGTTTGGGGCTTTTTTTAGGGTAGACCCTAATCCAATATGACTGGTGCCTTTGAAAGAAGAGGAAATTTGGACACATCAGGCAACACCAGAAGCATATGCAGACAGAGGGACAATCATGTGAAGACAGTGAGAAGGGAGTCCTCTGCAAGCCAAGGACTGGGGCATCAGAAGAAACCAAGCCTTCTGATACCTTGATTCTGGACTTCTAGCCTGCAGAACTGAGAAAAATAAATTTCTGTTGTTTAAGCCAAATACCAATGCCTGGTATTTTTTTTATGGCACCACTAGAAAACTAATACAAATAGCAACTAAGAGTACAAACAAAATATACAAACATTACAAGAAATGTTAAAACTACAGAAAAATATAAAGAAGAAAATAAAAATCACCTGTAATTCCATTAAGTGATAACCATCATAAGATATCTGATATATTTTCTGCCAGGCTTACTTTTTAAGACAAATTTATTGTTCTCATTCTCACAAATTTACCCTCATAATATATTTTTATATTATTCTTTCACAATTATGAACAATTTTACTAAATCATGAAAATGTTGCCACCTTGTTATCAAAAACACGTTTTGAAATGGATGCATATTGTTCTATTGAATAAATGCAGCCTAAGTCATTTTTATTACCCTATTATTTAAACTGTAGATTGGCCTTTCTTTTTTTTGTTGGAGTCTCACTCTGTCGCCCAGACTAGAGTGCAGTGGCACGCTCCCGGCCACCACAGCCTCGACCTACTGGGCTCCGGGGATCCTTCTGCCTCAGCCTTCCAAGTAGCTGGAACTACAGGCATGCGCTACCACACTTGGCTAATTTTTTGATTTATTGTAGAGATGAGGTCTCACCAAGTTGCCCAGGAGGGTCTTGAACCTGTGGGCTCAGGCAATCCACTCACCTCAGCCTCCCAAGGCACAGGATTACAGGTTGAGCCACCAAGTCCGGCTGATTGGCCTTTCTTTTTAGCACAGTGGCTCATGCCTATAATCCCAGCACTTTGGGATGCCAAGGAAAAAGGATAGCTTGATCCCAGGAGTTCAAGACAAGCCTGAGGAACATAGCAAGACCTCATCTCTACCAAAAAAATTTTTTAAATTAGCCAGGTGTGGTGGTGCGTGCCTGTAGTCCCAGTTATTTGGGAGGCTGATGCAATAGGGTCACTTGGGCTCAGGAATTTGAGGCTGCAATGAGCTGTGATTGTATCACTGTGCTCCGGCCTGGGCAATAGAGTGAGACCTTGACTCAAAAATAAATAAATAAGTAAATAAATAGATAAAATGTAGATTGTTCCAATTGTATTATTTTAAATAATGCTATAATGAACATCTATTAATATAACTGTGATTTTCCAGGCTAAAGTCTTTATCAAGGGATTACAGGTTCTATCATAAATCAAAGAATTAGCTGGATTATTGCAGCCTTCTTCATAATGTCCTCCACACACCACACTCATTGCTGCTTCCATGTCTGTCATCTTGCTCCCTCTATCTGGAAGCATCACCTAAAATCTTATCCACTCTCCCCTTTCAAAAATCTCCCTATTGTTGTGGCCCACATTAATTTTGCCCTCACAACCTGTATTTTGTTACGAGTTGGGGACCAAAAAAAAAAAAAAAACATTATTTCTTTAAAAATTGTGTGCTTTTTTTTTTTTTTTTTTTAAGTCAGAGTCTCGCTGTTGCCCAGGCTGGAGTGCAGTGGCAAACTCACTGCAGCCTCAACCTGCTGGGCTCAGGCGATTCTTCCACCCCAGCCTTCCAAGTAGCTGGAACTACAATCATGTGCCACCACATCCAGCTAATTTTTTGATTTATTATAGAGACAAGGTCTCACCAAGTTGCCCAGGCTGGCCGCAAACACCTGGATTCAGGCAAACCTCTCACCCCGGCCTCCCAAATTGCTGGGATTACAGGCTTGAGCTACAGAGCCTGGCTGTATGCTTATTCTTACATGTTTAAACTTCAGTCACCTTCAAAGTATTCTCCATTTGAGGCATTACACCTATCAAGATAGCTTTTCCACTGCTCAAAACAGGTGTTTGTTTTTGTCAGAGTCTCACTCTGTTACTCAGTCTGGAGGGCAATGACATGCTCATAGCCACTGCAGCCTTGACCTGCTGAGCTCAGGTGACCCTTCTGCCTCAGACTTCCAAGTGGCTAGAACCACAGGCATATGCCACCACGCCTGGCTAATTGTAGAGACAAGGATCTGCCAAGTTGCCCAGGCTGGTCTTGAATCCGTGGGCTCAATCCTCTTGCCTCAGCCTCCCAAAGGGCTGGGATTACAGGTGTGAGCCATCCTGCCCAACCTTCAAAACCATTTTTAAACCCATAAGTTTTGATGCCATTTAGTGCTTCTGCCATTTTTTGTTTCACCTCTTCCATATCGGCAAAATGTTTCCATTTGAGGATGTTTTTCAACCAGGGAAATAAAAAAAAAAGTCACTTGGAGCAAGATCGGGTGAATAGGGAGGGTAGGGCATGGAGATTATGCCCTTTTTGGTCATACTTCAGTGTGGTATAGGCAGGTGCGTTGTCATGGTGGAAGAACCAGTCATCTCTTTGCCACAACTCAGGACGTTTCTTCCATAAATCATGATGCAACCTTCTCAAAACTTCCAAATAAAAACTTTGGTTGACTGACTGATCCAGAGAAACAAGTTCCAAATGTACTACAAGGTTCCTGCTCTCCAGAAGATAAATCTGAGTTTTTTGGGGCCGCCTCCACCATATACTCTCCTTAAAAGTACTTTAAGCATGTAATTTATATGTATTTTCTCCATATTTGGACTATAAACTCCTCTACGGCTTTTTTTCTTTTTCCTTTTTTTGAGTCAGTCTCATTCTGTCACCCAGGCTGGAGTGCTGTGGCATGCTCACAGCCACCACAACCTCGACCTGCTGGGTTCAGGCAATCCCTTCCACTTTAGCCTTCCAAATAGCTGGAATTACAAGTGTACACCACCATACCCGGCTTTTTTTTTTTTTTTTTAAATTATAGAGACGAGGTCTCACCTGTAATTCCAGAACTTTGGGAGGCCAAGGCAAATGGATTGCCTCAGCCTGGGTTCAAGACCAGCCTGGGCAACTTGGCAAGACCTCTTTGCTACAATAAATTTAAAAAATTAGCTGGGCATAGTTGCACACGCTTGTAGTTCCAGCTACTTGAAAGACTGAGACAGACGGATCACCGGAACCCAGCGGGTCGATGCTGGGGTGACTATGAGTGTGCCACTGCACTCTAGCTTGGGTGATGGAGTGAGACTCCAACTCAAAAAAAAAAAAAAAAAAGAATATAGGCTTCAAGAAGGGGATATTGACTTAAGTGTATCTCTTTTTTTTTTTTTTAGTTGGAGTCTCACTCTATCACCCAGACTGGAGTGCAGTGGCCGCTCCCGGCCACCGCAGCCTCCACCTGCTGGGCTCCCGCGATCCTTCCGCCTCAGCCTTACAAGTGGCCGGAATTACAGGCATGTGCTACCACGCCCGGCTGATTTTTTGATTTATTGTAGAGATGAGGTCTCGCTGCCCAGGCGGGTCTCGAACCCACGGGCTCAGGCAATCCACTCACCTCAGCCTCCCAAAGGCATGGGATTACAGGCTGAGCCACCGAGCCCAGCATTAAGTGTATCTCTATTGCCTAGAGCAGTGCCAGATATATATCAAGAATTCAACAAACGTCTTGTGTAATACATGGCTGTTGAATGAATGACCTTTTAAATGATGCTATAGTAGGAATTATTTAATTATAACATAGTTAGTTTCTCTCTTTTTTTTTTTTTTGAGTTGGAGTCTCACTCTGTCACCCAGACTGGAGTGCAGTGGCCGCTCCCGGCCACCGCAGCCTTGACCTGCTGGGCTCCAGCAATCCTTCCGCCTCAGCCTTCCAAGTAGCTGGAATTACAGGCGCACGCTACCACGCACGGCTAATTTTTTGATTTATTGTAGAGATGAGGTCTCACCAAGTTGCCCAGGTGGCTCTCGAACCCACAGGCCCAGGCAATCCACTCACCTCAGCCTCCCAAGGCGCGGGATTACAGGCTGAGCCACCGAGCCCGGCTTCCTCCTCTTAAATTAACAAATTCCTAGAGACTATATCTTTTAAAAATTGATTGATTTTGGGAGGCGGAGGCAGAAGAATTGCCTGAACCCAGGGGTTCGAGACATGCCTGGGCAACTTGGTGAGACCTCATCTCCACAATAAATAAAAAAATTGGCTGGGTGTGGTGGTGTGCACCTATGGTTCCAGCTACTTGAAAGGGTAAGATGGTAGGATTGCCTGAGCCCAGCAAGTCAAGGCTGCGGTGGCCATAAGTGTGCCACTGCACTCCAGCCTGGGTAACAGTGAGATTCCGACTCAAAAAAAAAAAATTGACTGATTAAGCACAAACAGTATTCTGCCTAGGGAGAGCTCGTCCATGCATAATTAATGACAGAAAATTACACATAAGACTTTAATATAGAGACATGACATAATAAACAGTGAAATGCAGACTCAGAGTCCATTCAAATAAACAGTGTAATTTTGCAAAAGACAATATTGCTTTGTTTTATTGTTTATTCTGCTTGGAGTGCCATATAATTTTCTTTCTCTTTCTTTCTCTGTATCTATTAATAAAGGCTAAAATTTTAAATGGTTTTTTCAATGAAGCTATCCTTGATGTATTCTGAGAAATAATTTCTCTCTTCAGAAATGCCAAAGCACTTCATTCAATCTTCAATGTGGCACAAAAGGAAGATTATCCATGTTGGATGAAAAAGTAAAGTAATTATCCGGAGAGTTCACTTTTTAAAATTTTGCATTCAAAATATATGGATAACTAAGGAAAATATACTGTTTTGACAAGGCAATGATTCTATAAACTTTTTTTAACTTACAAATAAAATTTATGTATAACTTACATAAAATGTTCCTGTTTAAGTGAGTTTAAGTGCTGAGTTTTGATAAACATATTCATCTATGTGCCCACCACTATAATCAAAGTACAGATTACTTCTGTCTTCACAAAACGTTCTCTCAAGTCCATCTGCAACCATATTCTACCCTCACCGACCCACCTACAGTTCTAAGCAATCACTGATCTGCTTTTTGTCACTGTAGATTAGCTTCACAGTTCTAGAACGTCATATAAATGGAACTGTACTATGTATTCTTTTACATCTTGTCTTCTTTTCGTCAGCATAGTGTTTTTGAGATTTCCTCCATGTTGATATGTGTATCAGTAGTCTACTCCTTTCTGTTGCTGAGTAGTATGCCATTGCATGAATATACCAGAATGTATCTATCCACACTGAAGAGCATTGGGGTTGTTGTCAGTTTTATGTTATTATTAATAAAGCTTCCATAAACACTCATGTACAAGTCGGTTTGTGGACATATGCTTTCATTTCTATTGAATCAACACCTAGGGGCAGAACTGCTTGGTATATAGTAGGCATATAGGAAACTGTCAAGTGATTGTACCATTTTGCACTCCTACCAGCAATTTAAGCAAGTTCTAGTTGGTTTACCTGCTCATCAATACTTGGTATTGTCAGTAAATTAATTTCAGAGGTGTGCTGGCTCCCTTTCCATCTGTGAAAGGTAAATAATAAATTTTCCTTCCTTCTAAAAAAAATTAATTTCAGCAATTCCAGTAGCTGTGTACAATGTGTTATCATTGTAGTTATTTGGCAACTCCCTGATAACTAATAATTCTGAGCATCTCTTTATGTGATTTTTTGGCCATTCATTTTGGTATCTTCTTCTGTGAAATTCCTTTTCAAAACATTTGCCCATTTTCACTGGGCTGTTTTGCCTCTAACTGTTGAGTTGTAAGAAGAGCTCTTTATATATATTCTAGATACAAATCCTTTGTTGGATGTGTGTGTTGTAACTATTTTCCTCCCAGATTGTGGTTTGCCTTTAATTTTTCTAATGGCATCTTTCAAAGATCAAAAGGTTTTTAATTTTGATAAAGTCTATTAATCAAATTTTTATTTTTTTATTTTTTTGAGTTGGAGTCTCACTCTGTCACCCAGGCTGGAGGGCAGTGGCATGCTCCCGGCCACCACAGCCTCGACCTGCTGGGCTCAGGTGATCTTTCCGCCTCAGCCTTCCAAGTGGCTGGAACTACAGGCATGCGCCATCACACCCGGCTAGTTTTTCTGTGTTTGTTTATTGTAGAGATGAGCTTCCACCAAGTTGCCCAGGCTGGTCTCAAACCCGTGGGCTCAGGCAGTCCTCTCACCTTTACCTCCCAAAGTGCTGGGATTATAGGCGTGCGCCACTGCACCCTGCCCAAATTTTTATTTTAAAATTAGTGTTTTTTGTGTCCTAGGAAATCTTTGTCTACTACCAAGGTTTTCTTTTGTATCTTTTTCTAGAAAATTTATAGTTTTAGCTTAAGTTAAATCTATGTGTATAATCAACTTGAAGTTAATTTGTATATATAGCACAAGCTAAGGGTTTGGGTTTAAATTTTTCTGCAGATATATCTGGTTGCTCCAGCAGTATTTGCTGAAAAGACTTTCCTTTTCACTTTGAATTATCTTGGCACTCTTTTTGGGGGTAGGGGGAGGGCAGGGTCTCACTCCGTTTCCCTGGCTGGAGTGCAGTGACATGATCACGACTCCCCGCAGCCTCAACCACCTGGGCTCAGGCAATCCTTCCACCTCAGCCTCCTGAGTAGCTAAGACTATAGGCAAATACCTCCATGCCCAGTTAATTTTTTTATTTTGTGTAGAGATGAAGTCCTGCTATGTTGTCCAGCTGGTCTAAAACTCCTGGGCTCAAGCAATCCTCCCACTTCTGCCTCCCAAAGTGCTGGAATTACAGGCATGAGCCCCCAAACCTAGACCAAAAGAAAAGAACTTGAAGAAAAATAAAAACTCTACTCCAGTGAAAACAAAAATGATAAGAGAAACAGCCTTACTGCTGACACGAAAAAAGTTTTAGTAGTCTGTATAAAGATCAAAGCAGTGCCGGGCGCGATGGTTTATGCCTATAATCCCAGCCTGGGCAACTTGTTGAGACCTTATCTCTACAACAAATCAAAAAGTTTGCTGGATGAGATGGTACGCACCTGTAGTTCCAGTTACTTGGAAGGCTGAAGTGGAAGAATCTCCTGAACCCAACAGGTTGAGGCTGCGGTGGCCACGAGCATGCCACTGCACTCCAGACTGGGTGACAGAGTGAGACTTTGACTCAAAAAAAAAAAAAATACATTCGTAAGACTGTAGCTAGGGATTTCATAGATAGTGATTCCTCTGATGGATCCTGGCAAAATCAATTGAAAGTCTTCTGGAAATGATTCACTATTCTAGAACCCATTTGAGATTCATGGGAGGAGGTCTAGATATCAACATTAACAAGAAAGAGGTTGATTCCACCTCTCATGAATGACTTTGAGGGATGTAAGACTTCAGTGGAGAAAGTAACAGCAGATGTGGTGGAAACAGCAAAAGAAATAGAATCAGAAGTGAAGCCAGGCATAGTGGCTCACATGTGTAACCTCAGTACTTTGGGAGGTGGGGATGAGAGGATTGCTGAACCCAGAGGTTTGAGAGCAGCATGGGCAACTTGACAAGACCTCGTCTCTACAATAAATTTTTTTTTTCTTTTTTTTGAGTTGGAGTCTCACTCTGTCGCCCAGACTGGAGTGCAGTGGCCGCTCCCGGCCACCGAAGCCTCAAACTGCTGGGCTCCAGCGATCCTTCTACCTCAGCCTTCCAAGTAGCTGGAACCACAGGCGCACACTACCACGCCCGGCTAGTTTTTGATTTATTGTAGAGATGAGGTTTCCCCAAGTTGCCCGGGCGGGTCTCGAACCCACAGTCTCAGGCAATCCACTCACCTCAGCCTCCCAAGGCGCGGGATTACAGGCTGAGGCACCGAGCCCGTCTTACAATAAATTTTTTTAAAAATTAGCCAGACATGGTGGTGCATGCCCGTAGTTCCAGCTACTGGGAAGGCTGAGGCAGGATTGCCTGAGCCCAGCAGGTGGAGGCTGTGGTGGCCATGAGCATGCCACAGTACTCCAGCCTGGGAGACAGAGTGGATTCTGATTTTTAAAAAAGAGAGAGAGAGAGAAAGGCTGGGCACGGTGGCTCAAGTCTGTAATCCCAGCCCTTTAAGAGGCTGAGGCGAGAGGATTGCCTGAGTCCAGGGATTAGAAACCAGCCTGGGCAATTTGGAGAGACTTCGGCTCCATGATAAATCAAACAATTAGCCGGGCGTGGTGGCATGCGCCTGTAGTTCCAGTTATTTGGAAGGTTGAGGCGGAAGGATCCCCTGAGCCCAGCAAGTTGAGACTGCAGTGGCCGTGAGCATGCCACTGCACTTCAGCCCGGGTGACAGAGTGAGACTCTGACTAAAAGAGAGAGAGAGAGAGAGAGAGAGAGAGAGAGACTGAGAGAGAAGTGGAACCTGAAAATGTGACTGAATTACTGGAATCTGATGATAAACCTCTAATAAATGAAGAATTGCTTCTTATAGATGAGCAAAGAAAGAGGTTTCTTGAGATGAAGTTTCTACTGATGAAGATGCTATGAACTGTTTTTTGGTTGTTTTTTTTTTTTGAGTTGGAGTCTCACTCTGTCACCCAGACTGGAGTGCAGTGGCCGCTCCCGGCCACCGCAGCCTCGACCTGCTGGGCTCCAGCAATCCTTCCGCCTCAGCCTTCCAAGTAGCTGGAACTACAGGCGCGCGCTACCAAGCCCAGCTAATTTTTGATTTATTGTAGAGATAAGGTCTCGCCAAGTTGCCCAGGCAGGTCTCGAACCCACGGGCTTAGGCAATCCACTCACCTCAGTCTCCCAAAGCAGAGCAATCTTTCTAAAAATCTTTCATTATACTTTTAGTTACATTAGTTTTTTTTAAATAGCGATGGGTTCTCACTATGCTTTTTTTTTGTTTTGTTTTTTGTTTTTATTTTAGTTGGAGTCTCGCTCCGTCGCCCAGACTGGAGTGCAGTGGGCACTCCCAGCCACCGCAGTCTTGACCTGCTAGGCTCCGGCGATCCTTCCAAGTAGCTGGAACTACAGACGCACTACCACACCCAACTAATTTTTGATTTATTTAGAGATGAGGTCTCGCCAAGTTGCCCAGGTGGGTCTCGAACCCACGGCTTCAAGCAATTCACTCACCTCAGCCTCCCAAAGGCACGGGATTACAGGTTGAGCCACCGAGCCCAGGCATATATTTTAAAATTAATGTATGTACACTGTACTTTTAGACACAATGCTATTGCACACTTAAGAGACTGCAGTATAGTGTAAACATAATTTTTTTTGTAGTGGTAAATAAAACAATTTGTGTGACTCATTTATTGCAGTATTCACTTCATTGCAGTGGTCTGGAACCCAGCCTACATCTCTGAGATCTGCCTGTACCTCTCAGCTATTTGTTGCTGCACAACAAAGTCCTCCAAAAGTTAGTGGTTTAAAATCATAATCATGTTATTTATTTGCCTATAATTTTGCAACTTGGGCAGGGCAGGACAGACATAGCCTTCCTTAGCGCCACATGGGGTCATCTGGGGAGGTGCTAATGGGCTAGAGAATCTACTTCTAAAATGGCCTCCTTCACGTGGCTGGTAAGCTGGTGTTGACTATTGGCTAGGAGTTCAACTGAGGCTTTAGCCTGGACCTTGGTGTTCCTCCATGTGGTTAGGTTTGTTTTTCACAGCATGGAAGTCTGAGAAGGAAGATTCCTTCCTTTTTTTTTTTTGAGTTGGAGTCTCACTCCATCGCCCAGGTTGGAGTGCAGAGACATGCTCAGGCCATCACAGCCTCGAACTGCTGGGCTCAGGCGATCCTTCCACTTCAGCCTTCCAAAAAGCTGGAACTACATGCACATGACACCACACCCAGCTTATTTTTTGATTTACTGTAGAGATGAGGTCTCACCAAGTTGCCCAGGTTGGTCTCAAACCCCTGAGCTCAAGCAATCCTCTCACTTCAGTCTCCCAAAGTGCTGGGATTACAGGTTTGAGCCACTGTGCCTAGCCTGAGAAGACTTCTAATATAACTGCTGGCTTCCCCCGACTGCAAAAGCAGAAGCTAACAGGACTTCTTAAGACATAGAACCAGAACTGGCACAGTATCACTTCCAATGCATTTTATTGATTAAAGCAAGTCACAAGGCCAGCCCAGATTCAAGAGGAGAGAATGCCCAATAGTGCAAATACTGAGAGGCATGGTTCATCTGGGACTGCTAAAGTAACAGACTACCATAAGACAGAAGTTCTCAAAAAATGTTCTGTAGCTGTATATATGGACTGACAATTAAGTTTGCAAACTTGCCACTATGCACTTTCGTTGGCTGTACTGTACAAACAACTCAGTAAGGTTTCATAATCTTGGTATATCAGTGTCTCATGGCTGTGTTTGTGTCCATGTGTGGCAGTGTCTTGCTGAGTGGTGCTCATTATTGTTGTTCCATGATTTTGTGAGCCGTTGCAAGAATATCAGAGCTTGAATTAGAGCAACAAACAAATACTAAATTTCTTGTTAAGCTTGGCTAGAGTGGGAGTGAAATCAAGGATATGTTATTCCAAGTTTATGGTGATAATGCCATGAAGAAAACAGCAACATACAAATGGATTAAACATTTTTCTGAGGGGAGAGAAAGCGTTACTCGTGGAGAGAGGTCAGGATGGCCAGTCACAAGCAGAACTGATGAAAACATTATAGAAATTTGTTGAATTATGCGTCAAACTTGTCTACTGACTGTGAGAAACACAGCAGACCAAATAAACATTGACAGAGAAACAGGAAAATCTTAACCGAAAATCTTGGCATGAAAAAGGTGTGTGTAAAAATGGTCCCGAAACAGCCAGGTGCAGTGGCTCTTGCCTATAATCCCAGCACTTTGGGAGGGCAAGGTGAGAGGATTGTCTAAGCCCACAGGTTCCAGACCAGCCTAGGCAACTTGGCGAGACCTCATCTCTACAATAAATCAAAAAATTAGCTGGGCGTGGTAGCACATGCCTGTAGTTCCAGCTACTTGGAAGGCTGAGGTAGAAGGATCACCTAAGCCCAGCAAGTCAAGGCTGCAGTGGTCAGGAGTGTGCCACTGCCCTCCAGCCTGGGTAACAGAGTAAGACTTCAACTCAAAAAAAAAAAAAGGTTCCCAAAGGAGCTCTTACATCACGACAGTGCACCAGCTCACACAGCACTATCTGTAAGGGAGTTTTTAGCCAGTAAACAAATGGCTGTATTGGAACACCCTCCCTACTCACCTGATCAGGCCCCTAATGACTTTTTTCTTTACCTGGAGGAAATAATGAAAGGAAGAAATTTTCAGGATATCAAGGGTAATACAACGACAGCTCTGATGGCCATTCCAGAAAAAGAGTTCCAAAATTGCTTTCACAAGTAGACTAGGTGCTGGTGTCAGTATATAGCTTCCAAGGGGAGTGCTTCAAAGATGACCATAGTGATATTCAGCAATGAGGTATGAAGCACTTTTTCTAGGATAAGTTCACAAATTTAATTGTCAGACCTCATATTTATCACCTTTAACTGTATTGATTTTTTAAGTAAATTAAAGCTTTAGGCTGGGCTCAGTGGCTCAGCCTGTAATCCCAGCGCTTTGGAAGGTCAAGGTGAGTGGATTGCCTGAGCCCGCGGGTTCAAGACCCACCTGGGCAACTTGGCAAGACCTCATCTCTACAATAAATCAACAAACTCAGCCGGGCGTGGTAGCGCATGCCTGTAATTCCGGCTACTTGGAAGGCTGAGGCGGAAGGATCGCCAGAGCCCAGCAGGTCGAGGTGGCCGGGAGCAGCCACTGCACTCCAGTCTGGGCAACAGAGTGAGACTCCAACTCAAAAAAAAAAAAAAAGATAATCTCTTTTTAAAAAGATGTTTACAATAGATGTTCACATATCAAAAATCTATTGATGTTTACAATAGCATCCAACATATGTTAGTTCATACCATTAATTATTACGAAGTCTGTATGTTTCTTTGCCTATTTTTACCATTTCTGTCAAGTACATTTATAGCCATCCCAAATTAGCAGTGACTGAAATCATTTCAGCCTTATGTATCTTTTCCAAACTAAACTTTGTTGTTCAGAATACACTGTATATCAAGAGACGTTGTAAGGGTTTGAAAACAATCAACTCCCACTTTGCTGAGTAGAAATTTTTTTCCTTGCAGGACTTCAACTTGTATACTTTTTAGGAATGCTCTCAGCTTCAAGAGACAGAATCCCCAAGCAACAGAGACTTAGAGTCTAGACGATAAAGGCCTTTAATTATCCTACACAACGCAGAGGTCCTCAAACTTTTAAAACAGGGGGCCAGTCTGAGGGACAGTGAACTGGCCCCTGTTTTAAAAGTTTGAGGACCCCTGGGTAACTCCAAGCTTGGTACAGCCATTCAATAACATTATCAAACATTTAGGTTTTTTTCCATCTTCCCATTCAACCATCTTCAGCATGTTAGTTTTTCATCTTTAGACTTGTCCTCTACTAGGTCACAGTCCTCACACAACCCCGCATGAGGAAATAATAAGGTGGAATCTCCTCTTGAATCTTTGTCCGTTTATCTCCGAGGAAAAGATTTCCCAGAAGCAGCCTTCATTTCTGTCAGACTCTGTTCTACTCTCAAATTTCATTGCATCTGCGATTAATACAGCAATAACAATCGAACATCCCTGAGCAATAAAAACCCTTGCCAAGCACAGCTAACACTGTCCTGAGACTTTTTTTCTTTTTTAAGTTGATGTCTCCCTCTGTCACCCAGGCTGGAGTGCAGGGGCAAGCTCCTGGTCACCGCAGCCTCGAGCTGCTGGGCTCAGGCGATCCTTCCGCCTCTGCCTTCCAAGTAGCCGGAACTACAGGCACGCGCCACCATGCCCGGCTAGTTTTTGTTTTGTTTTGTTTTTTAATTGTAGAGAGAAGGGCTCGCCAAGTTGCCCAGGCTAATCTCGAACCCAAGGGCTCAGGCAATCCTCTCACCTCGGCCTCCCAAAGTGCTGGGATTATAAGCGTGAGCCACCGCGCCCGGCCCTGAGACTGCTTTTAACCCAACAAGTCCGAGGACAATCGCGGCTTTAGGAGACGGAAGAAAATCCCCCAGGTTTACGCCGTCACTAACGACGGCAGCTAGCCCGGCTCTTAAATTCAATCTCCTGGCAATCTCCACAAAACACCCTCTACGCGATCTTAGTCACGTGGCCCTTTGCGTCTTCTCACCCACTTCAAATATGGCCGCCAAACTCCATCCTCCTTTACCGTCAGCTCCGCGGTGACCGCTCCGGCTTCATGCCCACTTCCAAAAGGGCCTCCCCCCGCGGGGCTGTGGCTCCGAGTGCGCACGCGCGAATGCAAACCCTCTTCCGGGCAAGATGGCGATGGGGCTGGTGTGCGGCCTCCGGGGGCTTCTGCGCCTGCTACGGCCCGGGCGGCAGGTAAGGGTGCCCTGGGGCTAAACGCAGGGATGCGGCCGTGACCCTGAGACCCGAGCCCAAGGGCACTTCTTCCTGGGGGCATGAGTGGGCTCTGGCCAGCTCACCGGGACCTGAGTGTGTCATGACCTCGGGTCGCGTGAGGACGCAGGAGGGTCACTCCTCCGGCTCCGCGGGCTCGGCTGCGCCGTTTCTCTGTCAGTTCCGGAGACCCGGCCTCGCCCCTCCGAGGGCAACTCAGCCTGGTCCCTGGGCCCCGGCGTGGGTCTGCGGCAACCGAGATGCGGAGAACCCGGGCTGGAGCTCCGCTCTGCTCGCGCTAGCTGCGTGTGTCCGGGCCAGCCGCCTGCACGCGGAGAGCGGGCAGTGTCCTCGCCTCTGGAGGAGCGAGCGTCGTGAATGCCCTGGGCCCCCACGCTGGGACTCCTCCCGGCAAAGGGGCTCCATCCTGGTTTACCTGCTCAGTTCCACAGCGTCGCAGAGTCCTCGCGGTGGCCCCGGAAACCGCCGGCCGCAGGGCTCCTGGTCCCGGCCGTCCCGTGCTGCAGTCGCCCGCACTACGTCCTCCTCGCCGCCCCCGGCCCCCGCTGCCTCAGTACCTCGGCCGTTTTGTTTGCAGAAGCCCAGGTAGGAGACTTTGTTCCTGCAGGGTTTAGAGTGGTGCTTCTTGGATGGTTTCCTTTTTATTTTGTTTTGTTTTTATTTTATTTTGTTTTGTTTTTATTTTATTTTGTTTTATTTTGGGGAGGAGGAATATGGAGCAGAGTTCTCGTCCACACTCCACACAGCTCTCCAAAATGTTAGCACATCTCTGCTTGGGATGGATTTTCTTTCTTTTTTTTTTCTTTTTTGAGTTGGAGTCTCACTCTGTCACCCAGACTGGAGTGCAGTGGCCGCTCCCGGCCACCGCGGCCTCGACCTGCTGGGCTCCGGCGATCCTTCTGCCTCAGCCTTCCAAGTAGCTGGAACTACAGGCGCGCGCTACCACGCCCGACTAATTTTTTTGATTTATTGTAGAGATGAGGGCTCGCCAAGTTGCCCAGGCAGGTCTCGAACCCGCGGGCTCAGGCAATCCACTCACCTCAACCTCCCAAGGTGCGGGATTACAGGCTGAGCCACCGAACCCGGCTTGGGATAAATTTTCAGTTCAGTTGGGAAATGATTGAAAGTACAACAGGAGGCCGGGCTCGGTGGCTCAGCCTGTAATCCCAGCACTTTGGGAGGCCGAGGCGAGTGTGTTGCCTGAGCCGGCAGGTTCGAGACTTTCCCGGGCACCTTGGCGAGACCTTGTCTCTACAAAAAATCAGAAAAATTAGCCGAGCCTGGTAGTGCGCGCCTGTAGTTCCGGCTACTTGGAAGACTGAAGTGGAAGGATCGCCAGAGCCCAGCAGGACGACTGCACCCCAGCCTGGACGATGGAGTGAGACTCCAACTCAAAAAAAAAAAGAAAGCACAATAGGAGAGATTTGAAGCTTCTTATGCTGAAGGCATTGTTTGCCAGAGAAGTGGCAAGATACTGATGATGCTCTAAGGTGTGGTTCCAGGTTTGTGTGTATTAGAAAAATTGTAAGCCGGGCTCGGTGGCTCAGCCTGTAATCCCGTGCCTTTGGGAGGCTGAGGTGAGTGGATTGCCTGAGCCCGCGGGTTCGAGACCCGCCTGGGCAGCGAGACCTCATCTCTACAATAAATCAAAAACCAGCTGGGCATGGTAGCGCATGCCAGTAATTCCGGCTACTCGGAAGGCTGAGGCGGAAGGATCGCCAGAGCCCAGCAGGTCGAGGCTGCGCTGGCCGGAAGCCGCCACTGCACTCCAGTCTGGGCGACAGAGTGAGACTCCAACACAAAAAAAAAAGAAAAATTGTAATTTGAATATCAACGACATAACTTCATGGATACTGTATTTTAGGAGACCAAATAGGTTTTTCGGTCTTAAAAACTGAGTTGTTTTAAAGAAAAATTGTAATTGTTTCAATGTATGGCAAAAGTCATGACAGTGGTATTTAAAGGACTGAAGTTTGGAAAACAGTGATACAAGAAATAACTTCTCAGCTCAAAGGAAAGTCATGAAATCCAACTCTAAGTGACTTCTCTTCCTTTCTAGTCATAAAAGTAAGATGTCCCTTTTAAGCTTTAATTCTGTGGACACTGTAGGCTAACCTGGGAGAAAAAGAAAGAGAATAGAATCCAGTACTGGTTATCAGGGGTCTCATTTTCTCTGTGATCCTCCTACTGATCACACCATCTTCCTTTCACACAGGTTCAGACCCCTCCTGTTCCTGCAACTCCCTCACCCACAGTACTTCCTGAGGTGGCTTCTGGAGGGACTGCGGATGTAGTCCAAGCTGCAGCAGAACAGAGCTTCAGTGAACTGGGGCTGGGGTCATATACCCCAGTGGGACTGATCCAGAACTTACTGGAATCTATGCATGTTAACCTGGACCTACCTTGGTGGGGAGCCATTGCTGCATGTAAGGAGAATATACCCTGGACAAGGGTAGAAGTGGGGACTTAGGGATAGAACCTTAAAGATGACAATTCTTTGAGTAGATTGAGGAAATAGGCAGAAGTTCAGGGGGCAGGAAAGCAGATGATTCAAAGGAAGGATAGAAGCTCATGATACCTAGATACACTTTACTTATATTTCCTAAAGAGCACTAGAAAGCCACTAGATTATCTGGGATTCAAGAAGTGTAGAAATTTTAATATGGGCATGGGGTTGAAGTAAGGGGATCTTACTTTTAACAGTAATGAAGCTGCCCTGGTTTGGAGAAGTAGAAGATCAGGACAGGCACTTAAACCCCCAAATTGGGAAACCACTCACATTGCTCTTGTAAAGGCTAAACCACTCACATTGCTCTTATAAAGCTGTGCTTTGAATTCTGTTTCTTGACCTTGCTCCATCGGCTGCCTCTTCTCACCTGTGTCTTCAGTGTCTTCCTCCCTATATGCCCTGAACATATAAACATGCTCCAGCATACCCGTGTGTTACTGGTTTTTTTTGTGTTTTTTTTGAGTTGGAATCTCACTCTGTCACCCAGGCCGGAGTACAGTAGCATGCTCACAGCCACTGCAGCCTTGATCTGGTGGGATCAGGTGATCCTTCCACCTCTGCCTTCCAAGTGGCTGGAACCAGAGTTGTGTGCCACCATGCCCAGCTGATTTTTCTGATTTATTGTAGAGATGAGATCTTGCCATGTTGCTCAGGCTGGTCTCAGACCCTCTGAGTTTAGGTAATCCTTTCGCCTCTGCTTCCCAAAGTGCTGGGATTACAGGCGTGAGAGCCACTGTATCCGGCTATCCATGTGTTACTTGAGAGGTAATTTCTTCACTTCATCCTTAGTTTTCTTTACCTACTACCTTGTCTTTCTTCTTCCCTTGAAGGCTGTTATTTACAAGACTGGTGCATTCAGTGAGCCTATTTTTTCCCATTTACTCTTTGACCATCAGTAATCTTGTATTTACTAATATTCTACATTCTAACTCTTCATTCTATGCAAGTGACAGCATTGCTAAATCTACTTATCATACTTGACCTTTCTGCATTAGACACATTAGACCTTAAAATCTGTACTGTGGCTTTTGTGACAGTCTTTCCTGATTTTCTTCCTGTCTTTCTGACCCCACCTTCCCATCTCCATTTTATTCTACCCACCTCTTCAATGCTGTTATTCTGGATTTCTTCTCTTTCTAGTCCACATCGTCCATGACAGTGTTGACAAAGCCTAAACGTGTATTTTCCACCCTGGCCTCTTCTCAGCCCAGACCCATTTGTGTGTCTACAGATACCATAGATTTTTATTGGAATGATCAGGAAATAAGTTTAATAAAAGAAGTAGGAAGGAGCCAAAGCAGTAGGCCACCAGATTACTTCCTAATCCGGGAATTTCTAGAATAATGGCCTCCAAACTTCATTCTAGGAACCCAGAGTTGCGCAAAGATGCCCCTGAGCAATGAAACCCAGAGCATAAACAACCCTGTAGCCAGGTTTTTCCTTCACCCAGGGTAGCTTGATTGATTTGTTTTATATACTGGGGCTACACTTGCAGTTGGGGGGCAGGGGAAAGATTCTATTGATCATAGAAAAGTTTAGAAGCCATTAACCTAAGAAAGTGCTTCTGTCACCATTTTGTTCAAGGAAACAAACAGGATTCTTGGTATCTGCTTAGAAAAGTTAATGCTAGCCAAGTGCAGTGACTCATGCCTGTAATCTCAGCACTTTGGGAGGTAGAGGCGAGAGGATTACCTTGAGCTCAGTGGTTTGAGGCCTGCCTGAGCATCATGGCAAGACCTAGTCTCTACAGTAAATTAAAAAATCAGCTGGACGTGGTGGCACACACCTGTAGTTCCAGCTACTTGGAAGGCTGAGGCAGAAGGATCACCTGAACCCAGCAGGTCAAGGCTGCAGTGGCCATCAGCATGCCACTGCACTCCAGCCTGGGTGACAGAGTGAGACTCAAAACAAATTAATAAATGAAAATTTAAAAATTAGCCAGGCTTGGTGGTGCGCGCCTGTAGTTCCAACTACTTGGAAGGCTGAGGTGGAAGGATCACCTGAGCCCAGCAGGTCAAGGTTGCAGTGGCTGTAGGTGTCCCACTGCACTCCAGCCCAAGTGACAGAGTGAGACTCCAACTCAAAAAAAAAAAGAAAAGTTAATGTTAGACTTTTGTGATGCCAAAGCAGAGAACTGAACCTTGAAGAAACTAAGTCATACCCTTGACCATGAGTCTGGGCCCCTTGGGCATGATTCATTGTATGGAAAAAGCTAAAATAAGAAAAACCCTTCAATTTTTAGCTTTGGTAAAGCTAAAAACCTTTCAGCCTTCTAGCTACTGCTTTAATTTTCACTCCAATCCTAGTTTGTGTTTTCCAGGTACAGTCCTTGCCCGCTGCCTGATTTTTCCTCTCATCGTGAAGGGCCAGCGAGAGGCAGCCAAGATCCACAACCACTTGCCAGAGATCCAGAAGTTTTCCACTCGAATCAGAGAAGCCAAGTTGGCAGGAGACAATGCTGAGTGTGAGTCAGTTGCAGGATGAGTATGGGAGAGGACCACATTTGTACTTTTTGGAAAGGAACAACCTAAAAATCAGGAGTTGCTACAGTTGGGCAAGTCTAAAGACTTACCTGCTTGAAGACCTGATACTTTTAGGGACTGGCCAGGATCAGTTAGAAACTTCATGGGTCAAGTAATGAAGATGTTCCCTCCTCCACTGACGTAACTGTTAGCATAACATAAATTTCCCTTCACCTCATAGTTTACAGGGCCTCCATGGAGATGACACAGTACCAGAAAAAGCATGATGTTAAACTCTTTAAACCTCTCATTCTACCTCTGACTCAGGTGAGCAAAAACATTTCTCTTATTTCTTTCTGAACCCATCAGATTTCCTCCTCTGTGTTTCGTGTACCCTGGGCCCCTAAAAAAAGCAGGCGGTGGTGGTGATAGCATGCATGGCTTTCAGTGATAGGGTGGTAAAAATGTCCCCTCTGGTAAAGCATGCTAACACTGTTTATCCTGTGTCATAGGCCCCAATCTTCATCTCCTTCTTCATTGCTCTGAGAGAGATGGCCAACCTTCCTGTGCCCAGCCTGCAGACAGGTGGTCTCTGGTGGTTCCAGGACCTCACAGTATCTGATCCCACCTACATGTTACCACTGGTAGTCACTGCTACAATGTGGGGTGTCCTTGAGGTAAGCCCAGGTTGACCGAGTGCCAGGCCTGCAAAGTGAACTGGGAATGGAGGGTACAGCCATCATCTTTCACTCCCTGGAAAAATAGAGTTGATGGGTAAGAGATCAGAGACAGACTCACTAAAATTGACATGCTTTCACTCCTCTTTTCCTGTGTCCACTCCCCACCCTCCACCCCCCTCTTTTTTTGGCAGCTAGGTGCTGAGACAGGTATGCAAAGTTCTGACCTTCAGTGGATGAGAAATGTGATTAGAGTGATGCCCCTGGTAGTCTTGCCGATAACCATCCATTTCCCCTCGGTAGGTAATGACTTAGGGGCTGGCCCCAAGACCTTCCACCTAGCCTAGCTGCCTCCTAGCACACTGACCAGGGATGCAGCCTCTGAGAACCTTCCTGTATTCTTACCCAGGCAGTGTTTGTATACTGGCTCTCCTCCAATTTGTTTTCCCTGGGCCAAGTGGCCTGTCTCCGGATTCCAGCTGTGCGTACTGTCCTTAAAATACCCCAGCGTGTTGTACATGACCCTGCCAAATTATCTCCGCAGGAAGGCTTCTTAAAGAGCTTCAAAAAAGGTAAGCACTCATTCTCTGTAAAACAGGACTCGGGAAAGTTATCTAAAAATAGGAAAAGGACTGACTGTCTTGCTCTTCTTTTCACAGGCTGGAAGAATGCTGAAATAACACATCAGCTACGAGAGCGTGAACGACGCATGCAGAATCACTTGGATATAGCAGCCAGGGGTAAGCAGTTCTTTCAGGCTCAATTCTATCTTTATTCCTTCCTTTCCTTTGTTCACTGAGGTTTGTTTTCTTCCCCCAGGTCCCTTACGACAGACCTTTACCCATAATCCTCTGCTGCAGCATGGAAAGAATCACCCTCCCAACACCCCTAACAGCAGCAACAGCAAACCAAAGTCAAAGCAGCCCTGGCGTGATACGCTTGGCTGACTTATGTTTTTGCTCATGCTGGCAGGGACTCTGTCTCTTCAAAGACTCCTCCTCAACACAAGACTTGACGCTACATCCTTGGCCCAGTTTCAGGAACTGTGGCATATGGAGATGTTCATTTTAAAGACAGATTTTACAGCAAACTTACACCCTTGTTTATAAGAGAGCACCGGGGGGGCCAAGTGATCTTCCTATTCACAGAGTTAGTAAACCTGTGTACTACATGCTGCTTCCTGATATTTATTAAACAGGGAAATGGGTGTTTGCCTCAGTAAACTAAAGAATAGAGTAGGTTGTGATTGCTCTTGCTGGCCCAAGGTCTTGGGAGGTATCTTAATGTTTTATCTTGGCATTAAGAGCTTCAACCTTGGCCGAGCTCGGTGGCTCAGCCTGTAATCCCAGCACTTTGGGAGGCCTAGGCAAGGGGATTGCCTGAGCCCATGGTTTCGATACCATCCCGGGCAACTTGGCGAGACCTTGTCTCTACAATAAATAAAAAATTAGCTGGGCGTGGTAGCGCATGCCTATAGTTCCAGCTACTTGGAAGGCTGAGGCAGAAGGATCACCGGTGCCCAGCAGATCGACGATGCTGGGGTGGCCGTGAGCCTGCCACTGCACTCCAGCCTGGGCAACAGAGTGAGACTACAACTCCAAAAATAAAAAAAATAAAAAAAAAAAGAGCTTCAACCTCTAACCCATATGTGTGTGGTTCCATCCACTTTTGCATTGCAGTCATAGAGGTATGTATGTATGACTGACAACATGAGATTGTATATAAATATAGTAACTATATTTCTTGATTCCAAGAATACTTAAAAAATTTCATTCAAGCCGGGCTCGATGACTCAACCTGTAATTTCGCGCTTTGGGAGGCTGAGGTGAGTGGATTGCCTGAGCCTGTGGGTTCGAGACCCGCCCGGGCAACTTGGCAAGACCTCATTTCTACAATAAATAAAAAAATCAGCCGGGCATGTTAGTGCGTGCCTGTAATTCCGGCTATTCGGAAGGCTGAGGCGGAAGGATCACCTGAGCCCAGCAGGTCAAGGCTGCAGTGGCCAGGAGCGGCCACTGCACTCCAGTCTGAGCGACAGAGTGAGACTCTAACTCAAAAAAAAAAAAAAAAATTTCTTCAAGAAGTATATCTCAAATTCTTAGTGATAATTAAGAAGGAAAATTCAGCTGGGTGCAGTGGCTCATGCCTGTAATCCCAGCACTTTGGGAGGCGGAGGTGAGAGGATTGCCCGAGTCCAGGGATTTGAGACCTGCCTGGGCAACTTGGCAAGACCTTGTCTCTGTAATAAATCAAAAATTAGCCAGGCATGATGGCACACGCCTGTGGTTCCAGCTACTTGAAAGGCTGAGGCAGAAAGATCACCTGAGCTCAGCAGGTTGAGGCTGCCATGGCCGTGAGCGTGCCACTGCACTCCAGCCTAGGTGACAGAGTGAGACTCTGACTCAAAAAATAAAGGAAAGTTCATGTCATTCTTGTGAAACAACCAAACATTTCACTGCAACAACTTAGGTGTTCTCTTGTCTGCCTTTGTGTGGAGATTGGTTTTATCAGTCTTCAATAGCTAACTTGGGAGGGAAGAAATATTCAGAACCTTTCAAGCATAAGACTTTTTTTAGTTTTCCCGTGTGTTTTTAGGCTGATGGGAGCTGTCCCAGTGACACTATATAAAATGAAGTCACTCAGGCTTAGGAACATAACCCTTTTATTATCCAGCACCTGTGACAGTTTATATCTCTAAATGAGATGGGAAGTTTGGAGCACTATGGGCCCTTTTAAAGAAAAAGGAGTGGGTAGGCACACCCAGAGGTGCTCCTAGAACAACCAAGCCCACACCTGACATGCTCTGCACCATAGTCTGCATTATAATCCTCTTTGAAAAGTCTGGGACATGTAGCAAAACAAATAAATTACTTTTCATCTCTCAAAAGCAAGTTCAAAGGTTAAAGCTGCCTAGACCAGGCTTCTGGATCAGTGCCTCCAAAGAAGTGAGCTTTCCTTTTCAACTTCCTTGGCTCCAGCCAGCAGGAGACAAGAAACCTCTGCTTTCCACATCTCGAGATTCCAGATGATACTTAGTTAGACTTGGGATCTTGTTGCTTGGGCATCTCTCCTCCATCTCCCAGATCCATTTCTGCAGCAACTGACATACACAGGACCTGGAGGTACCATGTGGCAGATGCTACAAAGAGAAATTTGAGTTGAAAATAGGAAGAGGTCTACTGGGCTGAGTTCAAGTGGCACTGAATAGGACTGGTCCTGTGGGGAGTGATTGTTTAGACAAGAGGTTGATAATGGGCTAAGGCAAAGGTGTCTTGAGAGCCTAGATTTGCAGAAAAGGCAAAAGCCAAGCTATCCAGTAGCTGAGCAGTCTTAAGGATCCAAGACTTACCCACAATCTTTCGGAGGCCAAGAGGTCGTTTGTGTTCTGGCACTCTGATGATAAGGAAGTAAAAGGGCAAGCCTGAGAGGGCAATGCCGATGCCGATGAGGGAATTGATGGTATCACTGTAAAGTGGAACAGCCACCAGGAAGATGGTGCAGAGGCAGAAGACAATCGGGAAGAAAATGCTTAGCTAAGGGCACAGAGGAAACAAGGTTAGACAGCTCAGGATTCTTAACCAAAATAACCACTCCTCCCATAAAGATAGAGCACAGAACCTTCTTCATCCCTTCCATCTAAACACGTACCACCCAAGTCCTAGGCAGAGATTTTGAATGATACATAAGAATCCTGTAGCAGCAGCTCTAGATGTTCCAGATGAAGCAGAGGGAGGACAGGGGTGCGTTACCTTGAGGGGACGGGGTCTCTCAGGCTCTTTCCAGCGCAGGTAAAGTTGACCCACAATGGAGAGCCCCACAAAGAACCAGTAGCTGAAGCTGTAGTAGTTAATAAGCTGGAAGATGTCTTCCACACACAGGTAGATCAGTGCCATAATACCCTAGAAGCATAAGCCCAAGTCAGCTCTTTTCAGGGCCTTTGTAAATGTTTTTCACCCCCACAAATCCATCCCTGTCTAGTCCTCAAGAGTCCCCTTGCCCTCTGTTCCCTTCTTTAGCACCCTAGTTTCAATACCTTATCCCCTCTGTTACAAGTCAGACTCTCAACTGGTTTTTCAGCCCCTTCTAGTCAACCCTCTATAAAGCACAGCTCAAAACAGTCCCTTGGCCAGGGTCGATGGCTCAGCCTGTAATCCCAGCACTTTGGGAGGCCAAGGTGAGTGGATTGCCTGAGCCCATGGTTTGAGACCAGCCCAGGCAATTTGGTGAGACCTTGTCTCTACAATAAATCAAAAATGAGCCGGGCATGGCAGCGTATTCCTGTAGTTCGAGCTACTTGGAAAGCTGAGGTGAAGGAATCTCCGGAGCCCAGCAGGTCGAGGTTTTGGTGGCTGTGAGCATTCCATTGCACTCCAGCCTGGGGGATAGAGTGAGACTCCAACTCAAAAAAAAAAAAAAAACCTGTCTCTCAAAAGTCTAACATAGACCCTTCCCATAGTGACTCTAGATTCCATTTCTAGCTCTTAGTTCCCACTACAGGTTGAGTAACAAATTTTCTTTCAGTGTCAAGTCAGCACTCAAAAAGTTTGAGATTTGAGATTTTCTAGTTAGGGATACATAGCCTGTGCTAAACCCCACAATGCTTTGCCACAGGGTTTTTTGATGATATTACCTAAAGCCCATCTCTACCATTTGCAACCCTACCCTTCAGAATGTACTTCCTTCTTGAGAAGACTTCGGTAGGATTTTTTTTTTTTTTTAATGTACTTCAAGAAGTACCTTTTCACTCACTCTACTTCCATGGAAGTAACCATTTCTTCTGTTAAACACTACATTACTGTCATGGCAATCAGTCGTTACCGTGTAATTCATGTACTTTATGCCCTATCTTTGACCAGAGGTGGTTATCATTCTTCAGAACATTTGGATTCTCTAGCAGTTAGTATAGTGCCTTGCCCGTGTGGGTTCTGGTCCATCAATAGTTTTTCTATCAGAGTTTCCTTTAGAGCTTTCATGAAACTAGAACAGTCATTTCTACTGTGAGTTTCCCCACAATCTGGCTTTCAGTCTCATCCTTGGGATGACTTACGTTGAACAGCAGAGAAGGCACTGGCGTGAACCGCTCAACATGGATCATGCAGATAGCATCAGGAAGATGGCCTTCTCTTGAGCCCACAAAGAAAAGCCTGTGATAGGTGAGATGGGTAAGGCTGAGTAAATTGTAGCCTGGTTCACCTATGACATAGCCCTCTCTTCCATTGCTTCCTTCAAAAAAGTTTGAATAATATGGAATGGAGTTCAGTATTGAGATTAATAAGAACTGGAGGCTGCTAATGGGAACAAGAAGAAAAAGGTATCACTTCGAGAACACAAGTGGCTGAGGTTCAGATCTTCTTAAGTTCTACCATCCCATGCCATAGCTCTTCATAATATACCTCTAGCAAACGATGCAACTCTTACCTAGAAGCAGCCACAATGGAGCATTGAGGCCACCAAAGCAGGATAGTGCAACTGCCAGTGGAATTATCCAGTTGAATATTCCAAAAATCTGGTCTGCAAAAGTCTAAGAAAAGGAATGGAAGCGTCACTAGCAGGACTTCAAAGAGAAGAAAGGCATGAACAGGATGCCCCCAGACACCCCCTATTAGGAGTCCAGCCCTTCTTCCACAATGGGAGTAATAGGACCTCGCAAGCCCTGTATCCTAAATGAACTCCTTTCAAGGCTATATACCCCCTTTCCAGAACTTTCAAGAGTTGGGATCTGCCCAGTAGCCCATAACAGGCCTTCAAACTTCTGCTAGTGAAAATCCTTTACCACAGCAACAGCATCGCTGGCCAAGATGTCCCTCATGTCTAGCACGGTGTAATAGGCCACATTGGTCAAGATGTAGATGATAGTGACAATGGGCATGGAGATGCCAATGGAGAGGGGCAAGTTCCTATAGCCAAACAATAAAATACATATTAGTCCCACAGTCACGTCCCTATCTCCCCTTTAATCCTTAGACACTTGCCCCCCCACACACACACCACACCAATTCTTCCAGGATGGGGACTCCTGCTGCATTTCCTCAGTGCATGTTTGTCTTTGAGGTTGCCTAGAATATTGGCTGAAGCTCTGAACACTTAATAATTAAATCATAGCCAGGCTTGGTGGCTCAGTCTGTAATCCCAGCACTAGGGGAGGCTAGCGTGAGTGGATTGCCTGAGCCTGAGGTTTCGAGACCAGCCCGGGCAACTTGGCAAGACCTTGTCGCTACAATCAAAAATTAGCTGGGCGTGGTAGCATGTGCCTGTAGTTCCAACTACTTGGAAGGCAGAGGCTGAAGGATCACCAGAACCCAGCAGGTCAGTGCTGGGGTGGCCATGAGTGCCACTGTACTCCAGCCTGGGCAACAGAGTAAGACTCCACCTCAGAAAAAAAAAAAAAAGAAAGAAACAAAAGAAAAGAACTAAAGCATTAGAGGAAAGGAATATCACTTTAGAAGAAAAGACCATGCCAAAAAACAAAGATTTGACAGAGAACTCTGTCGCAGCATAACAGAGGAAGATGGGGGGATTGTTTTTTTTTTTTTTACATCCAGAGGTCTCTTGGTGTCAGGATTTTGTCTCTAAGATTATCACCATTCAAAAAATTTTGTTTCAAGGAGAGAAATATAAGAAGAAATTATGGAGGCAAATCTTGAGTCCTGACATCTTGGAATAAGGCCTGTGGTAGGAAGAGTAGTTGTATATCTGAACAAAACCTGAGAGACATGTCCATCTCCCTTCCTCAGTTTGAGAACCTTAGGAGACAGCTAACTAGAGGCCAGAAGAAAGACACAAAGACCTATCAGGGTCCCTGTAGCCCAATAAAGGCATGATAGTTATAATCAGGAGAGTAAGGCTGCCAAAAAGGCAAGGAGAGGGGCGGGGCAGATCCTGGAGTAATTCAGCTTCGGTCCAGTAGGTGGAAGCACCATCCAGGCCTCCATCCTGCTTCTCTCCTCCCTGAGCCCTCAGCAGCAACCCTAGATGTGTACCAAGAGTGAGCTTTGTTTTCAAGCCAAAAAGGGTTTACTGGTATGAGAACTGTTATTCTTTTGACTTGAATTTTACAGAAACTTTCCTTTCTGGCAGATCTTAGTTCCCAGAATCATAGAATTTTAGAGCCAGGAAAGACCTTGGAGACCATATGATCCAGGCCAAGAGGTGGCGGACAACTCCCTCAAGGTCATCCAGCAAATCAATGGAAAGACAAACTTCAGGTTCTTTGACTCTCTGTCCAGTGATCATTTCACTCCGTATGACTATAGGGTAATTTAGAGTAATAATGGGATGATATAGTTAAGTGACTAAAACAATACCACAATGTCAGTATGAAGTTGGGAAACAAGGAAGGATCTGAGAGAAACAGGAAGGTT
Source organism: Cephalopachus bancanus (assembly GCA_027257055.1). Taxonomy (NCBI): domain Eukaryota; kingdom Metazoa; phylum Chordata; class Mammalia; order Primates; family Tarsiidae; genus Cephalopachus; species Cephalopachus bancanus. The sequence continues at coordinate 159,500 of JAPVLO010000476.1, read as the reverse complement.
TCTGGAAGTCTGTGTCCTGAAGTTGGGGATAAAGGTGGATGAATGCTCTACCAAGAAAAATCTATCTTAAAAACAAACAGGCCCAGCGTGGTGGCTCATGCCTATAATCCCAGCACATTGGGAGGCCGAGGTAAGAAGATTGCCTGAGCTTATGGGTTCAAGACCAGCCTGGACAACTTGGTGAGACCTCATCTCTACACTAAATTAAAAAAATTAGCTGGGTGTTGTGGTGTGTGCCTGTAATTCCAGCTACTTGGAAGGCTGAGACAGAAGGATCACCTGAGCCCAGCAGGTCGAGGCTGCAGTGGCCATGAGCATGCCATTGCACTCCAGCCTGGGAGACAGAATGAAATTCCAACTCGAAAAAAATAATAAAACATAAAACAACTTGCTATCATTAATGCAGGAATGAATGAACAAATGTAAAAAAGCCTTTTTAAAAAATTTGTGCCAGGCATGGTGGCTCATGCCTGTAATCCCGGCACTCTGGGAGTTGGAGGCAAGAGGATTGCGTGAACCCAGGAGTTCGAGACCAGTCTGGGCAACTTGGCGAGAACTTGTCTCTACAATAAATCAAAAAATTAGCCGGGCGTGGTGGTGCACACCTGTAGTTCCAGTTATTTGGAAGGCTGGGGCAGAAGGATCGCCTGAGCGTAGCAAGTCAAGGTGGCTGTGAGCGTGCCACTGCACTCCAGCCTAAGTGACAGAGTGAGACTCCAAATTAAAAAAAAAAATGAATGATACTAAGCATACATGAGAAAGTTCACACCTGAACTCTGTGTTACTATGGTCATAGACAAATTACTTCACTGGGACAGATCTCCCACCTATTAAAGTGTGACTGATAAGATTCACCTCACAAGCAGTTGTGGTATGCTGTCTGACACATAGTAGGAGCTCATTAAAAGATGTTTATCACTACTATGGAAAGTTGATGGTGAGATACCTACCTCTCAGGATTCTTTATCTCTTCAGTGACATAGTTGAGAGTGTCCCAGCCTGAGTAGGAGAACAGAGCCGAGTACAGTGCCAAGGCAATGTCACCCATTGCAAATGATGAACCCTCAAAGGAATTCTCAAAATGAGTCGAGGCTCCTGGAATCCAAGAACAGTGTAAAGCAGAGGATTAGTGACCATTCCCCCAACTTCAAGATGATCAAGTAAGGTAGAGCAAAGGAATATGGGAATAGCAGTTCAGTGACTTACAACACCTTGGGCAACACAGGTATCAGTGAAGGAACAGGGAACAAAAGACATCTACAGACATGGCCGGAATGCAGGAATGGCAAGGATAGGGATCTTGACAGCAAGGACCCAGGGCGACTTCCTAGAATAAGAAACTACCATGGCATGGAAGGGCTGGAGAACAGGAGTGGTGCAGCTCTGCTTTCCCCTTTCTAACACCACACGGGGCTGACACAGGGTAGAGGATCGGCAGGGCTCAGTATGTCCAGGTCAACAGGATAGTTACAGGGTAGCTATTTGCAACTGGAAACTGGAAAGAAGTAGGTATGAGGGCAGAAAAGACATAGCCACAGCACTGGGCTGGATGCTATGCAAAAACCAGCTCCCAGAACATGGTTGTCAATCCTTTCACCAAGTTCAGCCTCTCCTGGGAGGCAGTATGCATAGAAGTTAAAGAACAAGGCCGGGTTTGGTGGCTCAGCCTGTAATCCCAGAACTTTGGGAGGCCGAGGCGAGTGGATTGCCTGAGCCTGCAGGTTCGAGACCCACCCGGGCAACTTGGTGAGACCTTGTCTCTACAATAAAACAAAAATTAGCCAGGCATGGTAACACATGCCTGTAGTTCTGGCTACTTGGAAGGCTAAGGTGGAAGGATCACCAGAGCCCAGCAGATTGACGCTGGAGTGGCTGTGAGTATGCCATCGCATTAAAGCCTGGGTGACAGAGTGAGACTCCAATTCAAAAAATAATTATAAGTTAAAGGACAGACTTTGGGATCAGTCTACCTGGGTCCAAATTTCAGCTCCTCTATACTTACCACTAGGGACTTGGGCAAGATACTGAATTCTGCAGCGTGTTTTCTCATCTATAAAATGGAAATGAAAGCCAGGTGTGGTGGTTCATGCCTATAATCCCAGCACTTTGGTAGGCAGAACAAGAGGATTGCCTAAGCCCAGGAGTTCGAAACTAGCCTGGGCAACTTGGCAAGACCTCCTCTCTACCATAAATCAAAAAATTAGCTGGGTGTAGTGATGTGTGCCTGTAATTCCAGCTATTTGGGAGCCTAAGGCAGAAGGATCACCTGAGCCCAGCAGGTTGAGGCTGCGGCAGCTATATGTGTGCTACTGCACTCCAGCCTGGGTGACAGAGTGAGATACTGATGCAAATAAATAAATAGGAATGATACTAATGCCTACCAAGTAAGGTTATTGTGAGAATTAAATGTGACCACAAAGAGCACTTGGAGAAGCATGGCTCACGGAAAATGCTTAAGAAACGTTAGTTGCTATTAATATTTCTTACCCTGGCCAAGTCTAACGATGCCTGCAATGATGACTGCAATCAGTGCCAATACTTTAGCGTAGGTGAAAATGTCTTGCACCCGGGTTCCCCACTTGACATAGGCACAGTTAATGAAGGTTAAGAGACCTGAAAGAAAAATAATACTGATTGGTAACTGAGCTTTACCACCCAGAGGGTCTTAGACTCCCAAGCAATTTTTCCAGTACCAGGCACCAAGCTAGACCCTTTGGCCAAAGACAGACCGTCTGACCTGGCTCTGCATTGGAAATCTCTGCCCCAGAATGTCCTCCCCATTACCACTCAGCACTTGCTGAAATCCTGTGTACATAGCACCACCACTCTCCCCACCCCCAGCACCTTATATGGGGGAGACAAAACAAAGTGACTGTGGATTTGCTTACATACAAAAGTGCACCCAAATTCCCAGTCACAGCAGTGGGAGGCAACCGGTAGGTTACGGGATTGGTGATAAGTTCCAGCCCTTGGCTCTGAAAAGTCATGGTCTCTCCTCCTACCCCTCATTTCACATGGCTCCTGGTCACAGCACTCTGACTCTGTGGCATTACCGATAACCTTGAGAAGTCCGCTGTGACTGAGCCAGTGTCTGGGCCAGCAGGTCAGGACATACGGCCAAGGATTAGGTTGGGGGCCAGAATTCCTGCCCACTAGCTGGCAGCTCAGCTGCTTGCTTCTGTGCTTAGAAAGATTCTCACAACTAAGAGCAGGCCCTGTAAAATGGGGAATGGCATTTTTCCTGACCAAACAATGGAGAAGTAAGAGCCACAAACATTGTTCAAGTCCTTCTACCCTGGAGTAGAAGTAATTCTTTTACCTGGATGATCTTAAGTTCATGGATCACCTTAGAGCCAGGGATCTTAACAAGTCTCTAAACTCTTTTGCAAAGTTTTAAGTCCACATGAATAAGGATATGCCTAAGAAAAAGGCCCACGCCTTTTCTTAGGATAGGTTCATAGCTTTCATTGGAATCTCAAAGAAATCCATTACCCCTTTGCCCCCCAAAAAGTTACAATCCACTACTTTAGAAGAAGAAATTTGAAAAGGGAAGCCCACACATGCTGTGAGGTTGACCAGTAGCCCAGGATGTGGTGGAAAAGAAAGTTAGAAAAAACAGCATAGACCTTCCTCACAGGGGCACAGTGAATCATTTCATTGCTCCCTCCCTCCCAGCTCAGCAGCTGGAACACTCTAAGGAGGGCCTAAAATGAAAGCTCTTCTCCCAAGGTCTCCAAGGCAAGGTCAGCGCCACCCTGCCTCAGCAGCAGAAAGTGAGGCCCAGCATGGGCCTGCCTGTTGGGGGCCACCAACAGTCAGGACCCACTCTCTGTCTGAGTTCTCCTGGCAGTGGCAGGGCCCTCGGTGTCCCTAGTCCTCCCACTCTGTTGTGTCTTGGCCTCATCACATTCTGGCCCAGAGGTTACCTCATCCCGAGAAGCAGGAAAGACTGGCCTCTCAGAACAGCTGTCCCATCTTCTGTCTCTCACCCTCCCTCTCATCTCCACCCTCCTTCTACTCACTTGCTGCCCAAGTTCGTTCTGTTCTTCCTGAGAAGGGACATTCCTGTCTTACACAAATGCTAGCCTTTCTGCCTAATAAACAAGACAATAAACAACCAAACCTTATCACAGGGCTGGGCAAAAATGCACCTACAGCTCCAAGCCACCCCAGTGCTGAGTTAATAATTAAAGGCACACATGTACAGCACCCCACAAAACGTCCCCAGTGCCTACATCTCGCCCTGCACAAATCTTTCAAATCTGTTGATCCTCCTCCGCCAGGCATCCATCCTTCACTCCCCACTGGACTCCAGCCTCCAGCCTCCAGAACAGTCCCCATCCCCCTTCGGCCCCACCTGTAACCTCTGCCCTTATCCTCAAGGCTCTGCGGCTGGCTCATAACCACAACACAAGCCAGGTTTCCAGTGAGAGACACTGGGCACAACAGATGCTGCCATGTTCTCAGGAGAACGGCATCCCCAAATACAAATTCATGGTTTTAGGCCGGGTAACTATGGGTCACAACACCAAGCTGGAATAGGCTTCCAAGACGAGTTCTAGTTCAGAGTCAGAGTCTGCAGACACGGAACACAAGGTTCTTTTCTGGGCTCTGTCCAGGGATGAAGGCAGGGCAAAGGAGGGATAAACAACCACCTCACTATCCTTTACTCCAGTAAATTCTGAAATGCAAATACATGGCTTGTTTATATTTTAATCCCCACTGCCTCTCTACTTCCCTGTCCATCCATTTGAATCTCTCTTTACCCACCAGTATTTCCCCTCCCCACTCCTGAGCCTTCTCAGCCCCTGATCTGAATCTTAGTCCTGATCTTCTCACTGTATTGAACAGAGAGCTCAGTTTGATTGAGGAAGGGAATCCTCCAGAAAAGAAACCAGGGAGCAGGGGAACTGCCCAAAGAGAGCCAGCCCTGGCCTTCCCCAGAGCCTAGCTTCCTCCAGGGCCTCTTGGCCGTGGGAGCAGGAAGTGGGTATGGCAGGCAGCAGTGCTGACTGGGCTCTTTGTCCCCAACCCCAGCGGATACAGCTGACCGGAGGCCCCAGGGCCCAGCCAAGTACATTGCTCTGGAGGTGGAGCCCAGTGTCCTGTCTCAGAGTCAGGGACCAGAGGGAACCATGAGGTTAGAAGAATATGGAGGCGACTGCAAGTTAACCTCAAGAAAGGAGATGCCCTCCCTACCTTTCTACCTCTAGGGACAATTCAATCCCCACCCAACAATGGGCCAAGTCCGTAGAAGGATTACCTAAAATCACCTTTGACCCTTGACTCAGGTGCAGCACCATTCCTGCTTTGACCTCAGGGGGAAGAAGGATAATCTGCAAAGAAGTCACTCCTGACCAGGGGCAGTGGCTCAGGCCTGTCATTCCAGCACTCTGGGGGATGATTATTTGAGCCCAGGAATTCAAGACCAACCTAGGCAACGAAGCAAGACTCCATCTCTACAAAAAAAATTAAAAATGAACTAGGTGTGGTGGCATGCACCTATAGTCCCAGCTACATAGGAGGCTGAGGTGGAAGGACTGCCTTAGACCAGAAGGTCAGGCTGCAGTGACCGTGACCATGCCACTGCACTCCAACCTGGGTGACAGAGTAAGACCTGAATTAAAAAAAAAAAAGTCACTCCTATATCATCTAAAGACATGTTCCTGAATGGATCATCAAATCCCAGCCTATGACTGGGTATGGGCTCATGTCTGTAATCCTGCCACTTTGGGAAACTAAAGCGGGAGGACAACTTTAGCCCAGGAGTTAGAGGCCACAGTGAGTTGTGATCGTGCCACTGCACTCAGGCAACAGGGTAAGACCTTGTCTCAAATAAATAAATAAATAAATAATGCCCAGCCTACATGCTATCCCCTGGAGTAGGAGACAAGGTCTAGTCATAAGGCCCAGCATCAATGCTAGAAAAAGGCTAGAGGCCAGGCGCACTGACCCAGCCTATAATCCCAGAACTTTGGGAGGCTGAAGCGAAAGGATTCCCTGAGACCGGGGGTTCGAGACCAGCCTGGGCAACCTGGGAAGATCTCGTCTCTACAATAAATCAGAAAATAAGCTGGGCGTGGTAGTGCGCACCTGTAGTTCCAGCTACTTGGAAGGCTGAGGCAGAAGGATCGCCTAAGCCCAGCAGATCAAGGCTGCGGTAGCCATGAACGTGCCACTGCCCTCCAGCCTGGGCAACAGAGTGAGACTCCAGCTCAAAAGAAAAAAAAAAGCTAGAAAGCACTGAACCAGGTTGATTCAGAACAAAACAAAGCTTTCACGTCCACTCTGGATCAGATATCCAGGCTTAGTGTAGATGCCTAAGCAGTACCTGAAAAAGAACTTTAAGTCCACAATCCTCTAAGCACCATTACCTTTAAATAAATACAATGAAACACACAAAACAGGTTGCTATGCAATCCATAGCACAGACATTACCAATTAGAAAGGACTGGTGGCTGGTCGTGGTGGCTCAAGCCTGTAATCTCAGCACTTTGGGAGGCTGAGGCAAAAGGATTGCCTGAGCCCATGGGTTCGAGACCTGCCTGAGCAACATGGGGAGACCTCGTTGCTACAGTAAATAAAAAAATCAAGCCAGGCTCGGTGGCTCAGCCTGTAATCCCGCGCCTTTGGGAGGCTGAGGTGAGTGGATTGCCCGAGCCTGCGGGTTCGAGACCCGCCTGGGCAACTTGGTGAGACCTCATCTCTACAATAAATAAAAAATCAGCCGGGTGTGTTAGCACGCACCTGTAATTCCGGCTACTCGGAAGGCTGAGGCAGAAGGATCGCCGGAGCCCAGCAGGTCGAGGCTGTGGTGGCTGGGAGTGGCCACTGCACTCTAGTCTGGGCGACAGAGTGAAACTCCAACTCAAAAAAAAAAAAAAATCAGCTGGGCATGGTAGCACATGCCTGTGGTTCCAGCTACTTGGAAGTCTGAGGCAAAAGGATCACCTGAACCCAGCAGGTTGAGGCTGCGGGTTGGGTGGCTGTGAGTGCGCCGCTGTACTCCAGCCTGGGTAACAGAGTGAAACTCTTTTTTTTTTTTTTTTTTGAGTTGGAGTCTCACTCTGTCACCCAGACTGGAGTGCAGTGACCACTCCGGCCACTGCAGCCTCAACCTGCTGAGTTCCGGTGATCCTTCAGCCTCAGCCTTCCAAGTAGCTGGAACTACAGGCGCATGCTACCACACCCGGATAATTTTTTTGATTTATTGTAGAGATGAGGTCTCACCAAGTTGCCCAGGCGGGTCTCGAACCCACGGGCTCAGGCAATTCACTCACCTCAGCCTCCCAAGGCGTGGCATTACAGGCTGAGCCACCGAGCCCAGCTCAAAGTGAAACTCTTACTCAAAAAAAAAAAAAAAAAAAGAGGAAGAAGAAGAAAAAAGAAAATTCCATCAGCCACTCAGTGTGCTACCTTAAACTTTATATCACCAGTGACACATCTCAGGTGTCTTCTAACTGGTGACATTATCCCACTGCAATCAGCAGAAGGATAGCAGTCTGTAGGCTTAATTGGTGTAAGCAAGCTCTTCATCACATGTTGCTCAGGAAAACCGCACGCCTCTAACATTAAGCTGGGTCTACAAATATAGTCGAAGGCACAGTGTTCTGGCGAAAGCAGTCAAGCCCCATAACTGGTATGCTTGGGACTGCTAATACCCAATGTCTCCAGAATACTTTACCACTGCTGTTTCCTTAGATGGTCTGGATTTTCTGTTGTTGTTTTGAATCGAGCTCGCAGTCTGTTACCCAGAATGGAGTGTGGTGGCACAATTGCAGCTTACCGCAGCCTCAAACTGCTAGACTCAGGAGATCCTCCCTCTTCAGCCTCCTAAGTAGCTGGGACTACAGGTGCACATCACCATGCCTGGCTAATTTTTTTAATTTTTTGGTAGAGACTCACTATATTGCCCAGGCTAGTCTCAAACTCCTGTGTTAAAGCAATCCTCCCACCTGGGCCTCCCAGAGTGCTGGTAATCCAGGTGTGAGACACTGAGCCTGGTGAGAAAGTCCAAATTTAAGCTCCTATCTGTTGCCTAAACAGAGATTTCAAATTTATTCTTCCTCTTTTTCCTCTGCTGCAACCCCATTTGTTTTGACTAATGCTGGCTTAGTATACTCTCCACATCTTTTTTTTTTTTGAGTTGGAGTCTCTCACTCTGTCGCCCAGACTGGAGCGCAGTGCCAGCCTCGACCTGCTGGGCTCCGGCGATCCTTCCGCCTCAGCCGTCCAAGTAGCTGGAACTACAGGCGCGCGCTACCACGCCCGGCTAATTTTTGATTTATTGTAGAGATGAGTTCTCGCCAAGTTGCCCAGATGGGTCTCGAACCCGTGGGTTCAGGCAATTCACTCACCTCAGCCTCCCAAGGCGCAGAATTACAGGCTGAGCCACCGAGCCCAGCTCTCCACATCTTAAAATCATGTTTTCAGCTGGGCTCGGTGGCTCAGCCTGTAATCCCGCGCCTTTGGGAGGCTGAGGTGAGTGGATTGCCTGAGCCCGCGGGTTTGAGACCCACCTGGGCGGTGAGAACTCATCTCTACAATAAATCAAAAAATTAGCCGGGCATGGTAGCACGCCCCTGTAGTTCCAGCTACTTGGAAGATTGAGGCAGAAGGATCTCCGGAGCCCAGCAGGTGAGGCTGCGATGGCCGGGAGCAGCCACTGCACTCCAGTCTGAGCGACAGAGTGAGACTCCAACTCAAAAAAAAAAAAACAAAACCCAAGCCTGAGTTAGCATCAGAATCACCTGAGGAATCTGTAAAACTCATAGCTTGACAGGCCTAGTGCAGTGGCTCACGCCTATAATCCCAGCACTTTGGGAAGCCAAGGTGAAAGGACTGCCTGAGACCACGGGTTCAGGCAACTTGGCGAGACCTCATCTCTACCATAAATCAAGAAATTAGCAGGACTTGGTGGCACGTGCCTATAGTTCCACCTACTTGGAAGGCTGAGGTGGAAGGATCACCTGAGTCCAGCAAGTAGAGGCTGTGGTAGCCAGGAGCGTGCCACTGCCCTCCAGCCTGGGCAAGCCCAAGAGTTAGAGCTACAGCTCTAACTCAAAAAACAAAAAAAACACAAAACTATAAACAAAAAAAAAAACAAAACTATAGCTTGAGGGCCCCGCCCCTAGAAGTTCTTATTTATATATTTATTTATTTTTGAGTCAGAGTCTCACTCTGTCACCCAGGCTGGAGGGCAGTGGCACGATCACAGACACCACAGCCTCGACATGCTGGGCTCAGGCAATCCTTCCACCTCAGCCTTCCAAGTAGCTGCAACTGCAGGCATGTGTCACCATGCTCTGCTACTTTTTTCTAATTGTGTATTTATTTTTACATTTTTTTTGGGGGGGGGGTTGGAGTCTCACTCTGTCGCCCAGACTGGAGTGCAGTGGCCGCTCCCGGCCACCGCAGCCTCGGCCTGCTGGGCTCCGGCGATCCTTCCGCCTCCACCTTTCGAGTAGCCGGAATTACAGGCGTGCACTACCACGCCCGGCTGACTTTTTGATTTATTGTAGAGATGAGGTCTCACTGCCCAGGCAGGTCTCGAACCCGCGGGCTCAGGCAATCCACTCACCTCAGCCTCCCAAAGGCGCGGGGTTACAGGCTGAGCCACCGAGCCCGGCTTTTACATGTTTTTCTTTTTAATTTTATTGAGTTGGAGTCTTATTTTGTTGCCAAGGCTGGAGTGCAGTGGCATGTTCGCAGCTACCACAGTCTCGAGCTGCTAGACTCAGGCAACTCTCTTGCCTCCGCCTCCCAAAGTGCTGGGGTTACAAGCATGAGCCACCATGCCCTGCTTAATTTTTTGATTTATTGTAAAGGTGAGATCTTGTCATGTTGCCAAAGCTAGTCTCAAACGTCTGGGCTCAGGCAATCCTCTCGCCTCAGCCTCCCAAAATTCTGGCATGAGCCCCTGCACCTGGCCGAGTTCTTATTTTTTTAAAGATGGGGTCTCATTCTGTTTCCCAGACTGGAGTGCAGTGGCACCATCCCAGCTCACTGTAGCCTCTAACTCTTGGGCTCATAGGAATCTTCCCACCTCAGCCTCCCGAGCAGCTGAGACTACAAGCATGTACCACCACACCTGGCTAATTTGTTTTATGTTTTTGTAGAGAAGGGTCTCACTATATTGCCCAGGCTTGTCTCAAACAAGTGATCCTTCCACCTGGGCCTCCCAAAGCACTGGAATTACAGGCATAAACCACCATGCCTGGCTCCACCCCCAGAAGTTTGGATTTAGGAGGTTTGAGACAGAGTTTGCCAGGTGAGTCTCATGATCTGCCCACTTTGGAAATGCTACCTTAGGTAATCACCTAGGGAAATAATCACATGCAAAACAACTTTGATCGGAACAAGTCTAAACCTTCCCTTAACTCAGGGCGCCTCTATCCTGCCTGCACATTGGCATCACTAGAGGAGCTCTAACAAAGTCCGGTGCTCTGGTCCCACCCAGACCAATGAAGTCAGAAACTCTGGGGTAGAGCCCTGGTATCTGCATGTTTTAAGGCTTCCCAGGTGGTTCTGAACACCTTCCCAGGTGGTTCATGGGAACAACTAAGAACTGCTCTTTCTGCCTCCAGTGACACAATACTAGCAATTCTCAGCAGCAATTATTCTGCTTCCTCAACTCTCATTCTCCAAGCCAATTCTCATTCTTCTCCCCAGTGGTTCAGATGTATTTAATCAGGGGTAGGGGTAATGAGTGCTTGCTTGTTTGTTTTTTTTTTTGGTTTTTTTGAGTTGGAGCCTCACTCTGTCGCCCAGTCTGGAGTGCAGTGGCCGCTCTTGGCCACCGCAGCCTCGACCTGCTGGGCTCCGGCGATCCTTCCGCCTCCGCCTTCCAAGTAGCTGGAATTACAGGTGCGCTACCACGCCCGGCTGATTTTTGATTTATTGTAGAGATGAGCTCTCGCTGCCCAGGCGGGTCTCGAACCCGCGGGCTCAGGCAATCCACTCACCTCAGCCTCCCAAAGGCGCGGGATTACAGGCTGAGCCACCGAGCCCGGCTTGTTTGCTTTTTTAACTCCGTAGGTGATTCCAATGTACAGCCAGGGTTAGGACCCACTGTCCCCTACCTCCCTTCCTAGCTTCTTCTGAGGTAGAGAGACACCAAGGGTGAGCCCCTGAAGAACCCTAAGGATCAAACCACCATACAGCTCTAAACCCCTTCACTGCCAGTGAAGAACTTGTTCCAAAGTTCACACCAAGCCCACACTAGAAAATACCCGAGGCTCGGGCTCCAGCCTACTTTGTTGATGTGAACATGAGCCAGAAGAGGTAAGCTTCCTCACCTCCAACTTAAGATGGCTCTTGGGAAAACCCCTCCAAGAGAAGTAACTAGCTTCCAAGTCGTAGGTTCAAAGGGCGAAAATCAGTTGGAGGCCCAGCATCTGGCTGTTCCACCTCATTAGCACAAGTACATGAGGTCAGTCATTCTGGTACCAGGAGAAGCTGCACGAGGGCACATGGCCAAGGCTCTCAGACAGATGCACAGATCTGAAGTCCTTCACGGTCCACAGCAACTCTAGCTGCTCGGGGGAGCCATCTGCTCTCCCCCCTGCCCAGTTCCCACAGCAGCTCTCAGCGCCCCACCGCCACCCTGAGAGCCAAAAGCACAAAATGCTCTTCCAAGCCAGGCTGAACCCGGACCTGTATCTCCCGTTCATTTATTTTAGAACCTACTACATGCAATTCACTAGAGCCAAGCATGAGGGACACAAAGAATCTGCCCGATCCCTAAAGAAGTCTGTTCACAGGGGGCCCTCAACAGCCAGTTCTGAAGACACAGGAGGTGAAATGTCCAGTTAATGGAAGGCAAAAAAAACTAGGTTACAGTGCAGGCAAGTGTAGGCAAAGCAAGAGCAGAAATGCCCTCCCCCCATGATAACAGTGGGTCAAAACACTTTGGCCCTGAGGAGGGGACAGTAGGTAGAGCTGGACTTCTAGACCCCTATCCCCAACTCTGCCAAGAGAAAAGCTCCACTGTCCCCGCAACACAGGAAGAAAAATCTCAGCCCTCCAATCTGATCTCTGAGCTACTATAAAATGGAAACTACTTTTTATTTTTATTTTTTTTGAGTCAGAGTCTCACTCTGTCGCCCTAACTGGAGTGCAGTGGCACGATCCTTGCTCGCCATGGCCTTGACCCTCTGGGCTCAGGAATTCCTTCCACCTCGGCCTACTGAGTGGCTGGGACTATAGGCACACACTATACCAGGTATAGATACATCACCACACCCAACTATAATTCTTTTTTTTTTTTTTTGAGTTGGAGTCTCACTCCGTCACCCAGACTGGAGTGCAGTGGCATGCTCCTGGCCACTGCAGCCTCGACCTGCTGGTCTCCAGCGATCCTTCCGCCTCAGCTTTCTGAGCAGCTGGAACTATAGGTGCACGACTAATTTTTGATTTATTGTAGAGGTGAGGTCTCACCAAGTTGCCCGGGCGGATCTCGAACCCACGGGCTCAGGCAATCCACTCACCTCAGCCTCCCAAAGCGCGGGATTACAGGCTGAGCCACCGAAGCCGGCTCCAACTAATTATTTTATTTTTTTGTAGAGAGGTGGTCTTGCTATGTCACGCAGGCTGGTCTCAAACTCCTGGGCTCAAGCAATCCACCCACCTCAGCCTCCCAAAGTGCTGGGATTATAGGTGTGAGCCACCATGCCCAGTCTAAAACTGCTTTTAAGTCATCCAGAGACAGAATGTGGAAAATACTTAGAAATTAATTAGATGCATATGATTATGAATATAATTAGCAGTAGCTGATACTATTTTTGATTGTGTGCCAGGTCACTTACACACATCTTCTCATTTAATCTGCCAGAGAGTAGATTTTATTATCTTTATTTTGCAATTGAGAAAACTGAGGTCATTCAGCTACTGGCCAGCTCTAAAGGCTCTATCCCTTCCACCACACCTCATACCTCCCTAACCGTATGCAAGAATGTGAACATGGCTATTGGATTATCTCCCCCTATGGTCATAGAGATACTTTGGGCTTTGGAGAATCAGGGCAATTCAAAATTGGCTCTGAGAAGCCAGGTAACCTGCTTCTGTTTCAGGAGGGGTCATCTACTCATCTCTCTGGTAAGGAAATGCAACCATTTCTAGTACCCTGGAAAAGATCGTGAAAGTCCTTCAAAGCCCAGAATAAATTCACTTCATTCGTTCATTTAATAAGCACATATTGAGTACCAACTGTGTTCCAGGCTCTGTGCAGGCTCTGAGATTAAGACCCAAGCCCCAACCTTCAGGGAAAATTGGACACTGACAAATACAAGAAGCAGGTGCTGCAAAGGTCACTAAGAGGCACTCTATCCGACATGGGGAGAGAAGGTAGTGCGGCCAGGACCCAGATCACTGTTACTTGGACCAAGGATATGGAGGCTAGTGCTGAGGGAGGGGGAGGAGAGGCAGCAGTCTTACCAGAGAGAGCAACACATGATTACCCTGACAATGAAATCAGCAATGAGTGAAGTTACCCACAGGTACAAGAAACTTACTTAGGCAATAATCAGTAAATGATTTCAAGGTTTTATTAGCAATACCAGACTAATATCTAGGACTGTAGTTCTTTTTCTTTTTTTTTGAGTCAGAGTCTTACTCTGTTGCCCAAGCTGGAGTGCAGTGCGGTGACACGCTCATGGCCACCGCAGCCTCAACCTGCTGGGCTCAGGCGATCCTTCTGCTTCAGCCTTCCAAGAAGCTGGAACTACAGGCATGAGCCACCACTCCTGGTTAATCTTTTTTTTTTTCATTATAGAGATGAGGTCTCGCCAAGTTGCCCAGGCTGGTCTCAAACCAGTGGGGCTCAGGCAATCCTCTCACCTTGGCCTCCCAAAGTGCTGGGATTATAGGCATGAGGCACTGCCTCCCCACTGGGCCTTTTTTTTTTTTTGAGTTGGAGTCTCACTCTGTCGCCCAGGCTGGAGTGCAGTGGCATGGTCACAGCCACCACGGCCTGGACCTGCTGGGCTCAGGTGATCCTTCCGCCCCAGCCTTCCAAGAAGCTGGAACCACAGGCATGTGCCACAATGCCCGACTGATTTTTTGGTATTTATTGTAGAGACAGGGTCTCGCCATGTTTCTCAGGCTGGTCTCAAAACCCTGAGCTCAGGTCATCCTTTCAGCTCCGCCTCCTAGAGTGCTAGAATTACAGATGTGAGCCACCGCACCTGGCTAGCCTTTCAAGTAGCTGGAACCACAGTCATGCACCACCACTCCTGGCAATTTTTAAAATTTTGTAGTATAGACGAGGTCTCGCCAAGTTGTCCAGGCTGGTCTCAAACACCTGGGCTCAGGCAATTCTCTTGCCTTAGCCTCCCAAAGTGTTGGGATTACAGGCGTGAGCCACCATGCCCAGTGGACTCTAGTTTAACAATTCTAAAGAAAGACTATGCCTGCCAAGGGACAGTAAGCCACTGATAGAAGCAGAAATTCTGTTTGCTCTCTCAAAATTGTCACAGTTTGAATAGAAAAATATGAAAATATGGCAGAAATATAGATCACACCTCTGTGAGGTAGGAACCTCATTCTATAAAAGAGGAGAGGGAGATTAATAAATTTGATCTAGGACGGGCTTGGTGGCTCAGCCTGTAATCCCAGCACCCTGGGAGGCCAAGGCTAGTTGATTGCCTGAGTCCATGAGTTCGAGACCCACCTGGGCAACTTGGCCAGACCTCGTCTCTACAATAAATAAAAAATTAACTGGGAGTGGTAGCACGTGCCTGTAGTTCTGGCTACTTGGAAGGCTGAGGCGGAAGGATTGCCGGAGCCCAGCAGGTAGAGGTTGCAGTGGCCGGGAGCGTGCCACTGTACTCCAGTCTGGGCGACAGAGTGAGACTCCAACTCAAAAAAAAAAAAAAAAAAAGCCGGACATGGTAGCGCGCGCCTGTAGTTCCAGCTACTTGGAAGGCTGAGACAGAAGGATCCCCGGAGCCCAGCAGGTCGAGGCTGCCGTGGCTGGGAGCGGCCACTGCACTCCAGTCTGGGCGACAGAATGAGACTCCAACTCGAAAAAAAAAAAAGAAAGTACATGCATATTCCCTCCTCTTCCCTTGTCTCTACAACACAGGCTGAAACACCATAGCCCTCCTCCTTCTCCACCCGGCCCAAGTTTCCCTTGACCACCTAGTTGCCAATTCTAAATGACACTTCATTCCTTACCTTACTTACCAGTCCCTCCAGAAAGGCCACTTTGGAGTGGAGGCCCACCACATTTGGACATGCTGTCTTTCCTCTGTGCTCCCACCTCCCAACACTAACCACTGTGTTAGAATGGTTTACGTAGGTCTCTCCCATCCACATGAGCTGTGTGAGGGCAGACACTGGATTAATATATATCCTTGCACCCCTGGGCCTCATCCAGAACTAGGCATATAGTAGGCACTGAATACATTTTGCTGGGTGAATAAATGATATCTCTGAAATCTGATCCTACCCTCAGGGCCCTGAAATTGCATTGCTTTAGGAGAAAGCCCACAGGGAAAATCACCAGTGATCTTCATATTGATCAATCTAATTAACTATACTCAATCTTACCTAGCTTGACCTTAACAGTTTAGACAGTTGGTCATTCATTCCTTCTCAAACTGCTCTCTCTTCCACCCACCATCTCCCAGTTTCCCCCTATGCTTTTGTTTCCTAGTTCTGTTGCCCAGGCTGGAATACAGTTGCATGATCACGGCTCACTGTAAACTTGAACTCCTAGGCTCCTCCTGAGCAGCTGGGACTACAGGCACGCACCACCACACTCAGCTTGTTGTTTTTTTTTTGGTAGATACAGGGTCTTGCTATGTTCCCCAGGCTCGTCTTGAACTTCTGGTCTCAAGGAATCCTTCTGCCTCAGTCTCCCAAAGCACTAGGATCACAGGCATGCATCATCATACCCAGTCTCCTCCTACCTCTCTAGATGCTACTTCTCCCTCTTTACGGAATACCTATCCCTCAAATGCTGGTATCCCTCAGAATGCTGTTATAAGACCCTTATCCTCCCTTTCTTTTTTTTTCTTTTCTTTTTTTTTTTTTTGAGTTGGAGTCTCACTCTGTCACCCAAACTGGAGTGCAGTGGCCGCTTCTGGCCACCGCAGCCTCGAACTCCTGGGCTCCGGCGATCCTTCCGCCTCAGCCTTCCAAGTAGCTGGAACTACAGGCATGCGCTACCACGCCCGGCTTATTTTTTGATTTATTGTAGAGATGAGGCCTCGCGAAGTTACCCAGGCGGGTCTTGAACCCGCGGGCTCAGGCAATTCACTCACCTCAGCCTCCCAAAGGCGTGGGATTACAGGCTGAGCCACCGAGCCCGGCTCCCATCTCTATTTTTAAGAATAAATAAAGCCAGGCTCGGTGGCTCAGCCTGTAATCCCGCGCCTTTGGGAGGCTGAGGTGTGTGGATTGCCTGAGCCCGTGGGTTCGAGACCCGTCTGGGCAACTTGGCGAGACCTCATCTCTACAATAAATAAAAATGAGCTGTGTGTGGTAGCGCACGCCTGTAGTTCCGGCTACTTGGAAGACTGAGGCGGAAGGATCGCCGGAGCCCAGCAGGTCGAGGCTGCGGTGGCCGGGAGCAGCCACTGCACTCCAGTCTGGGCGACAGAGTGAGACTCCAACTCAAAAAAAAAAAAAAAATAGAATAAATAACCATTTATACCATGATGATTCCCAAAAGTAAGTACCAGCCCACCTGTCATGATTCCAGGTACATATTCAACCCTATACTGGATATCATCAGGCACATCAAACTCGATGTGTGCAAAATTGATTCCACCAATTTCTCTCAAACTTTTTGTTCCTCCAGTGTTCCCTATACAACTAATTGCCATCACCGTTTACTTATTTACCCAAGCCAGAGATCTGGGCATCTTATTATCATCAACAGCCTCCACCCATATCAAATCAGTGTCCAAGTCTTAACCAATCTCCTGATCCCCAAAACATAACTCTAGTCCAAGCCACCATCATCCTTCACCAGGATCATGGCAACAGCTTCCTAACTGGTCTCTCTGCTTTCAGTTCTACATTGTAAAGTCAGAGTAATCTTTCTAACAATCACCAATTCTAAAATCTAAATCACAAATGTCACTCTCCAGCTTTAAAAGCCTTGAAGTTTTTCATTGTCTTAGGAGAATGTCCACCAAACTCCTTAACATGGTTTGTACAATAGATTGTAATTTCCAAAGATGTCTCAACTGTGTCTCTCATCCCAGATGCCTTTCGTACAGTATGACTTTGATACTCCACCCATCAAGAGGTAGGGTCTGTGACCCTCCTGTTGAAACTCAGTGGTCTTCTATGAGGTTTCTACCTATAAGGTATGGTAGAACTGATGTCAGAGGCTAGGTCATAAAAGGTAATGCAGCTCCCACTTTGGCTTCTAGAACACTCTTTCTGAAAGCCTTCGCCTGACAAGTAAGCAATCTGACTGCCCTGAGGCTGCCATGCTGGGAGAAAGCTCAACATGGTCCATATGGAAAGGCCCTGACACAATTTGAAAAGAAAAAGAAGCCCAGATGGTCCCCATCTTCCTCAGCGACCCCTGTCCCAGCTCCTGCTACCATCTGACTGCAACCACATGAAAGACCCTAAGCTAGAACTGCCCCACGAAGCTCTTCTCAAATTCCTGAGCCGCAGAAATCATGAAAGAATAAAAGGACTATTGTTTTTTTGTTAGTTTGCTTTGTTTTTTTTGAGTTGGAGTCTCACTCTGTCACCCAGACTGGAGTACAGTGGCACGCTCCCGGCAACCACAGCCTTGACCTGCTGGGCTTCGGGTATCCTTCCGCCTCAGCCTTCCAAGTAGCTGGAACTACAGGCGCGCACTACCACACCCAGCTAATTTTTGACCAATTGTAGAGATGAGGTCTCGCCAAGTTGCCCAGGCAGGTCTCGAACCCGCGTGCTCAGGCAATCCACTCACCTCAGCCTCCCAAAGCGCTGGGATTACAGGCTGAGCCACCAAGCCCGGCTAGGACTATTGTTTTAAGCCACTAATTTCAGGTGATATTTGTATACAGCAATAATAACGAGCACAGCTTATAAAGCTCTGAACAACATATCCCCTGGTTCCCACTTACCTCAGCAGGCCACTCTCAACATTTCCTACCTTAATCTCAACACTGCAGCCCATCCTGAACTCCTTTCTTTGCCTCAAAGATGCCTTTCTTTCATGCCTTCAGGTTTGCTGCCCAAAACACTCCTCTTCTACTCTTGATTAATTCTTCATCGTTCAGGGGTCAGCTTAAACTTCTAAAGGGATAGTTACCAAACACCTAGGCTAGGAAAGTCTTCTTCCACAGCTCACCTGCCTCACAAATCACCACACCCATCACAGTCCATTATAATCCTATATTGGGTTGCCCATCCTGACACCCAGTATGCCTCACACATGCACTCACACACACACTCTCACACAACAATCACACGCACATGCACTCGCACATGTGCACAACCATATGCACATGCACTCACATAGCATACCATAAAGATAATGACCAGTGCTGGCAAAATGGCAAGTGTTTCACGAACATTTGTTGAATGCATAATCTCCAGTCCTATCTCTTTCCTAAGTTGCAAGTGGGTACATTCACATCCACCTCCTACCTTACAAATAAATTCCAAATTTAACATGCCTCCAGCCTCTCCCTTCCTATAAACAATGCCACTACCTACTGGTTGTCCATACTAGAAACTTCATCTCTTAAGTCAAAGAATATGTATGCTAGGCACGGTCTCTCTATAATCCCAGCACTTTGGGAGGTGGAGGTGAGAGGATTGCCTGAGCCCAGGAGTTTGAGACAGCCTGGTCAACATGGCAAGATCTCATCTCTTCAAGAAGTCAAAAATTAGCCAGGCATGGTGGCACATGCCTGTAGTCCCAGCTACTTGGAAGGCTGAGACGGAAGGATCGCTTCAGCCCAGCAGATCGGGGCTGCAGTGGCCATGATCATGCCACTGCACTCCAGCCTGGTAGACAGAGTAGGACTCTGCTTAAAAAATAATAATAATAATTGGCCAGGCTCGGTGGCTCAGCCTGTAATCCCAGCACTTTGGGAGGCCAAGGCAAGTGGATTGCATGAGCCCTATGGTTTGAGAGCAGCCTGGGCAACCTGGCAAGACCTTGTCTCTACAATAAAATAAATAAATAAAATAATAATAAAGCTAGGCACGGTGGCTCATGCCTATACTCCCAGCACTTTGGGAGGCCGAGGTGAGAGGACTGCTTGAGCCCAAGAGTTTGAGACCAAGCTGGACAACTTGGTGAGACCTCATCTCTACAATAAATTAAGAAAAATTAGCTGGGCATGATGGCACATGCCTGTAGTTCCAGCTACTTGGAAAGCTGAGGTGGAAGGATCACCTGAGCCCAACAGGACAAGGCTGCGGTGGCTGTGAGTGTGGCACTGCACTCCAGTCTGGGCGACAGAGTGAGACTCTGAGTCAAATAGTAATAATAATTATTGTTATTGTTATCAAGCTTCTTTTGGTTTCTTTGCTAGGGATACAGTGGATTAGAAGAGAGGCACAACCCTTGATGACAAAGAAGCTACAGGCTGGTGGAAGTTTTCCTTCACATCTCCCTCTCTCAGGCCTGACATCCCAATAGGTCTTAATGGTTGTACTAATCATAACTTTTTTTTTTTTTTGAGTTGGAGTCTCACTCTGTCACCCAGACTGTAGTGCAATAGCTGCTCCCGGCCACCACAGCCTCGATCTGCTGGGCTCTGGCGATCCTTCCTCCTCAGCCTTCCAAGTAGCTGGAACTACAGGTGCGCGCTACCACGCCCAGCTAATTTTTTCTTTTTTTTTTTTTTATTGTAGAGATGGGATCTCGCCAAGTTGCCCAGGCGGGTCTCGAACCCGCGGGCTCAGGCAATCCACTAACCTCAGCCTCCCAAGACACGGGATTACAGGCTGAGCCACCGAGCCCGGCTGATCATAACTTCTAAATTGCCCTTACATATAGCCTTTTCTGTTTATCCCAACTGCCACCACCCTAGTCCAAGCTTTTGTCATTTCCTGCCTGGATTGTTCCAAGAGCTTCCTAAAGGTGTCTCTGCCTCTAGCCTTGCCCCCTAGGTTCTCCCCAGCTCCCAGCTGTATCATTACCCTTAAAATCCTCTGGTGGGCTGGGAACGGTGGCTCATGCCTGTAATCCTAGCACTTTGGGAGGCCGAGGTGAGAGGACTGCCTGAGTCCAAGGGTTCAAGACAGCCTGGGCAACTTGGTGAGACCTCATCTCTACAATAAATCAAGAAAAATTAGAGGGGCGTGGTAACATGCATGTAGATCCAGCTACTTGGAGGGCTGAGGTAGAAGAATCGCCTGATGCCAGCAGGTAGACTCTGCATTGGTCGTGAGAGTGTCACTGCACTCCACCCTGGGCAACAGAGTGAGACTTCAACTCAAAAAAAATAAAAAATAAAGCCCTCCGATGCGCCACACATGGTGGCTCGTGCCTGTAATCCTAGCACTTTGGGAGGCCGAGGTGAGAGGATTGCCTAAATCCAAGAGTTCCAGACCAGCCTGGGCAACTTGGTGAGACCTCATCTCTACAATAAATCAGGAGTGGTGGCACACGCCTGTGGTTCCAGCTACTTGGAAAACTGACGGAGAAGGATCCCCTGAGCCCAGCAGCTCAAGGCTATGGTGGTCATGAGCATGCCTCCAGCCTGGGCAACAGAATGAGATTCTAACTCAAAAAAAAAAATAAATTAAATAAAGTCCTCCGATGGCTCCTCATGTGCTTTAAAATAAAGTCTAAACACCTGGGAAGCCGGGCTTGGTGGCTCAGCCTGTAATCCCGCGCCTTTGGGAGGCTGAGGTGAGTGGATTGCCTGAGCCTGCAGGTTCGAGACCCGCCTGGGCAACGAGACCTCATCTCTACAATAAATCAAAAAATCAGCTGGGCGTGGTGGCACATGCCTGTAGTTCCAGTTAGTTCCAGCTGAGGCGGAAGGATCGCTGGAGCCCAGCAGGTCGAGGCTGCGGCGGCCGGGAGCGGTCACTGCACTCCAGTCTGGGCGACAGAGTGAGACTCCAACTCAAAAAAACAACAACAAAAAAAAAAACACCTGGGAAGGTATGCCTTGTGTTCTAGCTCCTTGCCTCCCTTTGCTCCCTCATATTCCTCAATCCCCCATACACGGTCCACACCCCAGACATCTCTTTCACCTTGTGATTTCACATTGCCTTTCCCTGTGCTTAGAATGTCTTGCCCACTTCTTCATTCAACAGATATTTATTGAGCACGTAGCAGATACCTGGCACTATTCTAAGTGCCAAAGAATCAGCAGTGAGTAAAACCAAGCCTTTATTATCATGAAGTTTACCTTCTAGAGGGAAAGACAGACAAGTAAAAAATTAATATGGTGAAAAGTGCTATAATGAGAAACAAATGGCTGGATGCATTGGTCCATGCCTAAAATCATAGCATTTTGGGAGGATGAGGCAGGAGGATTGATTGAGCCCAGGAGTTCAAGATCAGCCTGGGCAACTTAGCAAGGCTTCATATCTACAAAAAAGTTTTTAAAGTTAGCCAGATACGGTGGGGTGTGCCTATAGTCCCAGCTACTCAGAAGGCTGAGTTGGGAGGATCACCTGAGCCTAGGAGTTCAAGGCTACAGTAAACTGTGATCATGCCGCTGTACTCCAACCTGGGTGACAGAATAAGACCCAGGCTCAAAAGAAAAAGAAAAAAAAATCTGGACGCAGTGATTCAAGCCTGTAATCCCAGCACTTCGGGAGGTGGAGGCAAGAGGATTGCCTGAGCTCAGGGGTTCGAGACCAGCCTGTGTAGCAATGCAAGACCTCATCTCTACAATAAATCAAAAAATTAACCGGGCATGGTGGCACAAGCCTGTGGTTCCAGCTACTTAGAAGGCTGAGACAAAGGATCGTCTGAGCCAAACATGTAGAGGCTGCAGTGGCTGTGAGCATGGCACTGCACTTCAGGCTGGGTGACAGAGTGAGACTCCGACTCAAAAAAAAAAAAAAAGAGGCTGGGCTTGGTGGCTCAACCTGTAATCCCAGCACTTTGGGAGGACAAGGCGAGTGGATTGCCTGAGCCCGCGGGTTCGAGACCAGCCTGGGCAACTTGGTGAGATCATGTCTCTACAATAAAATAAAAAATAGCCGGGCGTGGTAGTGCGCGTCTGTAGTTCTGTCGACACTGGGGTGGCCGTGAGCGTGCGCACCACTGCACTCCAGCCTGGGCGAAGGAGTGAGACCCCGACTCAAAAAAAAAAAGAAAGAAAGGAATCACACATGTATGCTCACCATCATATATCAATAAATTGGCATTATTGAATTTGCACACATCAACCTCTTTTTTAGGTAAGTCTGACTCAAACGCTGGGACAATGACCCTACTCTGGGTCACAATGAACCAAGGAAGGCATTGCTCATGGAAGAGCCACATAGCAGCCCCGTAGAAGCCCAAGGTGGCCCCTCTGCCTCATACTCAACTCACTTCCCCGAGTTCAGATGGCAGCCCCATCAGCCCCACCTGTCAAGCTCAGATCCCTAGCTTCATCTCTGAGAGCCCCCTCACCTCCCACATCCAGAAGTCCTCGGACATTTATTTTGTAGCTATTTCCGTATTCATCTCCTCATCTCTATTCCCAAGGTCACAGTGCAGATCTTCATTACCCTCCACGTAAACTCAGGTTTCAAATCCCTAAACCAGTTCCACCTTTCCCTCCCCATCTTTTGTCGCTTGATCTCTCCAAAAACATTTTCCACATGGCCACCAGAGATCTCCTTTTAACCACATCTAATTTCACTAGCCCCCACAGCCCACTTAAAAGTCATAGCCAGGCTGGACACAGTGGCTCAAGCTTGTAATCCCAGCCCTTTGGGAGGTCGAGGCGAGAGGATTGCCTGAGCCCAGGGGTTCCAGACCAGCCTGGGCAATGTGATGAGACCTTGTCTCTACAATAAATAAATAAATAAATAGCCAGACATGGTGGCATGCGTCTGTAGTTTCAGTTACTTGGAAGGCTGAAGCAGAAGGACCACCTGAGCCCAGCAGATCAAGGCTGCGGTGGCCGTGAGCATGCCACTGCACTCCAACCTGGGCGACAGAGTGAGACTCCAACTCAAAAAACAAAAAGCAGTAGCCAGACGCAGCAGCTGTTTGGGTGGCTAACGAAGGAGAATTGCTTAAAGCCAGGAATTTAAGACCAGCTGGGCAACATAACAAAACCCCCCTCTCTACAAAAAATTTAAAGAATTAACCGGGCATGGTGGTAGTGTCTGTAGCCTCACCTACAGTACTTGGTAGGGTAAGGTGGGAGGATCACTTGAGCCCAGGAGTTCTAGGCAGCAGTGAGCTATGATCACCACTTCACTCCAGCCTGAGGGACAGAGCAAGACCTCATCTCTCACGCCTATAATCCCAGCACTTTGGGAGGCCAAGGTGAGAGGATTGCCTGAGGCCATGGGTTAGAGACCAGCCTGGCAACTTGGTGAGACCTCATCTCTACAATGAGTCAAAAAATGAGCCAGGCATGGTGGCACGTGCCTGTAGTTCCAGCTGCTTGGAAGGCCGAGGCAGAAGGATCGCCTGAGCCTAGCAGGTCGAGGCTGTGGTGGCCGTGAGAATGCCACTGCACTCCAGCCTGGGTGAGAGTGAGACTCCAACCCCCAAAATAATAATAATAATAAAATAATAAATTAAAATAAAATATTGCCAGGCACAGTGGCTCACGCCTATAATCCCAGCACTTTGGGAGGCCGTGGTGAGAGGATTGTCACAGTCCACAGGTTCGAGACCAACCTGGGCAACTTGGTGAGACCTCATTTCTACAATAAATCAAAAAATTAGTAGGGCGTGATGGCGTGGGGCTGTTGTTCCAGCTACTTGGAAGGCTGAAGCAGAAGGATCGCCTGAGCCCAGCAGGTCGAGGCTGCAGTAGCCGTGAGCTTGCCCTGTACTCCAGCCTGGATGACAGAGTGAGACTCTGTCATAATAAATAAATAACTAAATAAATAAACAAACAAATAAATAAATAAAATAAAAAATCAATAGCTTCCCCCTGCCTCCAAGATAAAGTCCAACCTGTTTATAAGGCCCACCTTGCCCTGGGCTGTCTCCTCGTCCCTCTACCATCCCACCTTCCTGCCATATCAACCACCTGGAATTCTCTGAACATTCTGTGCCTTTTTGCACCTCCATATCTTTGCACATGCAGTTTCCTCTGTGAGAAAGAACCTAGGATACAGTTATGTATCTTTTCAAATTCAGCTGGGACATCAAATTCTCTGGAAAGTTTTCCCAAGCTCTCCTCCCTACAAAAATAAAGTTGTCGCCGGGTTGGTGGCTCAGCCTATAATCCCACGCCTTTGGGAGGCTGAGGTGAGTGGATTGCCTGAGCCCACAGGTTCGAGACCCACCTGGGCAGCGAGACCTCATCTCTACAATAAATCAAAAAATCAGCTGGGCGTGGTAGCGCGTGCCTGTAATTCCGACTACTTGGAAGGCTGAGGCGGAAGGATCGCCGGAGCCCAGCAGGTTGAGGCTGCGGTGGCCGGAAGCGGCCACTGCACTCCAGTCTGGGCGACAGAGTGAGACTCCAACTCAAAAAAAATAAAAAATAAAAAATAATAAAGTTGTCCCATTTGCTCCTAGGTACATCTATCTCAATGCTAATTATATTACATGACAATTGTTTGTTAACATATCTGTCTCTTTCCTGGACTATGAGTTATTAGACAGCAAGGGCCATACATTACTCTTCTTTGTTTCCCAGCACAATGTAAACTATCTAGCACATAGCATGCCCTAAATAAATGTTTTCTGAGGGAATGAAAGCTGTATATTAAAGCCCTTCTCTTGCTAAATCTGAAGATTTGCCCAAGTTCTCACTTAGGCTAACCAGAATGTCCCAACAGGCCTCAGTATCTGATTTGTGCTAGGTGCTCATTAAACTGTGGCTGAAGGCATAAACCCATAAATCACATTTCACTAAATTCTTAGTCTGGGTTGCCCTTCTGAACCTTCAGAGCTCTATGTCCCTCTGAAGTTATTAAAGACAGAACAAAGTCCAGATACTACCTATGCAGTAATATCTCATTCATCTAACCATAACTATGCAGGGGAAAGCCAAGAAACAGGAAGAAGAAAGGCCTATGAGCAGCAAAAAAACATGGTAACATAAAACATAACATAGTCGGGCTCGGTGGCTCAGCCTGTAATCCCGCGCCTTGAGAGGCTGAGGTAAGTGAATTGCCTGAGCCTGCGGGTTCAAGACCTGCCTGGGCAACTTGGCGACACCTCATCTCTACAATAAACCAAAAAAAGCCGGGGGTGGGAGCACGCACCTTAGTTCCAGCTACTCGGAAGGCTGAGGCGGAAGGATCGCCGGAGCCCAGCAGGTCGAGGCTGCAGTGGCCGGGAGCGGCCACTGCACTCCAGTCTAGGTGACAGAGTGAGACTCCAACTCAAAAATAAATAAATAAAAATAACAATCAATACCTTACACTTGAGTCATGATTTATGGGTTTTTGGGTTTTTTTTACCCCTGGACCCAGGTAATCCTCTCGCTTCTGCCTCCCAAAGTGCTGGGATTACAGGCATGAGCCACCACACCCAGCTGATTTATGATTTTCACTGAATCTCATTCAGTAGTCTGGAAATAAACACTCACTGCATCTTGCCTAAGGTCATACAGCTATCAAGCCCAACCTATAACACAAGTCGGTTGCACGTTTCACTCTACCAGAGTTGTCTCAAATCTATGCCACAAATCCATGCACAAAACTCAGTGCTGTTTACTCACTGGGAAGCTCTACAGACTAATCATATCTACAGCTACTTTGCACACAAGGTATACAAGCGTGTGAATGTGTACAAGGTGTACAAAGGTTTGAGCACGTTCTCTATACCCAAATTAGAAGCAGAAAATTAAAAAGGGGTACTGGTAGAGGTAGGTACAATGCCAGAATCAAGGAACAACAGCTGCCAGAGATGACACAGACAGAACTCATAAAAGAATAAAGCTTGAAGAACTAAAGTCAGACCAGAAATTTGAGGCCACCAAGGAAGCAAACATCTTTCCCTCCAGCATGGCCTGGGAAGGCCTTATAGTCATATAAGAATTGAGATGTGCAATGGTAATCCTAAGTCACCAAAAGGAATGTCAAATTATGAAAGCAAGCAAACATGTTATTGATTTTAAAGCGATTTCAGCAAAGATGCTTAAAATAATAGAATTTGCCAGGCACAGGGGCTGAAGCCTGTAATCCCAGCACTTTGGGAGGCCAAGGCAAGAGGATTGCCTGAGCCCCGGGGTTTGAGATCAGCCTGGGCAACTTGGTAAGACCTTGTCTCCACAATAAATCAGAAAATTAGCCAGGCATGGTGGCACATGTCTGTAGTTCCAGCTACTTGGAAGGCTGAGGCAGAAGGATTGCCTGAGCCCAGCATGTCAAGGCTGCGGTAGCCATAAGCATGCCCCTGCACTCTAGTCTGGGAGACAGAGTGAGACTCCAACTCAAAAAAAAAAAGAATTCTAGTCCTTAAAGGAATGCAGCCATCTTGGAAATATGTCTGAGATGGAATGATCCTTCTCTACATAAGATATATAATTACATACCTGAATTGGAGGGTGCTCCAAGACCAACAGATCCCAAAATTAGTTTTGCAAGTAAAGTAACCTACCAGACCATCTGCACCCTTGCAAGAGAAATTACAGATCACATTTAAGACCTCAGGGGAAAACCCCCTTCTTGTAACACAAGGCAGTGTTTTCTACCCATCCCTGACTATTGCCACAAATGACAAACAACCCAGATGCAGAGAAAAGCCAATGCAGTGGCTCACACCTGTAATCCCAGCAATTTGGGAGATGGAGGCGAAAGGATTGCCTGAGCCCAGGAGTTTGAGATGAGTCATACTCATGGACAGCAAGACACAGGAGGACCCCACAGAAGACAGCCAGTTCTCTGCACAACAGTAAAATCAGGGAGGCTAGAGAGAAAGCTGAGAAGTAAATAGGGTAACAGAGAAACTGAAAGAGAAAAAGATACAAGCTTTTTAGAGGAATGATCCAGTGAGCAATTGCACCTAGTGCAAAATTTCTGCACCCCAACGCTGCTGCTAGGGCAGCACGGCCTCAAACCGACAGAATGTCTGAGCTTCTTCAAAGCATCTTCAAGGTTCTAGGGACTCTCAGGTTGGAAGAGCATTCTTCAAGAACAGAGCCCCTGAGGGATGGGGTTTCTCAGCACCTCCAACAAGGTTCTGCTGAATATACAGATTTGAATAATAATTTATTTATGAGATGGAAAAAAAAGTCAAGGAGGATTGAAATGAATTTTAAGAATCTAGCCGGGCTCGGTGGCTCAGCCTGTAATCCCGCGCCCTTGGGAGGCTGAGGTGAGTGGATTGCTTGAGCCCGCGGGTTCGAGACCCGCCTGGGCAGGCGAGACCTCATCTCTACAATAAATCCAAAAAAAAATATTAGCCGGGCGTGATAGCGCGCACCTATAGTTCCAGCTACTCGGAAGGTTGAGGCGGAAGGATCGCCGGAGCCCAGCAGGTCGAGGCTGCGGTGGCCGGGAGCAGCCACTGCACTCCAGTCTGGACGACAGAGTGAGACTCCAACTCAAAAGAAAAAAAAAAAAAATCTAGCCCACAGAAATACTCATGTAAGTGCAAAAGGATATTCACTGGAGTGTTATCTGTAAGACTCAAAAACTGAAATCAACGTGCAAGGCCACTAACAGAGGACTGGTTAGTTAAATAAACTACTATGCATCCTTAAAATTAACACGTTACGGCTAGAGCCTGTAATCCCAGCACTTTGGGAGGCCGAGACAGGAGGATTGCTTGAGCCCGGGAGTTCGAGACCAGCCTGGGCAACTTAGCAAGGCCTCACCTCTACAATAAATAAAAAATTAGCCAGGCATGGTAGTGCACACCTGTAGCTCCGGCTACTTAGAAGGCTGAGGAGGAAGGATTGTGGGAGCCCAGCAGGTCAACAATAGGGTGGCCATAAGTATGCCACTACACTCTAGCCTGAACAACTGAGTGAGACTCCAATTCAAAAAATATTATTATTATAAATTAAATAAAAATAGTTAATTAAAAAGTAGATCTGTAAGTAGAAAATATGCCACTAACACGGGGAGGACATGCACACTGTATAATTATATGTAGAATAGAATGATCCTATTTTTGTAAAATAACAAAACTACATCTTTTGAAGGAACAAAAAAAAAAAATCAGTGTGCCTATAGTCCCAGCTACTCAGGAGGCTGAGGCAGGAAGATTGTTTGAACCCAGGAATTCGAGGCTGCAATGAGCTATGATGGCAACTCCAGGCAGGGTGACAGAGCAAGACCAGGTCTGTCACCAAGTTGGAGTTTCACTCTGTTGTTCAGGCTGGAAGGCAGTGGCACGCTCACGGCCACCGCAGCCTCGACCTGCGGCTCAAGCAATCTTTCTGCCTCAGCCTTCCAAGTAGCTGGAACTACAGGCATGTGCTACCACGCCTGGCTGATTTTTGATTTATTGTAGAGATGAGGTCTCGCCAAGTTGCCCAGGCTGTTCTCAAACCCGTGAGCTCAGGCAATCCTCTCATCTCAGTCTCCCAAAGTGCTGCAATTATAGGCTGGGATTAAAGACACTGCCTGGCCCAGCCAAAGTCTCTCTAAAAAAAAGCCAATGCAGTGGCTCACACCTGCAATCCCAGCAATTTGGGAGGTGGAGGTGAAAGGATTGCCTGAGCCCAGGAGTTCGAGACCAGCATGGGCAATTTAGCAAGACCCCATCTCTACAACAAATCAAAAACTTAGCTGGGCATGGTGGCACGCTCCTGTAGTTCCTGGTACTTGGAAGACTGAGGTGGAAGGATCATCAGAGTCCAGCAGAGTGTGCCACTGCACTCCAGCCTGGGCAACAGAGTGAGACTCTGACTCAAAAAAATAAAATCAGGATAAGCACACAAACTACTAATAATGTTTAACATGGGAATGTGAGGGAAAGGTGAATTCTTTTTTCTTTCTTTCTTTATTATTTTTTTAAGCCGCCCACCTCAATCATTAGATGGTTTCTTCTTTTTTTTTTTTTTTTTTTTGGTTACACTGTGGTAATGTTTGCATTTCCACACAAAGTATACATGTTTAACAACAACTACACACACACATACATATAGGTGTTGCCAGAGGCATTCCCTTCCATCTCCATCTCATTCCCTAACTGGATACACATCCCAGCCTCTGCCCAGTCCTCCACTCCACCACCTCCGGCCCCAACCCCACTTACAGATGCAGGCAGCAGCCAGCAGGCGACCGGCAGCATAGGGAGCAAAGCAGCTCGGGAAGACAGGCTGCACCATGTAGTTGGCAAAGGTGATGGCAATGATGGCCTGGCTGGTAGGTTCAATGATGAGCAGGGAAGTCCAGAGTCTGATGAAGGCAAGGAATCCCCCGAAGGCCTCCAGGATGTAGGCATAGCTGGCCCCAGACTTCTTAATGGTGGTGCCCAGTTCCGCATAACAAAGGGCCCCAAAGACGGAGAAGAGACCCCCGACAGCCCAGATGACCAGGGAGAGGCCAAAGGAGGCACTGTACATGAGCACGCCCTTGGGAGAGACAAAGATGCCCGAGCCGATCATGTTCCCCACAATCAGGCACACTCCGTTGAGCAGCGAGATCTCCTTCTTCAGCATTACCTGCTCGGGCCCTGGGCCGGCCCCGTCGCCCAAAGAGGAGGCATCCGCTTCATGCTGAGAGGCCGCCTCATACTTGGTACTGTCAGGCATGATGGAGCAGGAGAGGAAAGCCTTCACCAGCCTCCTGGCATCGCCCTCTAGGGAAGAAAGATGGTGATATATAGTGGATGGTTGGCGATTACACAGAACCACTGCCTACCCCCACAGGGGCCAGTATCATGGGCAGCCCACTCACCACTACAGAGAACTCTCATTGCTTCCCACCTCCAAGTAACTCTGTTCCAGCTGGCTCATCCAAACGACCCCAACTTGAGTTTTGGTTTTTCTTTTTTTGAGTCAGAGTCTCACTGTTTCACCCAGGTTGGAGTGCAGTAGAACACTCACAGCCACCGCAGCCTCGACCTACTGGGCTCAGGTGATCCTTCCGCTTCAGCCTTCCAAGTAGCTGGAGCCACAGTCATGCACCACCGTGCCGGGCTGACTTTTTGATTTATCGTAAAAATAAGGTCTTGCCGTGTTGCCCAGGCTGGTCTTGAGCCTTTGAGCTCAGACAATACTCTCGCCTCTGTTTCCCAAAGTGCTGGGATTACAGGTGTGAGCCACCACACCCAGCCTGAATTTTGTTTTTTTAAGAGACTGGGTTTCTGTCGCCCAGGCTGGAGCACAGTGGCATGATCATAGCTCACTGCAGCCTCAAATACCTGAACTCAAGCAATCCTCCCATCTCAGCCTCCTGTGCAGATGGGATTATAAGCGTATGCCACCGCACTAGGCTACCAACTTGAATTTTTAAGGGAAGGGACTCATTCCCCAAAGAGAAAGTACCTGTCTTCCTTCCTCTTTCCAGCTTACCAAATGGAAAACGAAATCCAGGTTCTATCTGAGCCTGAGTTTTCAGCCTTACCCCAAAACAGTCTGCCTTCCCTTCAGTTTCAGCTTCAGCTACCACTTATGCTGAGATGCAACTTAAGGAACCAACCTTGCAAGCAGATAATCTGTGGTATCACTTCACGACACTGCTCTTTTCCCCACAGGCTCTACCTAAGGCAAAAAGTAAGGCTTCAAGCTGGGCTCGGTGACTCAGCCTGTAATCCCACACCTTTGGGAGGCTGAGGTGAGTGGATTGCCTGAGCCCATGGGTTCGAGACCCGCCCGGGCAACTTGGCGAGACCTCATCTCTACAATAAATCAAAAAATTAGCCGGGCGTAGCGGCGTGTGCCTGTAGTTCCAGCTACTTGGAAGGCTGAGGCGGAAGGATCGCCGGAGCCCAGCAGGTCGAGGCTGCGGTGGCCGGGAGCGGCCACTGCACTCCAGCCTGGGTGACAGAGTGAGACTCCAACTCAAAAAAAAAAAAAACTTAAGACTGCAGAGAGCTCCTGGAAACCCACAATCATCGCCCCACTCAAGGAGCACCCCTTAACCCTCAGCTGAGATCTTCTGCCCTGGCAATGCCCAAGCAGCACACCCCACCCTGAAAGAAAACATGCTGTTCTTCTCTTCACTGTTTTTCCTTTCCCAGATATCTCTCCCAGTCTCTGATATTCCAGGCCTCCTACTAAACCCCTCTCGTTAGCAGAGTCGCACCACCCAAAAAAGTATGAATGGGAGAAAGGTGATCCCAATGAACAGCAGAACCTAGAGATGACTGAAGGCAGCTGATGACTACTCCCCACCCCAGAGCTGTTGCTGGAGAAGTACCGCCCAAAGCCTAGGCAAGGAAACAGCTGAAGCCGGCGGCAGATGATGGGAACACAGAGCCCAAGACAGCGGAGAGGAGCACAGGAGCCGTGAGCCAAGATGGCAAGGGGAGAGATACCAGGGCAAGAGGCGTTCAGGAGAGAAAGAGATTGGACAGAGCAGAGCAGCCAAGAGAGGGGTTAGTTAGCAAGGTGAGTGGGGGTGAAGGGACAGCATGGGACACAAACTCACTCCCGCCCTGGGTAGAAGCAGGTTCCCACGGCAGGGGCCAGCAACAGTCAGGGAGAGACATGCCTTCTAGGATCCGTGGTCCAACGCTCCTCCTTTCCAGCCAGCGGTAAAAAAGAAGGCCGACAAATGCCTATGAATTTAAGTCAAGGCGTGTGGAGGGGGTGAGGCGGCAGCAAAGGAAGGGATGAGGGAGGAGGAAAGGAGTGTTAAGCAACCTTCTGAGTCCAAAGTTCACTGGCTCTTCACATCTGCAAAAGGGGCAGCTAGGAGCTCTTGGCTCAGCACTTTCTGTGATAAGAAGGCGCTCTCTCAGGAATCTCCTTTGTCAGCTCTGCTCTGGGACTAGGGGCCCAGAAGAAAGGACGGCTGGGGGCAGTTTCTGTAGCCCTGGGGAAGCTGTCCCAGAGCGAGTTAACTGAGAACAGGCCAAGAAGGAAAGCACAGCAGTCTGCCATGCCCCACCCTGGCCTCTCTTCTCTCTCACCCCAAGAACTTAAGAAAGACAGAAAAGTTGCACAGTGTGTGACACAAAGACTTATTCACATGCTGAGATTAGAGGAAGTGTAAGAGTAGTCCCCACACCCCATGACTGGGCGTCCTAAGAGGAGAACTCTGTACACTTCTTCACGTAGAGAGATGGGTGACGGGTGACTGCCCCAAGCTTGGCCATTTCCCCAAAGTCTGAGGCTCAAATGACTTCAAAGGAAACATGGTCAAGAGATCAAACCTCTGACCCCATCCCCACCTGACCCATGTGCCTTTTTTAAATTTAGAGGTGTGCGGGATGGGGTCTCCATATATTGCCCAAGTTAGTCTCTCACTCTGGTCTCAAACAATCTTCCTGCCTCAGTCTCCCAAAATTCTCAAATTTCAGGTGTAGCCACCTCCCCAAGTGCTGGGATTACAAGCATCACCACCACGGCCTGTCAGCCCTTTCATCCTTAAAAAAACATACAGCCTCTGGGAGGCTGAGGTGAATGGATTGCCTGAGCCCGCGGGTACGAGACCCGCCTGGACAAGCGAGACCTCATCTCTACAATAAATCAAAAAATTAGCCAGGCATGGTTAGCGCGCGCCTGTAGTTCCAGCTACTCGGAAGGCTGAGGCGGAAGGATTGCCGGAGCCCAGCAGGTCGAGGTGGCAGTGGCCGGGAGTGTGCCACTGCATTCCGGTCTGGGCGACAGAGTGAGACTCCAACTCAAAAAACAAAACATACAGCCTGTAATCCCAGCACTTTGGGAGGCCAGGGCGAGTGGATTGCGTGAGCCTGCAGGTTCGAGACAAGGCAACTTGGTGAGACCTCAACTCTACAATAAGTCAAAAAAATTACCCGGGTGTGGTAGCACGCGCCTGTAGTTCCAGCTACTTGGAAGGCTAAGGCAGACAGATCGCCAGAGCCCAGCAGGTCAACGCTGGGGTGGCCTTGAGCGTGCCACTGCACTCCAGCCTGGGTGACAGAGTGAGACTCTGACTCAAAAAAAAAAAAAAAAGAAAACGTACTAGGGTCAGGAGAGGTTGGTTGCTCAAGTCTATAATCCCAGCAGGAAGGCCAAGGCAAGGATTGCCTGAGCCCAGGGGTTCGAGATCAGCCTAGGCAACTTCGTGAGACCTCATCTCTATAATAAATCAAAAAATTAGCTGGGCATGGTGGCGTGTGCCTATAGTTCCAGCTACTTGGAAGGCTGAGGCAGAAGGTCGGGTCTGCGGTCGCCATGAGCGTGCCACTTCACTCCAACCTGAGCGACAGAGTGAGATTCCAACTCAAAAAAAAAAAAAGAAAACATACTGAGGGGACAACCCCTTCGGGTCCCCTCCCAACGTGGGAGCTTTTCTGTCCTCTCAATAAATCCTGCTTTCTCAAAAAAGAAAAGAAAATATACTGAGATCCTTGCGATAAGCATAAATTCCTATAAACACCTTCCCCAAATACAAGTTAACTTCACTTTCCTAATAACATGAGGAAATAAGATTTCATTGAGCTATACTGGACAGACAGGCCCAGAACAGGAGAAGGAGGCTGAGCATTTTTTGGAAATCACATGGTTTATTCCATCTTTATAGTCTACTTTAAACCTGGCATTCTGGGTCTCTTTTACCAAGGGAAATACTACTTGTTCTGAAATTCAGTTGTCTGTCCCTTCTCACAGCCCTTCTAACCCTCTTTGGTTATTCTACAACCAGAGAATAGAGATCTAACATTCCCTGGGAGATTTATCTCTACCCTACATCCTCCCATTCTAGTTCCTCAAACTTTTTTTTTTTTTTCCGAGTTGGAGTCTCACTCTGTCACCCAGACTGGAGTGCAGTGGCCGCTCCCGGCCACCGCAACCTCGACCTGCTGGGCTCCGGCGATCCTTCCGCCTCAGCCTTCCGAGTAGCCAGAATTACAGGCATGCGCTACCACGCCCAACTGGTTTTTTGATTTATTGTAGAGATGAGGTCTCGCTGCCCAGGCGGTCCCGAACCTG
Organism: Cephalopachus bancanus; assembly: GCA_027257055.1. NCBI lineage: Eukaryota > Metazoa > Chordata > Mammalia > Primates > Tarsiidae > Cephalopachus > Cephalopachus bancanus. The sequence continues at coordinate 125,421 of JAPVLO010000476.1, read as the reverse complement.
TGGGCTCAGGCAATCCACTCACCTCAGCCTCCCAAAGGCGGGATTACAGGCTGAGCCACCGAGCCCGGCTCTCCTCAAACTTTTAATTTCTACTGGGAGGGGGATTCTGGTGTGATTCTGGGAAGGTCCCAGAGATGATGCTTCTCCCAAGACAGCCTCACAAATCTCTGAAATCCATCCAGAGAAGACTGTCCTTTTCCCCCAGCACCCCCCAAAATGCACCCCAATATTGAGCACCTACCCTTGCCAGACACACTGCTAAGCCTATTACCCCACTGAGCCCTCCTTGCAATATCTTAACACAGATACCAAGTCACTTGCCAGGGTGCCTAAGTAGAGTCCGTTAGCAAGAGAGACCCAGATGGAATCAACTAGACACCAGAGCTCACACACACACTTTTTTTTTTTTAATTGAGAGAAAGTCTTACTATGTTGTCCAGGCTGGTGTCGAGAACTCCTAGGCTCAAGTGATCCTCCTTCCTCTGCCTTCCAAAGTGCGGGGATTACAGGTGTGAACTACCTTGCCCAACCGCACACAATCACAGAACTCTACTATCTTCCCACTTCCTCATCCCTCTGACCCGCCCTAGTGTCTAGGCCTTCCTTCGGAGGAGAAAGGGCTTCAGGTGGGTCCCTAATGAATTGCCTGGGGGAGGATGTGATTAGATTAAAAAGAAAGCCTCTGCCATCCTGCCGCAGCCTAGGCTAAAGGCTCCAACAGAGCGTGTTCCTCTCCTTCCTGGCTGCCCCTCCCCTTTCTCATTCTTTGCAGGGATGAGAGTCGGTTACAAGTCCTCTTGGCAGTGCTGCTATTGCTAGGGTGCTCACTTCTAAAGCAAACAAAAACACGCACAAACACATCATCACGCCTGCCCTTTTAAGACCAAACTCACTGCCACTAAGAGGTGGGCATGAGTCCTAACATGACGTAAAAGAAAGGAAGGAGGGACAAAGGAAGGGAAAACCGCGATGGCAAATAGAGAAGTGTGCAGGGTTTCATTTCGGACTGGTGGCATCTGAGAAGGGAAGTCCTCCAAGGAATCTTGAGACAGAAATCCTCTGGGGGTAAAAACCACACTCCATTAAACAGCACACCCCAGTGGTCGTACCAGGAAGTGCAATACGTGGAATCTCTAGCCCACTTGAGTCAGCCCACGCAAACTGGACACGGGAGGCTGCCATTCATGGAGAAAACGAAGCCCCCCTCTTTTCGCAACCACTGCCTAGCACCCTGGGTGGGAAAGCACCCTCTCTGGCAGCTCGCACTCCTCCCTGGGGCCCTGGGTCTCGGGCTAATGCTTCCACCATTCAGGCAGTCAGGGACCAGGCGCCCCCCGACCCCAGGTGTTCCTAAAGGGGTTCTTCCACCCCAGGCTTTACAGGAGAAACCCCATGGGATGACAGCGTCCCTTGGCATCCTGTCTGAGGTGCACTCATGTCTGAGGACCTGGTGAAGATTACAGGACACCACACTCGCCCTCCAGCCTGTGGAAGAAGTCTCCGACTTAGAAGCAGGCCGCAGGGCCCCCAGCACGCAGTGCCTGGCAAAGCAGCCAGCAGAGCCCCTGGCCTTGACCTCACCCTCGAATGGCAGCACCAAACACACTTTCTCTAGGAACTAGCCCGGAGCTCAGGGTCTTGGCTTCTCAGGCAAGCTCAGGGAGCTACTGGAGAACACTTTCTCCCCCAGAGACCCCATGTGCTGCCTCCCCTAATAACAGAAACAGAAAACAGATACACTCTGGTATGGCTAGATTGCCCCATCACTCCAAGCTAGAAGCTCAGCTCCTCCCTCCCTAGTTCTCCATTTGTTTTTCTGTATTTCGCGGTGTCTAAGACAGTCCCTTTAAAAAAAAAAAAAGTGAAACAAGAAAGAAATTGTTTACTCCTGCGACCGGGGCTTCCATTAAGTAAGGGCTGAGATCTCTGGGTAGAGTGTCCTGCCCAGGGAGGACTGGAGCTGGGACAAGAAAGCAGGAGGCTGTTGGGTCTCCGTTCTGCCGAGTTTCAAGACTCTTCCATCCTCCTCCTGCACTTCCCCTCTCGCCCATTGTCCCTCCTCTCCCACATCTTACCTGTCCCGTGACCTTTGGGCAGGTGAAGGGAGGAGGGGCTACCAGCAGGCTCTGGGGGGAGGGGAAGGTGCTAGCTAGGGGGACCAAGGGTATGGCTCTTGCTGCAGCAGCTGTTGACTCTGAGGAGCAGAAGAGGCAGAGGGTGACGGGGACCGAAATGGAAAACAGGAAAACACATGTGTGACTCTGGCCGGCAGTGGGGAGGGGCCAGGGGCCGGGCCGGAGCTGGGACTGCCTGGTCAGACCCAAAGGACCTCAATGCCTGCCGGCCTCAGGCACCTTCTGCACTGAGCCTCAGCTCCTTCTCTTCCCTGCCTCAGTGCCCACCCCCACCCCACCCCACCCCACCCATTCTTCCTGGCTGCCCTATGTTTACTGAGCACTTCAAGCTTTCCTTCCATTTGCAGTGACCTCTGATCCCCTCTCCCCTTCATTCCATTTCCTACTCATCTCCCACTCACAAACGATCCTTAGTTCTGCAGAGGGCACATGATCCCACGGTTAGGGCGAAGAAACTGCAGTCCATCTCAACAGCCCATCTCAACATTCACTTCAGCCCCTAAAGCAAGCCAAGGAAGACATGCAAGCGAGGAAGGCCACCTGTGGGGTACAGCCTAGCGCACACCCAAACGCCAAGCAAGCTCACCCAAAGCTCAGATCCCTGCTGGTTCAGGTGATGTTGATGTGTGTCCCCAGGTAAGAGCCAACTGGGTCATGGCACCCTGGGCAGGATAATGAGTTGGCACACCTTCAAGCCAAAGTTGTTTAAGTATCCTTTGAAAGCCAAGCATGGTGGCTTGTACCTGTAATCCCAGCACTTTGGGAGACCAAGGTGAGAGGACTGCTTGAGACCAGAAGTTCAAAACCAGCCTGGGCAACATGGTGAGATCTCATGTCTACAAAAATTAGCAGGAGGTCAAGGTTGTGGTGAGCCATGATCGTGCTACTGAACCTCGGCTTGGGCAACAGAGTGAGACTCTGACTCCAAAATATAAATTCATTAATTAAAAATAATAAGCTAGCTGGGCTCAGTGGCTCAGCCTGTAATCCCACGCCTTTGGAAGACTGAGGTGAGTGGATTGCCAGAGCCCACGGGTTCGAGACCCGCCTGAGCAGGCGAGACCTCATCTCTACAATAAATCAAAAATTAGCCAGGCGTGGTAGCGCACTACATGGAAGGCTGAGGTGGAAGGATCGCCAGAGCCCAGCAGGTCGAGGCTGCGGTGACCGGGAGCGGCCACTGCACTCCAGTCTGGGCGACAGATTGAGACTTCAATTCAATAATAATAATAATAATAATAATAAGTCAGGCACAGTGACTCACGCCTGTAATCCCAGCACTTTGGGAGGCAGAGGTGAGAGGATTGCCTGAGCTCAAGGGTTCAAGACCAGCCTGGGCAACGTGGCGAGACCTCAGCTCTACAATAAATAAAAAAATTAGAGCCGGGCTCGGTGGCTCAGCCTGTGATCCCGCGCCTTTGGGAGGCTGAGGTGAGTGGATTGCCTGAGCCCACGGGTTCGAGACCCGCCTGGGCAACTTGGCGTGACCTCATCTCTACAATAAATCAAAAATGAGCCGGGCATGGTAGCACGCACCTGTAGTTCCAGCTACTTGGAAGGCTGAGGCGGAAGGATGGCCGGAGCCCAGCAGGTCGAGGCTGCGGTGGCCGGGAGCGGCCACTGCACTCCAGTCTGGGCGACAAAGTGAGACTCCAACTCAAAAAAAAAAAAAAAAATCAACTGGGTGTAGTGGCACACACCTGTGGTTCCAGCTACTTGGAAGGTTGAGGTGGAAGGATCAGCTGAGCCCAGCAGGTCAAGGCTGTGGTGGCCGTGAACATGACACTACACTCCAGTCTGAGTGACAGAGACTCCGACTCAAAAAAATAAAGAAAGAAATATCTGTAGAATGAATGTTTACCTTGACAGAGGTTTGGGGGAAATATCAACTTCCCTGGAATAAAAACTATAAGCCTCTTTCTTTATATTCACAATTGGAGATTATTACATAATTCATCATACAATTTTCTACAGTCGACAACTTTTGGTAGGTACCATAGTAAACAACTTAAAATCTAGACAACAGCATACATCTCTTGTCCTCGGGGAGCAGCACTTCACAGCGCATCATGCACTTTCAGAATTCTGGCTGTGACCAATGCCTTCAGGCAACTGTCAGCTGGGTGGACTCTGGACTACACCCTGCTACTTGCACTTGTGTGTTGCAAATTACTCCAGACACAGGTGGACCAGGTAAGGAGTTGTCAAGGATTCTGTCTATGTCCCTGGATGGGAGTCAACTCACATTTCACCAAGACACTGGCACCAAAGATCTGATTTTTTTTATTTTTTTTTTTTATTTTTTTAAGTTGGAGTCTCCCTCTGTCGCCCAGACTGGAGTGCAGTGGCCGCTCCCGGCCACCGCAGCCTTGACCTGCTGGGCTCCAGCGATTCTTCTGCCTCAGCCTTCCAAGTAGCTGGAACTAGAGCCGTGCGCTACCATGCCTGGCTATTTTTTTTGATTTGTTGTAGAGATGAGGTCTCGCCAAGTTGCCCAGGCGGGTCTCGAACCTGCGGGCTCAGGCAATTCACTCACCTCGGTCTCCCAAGGCGCGGGATTACAGGCTGAGCCACCGAGTCCGGCCCTGATTTTTTTTTTAATTGTAGAGACAAGGCCTCACTATGTTGTCTAGCCTAGTCTCCAACTCCTGAGCTCAAGCAATCCTCCACCTCAGCCTTCTGAAGTGCTAAGATTACAGGCGTGAGCCACCATACCCAGCTAAGATCTGAATTATTCCAAGGATAATTTATTGTCCTTTAGACCCCAGGCCACTACCCAGGTGGCCTACCCCTTAATTGCACTCTGGGGTCAGGTCCAAGTTGTGAGGGAAGTCCTGAGAGACAGAAAGGTGTCCCTGTTGGCACTGGCCCTTCCCCTTCACCACTACTCCACTGGGCCACAATGGCCTTCCTGCTGTGGCCACATTACATTACAGGCATGCTTCCACCTCAGAGCTTTTTTATTTTTATTTTTATTTTTTGAGTCGGAGTCTCACTCTGTCACCCAGGCTGGCACCGCAGCCTCGACCTGCTGGGCTCCGGCGATCCTTCCGCCTCAGCCTTCCGAGTAGCTGGAACTACAAGCGCGCGCTACCACGCCCCGCTGATTTTTGATTTATTGTAGAGATGAGGTCTCGCCAAGTTGCCCAGGCGGGTCTGGAACCCGCGGGCTCAGGCAATTCACTCACCTCAGTCTCCCAAAGGCGCGGGATTACAGGTTCAGCCCCCGAGCCCGGCTGGTACTTATTCTTGAAAGTAATGAGTTGAAGGGAAGGAGAGTGTGATTTTCAGTTTTTTTGTTGTTTTTGTTTTGAGTCTCACTCCCACGCCCAAGCTGGATGCAGTGGCATACTCACGGCCACCCCACCGGCATCTACCTGCTGGGCTTTGGTGATCTGTCGCCTCAGCCCTCTAAGTAGCTGGAACCTCAGGCAGGCGCTACCACATCCAGCTAATTTTTTTATTTACTATAGATATGAGGTCTCGCCAAGTTGCCCAAGCTGGTCTCGAACCCTTGGGCTCAGGCTCAGATGAGGTCTCGCCTCGGCCTCCCAAAGTGTTGGGATTGCAGGCATGAGCCACGCACGCAGCCTCTTTTTGTCTCATTAATGGGAACAGCAAAACAGGCCCTCATCCAACGCTTCTTTCCGAACCCGGTACAAAAAGTTTTTGGCTGCTCTGTCCCACGCCCAGGCTCAGGTGACCGGTCCGGGTGCGGCGTGGAGGTGGCGAGAGCGAAGCGTCAGGGCCGCGAGAGGGTGAAAGGGCAGAGGAGGAGGCAGAGGGGAGCGAGCGCCCGGGTTCAAGCTGATGCAAGTGGGCTCAAAAGGGCGGAATCCCAAAGCCCTACGCGTAGACCCTTCTCGGATCACCCCCCCCACACACACCCCACCACCCCTCCCCGCACTCGGGGCCCGCCCGCTCATCTCGGCCAAAAGCTCCCTCCGCCCCCGCACTCCTCGCCCCTTCCCATCCCCCCTACGCCCCCGCACAGCCAGCTCTCCGCGCTCACCTTTGCCCCTTTCTCCCACACTGCCCCCACCCCTTGCTTTCTCCAAGCCCCCGCCGTTTCCCTGCTGATCCCTCCTTCTCTCGGAACCCCGGTTCCGTGTCCGCGGCCCTAAGAAGGTCCAGCCTTCCCAAGCCCGGACTCAGCCTCCGTCCGCCCTCAGCGCCCACCTGAAGAGCTGGGTCGCCCCTGAGGTCCAGGTCTGGCCGCGGGGACCCGCCCCAGCTCTGCCTTGGGGGACCAGGTCCTCACCCCATCGGGCGCCCTTTCCGTTCCCTCCACCTGGCCAAGCAGCCCCCGCCCCTCCCTCCATTATAGGGGGCGCTAGAAGAGGGGGCTGCGGTGGGTGTAGGCGAAGGGGACACACGTCCGGGAACCGAGAGGCCGTACCACCCGCTCCCCTGCTCCCTCCTCGCCCCGGCCTGGCGGCACTTCTCTGGGGGAATGAAAACGACCGCCGATATCCTCCCCATCCAGCTGGAGCCGGCAGCCAGACGGGGGTCGGGGCAAGGGTCCCCAGTCCCGGCAACCCTGCCTCCCGCCCTGACGCTAGCCTGCAACTGGGTGGGACGCCTAGACTGGGAAGCCCGGGGGAGGGGGGGGAGAGGCGGTGCCTGCTTGGAGCCAGGGGAGGGGTCTCCGGAAGGCTGTCTCTTCTGCGGTGGGTTCCCGACTCCCCGCCCCCTCGGGGGAGCTGTTGCATCAGCTTCGAGATTCCAAACGGAGATTCCCACCAAGCTGGGCAGGTGTCGGGCAGAGAGCCGCCGCCAGGAGGCAGCACTTAATCAAAAATGTCCGGGCCAAGGGTGACCGCTCCTGGAGGCTGGAGTGCCCGGAGTCTCTTTCATCTCTTCAGAGTCTCAACAGCCCCGACGTGACAAAGGAGGGAGTTGCTGAACTCGAGCCTGACGAGGGACCTGGAAATGCTTCACCACGTTTTAAAGCTGAATGATGGCTTATCAATAATACAGTTACCTTTTAGACCGGGCGCGGTAGCTCACGCCTCTAATTCCAACACTTTGGGAGGCTGAAGCGCATGGATTGCTTACTCCCGGGAGATCAGCTTGGCCAACACAGGGGGACTTCGTCTCTGTAAAGTACAGCCGGGTATGGTGGTTCGCGCCTGCAATCCCAGCACTCCCAGAGGCGAGAGGATTGCCTGAGTCCAGGGGTTTGAGACCATCCTGGGCAATTTGGTGAGACCGCGCCTCTACAATAAATAAAAAAGACGAGGCCATGTGAGCGTGCTACTGCACTCCTGCTGGGCGACAATCTCTTACTCAAAGAAAAAAATTAGCTGGACGTGATGGTACTCACCTGTCCCAGCTACTCGAGAGGCTGAGACAGAAGGATCTCCTGAGCCCAGAAAGTCGAGGCTCCTGAAAGCCGTGATCATACCACTGCACCCCAGCCTGAGCAACAGAGTGAGATCTGACTCAAAAAAAAAAAAAACTAATACTGTTACCTTCTGGATGATGCAGCTTTGGCATTTTTTATTTTTTAATTTATTTTGAGTCGGAGTTTCACTGTCTCCCAGGCTGGAGTGCTGTGGCATGCTCGCAGCTACCGCAGCCTCAACCTGCTGGGCTCAGGTGATCCTTCCACCTCAGCCTTCCAAGTAGCTGGAACTACAAGTGCTCACTACCACGCCCAGCTTATTTTTTTATTTATTGTAGAGACAAGGTCTCATCAAGTTGCCTAGGCTGGTTTCAAACCCGGAGCTCAGGCAATCCTCTTGCCTCGGCCTCCCAAAGTGCTGGGATTGCAGGCTTGAGCCACCACATACGGCCACTTTGGCTTTTTTATTTTCTTTGAGTTGGAGTCTCACTCTGTCTCCCAGCCTGGAGTGCAGTGACACACTCATGGCCATCGCAGCCTCAACCCGCTGGGCTCAGAAGATCCATCCACCTCAGCCTTCCAAGTAGCCGGAACTACAGGCATGTGCTATCATGTCTGGCTCATTTTTTTGTTTTATTTTATTATAGAGACAAGGTCTCACCAAGTTGTCCAGACTGGTCTCGAACCTGCGGGCTCAGGCAATCCACTCACCTCAGCCTCCCAAAGTGCTGGGGTTACAGGCAGAGCCACCAAGCCCAGCCTCACTTTGGCATTCTTAAAAAGTTAACCAACGTTGTTGTTCTGCAGAGATCCACAGAGAGCCACCATCCAGGCAAGAAGGAAGAGTGTAACCTGAGGTCATCATTTGCCCATCTTGAAGCTGGGTCATTTAACACAGAATTTAGCCAGTATTGATTTCACAGAGACTTGACAGCTCTGAGAAAAGAAACTATGAAAGTAGTTAGGAAACTGTATGCAAAGCAGTGTATCGTGTGAGTGAGTGGTTTCAGTTCTCACATTTCTTGCTTGAAGTGACAGTGGTTTCATTTTCACACTCTCCTAAAGAGGAAGAATTCCCAGTTTACTCTTCTCTCCACAGCTTCTTCAACCTTGGAATTTTGTCATATGCGCACAAAAAGGGAGAGGTTGCAAAATGATGTGGAATTGGCTACCCAGAGTCACCTTCCTCTTATGTTTCTTCTCCAATGTCATTATTAGTCATAATGGTTAAAGGCATTTAATTTCCCAGAGCAATCCACTTGTACAAAAAAGCAACTTGTCAGGCCAGGGCACGGTGGCTCATATCTATAATCCAGCACTTTGGGAGTCCGAGGTGAGAGGATTGCCTGAGCTCACGGGTTTGAGACCAGCCTGGGCATTTGACAAGACTTCATCTCTACGATAAATCAAAAAAATTAGCTACTTGGAAGGCTGAGGCAGAAGGATCACCTGAGCCCAGCAGGTCAAGGCTGCGATGGCCATGAGCATGCCATTGCGCTCCAGCCTGGGTGACAGGGTGAGACTCCAACTCAAAAAAAAAAAGTCATGTGTCTACGGCCATACCACCCTGAATGCACCCGATCCCACAGAACAGAAAGGCATTTGGATAAACATACTACACAAAAACGCAAGCGGATAAAAAAATGTTAAAGCCAAATACAGGGCATGATGCCCTTGAAAGACAAGAGTTTAAGAGAGGAAGGACATGACCCTTAGACGCCTGTTGCTTCACATCATTCTTAACTCCAGTCTGTGCCAAATGAGTCCAGAGGTTAAAAGACATTCAGTTCAGGATGACGAAGCTGCTTTCCTGTGGCTTTTGAGGCTGATGAAGACATGGAGGAGTGTTGTCCAGGTGCCAGACCCCCTCCCTCCAGCAGTGCTCCATGAGGTCCCTGAGAATGCTGATGATGCTAGTTATCAGTGCTCTGTGTTTTTTTTGTTTTCTTTTCTCTCTCTCTAAATCATAACCCATATTTCCTGCTATTTACAACCCATGGACAGTCTCCTTGCCACATCACATTAACCCCTGTCAAAGGTTGAACTTCTCTTCCTCCCAAAGACCTTTTCCCTCCTAGATTTCCTAGCTCCAATTAAACTTCCCATCCTGTCCCCAAAGCCTTCCAGCTCTGGAACCTTGATTCCCACATCTATTAAGAAATTGTGCATGCCTACTTTTGCATGCTTGTGTTCATAGTATACACATTATCACATTATTTGTTCACCTACATGCATGCCCTTTTCTATGATTTTACAGTGATGCTGTCTCCCACGTGTGTGAGCCACTAAGAGATAGAAGTGTTACTGGTTCCATGCCTTTATATGGTATAGGTGGCAGTGCTAGCCTGTCATCTTTTCTGTTACTTCTGAATGTTGACACTTAGGGTTATTCTTTGATCCTTTGGCTTCTACTACTTGATTCCTCAAATGTGAACTGAGGGATTCTAGTACTGTCTATCTGAGTTGTCCTATCTCAGGATCAGTCAAAGGCTCGGGGAGCCAAACTTGGGAGAGGTGCCATTTAGTTTTTATTCTACCACTAACTATAAAACAATAAATCCACAACCACATTTTGGCTCAATTTCCTGATCCCTGAAAACTACAAGCAATCTGTACTGTGATTGTTTCCTGAGCTGTCTTATCTACTTTACAGATGTATTATTAAAACTCCATGAAATCATTTATGTGGAAGAGTTCTGACAAGTAAAAATGAAGGGTGTGTCTGTAAAATGGCAGTGGTACTCTATGTCTTATTTCCCTTGCTTATTTTTTCAGTCCATCTGTTGGCGTCTGGCCAAGTTTCTTTTGTTCCTTCGCCCTCTCCTTGTTCAGCTCTGGCCTGTCCCATTCTTATTGTTATCAAAATAGCTGCTTTTACTTCTTAAGCCAGGATCCACCCTTCCCATCTTTCAGAGCACAACTCAGAGCCACCTCCTGTGGAAAAACTTCCCCGTCTTGCAGAAGGAAATGATAAACTTTGAGATAGATCGTTTCACCATTCTCTCAGGTTTCTCCAGTCATATGTTTAAGTGTCTAGCCTAGCATACAACAATGGGATCTTTTGTAGGAGCTTCCCTATTTATCAAGCACTTTCACTCACATTATCACCTTTAAAATATTTTCACAAATGTGATATATTAAGCATTTTTTAAAAATTAAGGATAGATTACTTTTCCAAGGCAGTACTGAACTGCAAGTGGTAAAATGAGGGGAGAGGCTGGGCTCAGTGGCTCAGCCTGTAATCCCAGCACTTTGGGAGGCCAAAATGAGTGGATTGCCTGAGCCCGCAGGTTCCAGACCAGCCTGAGCAGCTTGGTGAGACCTCATTTCTACAATAAATCAAAAATTAGCTGGGCGTGGTACCACACATCTATAGTTCTAGCTACTTGGAAGACTGAGACGGAAGGGTCGCCAGAGCCTAGTAGGTCGACACTGGGGTGGCCACGAGCATGCCACTGCACTCCAGCCTGGGAGACAGAGACTCCAACTCAAAAACAAAAAGGGGTGAGCCAGGCGCAGTGGTTCACACCTGTAATCCCAGCACTTTGGGAGGCCGAAGAGAGAGGATTGCCTGAGCCCACGGGTTCGAGACCAGCCTGGGCAACATGACGAGACCTCGTCTCTACAATAAACCAAAAAAATTAGCTGGGCATGGTGGCACATGCCTGTAGTTCCAGCTACTTAGAAGGCTGAAGTGTAAGGATCGCCTGAGCCCAGCAGGTCGAGGCTGCAGTGGCCATGACAGTGCCACTGCACTCCAACTGGGCAACAGAGTGAGATTCCAACTAAACACACACAACACACACACACACACACCACAACTAGGGAAGGATTTACCTATTAGGGCTTGCCACTGCACTCCAACTGGGCAACAGAGTGAGATTCCAACTAAACACACACACACACACACACACACACACACACAACTAGGGAAGGATTTACCTATTAGGGCTTGCCACTGCACTCCAACTGGGCAACAGAGTGATTCCAACTAAACACACACACACACACACACACACACACACACACACACACACACACACACACACACAAAAACTAGGGAAGGACTTACCTATTATTAGGGCTTGCAACTTACTAGTGTCTACCTCATAGAGTTGTTGCGAGGATTATATTAGGCAATGTATGGTAATGGCTCTTACAAAAATGGAGTCGAGCCGGGCTCGGTGGCTCAGCCTGTAATCCCGCGCCTTTGGGAGGTTGAGGTGAGTGGATTGCCTGAGCCCGCGAGTTCGAGACCCGCCTGGGCAGGCGAGACCTCATCTCTGCAATAAATCAAAAAATCAGCCAGGCGGGTAGCGCATGCCTGTAATTCCGGCTACTCGAAAGGCTGAGGTGGAAGGATCGCCGGAGCCCAGCAGGTCGAGGCTGTGGTGGCCGGAAGAGGCCACTGCACTCCAGTCTGGGCGACAGAGTGAGACTCCAACTCAAAAAAAAAAAAAATGGAGTCAGATCTTAGCTCCAATACTCCCTCCTCCAGAAAGTCATCTTTAAACCAGGTGTGGTGGATCACACCTGTAATCCCAGCACTTTGGGAGGCCAAGGCAGACGGATTTCTTGAACCAATTCTGGTCAACATACCGAAACTATTTTCACCAAAAAAAAAAAAATAGCCGGGCGTGGTAGCACATGCGTATAGTCCCAGCTATTCAGGAGGCTGAGGTGGAAGGGATCACCTGAGTCCAGGAGGTCAAGGCTGCTGCAAATCATGATCGTCATGAGCATGCCACTGCACTCCAGCCTGGGCGACAGAGTGTGACCCACAACTCAAAAAAAAAAAAAATTAGTATCTTAGCTCCAACACCAATTCCTTAAGAAAGTCGTCTTTGCCGGGCTCGGTGGCTCAGCCTGTAATCCCGCGCCTTTGGGAGGCTGAGGTGAGTGGATTGCCTGAGCCCGTGGGTTCGAGACCCGCCTGGGCAGCGAGACCTCATCTCTACAATAAATCAAAAAATTAGCCGGGCGTGGTAGCGCGTGCCTGTAGTTCCGGCTCCTTGGAAGGCTGGGCTCAGGTGATCTTTCCGCCCCAGCCTTCCAAGTAGCTGGAATTACAGGCACGCACCACCACGCCTGGCTAATTTTTTTCACTTACTGTAGAAACGAGGTCTCTCCAAGTTGCCCAGGCTGGTCTCGATCCCGTGGGCTCAGGCAAACCTCTCACCTCGGCCTCCCAAAGCGCTGGGATTACAGGTTGAGCCACCGAGCCCGGCCAAATTTCCTAAGTCGCTCTGAATTCGATCTCTTCTCTTAGTCTGGGAAAAATGTGACAGCGATAGGGAGACCGCAGATTGAAGTGATGCGGACGTTACGCCTCTGAGATCCAATTGCTGTCCCTCTCAATGGACTGGAGACCGTAGTGGGGAGGTTGTGGGAACAGTTCAGAAATGTTTAATCTGGGAGGACACGACTTCCACTGAGGATGTACGCGCAGAACCTCAGCTCGCTCCTGCGACCCCAAAACGGAGTCGCAGTCTTGCCCCTCACTTCCGTACGATAACCCAAGATGGCGGAACCCGTGATCGAAAACCAGATCCAAGATGGCGACTTCCGGCTTCCCCCGCAGCGACGCTTGCGGCCTTCGAGGCCACGCCCACTTCCGGCTGCTCGTCCTCAGTATGGCCGCCTCGGGGACTCTGCTCTTGAGTGAGTGCATGTAGGATCTACCGACTAGGGAGGCTGTCGGGGGTGGGCCCCGGACGCCCGAGTCGGCTGGCGGGCCTCTTCCCCCAACTCTGCCCTGTTTTCCCAGCAGGTGTCCGGAAGCTGCACTGCCGCGCGGCCGCTTGGGCAGGCAGCCAGTGGCGACTCCAGTGAGTGCTGGGGTTTGGGGAGCTGGGGGGCTAGAAGCTGGGTTGGGTCCTCACCCTTCTGTTTTCCTCTATCCAGGCAGGGGCTGGCTGCCAACCCTTCCGGCTACGGACCCCTTACAGAGCTCCCAGACTGGTCCTACGCGGGTGAGCGATGATCTGACAGTTTACTTGGGAATGTGGGAGAGTTTTACTTGGAGAGAACGCCCCTGTAGGGGAAGGTGGGGGTGTCAAGGTAGGGGCGTGTCTGAGTATGTATTTGTTTGTTTGTTTTTGGAGTTGGAGTCTCACTCTGTCGCCCAGGCTGGAGTGCAGTGGCACGCTCATGGCCACAGCATCCTCCACCTGCAGGGCTCAGGTCATCCTTCCGCCTCAGCCTTCCGGGTAGCTGGAACTACAGGTGCGCGCCACCACGTCCTGCTAATTTTTGTGTGTTTTTTTGAGTTAGAGTCTCACTCCGTCGCCCAGGCTGGAGTGCAGTGGCACGCTCACGGCCAACCCAGCGTCCACCTGCTGGGTTCCGGCGATTCTTCCGTCTCAGCCTTCCAAGTAGCTGGAATTACAGGCCTGCACAACCATGCCCGGCTAATTTTTTGATTTATTGTAGAGATGAGGTCTCGCCAAGTGGCCCAGGCTTGTCTTGAACCCGTGAACTCAGGGAATCCTCTCACCTTGGCCTTCCAAAGAACTGGGCTTATGGGTGTGAGCCACCGTGCCCGGCCTAACTTTTTATTTGGAAAACAGATTTTCGGAAAAGAAGACTTCTTTTTTTTTTTTTTTTTGGTAAATTAAACTTCAGCTAAGGAAGGTAAAAACTAGACAGGATGTTTTTGGCTTGTGAAAATAAACAGATCAGGCTGAGGTGGAAGGATCGCCTGAGCCCAGCAGATCATTTTGACTTGGGTGTCCCGGGGTGGGAGGGGGTGATAAAACTTATGTTTCTAAAAGGGAGACTTTTTTTTTTTTTTTTTTGAGTCAGTGTCTCACCCTGTCACCCAGGCTGGAGTGCAGTGGCACGCTCAGCCACCACAGCCTCGACCTGCTGGACTCCGGCAATCCTTCCGCCTCAGCCTTCCAAGTAGCCGGAACTACAGGCGCGCACTACCACGCTCGGCTAATTTTTTTGATTTATTGTAGAGATGAGGTCTCGCCAAGTTGCCCAGGCGGGTCTCGAACCCACGGGCTCAGGCAATCCACTCATCTCAGCCTCTCAAAGCGCGGGATTACTGAGCCTGGCTATTTTTTTTAATCTTTTAACTTTCATAGAGACAGGTTCTCACTGTGTTGCCCAGGCTGGTGTCAAACTCCTGGATGTAATTGATCCTTCCTCATCAGCCTCCCAAAGTGCTGACATGACAGGCATGAACCACCACACCTGGCCTTATGTACCTGACTCTTTTTTTTCTTTTTTTTGAGTTGGTGTCTCACTCTGTCGCCCAGACTAGAGTGCAGTGGCTGCACCCAGCCACCGCAGCCTCAACCTGCTGGGCTCTAGTGATCCTTCCGCCTCAGCCTTCCAAGTAGCTGGAACTACAGGCGCATGCTACCATGCCCGCCTAATGTTTTTTTTAATTTACTTTAGAGATGAGGTCTCTCCAAGCTGCCCAGGAGGGTCTCAAACCCGCGGGCTCAGGCAATTCACTCACCTTGGGCTCCCAAAGCGCGGGATTACAGACTGAGCCACCAAGCCCGGCCGTACCTGACTCTTAATCCAGTCTCCTATTCTTGTTGACTTTGTGATCTTGGTTAGTTTAATGTGATTCTCAGTTTCCATATTTGTAAAAGAAGAATATCTGTCTCATATGGTTCTTGTTTTTTTTTTATTTCTTTGAGTTGCAGTCTCACTCTGTCGCCCAGACTGGAGTGCAGTGGCTGCTCCTGGCCACTGCAGCCTCAACCTGCTGGGCTCCAGCGATCCTTCTGCCTCAGTCTTCCAAGTAGTCAGAACTATAGACTCGCGCTAAGATGCCGGCTATTTTTTTTTTTTAATTGTAGAGATGAGGTCTCGCCAAGTTGCCCAGGCGGGTCACAAACCCGTGAGCTCAGGCAGTCCACTCACCTCAGCCTCCCAAAGCACGGGATTACAGGTGAGCCCGGCTGGGTTCTTGTTTTTGATTTGTTTTCCCTAGCCCCCCTCATGTAGTTTTTGTAAGGATAGAATGAAACAACCAATGTAAAGCACCTGGCATACACAATATTGATTCCCTTTCCTGATACACAATACCTCTTATCTGTTTTGCATTCAAACTTTTGGGCAGAGTTTTCACTGTTTGTTTCTTTCTTTGTAGACAGCTAAGTGCCCTGTTTCCTTATCTCTACTGTAAACTACTTGAGGTCAGATACTTCATCTTTTTTTTTTTTTAGATTGGAAAACATAGGGGTTATTTTGGTTGTTGTTGGTTTTTTTTGAGTCAGAGTCTCACTCTGTCACCCAGACTGCAGTGCAGTGGCACACTCATGACTACCACAGCCTCAGCTTAGTGGGCTCAGATGTTCCTTCTGCCTCAGCCTTCCAAGTAACTGGAACCACAGGCATACACCACCACACCTGGCTAATTTTTTTATTTATTGTAGAGACAAGGTCTTGCCAAGTTGCACAGGCAGGGGAAAATATAATTTATTTAGAAAGTAAATTAGAGAGGGAGAGATTCACCTCCCCAAAGTAGAGGAGGGAGCCAGAGCTCAAAGAGCCACGTGGACATACCAGAGTTTAACAAATAATAGCTCAGATACTACATCTTTTCAGCAAGTTGGCAGATATTTATGAATTTTTATTACGTGCTTATATGCCTACCGCAAAAGCTAATGACAGAGTCCCTGATCCAAGGCTCTTAAAGTCTAGCTGGGAAAGCAAAACATTGATTTTTTTTTTTTTTTTTTTTTTTGAGCTGGAGTCTCACTCTGTCACCCAGGCTGGAGTGTAGTGGCACACTCATGACCACCACAGCCTCGACCTGCTGGGCTCAGGTGATCCTTCCACCTCAGCCTTCCAGGTAACTGGAACTGCAGGCGAGCGCCACCATGCCCAGCTAATTTTTTGATTTATCGTAGAGATGAGGTCTCGCCAAGTTGCCCAGGCTGGTCTTGAACCCCAGGACTCAGGCAGTCCTCTTGCTTCAGCCTCCCAAAGTGTTGGGATTACAAGCTTGAGCCACTGTACCCGGCAATTTTTTTTACTTTAAAAAATTAAATAATAATATTCCAGTACCCTATCCCCTTCATAAAAGGATCAGAATGACTAAATAAGGCTAAAAACAATAGTATGGAAAATGCCCTAAGGTAAATTGGTGATATTAACCCTTTGTACTGGGAGACATCTCACAGATCACCTACCAGCAACTTGACCACATTTTTTTTATGAAGTCGTGAAAAACAAATCACTTCATATTAAATAGTATAGCATTGAAACCAATTATTTTATTGTAATTACATGTGTCTTTTTTTTTTGAGTTGGAGTCTCACTCTGTCGCCCAGACTGGAGTGCAGTGGCACGCTCCCGGCCACCGCAGCCTCCACCTGCTGGGCTCCGGCGATCCTTCCACTTCAGCCTTCCAAGTAGCTGGAACTACAGGCACACACTACCACGCCCGGCTAATTTTTTATTTATTGTAGAGATGAGGTCTCACCATGTTGCCCAGGCAGATCTCGAACCCGCGAGCCCAGGCAATCCACTCACCTGGGCCTCCTAAAGCGCTGGGATTACAGGCTGAACCACCGAGCCTGGCTATCTTTTTTTTTTTTTTTTTGAGTTGGAGTCTCACTCTGTTGCCCAGACTGGAGCACTATGGCATGCTCATGACCACTGCAGCCTCAACCTGCTGGGCTCAGGAAATCCTTCAGCTCAGCCTTTCAAGTACCTGGAACTATAGGCATGTGCCACCACGCTCAGCTAATTTTTGATTTATTGTAGAGATGAGGTCTCACCAAGTTGCCTGGGCTGGTCTCAAACTCACAGGCTCAGGCAATCCTTTTACCTCGGCCTCCCAAAGTTCTGGGATTATAGGCATGAGCCACCGCACCCAGCTGTATTTGTCTTATAATGGAATTTTGGACATTACAGAAAACTTATTTATGACAAAAAAAATTAAAATTTTATGTCATATTTTTCTAACGTGTGGTAATGTATAAAATAGTCACCGACATGCATCGTAGGTTCATTGATACATGTTGTGCAGTAGTAATTTGTTTGACATCTTCTACCTGGTATTTTTCTATTTGAACATACAATGCAGTCTCATTTTTTTTCTCCCACATTAATAATATGTAATTTATTGTCTAGTCTGTTGTTCATAGACAATATTGAGTCCTGAAAACTACTTCTCAGCTGATGGATCAGAAACTTGACAGATTTCAAATGGGACGTAGGTTTTTCTTTTTTTTTGTTTGTTTATTTTTGATGCTCGGTACAGTATGTAGGAGTTAATAACACAAATTTCTAGTCCCTAGAAGAATAATTTCCTCCATCATTTTAAAGATTTTTGCAGCCAGGTGTGGTGGCTCATGCCTACAATCCCAGCACTTTGGGAAGTGGAGGCAAGAGAATTGCCTGAGTCCAGGGGTTCGAGACCAGCCTGGGCAACTTGAGAAGACCTTGTCTCTACAGTAAATAAAAAAATCAGCCATGGCGGTATACACCTGTGGTTCTAGGTACTTGAAAGGCTGAGACAGAAGGATCACCTGAGCCCAGCAGGTCGATGCTGGCTTGGTGGCCTTGAGCATACCACTACATTCCAGCCTAGACGACAGAGTGAGACTCCAATTCAAAAAAAAAGGATTTTTGCAAAAATAGTATGTAGAAGCATTTTTTTTTTTTTTTGAGTTGGAGTCTCACTATTTCACCCAGACTGGAGTGCAGTGGCCGCTCCCGGCCACCGCAGCCTCTACCTGCTGGGCTCTGGCAATCCTTCCATCTCAGCCTTCCGAGTAGCCAGAATTACAGGTGGGCGCTACCACTCCCGGCTAAGTTTTTGATTTTATTGTAGACATAAGGTCTCGCCTGCCCAGGCAGGTCTCGAACCTGCGGGATCAGGCAATCCACTCACCTCAGCCTCCCAAAGGCGTGGGATTACAGGCTGAGCCACCGAGCCCAGCTCATTTTTTTTGTTTTTGTTTTTGTTTTGAGAAAGCAGGAAGAAGAAGGAGACAGAAGAGCTCCCAAGCGGGAGGGGACCTGAAACAGAGTTGCCCTATAGAAGCATATGGATCGCATGATCAACACCACTCATATTTGCAATATAATTTAGAAGCATTTCAGGCTTTTTTTTTTTTTTGAGTTGGAGTCTCACTCTGTCGCCCAGACTGGAGTGCAGTGGCTGCTCCCGGCCACCGCAGCCTCGCCCGCTGGGCTCCGGCGATCCTTCCGCCTCAGCCTTCCAAGTAGCCAGAATTACAGGCATGCGCTACCACACCCGGCTGATTTTTTGATTTATTGTAGAGATGAGGTCTTGCTGTCCAGGCGGGTCTCGAACCCGCGGGCTCAGGCAATCCACTCACCTCAGCCTCCCAAAGGCTTGGGATTACAGGCTGAGCCACCGAGCCCGGCTTTTTTTTTTTTTTTGAGTAGGAGTCTCACTATGTCACCAAGGCTGCGGTAGCTGGGAGCATGCCACCGCAGCTTCAACCTGCTGGCCTCAAACGATCCTTCCGCCTCAGCCTTTCAAGTAGCTGTAACTACAGGGACACACTACCATGCCTGGCTAGTTTTTTTATTTATTGTAGAGATGAGGTCTCGCCAGGTTGCCCAGGCTGGTATCGAACCCATGGGCTCAGGCAGTCCTCTCACCTCAGCCTCCCAAAGTGCTGGTATTATAGATGTGAGCCACCGCACCTGGGGTGCATTTCAGACTTTTTGACTGTTACAGTATTTTTACCAGATTTTGTTTCTGCATGATTCCAAGTGCTGAGAATTGTAACAATCCTTTTGTCACTTCACACAAAAAGCATAAGATTTTTCCTATATGCTACTATTTTTTTTGTTAAAACTTTGGCTTTTTGATTTATGCTGGTATTCCCTTTCACTGACTTTGTACCAGTAAGATGACATTTCATCTTTAGTAGTCCTTCTGCTAGGAAAGTGCTTGTGTAATATCTGTCAGTAAACATGTGGTATCCTGCTGTATTGGAAAATTTTTCCAAAAACTTTTTATATAAATGTAATGTAATTCTGGTGCTTACTAGAGGATCAGGTCAAGTGATGTTTTAAATGTTAAGCTACAATAGTAGGGAAGTATTGAAATAAGATACCCAAAGCCAGGTGTGGTGGATTACGCCTGTAATCCCAGCACTTTAGGAGGTGGAGGCAAGAGAATTGCCTGAGCTCAGAGGTTCGAGACCAGCCTGGACAACTTGGTGAGGCCTCGTCTCTACAGTCAGTCAAAAAATTAGCCTGGCATGGTGGTGTGCACCTGTAGGTCCAGCTACTTGGAAAACTGAGATGAAAGGATCACCTGAGGTCACAGCTATGGTGGCTGTGAGCATGCCACTGCACTCCAGCCTGGGTGACAGAGTGAGGCTCCAGCTCAAAAAAAAAAAAAGGAGCTGGTGCGATGGCTTAAGCCTGTAATCCAGGGATTCAAGACCAACCTGGGCAATTTAGCAAGACCTCATCTCTATAATAAATCAAAAAATTAGGCTGGGCGCGGTGGCTCAGCCTATAATTTCAGTGCTTTGGGAGGCGGAAGTGAGAGGATTGCCTGAGCCTGGGGGTTCGAAACCAGCCTGGGTAACTTGGTGAGACCTTGTCTCTACAGTAAATCACAAAAACTAGCTGGGTGTGGTGGCATGCATCTATAGTTCCACTACTTGGAAGGCTGAGGTAGAAGATCACCTAAGCCCAGCAGGTTATGGCTGCGGTGGCCATGAGCGTGCCACTGCACTCCAGCCTGGGCGACAAGATTGAGACTCCAACCCCCCCCAAAAAAAATTAGCTGGGTATGGTGGTATGTGCCTATAGTTCCAGCTATTTGGAAGACTGAAGCGAAAGGATCACCTGAGTCTAGCAGTTCGAGGCTGCAGTGGCCATGAGCATGCCACTGTACTCCAGCCTGGGCGACAGAGACTCCAACTCAAAAAAAAAGAAAAAAGATTACTATTTTTGAACCAGTTAGCACATATAACATTTAGTAGGTGTTTTTCGATTGTATGTTACAATGATATCCACTCTTTACATTGAACAATGATTCATCAAGACAAATTGCCTGATGTGGTATGAAATACTATGAAAATGTTGAATCAATATATTCTAAATAATTATTGGCCTTTTGAATATGAGTTGTGATCGTCCCATCACTCGACACAGGTGTCTACAAATGAAGCATCCAGAAGCTTTGCATAAACCTTTGTCTACTGAATGTTTCTGAAGAGTATTTTACTATTAAAAGCAGTTGAGAGCCGGCTTGGTGGCTCAGCCTGTAATCCCACACCTTGGGAGGCTGAGGTGAGTGGATTGCCTGAGCTCGCGGGTTCGAGACCCGCCTGGGCAACTTGGTGAGACCTCATCTCTACAATAAATCAAAAAATTAGCCGGGCGTGGTAGCATGCACCTGTAGTTCCGGCTACTTGGAAGGCTGAGGTGGAAGGATCGCCGGACCCCAGCAGGTCGAGGCTGCGGTGGCCGGCAGTGGCCACTGCACTCCAGTCTGGGTGACAGAGTGACACTCCAACTCAAAAAATTAAAAATTTAAAAATTTAAAAAAGCAGTTGACCAGTATTCTTGCAAATTTGGCACTTGAATTATTCCCATATTTATAACTGTGATAAAAACTAAAAATTCCTGTCAGTCAACATCATGCCACTTATGCCAAATAGATTTGTGATAGCTGCTTTGCTTTTATTTTTTTACCCACATGACAATTTATTTTATTACGCTATCTACTAATTCATTTGTACAATACAGAGTAAAATATAGTCACTTCTCTTTTTTTTTTTTTTTTTTTTGAATTGGAGTCTCACTCTGTCACCCAGACAGGAATGCAGCTCCCAGCCACCGCAGCCTCGACCTGCTGGGCTCTGGCGATTGTTCCTCCTCAGCCTTTCAAGTAGCTGGAACTACAGGCATGAGCTACCATGCCTGGCTAATTTTTGATTTATTGTAGAGACAAGGTCTTGCCAAGTTGCCCGGGCAGGTCTCGAACCCGCGGGCTCAGGCTGTCCACTCGCCTTGGCCTCCCAAAGTGCTAGGATTACAGACTGAGCCACCGAGCCTGGCCACTTCTCTTATATTACTTGCTATTTGTGGTCCTGTTTTTCGAAGGTTTACAACAAAATTTATTCATGCTGGAGGATTGTCTTTTTCTGTAATAAATTCTCATTCTTCAATAGGTTGTCTTCTACTTCTTCGAAACTACAAACACTTTCATTGCTATCACTTTTTGTTACATTTGCCCGTTTTCTTCTTGGTGGGATACTATCACTATCACTACTGTCGTTTTCTTCCACATCAGTGTTTATTTTTTCCAACTTATCTGTATAAAAGTCTAACTCATCTTCCCTGCTTATAGTATAACTCTCATTTTTGTCTTTTCATTTTGCCATTCTACAAATTAAATAAATGGATAAAAAATTATAATTGTACATTACAAAGTCATGAAAGGAAATTTATCAGAAGATTATTACTTTTCCAAGTACAGATAGATATATTCTTTTTTTTTTTTTTTTTTTTTTTTTTTTTTTTTGAGTTGGAGTCTCACACTGTCATCCAGACTGGAGTGCTGTGGCCGCTCCCGGCCACCGCAGCCTCGACCTGCTGGGCTCCGGCAATCTTTCCGCCTCAGCCTTCCAAGTAGCTGGAACTACAGGCGCGCGCTACCACGCCTGGCTAATTTTTGATTTATTGTAGAGATGAGGTCTCACCAAGTTGCCCAGGCGGGTCTTGAACCCATGGGCTCAGGCAGTCCACTCACCTCAGCCCCCCAAAGTGCTGGGATTACAGGCTGAGCCACCGAGCCCGGCTAGATATATTCTGTCTGTGCCTCTCGATACTTCAAGACAATCTGCCTTCAGTTTTGAAGGTCTCTTTCTTTTAAGACTCCAGTAACTTGCTTATCTGTCTTTTCAAGTTATGCCATATGATGCAAAGGGTATACCAACAGCTGTCTTTCTTGTATAAATGCTCTCTACCTTCTGTTACAAAGAAGTGTTGGCACCACTGTGAAAGCATTTCACATATTCTCTTTCTACATAACACCAGCTGATATTTTTGTACATATATCTTAGTATATAGTCCATCTCTTTATTTGCTTTTTGGTGCAATTTTAATGGAAAACTTCAAGGAAACATACGTTTTTGAAATTTACATTTTTGAAATTTGCGCTGGCATCATTTGTCCTGTATAATCACAAGCGATCTCTTTATGTGCCCTGAGAGGGGACATCAAAGTTATTTGTTAGATTGGCATTCACGTGCAAAGGGTTAAATGGCATGCACTTTTTTCAGAAGGGAGAGCTGATGAACTTGAAGAGGTTAGAGAAGCGTTTCTGGGAAAGTTAGGGCTTGGGTGGGGCTAACGATGAGGATTTGGCTGGAAGGAAAGGCAAAGAGGACATTTATTTATGGAGTGTAATATAATTTAGCAAAGACTTACCAATTAGTAGAAGAGTGATACATTGCTTAAGTGAAGGGCTTCTGAAGGTAAAACAGCAGATTCAGCGTTTACAAAGGACCTTGAATTCCAGGCTAATGAGAATTAAGTGAAATAGAGTATGAACATGCCTAGGAGCTTATTTTTGGTGGGTCTGTCATATCTTACCCTTTAAGCGAGGAACCTGTTTTAGGATAATTAAGCTACAGTAGGTATGAAATGGGACATGCTTTAGGATAATTACGCTACAGTCGGTATGAAATGGAAAGAGAGGAACTAGAGATTGGTTCTTCCCCTCATTTCTATCACAATATTTGGACAAGGTGCTGCAGATCATTTCCAACACTCGCCTTTCTTTCACTTCTCTCTGTAGATGGCCGCCCTGCTCCTCCAATGAAAGGCCAACTTCGAAGAAAAGCTGAGAGGGAGAAGTTTGCAGTGAGTGGCTAGAGCCCCAGCCCATGTGTCATTGGAGGGAAGAAATTTACATCGTAACTTGTCTTGATCTGTGTTGCACCTAAGCTAACGAGGTCTTAACAGCCAGAGTTTTTTTTTTAGTTTTTTTTTGTTTTTTTGAGTTGGAGTCTCACTCTGTCACCCAGACTGGAGTGCAGTGGCCGCTCCCGGCCACCGCAGCCTCAACCTGCTGGGCTCCGGCGATCCTTCCGCCTCAGCCTTCCGAGTAGCCGGAATTACAGGCATGTGCTACCACACCCGGCTGATTTTTTGATTTATTGTAGAGATGAGGTCTTGCAGCCCAGGTGGGTCTCGAACCCACGGGCTCAGGCAATCCACTCACCTCAGCCTCCCAAAGGCGCGGGATTACAGGCTGAGCCACCGAGCCCGGCTCAGCCAGAGGTTTTAATAGCACCATGAGAAGGGAGAAGGGTGGGACCCTCCCAGGGCAGGAACCAGTAATAGACATTATGTCTCACATTTTGCTGTCTCCCTTTTGCTTCCCAAGCCAAGACTTGGTTCCACCTTTTCCCCAATCAGCAGTGTCATTTTCCAGCTGAAACCTCTGACTTTGTGAGTAAAAGGATATATAATGCAGCACTTAAGCTCCAGATGTTATCCACGCTGTTTTCCTGTCTGTTTCAGAGACGAGTTGTACTGCTGTCACAGGAAATGGATGCTGGCTTACAGGCATGGCAACTCAGGCAGCAGAAGTTGCAGGAAGAAGAAAGGAAGCAAAGAAATGCTCTTAAACCTAAAGGGGCTTCACTGCAGAGCCCACTTCCAAGTCAATAAAAAGCAAGTCCTGCCTCCCTTCCCCAGCCTCTCTCTGGCTTTCCTTTCTATCACCTAGTTGCCTCATCCCAGCCAGAAGAGAGCCTTCATGTTCTCCATCTGTCTTCAGAGCAAAAGGGCCCCGACACCAGAAGGAACGGGCTGTGAGATCACCGCCTGGGAGGTTTGGCTCAGTGCCCTCACCCTTGGCTCCATTCCAGTTCAGCTGAATCTCGCTCTAGGATTCCTACCCTCTCCTCTGCAGGCCGTAGGACTGGCCAACTGTGAGCAATAGCTGCTCTGTGAACATGAAAAAGGGACAGCAGTTTTCCTGGTTGTAACCAGGCACTCAAGACTTTAACAGCCCAATACACAGCTCAGGCCAAGTGCAGCTGGCATCTAATAAATGTTCTGATGAAAAAGGCTTTCTAGCTGAGGTCCCTTTCTTGGCAAGAAACTGGTGTCAGTCTTCCTAAGGTTCAAATACATGGTCCAGAAGGACACCCCCACTGCAAAGGCTGATGTGGGAAGAACCACATGAGAGTGTTGGATGAAAAAGTTGGGTTGTGAGGTCTCCATGGTTCTGACTGCATTCCAGAGGTTAGCTGAAGAGGGGCCTGTTCCTCCCACCCCAGTTTGTGTAGGAAAACCCTACATAAGGAAGGGCTCAGCCCTCAAACAGTCACTGTGGGATAAGTATCCACCACCACTATATACCCCCCACAAACCTGGAAGCTGACCAGGACCTTGGAAGACTCATTTATTGATGATGGCTCCTCACCTGATTCCCGGGGCAAAGGACTTTTGTCTCCATTCCAAAACATAGCACTAGACGTCTATTCTGCCACAAACTGTTGCAGTTCTGAATTCCTAGGATTTCTGATGCTCCTACCTGACCTAATTTCTGCCCCCCCCCACCCTTATTCCTTCCCTTGCTTTCTTCTCCCTTCCTCCCCCCACTACCGCCTTCTTCTCTCACTGACCAAATGCAGTTCTTGGATCTTGGATTTCGCTGATGGTCGAGTTTTCTGTCTCCCACACTTTTCCTGCTTCTGTTGTGCTGCTCTTCGAGTTCTAGCTAGTTCTTAACCTCTTATCTGTCTCCCTTTCTACCATCAGCTTTAGTCTGCCCTCCCCCTTCCCTGCATGCCTTCACCTTTTGTTCTCAGAGTCCATTTAGTGCCTGAAGATTTTACTCTTTAAGGAATTGCCTCCTTTTCCAGTGTAGAGGTGGAACTAAACCCCAAAGTCCTAACCGCAGTCCCCCCTTTTTTGCCAACAATGTCACCCAACTTGATTTGCTTTTCCTCAGATTCCATGGCTTTGCACCCCTTCTCTCCCAGCCAGTTCTAATTTAAGGAGCAGCCAGATTACAATGGACAGTAATAAAACGAGCTGTCCTTTCTACAGGAACAGACCCCCAGATTTGGTGGCAGGGTTTGTTGTTGGGTTTTGTTACAGTTTGGATTTTTTGCAGGAGAGGGAGGGACAGAGGTGGCTGTCTACAAGTCCCAGCAGATAAGCCCCCAACTATTAGTAAACTGGCCCCCTCCCCCCAATCCAGGTGTCATGAACATGAAAGAAGACCCCCACCGCCACCACCATCCCAGACCCTGAGCTTCTTGTTGGCCCTAGCCACTAAGTCTGCCAGTACTCCTCACTCTGAGGTGAGACAAATGCTGAATACCAGGAATCAAGCCACCCAAAATGTGCTTAGGGAGAGAAAGTCTCCCACATCCCCTCCCCTGGGTCCCCCTACAGCCCCCTGCTTGTCGGTTGTGTCCTCAAACCCTGCAGATGGCAGCCTGCACCACAGAAAGGCAACTTAGGGTTTTTTTTCTCCTGCTTTGGCTGTAATTGGATTCAGGCTGAAACAACCACGTCCCCAACCAGGAAAGGAAGGGCATAGGGGCGGGGGCGGAGGAGAGGCTGCGGGAGAAGGGAGGGACCAGAGGAGAGAGGAGAGAGGGCTCCAGACCAGTTCGCCGACTAAGCAGAAGAAAGATCAAAAAACCGAAAAGAGGAGAAGAGTAAGCAGGCACTTCCAAGAACAATCACGTCAACTGCAAACCGACAGCGCTCTAGGAATCCAAGTTCAGTGCCTGCCGAAGACAAAGGCGCCCCGAGGGAGTGGCAGCGCGACCCCAGGGCGTGGGCCCCGCCGCGGAGCCCAAACCGCCCGGCTGCCCCGACGGTCTCCGATCATGTCTCCCGCCCCACGGTCCTCCCGCAGTCTCCTGCTCCCCCTGCTCACGCTCGGCACCGCGCTCGCCTCCCTCGGCTCGGCCCAAAGCAGCAGCTTCAGCCCCGAAGTAAGTGAGCTCCCCGGCCCTTCCCGGAGTCGCGGCCGCCGGGGAGGCGAGCCCGGGGGTCTCCAAGGGGACAGCCCCCTTCCGGAGAGCAGGGCTCTTGGGATCTCGGCTGCTGCAACCTGCGGAACCCCCTTCCTTTTCTTTTCCCTTCTCATCCCCAAACTTCCAAGTCGATCCAACTTTTGCCTGCCGCCAACCAGCTCCCCCCACCCCCCGCGCCGCCGACTCTCTTTCCCATTCCTTCCTCTCCTGGAAGAACTTGACTGCAGGGGCGACCCGCCTCCCCAGTTCCCCTGGGCTCTGCGCTCATCTCTGGAAGCAGCTGGGAGCCTGATAAACATTTGGACTCCGCTCAAAGCCCGCGCTGTCCCGGCTCCTCGTCATGTGCGAGAGTTTGTTGTTTCTGCAACTTTCCGGCTCTCCAGCGCTCTCCCGCCCGCTCGCCGCCAGCCGGGGCCAGCGCGCCCTCCGCTGGGCGCTTCGGCGGCTCCGGCCTCCTCGGGCGGCCCCGGCCCTCCACCCGCACGTCTGCGGCCAGGTGGGGTCGGGGTGGGCGGCCCAGCGGCCCGGGCCCCCAGTCCTCCGCCTCCCCGAGAGGACCCCTCTGTGTCCCTGCCCGGAGCCCTGGCGTCGAGGGTCGCTGGCCGCGTTCCGTACACACAAAGCGCTCCTTGTGAGCCGGGGGCTCGGCTGGGTCGCCGCCTCCCTCCACCCTCGGCGGCGCCTTCAGGCCCTTTTTTGTGTTAATTGTGTTTCTGTGTTAATTGCCGGGAGACTGGGGGTGTCGCACGGGGGGTGGGGAGCGGGCCTGGCCCCGGGCGCCCTCACACGTCTCGGTTGACCTGGGCGCCCCCCACCCCACCCCTTCCCTTGATGGTTGCCCACCGGGCCCCAGAGGAAGCCGCGTGGGAGTTGTCTGAGGAGGTTTTTCCTCTCTCTCTCTTTTATTTTGGGGTGAAGGTGGGAGACGGATTTAATGAGCTTCTTATTTTGGCCCGTCCCAACCCACTCAGCCCGGCAGGGGCCTGGGTGCGGTCGGGAGGGGCCAGGAAGGGCCCAAGAAGGGGGATGGGATCTGGATTTGGATCTGGGGCTGAACAGAAAAGTATGGCCCTAGGAAGTAGGGTGGAAGACCCATCGTGGAGTGCTCAGAGACCAGGAAGAGTAAAAATCTGCCCTGAGGCTGGAAGCTCAGCCTGACTCTCCTGGAGAAGGAGTCATCCTCTTCCCAGGCCTGGCCTCCTGTCTGAGGCCTGAAAGGGAGTGCTTCTAACAAAAGGAGCCTGGGCATCTGGGGGGCTGCCCATTGCCAACTTTACTGCCCTGCCTTTTTTCCTCCCCTGCCCTGCAGGCTCCCTAGGGGAGGGGCGGCAGCCCTGGCTCAGTTTTAAGTGGGTCATGGGCGGTCCCAGTGCCAGAACCACCATTTGCTTCTGGGCCATGGAAGGGTGGGAGGCAGAGGGAGGGAGAGGCAGGCCCGGAGGCTGGGATCCAGGGCCTGCTGTGGAGCTGGAGATCCCCCTACCCTCTTCAGAACTCCTAAGCTGAGGTGAGAAGTGGTCCCTTGACTTTCCCCTGGGGGAATACCTTGCATCTCTCAGGCATCAAGTCAAAGCCAGCCAACTGAGTTCTTTGACCCAACACAGTTGCTTGTACTCCAGGCCAATCTGAAGGCAAAGCTGGGGTGGTGCAGGCCTCATGCAGCTGGATCCCTCCCACTAGGCCTCCAGAGTCCTGCACCAGCTCCAGGACAGCCCTCTCCTCCCCTTGGCCTGTCTGGCGCTGGGCCCTTCCTCCCACCCAGCCGCAGACACAAGAGTCCTCTCTTCTGTGGTTTTGACCTCATAGTCTCTGTGAAGGAAGAAATTTGCCTGGGCCTAGGAGGAGGAAGGAGACAGGGGGCACTTCCTTTCCAGGCCCTGTGGTTCTCTTGACTCTAGGGAAGTCCCTTACTTGACTAAGCCTTCTTTTTTCTCTAGAGGGTATAGGGTGTGGGTGTGAATATTTAGTGTTGCCTAGATTCTTGGAAGACAGGAGAGGAATTTATCCTAGAGCTAGATGTGGATTCTCCCCACCCCTCTGCCACCCTCCCTTCTATCATCCTGCTCTAGAATTCCCCTCAGCTTTGCTCCCTGAGAGTTGGGGGGGGCCTCGCCTCAGTCTTCCTGCTTTCCAGCTCCAGGAGTAAGCTACTCCATCCTTCCCCAAGTCCTGAAGCAGCTACTCCCCAACCAGGGGTCATAAGCCTGGAGTGTGTTTATCCTACAGGTGATATAGGGGCAAAGGGAGTTTCCTGCATACTTGGGCACAGGCCACAGCAGGCCTCTCCCAGGCACTGGCTATGGCATCAACCAGCGCAGGTCAGGGCAAGCCTGCAGTTGCTCCCAAAGAACAGTCCGCGACTGGAGCACCCTGCTGGGCTCCCCTTCGGTATACCAGAGGTTAAACTTAGCTCCTGCCTCCAGCCTGAGGAGCGGCTGTCAGAGCCTCAGAGCCCTCAGAGCCGGGTGGTGCTAGGGTTGTTCTGGCCAAGGCTGAGAGAAGGCTGGGTTGTTTACACCTCAGGCCCTAGCCTTGGGGGATCACTTCCCAGAACCATGTTGCAATTCTTGCCCCTGTGGGCTCAGGTCCCCAGTCAGCTGCTCCTGAGTCACCCCACCCTCCATGCAAAAGCTCTGCTCCATAGCCTAGGGCCTGGGCCCAAATATGAAGGGTCACATGGAGATCCATTCTAATGACCTTGGATAGGGGTTGCAGCCCCCAATAGCAGTCTCCACACCTCTCCCCTCCAGGTCCCCATCTTGGCCCACCTGCAGCGCCATCTGAATTCCCTATGAAAGCAAAGCTGGAGCAGGGGCCAGAGCTGTCTGCATAGTATCTTCCCATAAAAGAATCCAGGAATCTTCATATTCCATATGTAACTTGGCTTGTTTTACTTTTCAGGTTTTAGGGAAATGCTCCATTGTTCTTACAATATAGGCTGACTCTGTCAGTGGGGCTTCACAGTGTGTGTGCCTTCTAACCAAACACCAAAACCCTAACTTTAAGGCAGTATGCCAGCCTTTGTATTATGAACAATTCACAATATACCTGAAAATACAGTCACCAAGTCTCCACCACCCCCACCCCCAATCTCCCACTCCCTCTGTTGAGAATCTTAAGTGGGTTTTTAGGTCTCAAGCATAGGGACCTTGGGTGCTTGGATGGGGACAGTGGCAGCATCCTGGCTTTGCTGGATCACACCACTCACATGCAGAGGCCAGCCTCAGCTCTCGCTCTTTTTCTGCCCTCCTTTCTAAAAAGACCCCTTGGAGGCGGGGCACCGCATCGCAGGAGAGCCTCATGACAGGCTCAAACATAGAGCCCCCTCAGCCTGTCACCACCTCACCCATCATGGGCACAATCCATTCCAGGTGAGGCATGCCGTATTTGCAAGAACACTGACAGAGGAGAAACATGCTGGAAGCAATCACAGCTCTGAGAAGACATCCCAGAACTCTGTATTAGACCACCAGGGCTCTCAGCCTCAAGACAGCTATGTCAAAGTCCGGAGCTGTGGCTCCTCACCCCTGTTTGAGCTCACAGACCCAAGGGGACAAGTCATACTGGGCCAGGGCCAGAGTTTAGGCCTTGTCCGGAAGCTCCTCCGGACCTGCTACCAGAGCCAGGCTGGGAGCCCACTGCCCTTCCCTCACCAAACCAAGGCTGTGTGCCAGGTGCTGTGGGGGAGGTAGAGGAACCCCGTGAACCAGGTGGGGGCTGCTCTAAGCCACACTCCTTTCCCTACAGGCCTGGCTACAGCAGTATGGCTACCTGCCTCCCGGGGACCTCCGTACCCACACACAGCGCTCACCCCAGTCACTCTCAGCTGCCATCGCTGCCATGCAGAGGTTCTACGGTTTGCGAGTGACAGGCAAGGCTGACGCAGACACCATGAAGTAAGTACTAGACCCTGGCAGGAATTCTACCCAGTACCCACTGACTCCCGAGCACCAGAGATGTTGCTGCCTGAATGCTGGCTCCTGCCCCCTCACGCCTCATCCCCATATGCTGATCCTGGCCCTCTCCTATTCATCCTGACCTCATAACCTTGGCCTTTTTCCACACTGACACACACGGTGAGCCTCACCCAACCTGGACACTGGGGACCTTTCTCTTTCATACTCTGCACTGACCCCAATCCTCATACCTCAACCCACCCCAGGGCCATGAGACGCCCCCGATGTGGCGTTCCAGACAAGTTCGGGGCTGAGATCAAGGCCAATGTTCGAAGGAAGCGCTATGCCATCCAGGGCCTCAAATGGCAGCATAACGAGATCACTTTCTGGTGAGTTCAACAGGCACGCAATCTTTCTCACATCTGGCTCTCTCTTGCTCTGCTCCCTTTTATTACTGGGAAGCATCCCTGGGAGTGGGGAGGAAAATGGCTCTAATCCTGGAGAGAGGTACAGCCATCAGGGAATGCACCCCAGTGGCAGAGGGCCAAAGCCTGAGGACCCCCCAAGCCCTTGGTTCTTGGGGCAGCGGCATGGTGCACGAGGCGGCAGGAAGAGCTGGGTCAGGCAAAGGTGGCTGGGCAGTTCAGTCAACCCTGGGAGAGTGCAGGGAAGGAGAATTCTGCCCCTTGTTGTCCTAACACACCCCCATCCTCTCCCCACGTGGCTGGACCCAGCATCCAGAATTACACCCCCAAGGTGGGCGAGTATGCCACATACGAGGCCATTCGCAAGGCATTCCGCGTGTGGGAGAGTGCCACACCACTGCGCTTCCGCGAAGTACCCTATGCCTACATCCGTGAGGGCCATGAGAAGCAGGCCGACATCATGATCTTCTTTGCCGAGGGCTTCCATGGCGACAGCACGCCCTTCGATGGCGAGGGTGGCTTCCTGGCCCACGCCTACTTCCCGGGCCCCAACATTGGAGGGGACACCCACTTTGACTCTGCTGAGCCCTGGACTGTCCGGAATGAGGATCTGAATGGTAAGCCCTGGATCTTGACTCTTTCTAGGGAGAGTCAATAGTCATTGATAGGAGGAGTTCTCCTCTTTCCTCCCAAAATCTCAGGACTGGAAGGGACCACAGAGATCTCCTGGTCTGACTTCTGCCTAAAGCAGAAATCCTGCTTGTGTATACATAGCTTGAGCTATGTATATCTGGTCTCTTCTCTCACCCACTGACTGACTTGCCAATCCGAGACCTCAAAGCATCCTCATCACCCACTTTTCTAGGCTAATCTCATCTCTAGCTCCTGGAGAAACAGGCCCAGAGAGGTCTTGGCTTCCCTCAACACAGGTCTTCGTGGAGTGGGGACGCTGTCCCAGAGTATTCTCTCACTTCCACCCAGAGGAGGTTGCTGACTGACTTTATGCCTTAAATGCCAAATAGAAAGCTGGACCAGTCGGGTGCGGTGGCTCAGGCCTGTAATCCAAGCACTTTGGGAGGCCGAGGCGAGAGGATTGCCTGAGTCCAGGGGTTCAAGACCAGTCTGGGCAACTTTGCAAGACCTCATCTCTCCAGTAAATCAAAAAATTAGCCGGGCATGGTGGTGTGTGCTTGAAGTTCCAGCTACTTGGAAGGCTGAGGCAGAAGGATCGCTTGAGTTCAGCAGGTCGAGGCTGTGGCCATGTGCATGCCACTGCACTCTAGCCTGGGTGACAGAGTGAGACTCCAACTCAAAAAAAGAAAAAGAAAGAAAGCTGGACCTCAGGAATTGGGTCACTTTGGGTGGAAAACCTGCAGCCTAGATGTGAAACTGCAGCCTCTGGCAGGGTAGCAGGGAACCTGAGGGAAGGGACCCAGGCTGCCATCATAGCTGTCCCCTTCCCTCCAGGGAATGACATCTTTCTGGTGGCTGTGCATGAACTGGGCCATGCCCTGGGCCTCGAGCATTCCAATGATCCCTCGGCCATCATGGCACCCTTTTACCAGTGGATGGACACCGAGAACTTCGTGTTGCCTGACGACGACCGCCGGGGCATCCAGCAACTTTATGGCTAGTAGTCCATGACCACACCTGCTCCTTTCTCTTTTCTTGTGCTCCTTGACCCCTCCTGGCCTGTGCATGTCCCCTCATGTCCTGCAGTCTCTGCACCCCCCCACCCAACTCTGCCGCCACCAGCTCCCAATTTTGAGCCCACCTTTTGTGCTGCCTCCCAGCTGACTGCTTCAGCCTCTACCAGAGACCTGTCCACACCTTTCCATGGGTGTTGCCTGCCCATCTGTCTGTCCTTCCCTCCCCCTCTATCCCCAAGTCTAAAGTGTCCCTTATGCTCTCTGCCTCAGGGAGTGAGTCAGGACTCCCCACCAAGATGCCCCCTCAACCCAGGACTACCTCTCGACCCTCTGTCCCTGATAAGCCCAAAAACCCCACCTACGGGCCCAACATCTGTGATGGGAACTTCGACACCGTGGCTGTACTCCGAGGGGAGATGTTTGTCTTCAAGGTGAGAGGAAGAAGTGGGCTGTTTGGGGGGACAAAAGAACTCTGGCAGGGAGGCTGGGTGGAAATGGCAACAGGAGGACTAAAAACTAACTAAGGGGCAGTGGGGGAACTTCAGGGACTGAGCCAGAGGTCTAAGCTATAAGATATAAAAATGGACTCTTTCCACATTGACTGGCTTCCAGGAGCGCTGGTTCTGGCGAGTGAGGCATAATCAAGTGATGGATGGATACCCAATGCCCATTGGCCAATTTTGGCGGGGCCTCCCTGCATCCATCAACACTGCCTACGAGAGGAAGGATGGCAAATTTGTCTTTTTCAAAGGTAACTGGCACTCCACTTCAGTCTTTGGGAGTGAGAGGGTCTCCCTAGAGGAGGTGATTTTGTTTGACTCCTCCAAAGACCCTAGAACCCATACTGAACCCAGATCCCATTCTTCTCTCTCCTCCCCAGGAGACAAGCACTGGGTGTTTGACGAGGCATCCCTGGAACCTGGCTACCCCAAGCACATTAAGGAGCTGGGTCGAGGACTGCCTACTGACAAAATTGATGCCGCTCTCTTCTGGATGCCCAGTGGAAAGACCTACTTCTTCCGGGGAAATAAGTAAGACCTCAAGCCCTTAAGCCCAGTCCTCCTTTCTCTGAAACCACCACTACCACCCCCAAATTCCCTCATTTCTGGAGAAAGACTCGATTTACCCCCAAGATGTTTCCCTACAGAAAGAGTTGGCTGAGGCTCTGTGGATGCCTAGCAACAGGCGGCCCCTTTGGACCCTGTGTGAGTGGGATGTGACCGGGTCGCCGTTTCAGACCCGGTCATTTGACGCCCCCTGCCCCCAGCACAGTGCCTCCACCCCAGCAGCCAGGAACTGTCATTAAGGGCTGCTGGTGGCTCCTCGCAGCCTGGGCCCTCCTTTCCGCCCCCACCTTCCGCCACTTTCAGCAGCAGGCCCTCATTACTCAGAATTGTTTCCCACCCTGTCCACAGCTACCCGTTGCTCACTGGAGAATTCTGTCCTGGGTCCTGCTGCCCTCCAAGGCCATACCCAGAGTCCAACCACTTCCCTTTCCCCCTGCCCCCCAGGTACTACCGTTTCAATGAGGAGCTCAGGATAGTGGACAGCGAGTACCCCAAAAACATCAAAGTCTGGGAAGGAATCCCCGACTCTCCCAGAGGGTCATTCATGGGCAGCGACGAAGGTGAGAGGGCCAGGGAGGCGTCTGTGAGAGGAGGGTGGGAATAGGGAGTTAAGGACAAGGAGAAGGAAAAACTGAGTGTCACGTGGAAAACGCTGGCGATGATAATAGCAGGAGTCTGTACCCACCTGCCTTTCACGTGTCGTGTGTCACGTGTCATCCCCGCCACCCTTCCAGCCTGGTAAAAGCCCCATTTAAAGCTGAGGAAACGGATGCTCAGAAAGGCTGAGGTGAACTCAACTGGCCCTCACACTGACAAAGCTTCCTTTGCTCCCCTCCTCTCTCTGGGTCCTCTCTTGGGTCCCTCTCCTTCACCACCTTCTTGGTGACCCCCCCGCAGTCTTCACTTACTTCTACAAGGGGAACAAATACTGGAAATTCAACAACCAGAAGCTGAAGGTCGAGCCCGGCTACCCCAAGTCAGCCCTGCGGGACTGGATGGGCTGCCCGTCCGGGGGCCGGCCGGATGAGGGGACTGAGGAGGAGACAGAGGTGATCATCATCGAAGTGGACGAGGAGGGCAGCCGGGCCGTGAGCGCGGCCGCCGTGGTGCTGCCGGTGCTGCTGCTGCTCCTGGTGCTGGCAGTGGGCCTCGCGGTCTTCTTCTTCAGGCGCCACGGGACGCCCAAGCGGCTGCTTTACTGCCAGCGTTCCCTGCTGGACAAGGTCTGACCCCCACCGCCGGCCCGCCCACTCCTACCACGAGAACTTTGCCTCTGAAGGCCAGTGGCAGCAGGCGGTGGTGGGTGGGCTGCTCCCACCGTCCCAGCCCCCTCCCGCCAGTCTCCCCTCTTCTCTCTGTCCCCCAGCTGGCCTCTCCCACCCTCACCCCTGGCATTGTCTTCCCTAGATGAGTCCCTCGAGGGCTGAGCGGGAGGGTAGACCCTTCCAGCCTCTGCTCCTCGGAGAACCCCGTAGCTTAGTGTGTGTCCAGCCCCATCTGAATGTCTTGGGAGCTCTGCGCTTGCAGGACCCTCAGACCTCACTGGTAAAGATCAAATGGGGTCATCTGCTCCTTTTCCATCCCTGACATACCTTAAACCTCTGAACTCTGACCTCAGGAGGCTCTGGGCACTCCAGCCCCGAAAGCCCCAGGTGGACCCAATTGGCAGCCTCTCACGACTCTTTCTGGCTAAAAGGAATCTAATCTTGTTGGGGGGCGGAGACCCTGCAGAGCATGAGGTGGTAGGGAATGACCATCCACCTTAAGACCTTGGGAGGAAAACTCAGAGAGGGTCTTCGTTGCTTGGTCAGTCAAGTTCCTCAAAGATCTGCTTCTGCCCCACCTACCCCACGACCCTCCAAGGAAGGAGCCTGAGCCATTAAGGACTAAACCGGGGCTGAAGAAACCCTTTGCAGCCCTGCCCCCTTCGAATGTCAGTCAGGGGCTTTCATGGTTGGAAGAGCTGAAACCAGGAGTTGCGGCTACCAGGGTGAGGCGGGACCCAGGGGAGAGGCCCAGGTCTGAGCCCTGGGCGAGCCTGAAGGCCACAAAGAACTCTGCTCAGATGCGGGCAGCTGGGGCTGGACCTGAGGGCAGAGCAGCCAGAGGAGACAGGATGCGACCGAAAGGGGAAATGAGGAAATGCAGCAGCAGCAGCATTGGGCGGCCGGGGGCCAAGCAGGGCAGGCCAGGCCAAGCCAAGCAGGGGCGCCACAGGGTGGGCTGTGGTGTCCAGGAGAGGGCGAGTTGTTTGGAGCTCTCAGGGAAGGCCCTAAGGAAGGCACCCTTGCTCCTCTTGGCTCTGGTCCTCACTGACCTGGCAGCATGGAGAGGAAGGGTAGGCAGCCCAGAGAAAGGAGCAGAGAGGGCACACATACAGGGACTGGGGACTCGGGCCCTTCGTGAGAGAGACCCTCAGAGTCCTGGCAGCTCCCAGCCTCAGCCTGCCTCACCACCTCACGAGAGACAGGAGCTAGGTCTCTGGTTAGGCTGGGCCCGGATGCCAGGGTGCCTGCACCCCTCAGCCTGTCTTACTGGGGGCCTTGCCCTCCCGCTCCCCTGCCCAGCCCACCCTTTTGAAGTCTCCTTAGGCCTCCAAAGGTGGTGGTCATGGTACCGGGGACTTGGGAGAGTGAGACCCTCTGGAGGAAGGAGAGGAGAGGGAAGTCGGGGGGAGGGTGGGATACGGGGGTAGGGGAAATGGGGTGAACGGTGCTGGCAGTTCGGCTAAATTTCTGTCTTGTTTGGTTTTTTTTGTTTTGTTTAATGTATATTTTTATTATAATTATTATATATGAATTCCATTCAGATCGTTCCTTTGTGTTAACAAGGGGCAAAGGGCGGGGTGGGGGCGGGGGGCAGAGGCATCTGACCCCAGGAACCTGCAGGGCGGGGCTGGGTCGGTGCCCTCTAAGGACATCTTTGACCTTGTTCAACCTTTCCACAAAGAATAAACTGTGTTTCACATTCTTTGTGTGGCTACAGTTCTGTATAGGGGTGAATGGGATGTGGTGAAGAGGGGGCTGGGAAAGGGGGGAGTGTGCATCATGAGCGTCATTTTCCGTGAGGTGGGGTTTTGGTATTTTTCACAAAGGAATATGTTTATGCTTAACGGACTAAAGGGATCCGGGGGCAGAGCTAGGGAGCAGGACATACCCTGCTGGGGGGAGAAGGCAGCTGACGGAGCCCAGCTGCTGTCCCTCAACCTGGCTTAAAAGGCTACCTTTGAGACCCAAGACTCACAGACAAGAGGAAGTGGTCAAGCTGAGGCCACTTGGAAAATCTTACTAAATTGCATTACTCTGTCGTGTGATCTGCCCACAGACCCTCAGTTTCCTCATGCCGTTCTGCCCGAGGCAGGGGGATTCCCATGAACCAGTCCCTGTGGCAGGTCCCTCATCCCCAGCCCTCTGAACCTAAGAAGGCTCTTCTAGGCCTCAGGAAATGAGGGGGTAAGAGAGAAAGGTATTGCCTCGGGGCCTCTTAGGAGTAGCCGTGTCTGGCCAAACTGAGGTCTCACTGCTGTCGCTCAGGAGAACCGGGATGAACCAGGATGGTCAGGTTGGGAGGACAGGATGACAAGGCTTTGTTTCCTCTTAGAAACTGCTGTCCCAGCCAGGGTTCCCAGGCTGTCGACCCACCCTTCCTCCGAAACCAGCCTGGAGGGACGAATCCACTCGATGCTGAGTCAGCTCAGCTGGAGAAGAGCAACCCCCCTTTCTCACCCCCCCTTCCTGCCTGGGCCCAGCCCACCTCTGGCCGCATCCCAGGCCCCCTCCACAGAGTGCTGGCCCCATCTATGCCAGTCCGTCTGTCCAGCTGCTGCTATTCAGGGCTGGTTAGTGTGATTGCTTTGGCAGAAGGGGTACCCCACCTTCTTGCCAGCCAGGAACCCTGACCCTATGCCTGGCCTCCTGCGCCTCACTGCCAACAGCTGTTTGGCAGAGTCTGTGTGTCTCGGTGGAGTTGGACACCACCTCCCCACCGCCCTTCCCCAAGGGGATGGGGACCCTGAGAAGGTGGCAGGGGGAAGTCAGGAGCAGCGAGGGGTGGGAGGGGTGGTAGGGGTGGTTAGGGCCGTGCGTGTGGCAAGGAACTCAAAGATGAGCTCATACCCCCTTTGTGTTTTTGTGGTCCACATCTGGAGGCAATTACAGATGTTATCCAGGGGGAGTTTTGCAAAACACAGCTGGAGCCAGTGGAGGAGCCTGGGGAGGGGGGACTGCCAGAGGGAAGAGGAGGGGGAGCCCAGGGCTCCTGCGCCAGAGTGCGGTTTCCCCATCACGAGGAAATTGTTTGGCCCTGATTCTGGAATCACAAGATGCTCTCTGGAGCCAAGGGGGAGAGTCGAGAACGGAGGACCAGAGACAAAGGGGGAAGAGATGGAAGATGAGCTTTGCCAGCAGGGAGAATCGCCGGGTGGAGGCTGCAGGGTCCCGTGCCTCTGACGTGCTTGGGCCTGCCCGGCCCACCCCAGCCACGCTGCCCAGCGCCCCTGGGAGGTGTCTTCGTGATTGCAAGGCCCCACCTAATGAGCCACCGGGTCAGGCTGGGGTGAGGGGAGAGCAGAGCACCCTGTGGCTTCCAAGAGACCTGCACATTCCGCTTTCACTGGCCCGACCCCGATTTGTCCGTTGGGCCTGACCCAGTTTCTATGGTTCCAAGTTCCTTTATTCGAAAGCAGCACATGTGAGTTGGAGCAGCCAGGAGGGAGCCAAGGGGAATCTGCACGGAGGTTTGGGTAGAACCCAGGAAAGCTGGTGCTAAGGAGATGCTGGGCTGGGGACAAGGGCCGAGGAGGAGCAGTACTCTGCCCATCACTGCACCCCACACGTTTGGAGGGGGGCTATGGACTCCCTGGTCATCACCTCCCCTTTCTCCGGGGCTCCTGGCACCAGCTAGGCCCATGCCTCCAGGGCTGCCAGCCAGGCGCTAGGTCAGCGGGAAGGGAAGGGAAGATCTAAGAGGAGCCAGGTCCTCCAGGGGAGAGGGGACTGGGCCGAGGCCCCCCCCCACACACCATCGGGCTTGCTCTGCTGGTCCTCCGCCATCTCTCCGCCAGGGCCCCTTCTCCCACAATCTGACAGACTTCCCAGTTCTCTCATTGCCCTGTGTATCCCTCCTTTCCCCTCCAGCAATGTGGAAACTAACACGTGCTGAGGTTCTTACAATACGCAATGACACAGATGAGGGAACCGAGGCCCAGAAAGATCAATGACTTGCCCAAGGTCACAGCTTGTTAGCCTACATTTCACACCCAGATCTGTACGATTTTTTTTTTCTGTACAGGTGGATTCTGGCAGCCCCTTGGGTGTCTCTTCCAGTGTGGACTCCATGTACTTGGGTGTCCTCATGGTTGAGTGTATCGGGGACCTGTCAGCATCTGTGTGCTTGCTTACCGGGCAGCAGCATCATTACGGGGGCAGGAGCGCAGGGGAGGATTCTTCCTCAGGAACCCACTTTGCAAGCCCATCGCCCCCCTTTGTGGGGACAGGAGCTGGCACCCTAAGGGAAGGAAGGTGGCAACAAGATTCAGAAGCCAAAGGAACCCGGTGAGACGATGGCAGCAGCTATTGTCTGCTGGGGTGGGACTGCTGGAGGGGTGGGGTAGGTGAATGGCTGTGCAGAAGGGCCCAGCGGAGGTAGAGGCCTTCAGTGGTGGTGGCCCGTTCCTGAAGGCCACAAGCAAAGCCCACCCAAGGCTGCTCCACTGTCCTGCAGCTCCTGTACCCACTTCCTACCGAGCCCCCCAAATCTGGGCTCACCTCCTTTAGGAGATAAAGCCTGCACACCTAGCCCCATTCCTTGAGGTTTCTGCCTTCTTCCTCAGACAGTCTCGGAAAACTGGGGGAACCAGAGGCAGCCTGAGATGGGGATGGGCAGCGAGGGCTTGGAAGGGAGGCAGGCCTGCCTGGCCAGAAGCCACCTTCCAAATGAGCTCACATGCATACTTTCCACCCTGGCCCAGGGCCGAAGGCTCAGCTCCTTCCAGGCCAGCCTTCCCCAGCCAGGCCCAGCCCCCTCCGTCCTTCCCTGCCGCTATCCTGGCCTCAGGGGTTCCACAGCAAGATCACTGGGCACCCCAGGCCAGAACTCTCACCAAATTCCCAAGGAGCAGCTTCCTCTGTCTCCACACTAAAGCCAGATGCCCCCCAGAGTCCCTTATTCCTCAGCCACTGAAGCCGCTGTGGCTTAGAGGAGGAGGAGACCATCTCCCTGCCCCAAAGCCCCACACGTGGGTAGGCAGGGGCAGTAGACAGGACAGAAGAGGTGGCAACACTATAGTGAATGGGCGGAAGGACTTCCTTGAGAGTCCCTCATTGACTCAGGGACCAGGCCAGATCTGGGAGCTGCCTCATCAACGGTCACATCCTGCTCACTCACTCAATTTCCCGCTAGGGGCACTTCCCTGATTTGGGGCAGGATGGGGTCTGGCGGGGGCAAGGCCAAGCTGACCACAAAGTGGGAAGAGAAGAGACTGGTGCCTCAGAAGGCCTGGCAGATTCTCTCTCTCTCTCTCTCTCTCTTCTCTCTCTCTCTCTCTCTCTTCTCTCTCTCTCTCTCTCTCTCTCTCTCTCCCCTCTCTCTCTCTCTCTCTCTCTCTCTCTCTCTCTCTCTCTCTCTCTCTCTCTCCTCTCTCTCTCTCTCTCTCCTCTCTCTCTCTCTCTCTCTCTCTCTCTCTCTCTCTCACACACACACACACACACACGCAGTCGACTTCACTTTGATTCATGCTGTTGTCAATGACATCATCCTTCACCCAGCTTCTGGAGACAAGTAGTCACAGGCCAGACAGCAAGATCAATTTCCAAAGATGCTCTCCTTGCCCTCACAGTGCCCAACTCTGTGCAAGGAGCATGGCTGCCCAGACTCTATATCCTGGATTCAACAATGTCTCCCAAGGTTCCATGAGTTAGTATATTCACACAGAGCAGACAATTATTTCCTTCCTGGATTCCAAAATTCCAGCCACTGTGAGTCCATCATACAACTGTCGCTCTTCTTTTTCTTCTTTTTTTTTTTTTTTTTTTTAGTTGGAGTCTCACTCTGTCCCCCAGGCTGGAGTGCAGTGGCACACTCACAGCCACCGCCTCGACCTGTTGGGCTCGGATGATTCTTCCACCTCAGCCTTCCAAGTATCTGGAACAACAGGTACACGCCACCACGCCCGGCTCATTTTTTGTTTTATCGTAGAGACGAGGTCTTGCCAAGTTGCCCAGTCTGGTCTCGAACCCTTGGACTCAGGCAGTCCTTTCACCTCTGCCTCCCAACGTGCTGGGATCACAGGTGTGAGCCACCGTGCCCAGCCATGTCGCTCTCCTATACCAGGACTGATGGTATAGTTCTGTCCAGGAATTTCTATAATTCATAATACTGACTCTATCACAGCCATTGGAAAAATGTGTTCTGTCTTCATTTTTCTAACAGACACTCCTATGTAGCAGGCACTCAATAAAACATGTTGACTACATAAGTACTGTTATCCATATGAACGTAAGTATTGTGTAT
Source organism: Cephalopachus bancanus (assembly GCA_027257055.1). NCBI lineage: Eukaryota > Metazoa > Chordata > Mammalia > Primates > Tarsiidae > Cephalopachus > Cephalopachus bancanus. The sequence goes on along the minus strand of JAPVLO010000476.1, from coordinate 84,407 downwards.
ACATACGTAGTGAATACATAGACTAAAAAAATCATTGAGCCGCACACTTAAACTTAGTGTACTTTGTGAACTTCACTGGTACGTACACATACATAAATTTTTGTTTTGTTCTGTTTTTTTGAGTCAGAGTCTCTGTCGCCCAGGCTGGAGTGCAGTAGCACAGTCACAGGTACAGCAGCTTGACTTGCTGGGCTCAGGCAATCCTTCCACCTCAGCCTTTCAAATTAGCTAGGACCCAGTTAACTTTTTTTTGGTAGACTGATCTTGAACTTCTCGACTCAGGCAATCCACTCACCTTGGCCTCCCAAAGTGCTGGGATTACATGTGTGAGCCACTGCACCCAGCCTTTCACTATATATTTACCTCAATTTTTTTTTTTTGCAGCCTCCTCAAAAATGCAGTAGTGAGAAGGGAGAAAGAGTAGAACAAGGAGTTTGATCTATAACTGACCGTGAACAACCAGTTGAGATCACTCACTACATCAGACCAGCCATTACCTCAATCCTAAAAAGTTTTTTAAGGTCAGGTGTGGTGGCTCATGCCTAATTCCAGCACTTTGGGAGGCTGAGGTGAGAGAACTCTCTGAGCCCACAGGCTGGAGACCAGTCTGGGCAACTTGGCGAGACCTCATCTCTACAATAAATAAAAAAAATCAGTCAGGCATGGTGGTGCACACCCGTAGTTTCAGTTACTCGGAAGGCTGAGGCGGAAGAATCACCTGAACCCAGCCAGCTGGGGCTGCGGTGGCCATGAGTGTGCCACTGCACTCCAGCCTGGGCGACAGAGTGAGACTCCAACTCAGAAAAAAAAAGTTTTTTTTAAAGAAAGAAAAATACATTGAGCTAAAGAAGTTCATACCCCCAGAACTCCTACTCCCTATAGGTTCCAGCCCCTCCTCTTAAGTGCCATCTCACCATCCCAGCCTGCCCTTAATCTGGGAGTGGCTGGTATCAGGTGTGTTGACCCAGCTTCTCCGGATTTAGCAAGCCATCAGGCTGCACCTCCAGCGCCGCCTGCACCCAGACCCTGACCTGGAAGGCCCAGCCGGGAGGTCTTCCTTCCCCACACCCCTCAAAACTCCTTCCAGACGTCCCCAAACTCTCTCTCCCACTTCATTGACCTGTGCGCCAGAGGCTCCCCCCACCTCATCCCTGCACAAGACTGCATGTAAATTCTGAGTGGAGAAAAGCTGGGGCAGGGACCTGGCTGGGCCCACTGCCTTCATGGCGGCGCTCGCCGGGCGGGGTTTGCAGGGTGGTAGCGCCCCCTCGTGCTGGGTGTTGGGACTGCAAACCGAACCTGGAGAACTCAGTCAAGCCAGCGAGGGTTACGGGCACTACAACCTTGCGGGTACTGCCCGCCTGCCCCTTCTCCTTTTCCGCTTTCCATGTTTCCACCCTGGACACCTGTATTTAAAGGGGTGGGACTCTGGGCGAGACAGGCAGACAAGCTGTTCTTAGCCTTCCAGCTGCAGAGAAGGAGAAGTCAGAGTTTCCGTCGGCTGTCCCTGTGCGGGGGTTGGTGGGCAGCCCTCACCTCACTAACTCCGGAACGGAAAGGGAGTGGGGGGATGCGGGACAGATGTTCCCCAGAGGGAGGAAGGGAGGCACTTCTGGGCCCTCTTCTCAGAGCGCCTCGGAGTTGTCACACTGCCCCCCGGTGGACGCCTCAGACACCGATCACTCCAGGATGCCTGTCCCCTGGGCCCGGGGTAGAAGTCCGGGTGAGACTCTGCACTCCCGGACTGCAGAATGCTTTCAAGAACTCGCTCTGGCCAAGGGGAGCGGCCTCTGTGTCCCCTTTACCTAAGAGCAGGACATTTCTGTGTCACTTCCCTGAGGCCTTTGGAGATCATATCCATGCCTCTCGGGGGACCTCCAACCTGCACCCATTCTCCTGTCCTCATACCCACCTTGGGGCCCATGAGAAGCCTGTGGTCCCAGCTTCACATTTATGAAGATCTTAAAATTCCTAATTGTGTAGATTTTTAAAATATCTCTGTACGTATCTTTCTTTTTTTTTTTTTCAGTTGGAGTCTCACTCTGTCACCCAGACTGGAGTGCAGTGGCCACCCCCGGCCACCGCAGCCTCGACCTGCTGGGCTCTGGCGATCCTTCTGCCTCAGCCTTCCATGTAGTGCGCTACGACACCCGGCTAATTTTTGATTTATTGTAGAGATGAGGTCTCGCCAAGTTGACCAGGCAGGTCTTGAACCTGCGGGCTCAGGCAATCCACTCACCTCAGTCTTCCGAGGCACGGGATTACAGGCTGAGCCACCGAGCCCAGTTTGTACATATCTTTCAAATAGCACTTTGTTATTGTGTTGCTTGTGCTAAAACTTTTTTTTGTAAATGTAAGTAGTTTAAATATACCACGTTTTTTTTTTTTGAGTTGGAGTCTCATTCTGTCAACCAGGCTGGAGTGCAGTGGCACACTCATGGTCACCGCAACCTCGACCTGCTGGGCTCAGGTGATCCTTCTGCCTCAGCCTTCCAAGTAAATGGAACTACAGGCGCATGCCACCACGTCCAGCCAATTTTTTGATTTGTTGTAGAGATGAAGTCTCACCAAGTTGCCCAGGCTGGTCTCGAACCCATGAACTCAGGCAATCCTCTCACCTTGGCCTCCCAAAGTGCTGGGATTATAGGCATGAGCCACCATGCCTGCTCCCCCCCCCCTTTGAGTCAAAGTCTCACTTTGTCACCCAGGCTGGAGTGCAGTGGCACGCTCACTGCCACTGCAGCCTTGACCTGCTGGACACATGCAATCCTTCTACCTCAGCCTTCCAAGTAGCTGGAACTACAGGCATGCACCACCACACCCAGCTAATTTTTTGATTTATTGTAGAGACAAGGTCTCACCATGTTGCCCAAGCTGGTCTGGAACCTGCAGGCTCAGACATTCCTCTCGCCTCCGCCTCCCAAAGTGCTGGGATTACAGGCGTGAGTCACTGCACCCAGATATACCAAGTATTTCCAAAACCACTTAGTGTTTCTTAATTTTGTAATATACAAGAGGCTCAAAAAATGAGCATGTTTGAGGTAACTTTTTTTATTTTAAAGATGTGGGGTACAATTCAGGGTTTGGTACATAAGTGGCCATCATACAGGTAAAGTTTAGACCTCTCCTTGATCCCAATTCGCCTGTTTTGAGATTGGGTGCCCTTGTTGATGTTATGTGGCCCCCCTTCCTCCCCTGGCAGTGTCCCACTATTGCCAATCCCTTTTTATTTTTTGAGTTGGAGTCTCACTTTCTCGCCCAGACTGGAGCGCAGTGGCCACTCCCAGCCACCGCAGCCTCTGCCTGCTGGGCTCCGGCGATCCTTCCGCCTCAGCCTTCCAAGTAGCCGGAATTACAGGTGTGCGCTACCACCCCGGCTGATTTCTTTATTTATTGTAGAGATGAGGTCTCGCTGCCCAGGCAGGTCTCGAACCCGCAGGCTCAGGCAATCCGCTCACCTCAGCCTCCCAAAGGCGCGGGATTACAGACTGAGCCACCGAGCCCGGCGCCAGTCCCTTTTTTATAGAATTATAAAAATGTTCAGTGTCCACTTATGAGTGAATGCATGAGTAGTACTCAGATCTCTGTTTCTGTGATAGATCACTGAGTATTATAGACTCTAAATCCATCCAAGTTGCTGTGAAGTCCTTCATTTTGTCCTTCTTTATGGCTACGTAAGAAGTTGAGCTCCATCTCATTCTTTTTCTTTTTCTTTTTGAGTCAGAGTCTCACTCTGTCACCTAGGCTGGAGTGCAGTTGCAAGTTCATGGCCACCACAGCCTCAATGTCCTGGGCTCAGGCAAGCCTTCCTTCTGCTTCAGTCTTCCAAGTAGCTGGAACTACAGGTGTACGCCACCATGCCCAGCTAACTTTTCTTTTTTTTTTTTTTGAATTGGAGTCTCACTCCGTCGCCCAGACTGGAGCTCGACCTGCTGGGCTCCAGCGATCCTTCCACCTCAGCCTTCCGAGTAGCTGGGACTACAGGCGTGTGCTACCACGCCTGGCTCATTTTTTGATTTATTGTGGAAATGAGGTCTCGCCAAGTTGCCCGGGCGGGTCTCGAACCCGTGGGCTCAGGCAGTCCACTCACCTCAGCCTCCCAAAGCGTGGGATTACAGGCTGAGCCACCGAGCCCGGCTTAGCTTTTCAATTTATTGTAGAGATGAAATCTCCCCAAATTGCCCAGGCTGGTCTCAAATCCCTGGGCTCAGACAATCCTCTCGCTTCTGCCTCCCAAAGTGCTGGGATTACAGATGTGAACTACCAAGCCTGGCTTCATTCTCTTTCTTTCTTTCTCTCTTTCTTTCTCTTTCTTTCCTTCCTTCTTTCCTTCCTTCCTTCTTCCTTCCTTTCTTTCTTTCTAAGCAGGATTTATTGAGAGGACAGAAAAGCTCCCAGAGTGGGAGGGGACCCGTGGGGGTTGCCCTTCATTCTCTTTTAAAAATGAGGACACTAGCCAGACTCGGTGGCTCAGCCTGTAATCCCGCGCCTTTGGGAGGCTGAGGTGAGTGGATTGCCTGAGCCCACGGGTTCGTGACCCACCTGGGCAAATCGACGAGACCTCATTTCTACAATAAATCAAAAAAATTAGCCAGGTGTGGTAGCGCGTGCCTGTAGTTCCAGCTACTTGGAAGGCTGAGGTGGATGGATCACCAGAGCCCAGCAGGTCGAGGCTGCGGTGGCAGGGAGCAGCCACTGCACTCCAGTCTATGCGACAGAGTGAGACTCGAACTAAAAAAATAAAATAAAATAAATAAATAAAATAAAGATGAGGAAACTCGCTCTCATAAACAGATGGTAGGGTCTTCCCTTCAAATGTAGAGGCTTCCCCATCTTGAAAAGCCCTCTCCTGGATGCTGCAGTCTCCAATAATTTCCCCCACTTTTTCCTTGTCTTCAAGCCAAAGATTTTAGGGCTTTTGTTTATTTGCTTATTTGTTAGTTTGAGACAGGGTCTCATTCTGTTGCCTAGGCTGGAGTGCAGGGGCACAAGCATGCCTCACTGCAGCTTTGACTTCCTGGGCCCAAGGCACCATCCTGCCTCAGCCTCCTGAGTAACTAGGACTACAGGCATGTGCCATCACACCTGTCAAGTCAGTGTTTTTAAAAGCTGTCTATATTCTTTCACTGGTCATTTCTTTTTAACCTAACCTCTACATCTGTATACCAACCCAGGCATTTGCTGAAATTTCTCCCTAAAAGGCCTTTGTAACCCCTTTCTTCCCACCCTAGAGAGGTTTTTTTTTTTTTTTTTGGTCTCACGTTAGCATCTAATACAAATGGCTTCAATAAGCCCCCTTTGCCCTTGTTGTCTGTGAAGTTAACCATCCTGAAACCCACGAGTCACAGAGTTGTCAAGGAGCACTGAAGGCCCAGGACAGGCATCCCTCTGCATCAACCCATGCCCTCAGTTTCTGCACCTCAAGCATGGTGTAGGCTGACTTTCTTTATTTGCTCCATTAATTACAATTTCTGTCCTTCAGATCATACAGAATAAACAAATTCTCGTTCCACCCTACAGCTCGTCAAATATTTGAATCGAATTCTTATGTATTCTATCCCCCATTAAAGCTAAGCTTTTCTTTAGTTGAAAAACCTTTCTAGTTCCATAAATGGCTTATCATATGACATGACTTAGAGACCCCTCAACCTTCCTGGCATCTCCCTCTGGATTATTTCATTTCATTAATCTTTTTTTTTTTTTTTTTTTTTTAGTCGGAGTCTCACTGTTGCCCAGGCTGGAGTGCAGTGGCACGTTCACAGCCACCTCAGCTCGACCTGCTGAGCTCAGGCAATCCTTCTGCCTCAGCCTTCCAATTAACTGGAACCACGGATGTGCGCCATCATGCCCGGCTAATTTTTTGGCTTATTGTAGAGACGAGGTTGAGTTCTCACCAAGTTGTCCAGGCTGGTCTCCAACCCCTAGGTTCAGGCAATCCTCTCACCTCCACCTACCAAAGTGCTGGGATTACAGGCGTAGACCACCACGCTAGCTCAGTTTACCCATCTTTAAGTGAAGCTATTAATACAAAGGGTAGTTGAATGACTAAAAGATATAATCTATGTGATAGCTGTGACTAGTAGCCATCATTCAACAAGCATTTATTGCATACCTACCATGTGCTAGACATTGTTTTTAGCACTGAGGATACAGCAATAAGCAGGAATAAATAGATTCCTGTAGCCGGGCTCGGTGGCTCAGCCTGTAATCCCGCGCCTTTGGGAGCTGAGGTGAGTGGATTGCCTGAGCCCGTGGGTTCGAGACCCGCCTGGGCAACTTGGCGAGACCTCATCTCTACAATAAATCAAAAAATTAGCTGGGTGTGGTAGCGCGCGCCTGTAGTTCCAGCTACTTGGAAGGCTGAGGCGGAAGGATTGCTGGAGCCCAGCATGTCGAGGCTGCCGCGGCCGTGACAGAGTGAGACTCCAACTCAAAAAAAAAAAAAAATAGATTCCTGTCCATTGGAATTTACATTCTTGTGAGGAGAGCAGGCAATAAGCATGATAAATGGGTAAAATATATGCAAGGGGGAGACCAAAAGACCCCAGAATTTATTTATTAAAAGTTGTGTATTTAGTCCATGTTTAAACTTCAGACATTTTCAAAGTACTCTCCATCTGATGCAATACACCTATTGAGATGCTTTTTCCACTGCTCAAAACTGTTTTTGAAATTGTCAATTTTTTTTTTTTTTTCGTTGGAGTCTCACTCAGTCGCCCAGACTGAAGTGCAGTGGCTGCTCCCGGCCACCGCAGCCTCTACCTGCTGGGCTCCGGCAATCCTTCCGACTCAGCCTTCCACGTAGCTGGAACTACAGACGTGCGCTACCACACCACACCCGGCTAATTTTTTTGATTTATTGTAGAGATGAGGTCTTGTTAAGTTGCCCAGGCGGGTCTCAAACCCGCAGGCTCAGGCAATCCACTCACCTCAGCCTCCCAAAGTGCGGGATTACGGGCTGAGTCACCGAACCCGGCTGAAATCGTCAATTTTGATGCCTTTTAGGGCTTCTGCTGTTTTTTGTTTCACCTCTTCCATATTGACAAAACATTTCCCTTTGAGAACTTCTTGCATCCAGGGTAACGAAAAAACAAATGCTTCGGGGTGAGATTGGATGAATAGGAAATGTGGAGTATGGGGTCATGCCATTTTTGGCCAAAAACTGCTGAAGAACACTCAGTGCAGTATGGGCAGGTGTGTTGTCATGGTGGAAGAACCAGTCACTTGTTTGCCACAATGCGGGACATTTCTTCCCCAGAATGTGATGCAACCTTCTCAAAACTTCCAGATAAAAACTTGGTTGACCGTTTGATCTGGAGGAACAAATTCCAAGTGTACGACATGGGGCCCGCCCTCCAAAAGATAATACCATTGTTGGGGGGTCCTGCCTCTTAGCATGTTAGATAGTGATAAATGCTAAGGAGAAAAATAAATTGAGGAAGGGAGATAGTGTTGGCACTGTAATTTTGGATAGTGTAGCCAGGGAAGGTCCTGCTAAGAACCTGAGGACATGAAAGGACAAGCCATGAGGTTCTCAGGAAGAAAAGCATTTCAAGCACATGCCAAGACACTGAGGTAAGTATTGTGACCACCATAGTCTAGCCTTAGCGAACAAGGTAGTGTGTCTGGAATGAAGAAGGAAGGAAGTCATAGGAGAGAAGATCCGACAGATAACAGGGTATGATCCCATAGGGCCTCGTAAGTCATTGTAAAGACTTTGGCTCTTTCCCTGGCTGAAATAGGAAGACTTTGGAGTGGAGAAGAGGAAGCACGTGGTATTTTAGAATGGTGTAAGTACCCATTATTATTTCAATAATTCAGTGTGGTCTGATCAGCAGAACAGTAATAATCCTTACGTAATGCTGTGTACCAAACCACTCATTCTTTGATAACTCTCCCTTCAAAAGAGGAAAATGCCAGGCGTGGTGGCTCACACCTGTAATCCCAGCATTTTGGGGGGCAGAAGCGAGAGGATTGCCTGAGCCCGGGGGTTCAAGATCAGCCTGGGCAACAAGGTGAGACCTTGTCTCTACAATTAAAAAAAAAAATTAGCCAGGCATAGTGGCACGAACCTGTAGTTCCAACTATTTGGAAGGTGGAGACAGAAGGATCACCTAAGCCCAGCAGGTTGAGGCTGCAGTGGTTGTGAATGTGCCACTGTACTCCAGCCCAGGGGACAGAATGAGACTCCAATTCAAAAAAAAAGAGGAAAACTAATTAATCTTCTGTTGAATGTGGGTTGGACTTAGTGATTTATTTCTAATAGAATCTGGCAGAAGGAACAGCATATGGCTTCTTTTTTTTTTTTTTTTTTTTTGAAAGGAGTCTTACTCCTTTGCCCAGGCTGGAGTGCACTGGCATGCACGCTCATGGCCACCCCAGCATCGACTTGTTGGGCTCCAGTGATCCTCCCGCCTCAGCCTTCTGAGTAGTCGGAACTACAGATGCGCGCTACCATGGCTGGCTATTTTTTATTTTATTGTAGAGACAAGGTCTTATCAAGTTGCCTGGGCTGGGCTCAAACCCGCGGGCTCAGGCCATCCACTCGTCTCAGCCTCCCAAAGTGCTGGGATTACAGTCACCGAGCCTGGCCAGCATATGGCTTCTACAAGTAAAAAGCAATAAAAGACATTGTGTCTTCCATTTTCTCCTCTCCTGGATCACTCATTTTGAGGAACACTAGCTGCCATGTTTTAGGACACTCAGGAAGTCCTATAAGGCAGTCCATAGGTGAGGAAATAATGCTTCCCACCACCAGCCAAGGACAAACTTGCCAGGCACATGAGTGACCCATTTGGAGGCAGATTTATCAGCCCCTGTCAAGCCTTCAGATGACTGCTGCCCTGGCCAACTTTTTTTTTTTTTTTTTTTGAGTTGGAGTCTTACTGTCATGCAGGCTGGAGTGCAGTGGTACAATCTGGGCTCACCTCAGCCTTGACCTTCTGATTCAGGTGATCCTTCCCACTTCAGCCTTCTGAGTAGCTGAGACTTCAGGCACATGCCACCACACCTGTCTAATTTTTGGTTTTTTGTTTTTTTGGGGTTTTTTTTAGTTGGAGTCTCACTCTGTTGCCCAGACTGGAGTGCATTGGCCGCTTCCGGCAACCGCAGCCTCGACCTGCTGGGCTCTGATCCTTCCGCCTCAGCCTTCCAAGTAGCTGGAACTACAGGCGCGCACTACCACGCCCGGCTAATTTTTTGATTTATTGTAGAGATGAGGTCTCGCCTTCCCAGGAGGGTCTCGAACCCGCGGGCTCAGGCAATGCACTCACCTCAGCCTCCCAAAGGCACGGGATTACAGGCTGAGCCACCGAGCCCGGCTAATTTTTGATTTTTGTAGAGACAAGGTTTCACTATGTTGCCCAAGCTGGTCTCAAACTCCCAGGCTCAAGCAATCCTCCCGCCTCAGCCTCCCAAAGTACTGGGATAACAGGTGTGACCCACCATACCTGACTTCTGGCCAACTTCTTGACAGAAACCTAATGAGAGACACTGAGCCAGGATCATCCAGGCAAGTCATTTTCAAATTCCTGATCAATACAAACTGATTAAGATAATAAATGTTTATTTTTTATTTTCAGGTGCTAAATATTGGAAGTAATTTGTCATTCAACAATAGATAACTAATATAGATTTGGGCACCAGAAGTGGAGTGCTGCTATGACAAACACCTAAAATTTATTATTATTATTATTATCATTATTTGAGTTGAAATCTCACTCCATCGCCCAGGCTGGAGTGCGGTGGCACACTCACAGCCACGCCAGTGTCGACCTGCTGGGCTCAGGTGATCCTTCTGCCTCAGCCTTCCAAGTAGCTGGAACTACAGGCACGCACTACCATGCCCAGCTAAATTTTTAATTTAATTGTAGAGACGAGGTCTCACCATGTTGCCCAGGCTGGTCTCAAACCCGTGGGCTCAGGCAATCCTCTCACTTTGGCCTCCCAAAGTTCTGGGATTACAGCTTGAGCCACCTCGAACACTTAAAATCTAAGAGTGACTTAGGAAACAGGTACAGGGCAGAAACTGGCAAAACTCGGAGAAAAGTGTTGGTGAAAATCTAAAATACCGCCGGGCAGTAAATCAAAAAAATTAGCCAGGCGTGGTGGCATGTGCTTGTGGTTCCAGCTGCTTTGAAGTCTGAGGCAAGGATGGCCCGAGCTCAGCAGGTCAAGGCTGCCATGGCCATGAGCGTGCCACCGCACTCCAGCCTGGACGACAGAGTGAGACTCCTACTCAAAAAAAAACAAAACAAAACACACACACATGCAAAATCTAAAATGTCTTGAATTTGACAGTTAGTAGAACCTTGATGCTTTGAAGAGGCAGCCAGTGAAGGCTTAGAGGAAAGTGAGGAAAACGTGTTTTGAAATCAGGAGAAAGAATCTTTATAATGTAGTGAGTGTAGCAATGGTAGTTAGCATATAGTAACATGGAAAGCAGAATCTATAGCTAATGAATGGAAAATTTAGTTAAGGAGATTTCGAGCAGAATGTTAAAGTTGACACCTGGTTTCTTTTTTACTGCTTATAGCAGATTGTGAGAAAAGAGAAAGAAGCTAGATAAAAATATACTGCTTAAAAGAAGCCAGGAGCCTCTCCAGACAGCAAATGATGTTACATTTTTTAAATGGCTTCTGGGCAAACATCAAATTCAGGGCATTCTCAGAAAACATGGTATAAAATGAAGCCAAAATTGACTGCAACATGTTTTCTTAAAATTTCAGCCGGGCTCAGTGGCTCAGCCTGTAATCCCGCGCCTTGGGAGGCTGAGGTGAGTGAATTGCCTGAGCCCGTGGGTTCGAGATCTGCCCGGGCAACTTGGTGAGACCTAATCTCACAATAAATAAAAAATTAAGCCGGGCTCGGTGGCTCAGCCTGCAATCCCGCGTCTTTGGGAGGCTGAGGTGAGTGGATGCCTGAGCCTGCGGGTTCAAGATCCGCCTGGGCAGCGAGACCTCATCTCTACAATAAATCAAAAAATCAGCCGGGCGTGGTAGCACATGCCTGTAATTCCGGCTACTCGGAAGGCTGAGGCGGAAGGATCGCCGGAGCCCAGCAGTTCAAGGCTGCGGAGGCCGGCAGCGGCCACTGCACTCCAGTCTGGGCGACAGAGTGAGACTCCAACTCAAAAAAAAAAAAAAAAAAAAAAAAAAAAAATTAGCCGGGCGTGGTAGCGCGCACCTGTAATTCCAGCTACTCGGAAGGCTGAGGCAGAGGGATCACCGGAGCCCAGCAGGTCAAGGCTGCGGTGGCCGGGAGCAGCCACTGCACTCCAGTCTGGGCGACAGAGTGAGACTTCAACTCAAAAAAATAAAAATAAAAAGGAAAAAGGGACTGGGCACAATGGCTCATGCCTGTAATCCCAGCACTTTGGGACGCCAAGGCAAGAGGATTGCTTGAGATCAGGAGTTCAAGACCAGCTTAGACGGTATAGTGAGACCTTTTCTCTACAAAAGTTTTTAAAAAAATAAGCCAGGCATGGTGGTATGTACTTGTAGTCACAGCTACTCAGAAGGCTGCAGCGAGCTGTGAGTGGAGTGCCACTGCACTCCAGCCTGGGCAGCAGAGTGAGATCCTAACTCAAAAAAAAAAAGAAAAAGAAAGAAAGAAAAGAAAAGTTTAAAATTTTAAAAAAAATTATGAAGGGAATATCTATAGAGATTATCCCGTGCTTGTTCCACATCCTACCATTGTCTGTTGGTGAGGAGGGGTGGGGTAGGGGCTATAACTTATTTTTTTATTTTTTATTTTTGAGTTGGACATTTATGACCAATGCAGCCTTCACCTACTGGGCTCAGGCGATCCTTTTGCCTCAGTCTTCCAAGTAGCTGGAACTACAGGCACACACCACCACACTCGGCTAATTTTTGATGTATTGTAGAGGCAAGATCTTGCCAAGTTACCCAGACTGGTCTTGAACCCCTGAAATCAGGCATTCTTCTCACCCCTGCTTCCCAAAGTGCTGGGATTACAGGCGTGAGCCACTGAGCCTGGCATAACTTCTCTTTTAGTTCACAGGTCTTCAGATCAAGATCACAGGTATTCAAGGAGCTATACTTAAGGAGTTAGTCCAGAGGAGCCTCACCTGTAGGTCTGTTTTAAATGACAAGATTCTGGACTTCCAGCTGGTATGGTAATGGGATGAGATTTTAGGTGCCTTGGGAGGGTTGAATGGATTTGCATATGTGAGGGACATGAATCTTTGGAGACCGGAGGGTGGACTATGGTAGCCAGCCTTCAGGAGGGACCCCAGCGATCTTTACCTCTTAATGTCTGTGCTCTTGTACACTCTCATCCTACGATGCACAGGGCTGACCTGTGTAACTCAAGGGATGCCGCAGAAATGATGGAGTGTGACTTCTGACACCTGATGTTAAAAGCATTATGGCTTTCACTTTGTTCTCTCTTGAATTGCCCTTTCTGTGGGAAGCCAGCTGCACGTCATGAGGACACTCAAGCAGCTTGTGGAGATGTCCATATGGGGACAAAGTGAAGCCTCCTGCCAAAAACCAACACATATATAAGTGAGCCAACTTGGGGATGGATTCCTCATCCCTAGAAACCTTCAGATGACTGCATCTTCATGAGAGGCCCCAAGCCATCACCCAGCTGAGCTGCTTCTAAATTACTGACCAGCCAGGGACAGTGCTGTAATCCCAGCACTTTGGAGGGCTGAAGTCAGAGGATTGCCTGAGGCCAGGGGTTCAAAACCAGCCTGGGCTACATAGCAAATCCTCATCTCTACAAAAAATTAGCCAATCATGGTGGTATGCACCTGTAGTCCCAGTAACTCGGGATGATGAGGTGGAAGGATCGTCTGAGCCCAGGAGTTTGAGGCTGCTGTGAGCCATGATCACCGTGATCATGCCACTGCACTCCAGTCCAAGAGTCAGAATGAGACCCCAACTCAAAAATAAATAATAAATAAATAAAATTACCCACAAAGCCTGTAAGGGAATAAATGTTTACTGTTTTAAGCTACTAAGTTTTGGGATTATTCGCTATGCTATAAAAAAATAATCAAAACACTAACATTGACATCATCCACATTTGGGGGGAGTTGGGTCTCACTCTGTTGCCCAGGATAGAGTGCAGAGGCGCACTCATGGCCACCACTACTTTGACCTGCTGGGCTCAGGCAATCCTTCCGCCTCTGCCTTCCAAGTAGCTAGAACTACAGGCGTGCACCACCACGCCCAGCTAATTTTTTTGAGTAAGAGTCTCACTCTGTCACCCAGGCTGGAGGGCTATGGCACACTCCTGGCCACCGCAGCCTCGACCTGCTGGGCTCAGGCAATCCTTCCACCTCAGCCTTCCAAGTAGCTGGAACTACAGACACACGCCACTATGCCCGGCTAATTTTTTGATTTATTGTAGAGATGGGGGTCTCACCAAGTTGCCCAGGCTGGTCTCTAACCCATGGGGCTCAGGCAATCCTCTCACCTTAGCCTCCCAAAGTGCTGGGATTACAGGCGTGAGCCACTGCACCCAGCATCCGTGTTTTATACATAGAGAAAGTCAGGCATAGAGAAGTAAAAAACTTGCCAATATCATTCAGCTGATAAATGGCAGTATTGGGATTTGAGCCCAGGCAGGTTTATGCCAGAGTCCAGTTCTGCTTCTCCAGTATGTTACCTTTCATACAACCATACCATGTTGTTCATTCACATGCATTTAGGACAGAAATCCCTAATTCCTCATTTCATTTTTTACATTTTCTTTTTTTTTGAGTTGGAGTCTCACTCTGTCGCCCAGACTGGAGTGCAGGGGCCGGGAGCGGCCCCTCAACCTCCTGGGCTCGGGCGATCCTTCCGCCTCAGCCTTCCGAGTAGCCGGAATTACAGGCGTGCGCTACCATGCCCAGCTCATTTTGATTTATTGTAGACATGAGGTCTCACCAGGTTGCCCAGGCGGGTCTCGAACCCACGGGCTCAGGCAATCCACTCGCCTCAGCCTCCCAAAGGCGCGGGATTACAGGCTGAGCCACCGAGCCGGGCTTACATTTTCTTTTTCTTTTCTTTTCTTTTCTTTTTTGGAGACAAGGTCTCACCATGTTGCCCAGGCTAGACTCAAACTCCTGGGTTCAAGCAATCCTTTTACCTCAGCCTCCCAAGTAGCTGGGCCTAATTGTTCTTTACATAAACAGTAGTTATACCACCTATCCTTTTTGTAAGTTGGTGTTTTTAACTTAAGTGTAGACCTTGCATTTTTATGTCTCCTTTTTTTGTTAGAGACAGGGTCTCATTTTGTTATCCAGGTTGGAGTGCAGTGGCACAATCATAGCTCACTGCGGCCTCAAACTCCTGGGTTCAAGGGGTCCCCCTGCCTCAGCCTCCTGAGTAGCTGAGGAAAGGGAGGAGGTGGTGTTGCCTGAGCCTAAAGGCCTAGCTATCCAATGGCAATCGTGGAAGATGCACAGCTCCTGCTCAAGACAAAGTCGAAGCAGGGGGATAGGGCATACCCTGGATTCTCCTCAGCTACAAGCACGCACCACCATGCCCAGCTAATTTTAACATTTTTTTGTAAAGACAATATCACTATGTTGCCCAGGCTGGTCTTGAACTCCTTTTTTTTTTTTTTTTTTTTTTTTTTGAGTTGGAGTCTCACTCTGTCACCCAGACTGGAGTGCAGTGGCCGCTCCTGGCCACCACAGCCTCGACCTGCTGGGCTCCGGCGATCCTTCCGCCTCAGCCTTCCAAGTAGCTGGAACTACAGGCGCGCGCTACCACGCCTGGCTAATTTTTGATTTATTGTAGAGATGAGGTCTCGCCAAGTTGCCCGGGCAGGTCTTGAACCTGAGGGCTCAGGCAATCCACTCACCTCGGCCTCCCAAAGGCACGGGATTACAGGCTAAGCCACCAAGCCCAGCTTGAACTCCTAGCCTCAGCATTCTTCTCTCCTTAGCTCTTTTTTTTTCTTGAGTTGGAGTCTCACTTTGTCGCCTAGACTGGAGTGCAGTGGCCGCTTCTGGCCACCGCAGCCTCGACCTGCTGGGCTCCAGCGATCCTTCCGCCTCAGCCTTCCAAGTAGCTGGAACTACAGGTGCGTGCTACCACACCCGGCTAATTTTTTGTTTCATTGTAGAGATGAGGTCTCACCAAGTTGCCCAGGCGGGTCTTGAACCTGCGGGTTCAGGCAGTTCACTCACCTCAGCCTCCCACAGGCGCGGGATTACAGGCTGAGCCACCGAGCCCGGCTCAACTAATTCTTTATTTTGTCTTCTAGATTCCAATTTCAGTTTATATCATCTTAAAATCTAATTAGTTCATCTTCTACATTTTCTTTTCATTTTTTTGAGTTGGAGTCTCCCTCTTGTCACCCAGGCTGGCGTGCAGTGACATGCTCACAGCCACTGCAGCCTCGACCTGCTGGACTTCCGCCTCAGCCTTCCAAGGAGCTGGAACTACAGATGCGCCACCACTTCCAGTTAAATTTTTTATTTAGTATAGAGACGAGATCTCGCCAAGTTGCCCAGGCTGGTCTCAAACCCATGGGCTCAGGCAATCCTCTCACTTCTGCCACCCGAAGTGTTGGGATTATAGGCATGAGCCACTGCACCCGGCTTACCTTCTACATTTTCATTCCAGTAATTAATTTTTTTATACATTGACTGGACTCTCCAGATTGACATCAGTTTTGATGTATGCACTGTGAATACTTCAACCTGAGACTACTCGTCGAACTCTCATTCAGCCCACATTTTCCTATTGGCTTAAGTCCAAATAGTCTGTGTTTATGGTGCTGCCTAAATAATGCTCCTAAAAAAGAGAATGATTCGAGAATGATGTGTCTAGTTCTTGGTGAACTGTGTCAGGTACTAGTGATGGTCACCTTATGGGTTAGAATCTGGTCAGGAAAACAGTCCATGCCAGATAGTTCAACAGAAGGAATTTAACAAAGAACTGGTCACAAATATGATGAAATGACTAAAAGCCAAAAAAGATGGCGAGGTAGCCCGGAGATTAGGAAAAGCTGGAAGCTGGAGGAACAAAGGGAGGACGTGGTGTTGCCACAGCCTAAAGGCCTGGCTACCCAATGCGAACTGTGGAAGATGCACAGTTCCTGCTCAAGACAAAGTCGAAGCTGGGGGTTAGGGCATATCCTGGATTCTCCTGTTCCCACTCCTCTCCAGTCTCCCACTACTGCCTCCTGCTAGCTGAACCTAACCCAAAGTCACTCTACAAGGGCGTCTGGGAAATGTAGTTTTTGGAAAGAGGCGGAGAATGACTCTGAGAGTAATAAAGCATGCAAGCACAGATTCAGACAACTTGACTCAACTCTTGTTCCTGCATATGCTAATAGTTTGATCATGAGCAAGTAATCCAAACTGCCTATGACTCAGTTTCCTCAGTTAAAAAACAAGGACAAAAATAACCCCTACTTCCTAGAGGTGTGGTGAGCATTAAATGAGATAATACATGTAAAGTGCCTCAAACAGTACCTGGCATATGGGGAGTACTTCTACAGATGTTATCATTTTAAAAACTAAATATCTGCCTGTTTTTTGAAGAATTACTTTTCATAATTCTTCAAGAATTTCCAAGAATATTTCCACAGGCCCATGCCCAAAGGAACTTGATGGTCTAGGATGTGATTTATATGAGCCTGGATACTTAAACTCATTAAACTAATTAGAGCTTAAAATTATTATTATTGTTGTTATTATTATTATTATTTTGAGTGGGAGTCTCACTCTGTCGCCCAGGTTGGAGTGCAGTTTCATGCTCACGGCCACCGCAGCCTCAGCCTGCTGGGTTCAGGCAATCTTTCCACCTCAGCCTTCCAGTAGCTGGAACCACAGACGCATGCTGCCGCACCCGGTTAATTTTTTGATTTATTGTAGAGATGAGGTCTCACCAAGATGCCCAGGCCTCAAGCAATTCTCCTGTCTCAGTCTCCCAAAGTGCTGAGATTACAGGCGTGTGCCACCGTGCTCTTCCTGAGCCACTATACCCAGCTGTACTCTTAAATATTAACTCCAGTGTTTGCCACAGTGCCTTACATTTGGAAGGCACTCAAATATTTACAGAATGAGTTTGTTCTAACCTGGTGCCTCTTCTTCCTGATGACGATTGCTCCCAACAGAACTAGTCTTCATTTTGTTTTTGCAAATTTCAGTTTATTCAGCATCCCAGACCATGGAGCATCTTCCCCCTTTCCTCACCCTCTACAACTTTTCCCATCTCACTACCACCTCTCTTGCTTCTTTTCCAAATTCCCTATGACCCCACATGCCCCCTCTCACGGGTACACCCCATGCCATGACTCAGTTTCCTCAATTAAAAAAAAAGGACAGCCGGGCTCAGTGGCTTAGCCTGTGATCCCAGCGCTTCGGGAGGCTGAGGTGAGTGGATTGCCTGAGCCCGCGGGTTCGAGACCCACCAGGCAACTTGGCGAGACCTCATCTCTACAATAAATCAAAAATTAGCTGGGCGTGGTAGTGCGCACCTATAGTTCCAGCTACTTGGAAGGCTGAGGCGGAAGGATCGCCGGAGCCCAGCAGGTCGAGGCTGCGGTGGCCAGGAGCAGCCACTGCACTCCAGTCTGGGCGACGGAGTGAGACTCCAACTCAAAAAAAAAAAAAAAGGACAAAAATAATACCTATTTCCTAGAGGCATGGTAAGGATTAAATGAGGTAATATATGTAAAGTGCTTAGAACAGCTTAGAACTCACCTCCCATACAGTGACTACTCCATAAATGTTAGATTTTTTTTTTTTTTTTGAGTTGGAGTCTCACTCTGTCAATCCACTCATCTCAGCCTCCCAAAGTGCTGGGATTACAGGCTGAGCCACTGAGCCCGGCCAACTACCGAGCTGAGCCAGCTTTTTGGTTTTTTGAGTTGAAGTCTCACTCTGTCGCTCAAGCTGGAGTGCAGTGGCACACTCATGGCCACCACAGCCTCGACCTGCTGGGCTCAGACGATCCTTCCATCTCAGGAAGTGACTGGTTCCAAGTGACTGGAACCACAGGCATGTACCACCAAGCCTGGCTAATTTTTTTATTTATTGTAGAGACAAGGTCTCACCAAGTTGCCTAGGCTGGTCTCTAACTCCTAGACTCGGGCAATCCTCTCGCCTCAGTCTCCCAAAGTGCTGGGAGTACAGGCATGAGCCACCATGCCTGGCAGATATCATTTTGAAAACTAAAAATCTGGGGGGAGGGGTGGGATTGGCAATTGAGGGAAACTGCTAGGGGAGAGAGGGGCACACCTCATCAACAAGGAAGGGTACCTGCATAATCAACATTTGCACACCTAACCCTGAATTGTACCCCACATCTTTATAATTAAAAAAAAATAAAAATAGGCCGGGCTTGGTGGCTCAGCCTGTAATCCTGTGCTTTGGGAGGCCGAGGTGAGTGAATTGCCTGACTCTGGGGTTCGAGACCCACCCGGGCAACTTGGCGAGACCTCATCTCTACAATAAATCAAAAAATTAGCCGGGCGTGGTAAGCGCGCGCCTGTAGTTCCAGCTACTTGGAAGGCTGAGGTGGAAGGATCGCCATAGTCCAGCAGGTCAAGGTTGCGGTGGCCGGGAGTGTGCCACTGCACTCCAGTTTCGGCGACAGAGTGAGGCTCCAACTCAAAAAATAATTAATTAATTAACCTGTTAACCTGCAAAATAAAACTAAAAATCTGGTGTTTTAAATTTATGTATCTGAGCCGGGCTCGGTGGCTCAGCCTGTAATCCCGCGCCTTTGGGAGGGTTAGGTGAGTGGATTGCCTGAGCCCACAGGTTCGAGACCCGCCCGGGCAACGTGGTGAGACCTCATCTCTACAATAAATCAAAAAAAAAAAAAAAATTAGCCGGGGGTGGTAGCACTCGCCTATAGTTCCAGCTACTTGGAAGGCTGAGGCGGAAGAATTGCCGGAGCCCCACAGGTCGAGGCTGCGGTAGCCGGGAGCGGCCACTGCACTCCAGTCTGGGTGACAGAGCGAGACTCCAACTCACAAAAAAAAAAAAAAAACAAAAAAAAAAAAATAAATTTATGTATCTGGCCTTTCCAACTAGACTGTAAGCTCCTTGAAGTTAAAGTGATTACAGCCATGAACCACTGCGCAATCTTAAGAGTTCCAGGTATCCACCAAGAATATATTCAGTATAGCTGAAATCTCCATGACTGCCTTTAGGACCTTGGCATTTCAAGTTTCCTCAGCCTTTTTGCCTGCTTCCTTTTGCACACTCCTCCCACCTTCAGGTTCCTGTCTGATCTTCCCATTCCTCCTTAGGGACTGCAGTAGGGAGCCTAGAGAAAGCTAGGGTAAGGGACTAAGGTCCAAGGGGCTCCAGGCCCTGCTGAGGCCCTACAGTAGTCAATGTCATTGACAGAAAACTGCCGTGTATCATCCGTAGAGGGGAGAGAGAAGAAATAATCAGAATGTGTGCTCTGTCCACAGCCAGATTACCTGGGTTCAAGTCCTGGCTTCACCATCCATAGTCATCCCAATCCCAATCTGCGGGAGATTCGTTCCAGAAACCCCATGGATACCAAAATCAGGGGATGCTTAAGTGCCTATGTAAAATGGCGTTGTATCTGCATATAACCTGCACACATCTTCCCGTATGCATCATCCCTAGATTACTTATAATACCTAATAAGTAAATGCTATGTAAATAGTCATTATACTGTATTGTTTAGGGAATAATGACAAGGAAAAAAGTCTGCACATGTTCAGTACAGACATGACCCCTCTCCCTCAATATTTTTGATCCACGATTGGTTGAATCTGCGAACAAGAATCCTACAGATATGGAAGGCCTATTGTACTAGATCTTGGGCAAATTACTTAACTTTTCCAGGCCTGCATTCTCATATCTGTAAAATAGGAGTAGCAAGCCGGGCTCGGTGGCTCAGCCTGTAATCCTGCGCCTTTGGGAGGCTGAGGTGAGTGGATTGCCTGAGCCCGTGGGTTCGAGACCCGCCTGGGCAGCGAGACCTCATCTCTACAATAAATAAAAAAATCAGCCAGGCGTGGTAGCACATGCCTGTAATTCCGGCTACTCGGAAGGCTGAGGCGGAAGGATCGCTGGAGCCCAGCAGGCAAGGCTGCGGTGGCCGGAAGCGGCCACTGCACTCCAGTCTGGGTGACAGAGTGAGACTCCAACTCAAAAAAAAAAAAAAAAAATAGGAGTAGCAATAGTATTTACCTCACAGGGTTATTGAGAGGATTACATTATTAAATACTTGTAATGTATTAACTAAAGTATTTTCTGAATGTTTTCTAAAGTGATTACTTATATCTGTGCCTGAAATGTGGAAAAAGCTCCAAAAATGTTTGCTATTAGTTGTTATTGTTTATTTTTCCCCTGAACATCCTGAGCTTCCATATTGTTTATTAATATCACCTATCAGCTTTGGGAGGCCAAGGCAGAGGGATCACTTGAGGCCAGGTGTTCAAGACCAGCCTGGGCAACAAAGCAAGACCCTGTTCCTACAAAAAAATAAAAAATATTACCTAGCTGGGCATGGTGGCTCACGCCTGTAGTTCCAGCTACTTGGAAGGCTGAGGCGGAAGGATCACCTGAGCTCAGCGGATGGAGGTTGCGGTGGCCACTGCACTCCAACCTGGGCGACAGAGTGCGACTCCGACTCAAAATATATATATTACCTATCAGTGCCACAAGAAATTAGTAACCCCAAGCTCACATAAATTAGAAATATCTAACTATGACTGATATTGATTGCTGCCCAAAACGGGGCACTTCCTACATGCCAGGCAATGTGCTTTGTCAGGCAACGTTCATCGTACATTATCTCCCTAAGGGTTCCCAACAACCTTAAGAGGGAGTTAGTTGCACTATCATAAACCTCATTTTATAATCGGGAAGCACAGAGAGGTTAAGTAATTTTCTCAAGGTCACGTAGCCAGCAGGTGGAGAAGACATATGTTCGTTTATTTACCATTTATTGCGTGCTTACAGTGTCTTAGCAGGGACAAGTCCTCTGGGTACAAAGGTAAACAGTCTAGGCCCCAGCCTACAGGAAGTTTC
This sequence comes from Cephalopachus bancanus, assembly GCA_027257055.1. Classification (NCBI taxonomy): domain Eukaryota; kingdom Metazoa; phylum Chordata; class Mammalia; order Primates; family Tarsiidae; genus Cephalopachus; species Cephalopachus bancanus. The sequence continues at coordinate 63,412 of JAPVLO010000476.1, read as the reverse complement.
AGTTTCCAGAGAAGAGGCGGGGCGGGGGCGGGAATAAGGAGTAAACAAATAGTTGCACCACTGTGCGGTAATAGCTATAATAAAGGCTCACTACAAAAAGAGCTCAGACACTGGGACAAGAACAGTACTGAGAACTTAGGGGCCCAGAGGGAAGACACGACAGTTAGGGAGCAAGCAGCTGTCCCTTGGCAAACGTGCTACAAACGTGTCCTGTGACAACGAACGCTGAACACCCAAAGACTAAACCGCGCGGGGCCCGGAGCGGAGGCCGGATCTGCGTCTCAAAGGCGCGCCTGACAACTTCGGGCAGGGCGGGAAAGGGGTTAAGGCGAGCAGGTGGGCGTGGCCACACGTTGACTGGCAGGGGTGGGGCCAGGCGCGCCACCCGCCCCCTCCCTCCGCCCCGGCTCCTCCAACCCCTGGGCGGGCGGGGGTACAGCCTGGGCCGGGGCCGGGGCGCCGGACGAGCCGCCCGACCCTCCCCCGCCTCGCCGCCGCGTTCCGCGGGCCGGACGCGCCGAAGAAGTTGAGCAGCGCCCGGCGGGGGCGCTGAGGGCTGACAGTCGCCAAAGTTTGGCCCGAAGAGGAAGTGGCCTCCGGCCCCGGCAGGTGGCGGCCAGGCCTGGGCCGGGACGCCCGCGGCCTGCGGGCTGGTGCGGGCGAGGGCGCGCCGCGGCCCCCGGCGCCCGCCCCGGGCCGAGTCCCGGGAGAGCGCGGCGGCGGCGGGAGAAGACGACCCGAAGTTGGCGAGCGGCACCGCCCCTCCTCCCGGCTCGCCCCCCCGCCCCAGCCCTGGCATCCGGAGCGCGGGTCGAGCCTGGGCCATGGAGCCCCCTCGGGGAGACGGCCCCGGGGCGCCTGGACGCCCGGAGCGCCGCCGCCTCCTCCCTGGGTAGACCACAGACGCGGCTCCGGGGCTCTCCCTGCACGACCGGACGGCCCAGGATGCTGCCGGCCATCCTCCTCCTCCTGCTTGGTAAGAGCCGAGACGCGACCCCCCGCCGGCGCCTCGCCCCCCGGGCTGTCACCCGGCCCGGCAGCTCTGAGTCCCTCCGACGTGACCTGTGCTCGCCTCTGCCTGCGCCCCCGGCCCCTGCCTCCACGCCCAGCGCTGCCTACCCCAGCCCCGCTCAGCCCTCGCCCTCCCTCCGGCTTCTCCATCACCCTGCCGACCCCACAGACCCTACTGCGGACCCTCCTTGGAGGTCACTCGCAGCAGCCTTCTGCCACCCCGCCCCCCACCCATCTCTTCCTATAAGCCGCCCGGAAGTCTCAGATGGCTTCCTTTCCTCCCGGAGTTGCTCAGGTGAAGAAAACTCCGAAGAGCAACTCACTGTCTTGCCCTTTCTCTCTTTCCCTCTAGGAGGCGCTCTGGCCCATCCAGACCGGATCATTTTCCCAAATCCTGGTAAGTAGGGGTCTCCACAGGCTTGGGAGAGAGGGAGCACTTCAGAGGAGGACTTTCTCTTCCCTGAATCCACAGGACTCATCACGGTTTTAGGGTGGAGAGCATTCATCCTTTATTTTACAGATGAGGAAACTGAGGCACAGTGTGATTCCCTTATCCGGTACTATTTCATTTTTTTCCTGCAATATCCATGCTTGGTCTTCCTAGCCAGCAAGGAGCCTCTTTGCGGGTAGAGACAGTGTTTCCTTCTCCTCTTGGTCCAGTAGCTGGCACAGAGCAGAACTCAGAATTGTCTGTGGCTCTAATACTTTTTTTTTTGAGTTGGCGTCTCACTCTGTCGCCCAGGCTGGAGTGCAGTGGCACACTCACAGCCACCACAGCCCTGACCTGCCGGGCTCAGGAGATCCTTCGGCCTCAGCCTTCCAAGTAGCTGGAACTACAGGCATGCACCACCACACCTGGCTAATTTTTTTGATTCACTGTAGAGACAAGGTCTTACTAAGTTGCCCAGACTGGTCTCAAACCTCTGGACTCAGGCGATTCACTTGCCTCAGCCTCCCAAAGTGCTGGTATTACAGGAGTGAGCCACTGTGCACGGCCTGTGGTCTTAATACTTAAGATGAGACAAGGAAGTATGGAAAGAAAGAGAGGAGTCAGAGGCTGTAACTCTAAAGTAAACCAGGCGGGGCTAGAAGTGGAAGCTGGATCTGTGGATCTGCATCTCAAGGGCACGTCTGTATGGGGGGAGGGGAGGGGGACTCTGCTCCTTCTTGAAGAGCCCAGGCCCTTGGAGGCCTCAAGCCTGGGGAGGGGTGGGGCTCTCACCAGTGCCTCTTCCTTCTTGTCCAGCTTGTGAGGACCCCCCAGCAGTGCTCTTGGAAGTGCAGGGCACCTTACAGAGGCCCCTGAGCCGGGACAGCCACAGCTCCCCTGCCAACTGCACCTGGCTCATCCTGGGCAGCAAGGAGCAGACTGTCACAGTCAGGTGAGAAGCAGGGCAAGACCCCATTCCTGCCCCCACCCAGCCCCCTCTGTGGATCATTTCTCCATGGAGTTTCCATCCTTACCAACAGGGGGAAGAGTAGAATTTGATTTGGCCTAGTCTGCCCTAAAAGTTGGACTTGTTCTGGGATACACTTGGTGAATTGGAACTGGACTGGAGTAAATATGTAGCTTGGTACCTTGGTATCTCTGAAGGACAGCTGTCACTTCAGAAATGGTTCTGGGCTCGCATAGCACTGGTTTTTTTTTTAATCTTTTTTTTTGAGTTGGAGTCTCACTCTGTCGCCCCGACTGGAGTGCAGTGGCCGCTCCTGGCCACCTGCAGCCTCAACCTGCTGGGCTCCGGCGATCCTTCCACCTCAGCCTTCCAAGTAGCTGAAACTACAGGCACGCGCCACCACGCCCGGCTAATTTTTTGATTTATTGTAGAGGTGAGGTCTCGCCAAGTTGCCCAGGCGGCTCCCGAACCTGTGGGCTCAGGCAATCCACTCACCTCAGCGTCCCAAAGCGCTGGGATTACAGGCTGAGCCACCAAGCCCGGCCTAATCTTTTTTTTTTTTTTGAGTCAGAGTCTCACTCTGCTGCCCAGGCTGGAGTGCAGTGGCATGCTCACAGCCACCCAGTGTTGACCTGCTGGACTCAGGCCATCCTTCTGCCTCAGCCTTTCAAGTAGCTGGAATTATAGGCACGTGCTACCACACCCAACTAATTTTTGGTTATATTGTAGGGATGAGGTCTCACCGAGTTGACCATGCTGGTCTTGAACCCCTGGGCTTAGGCACTTCTCTTGCCTCGGTCTTCCAAAGTGCTGGGATTACAGGCTTGAACCACTGCACCCGGCCAGGGCTATTTTGAGGAGTCCTTCTATTCATTGCATGTCCCTGCCTAGCATTCACAACTGTTCCTTAATCAGTTTAGAGCATTCCTCAGCCTTCCCAGATCCAAGTCTCCCCAGGCTCCTCTGACCTTGGGTCATTGGGTTGAGGACCATGTTAAATTAAGTACCTAGCTATTTGCCTCACACAGTTCATTTTCCATAGATTTATCTAGGAAGGAGTAGGCGAAGAGAGGGGGCAATCTTGCGAGAGACTGTTGGGGCAGAGAGATCATAGTGCCGTGGTCTTATCCCTGGCTCTGGTGGGGAATGGTGAGTTCTGGTTAATTGAACTGCGTGGTAATCTCCAGTCACCGTTGATGCCGTGCTTGAGTGACAGTGCTGCAGCAACTGAAAAGCAATACATCTGTTCTTAACTCAGTCCCTGAACACAAGTCAGATTTTCCAAAAGCCTCTAGTATGTATCGTATAGTCTCAGGGTACCAGTGGCCTATGGTAGGATTATTGCCATTGACAACACTGACTAAGAGAATTTGGTAACTGGGTTTTCATCTGGTTGTTTGGATCATAGATAAGCAGGTATTTGTGCTTCTTGGGATAGAAGGGGCCTGGTGGCACTGAGGGGGTAGAAAGCCGGCAGTGGTCAAGAACGCCTCATTTCCTGCTCTCTACTACTCCTGTAGGTTCCAGAAACTGCATCTGGCCTGTGGCTCTGAGCGCTTAATGCTACGCTCCCCACTTCAACCACTGATCTCCCTGTGTGAGGCACCTGCCAGCCCTCTGCAGCTGCCTGGAGGCAACGTCACCATCACCTACAGCTATGCCGGGGCCAGAGCACCCATGGGCCAGGGCTTCCTACTCTCCTACAGCCAAGGTAGTCTGGACAGGGGTGTCTGAGGGACCATTAGAGCAGGCGGTGGAAACTCCAGGAAGGAGGGGAAGATCCTGAGGGTTGGTGCTTCATAGCCCCTCTCCATGGTGCCTCTGCAGACTGGCTGATGTGCCTGCAGGAAGAGTTCCAGTGCCTGAACCACCGCTGTGTACCTGCTGTTCAGCGCTGTGATGGGATCGATGCCTGTGGCGACGGCTCTGATGAAGCAGGTTGCAGCTCATCCTGGCCTGACCCCAGGCCCCTCCCCTCCCCTGCCCTGACTCCAGGCCCCGTCTCCACCCTGCCTTGCAATCTCACCTTGGAGGACTTCTATGGCGTCTTCTCCTCCCCTGGATACTCACACCTGGCCTTAGTCTCCCATCCACAGTCCTGCCACTGGCTGCTGGACCCCCACGATGGCCGGCGGCTGGCCGTGCGCTTCACAGCCCTGGACTTGGGCTTTGGAGATGCGGTGCATGTGTATGATGGCCCTGGGCCCCCCGAGACCTCCCGGCTACTGCGTAGTCTCACCCACTTCAGCAATGGCAAAGCTGTCACTGTGGAGACGCTGTCTGGCCAGGCCGTTGTGGCCTACCACACAGTTGCTTGGAGCAATGGTAGGGGCTTCAATGCCACCTATCATGTGCGAGGCTACTGCTTGCCTTGGGACCGACCCTGCGGCCTAGGTTCGGGCCTGGGGGCTGGCGAAGGCCTAGGTGAGCGCTGCTACAGTGAGGCACAGCGCTGCGATGGCTCATGGGACTGTGCGGACGGCACAGATGAGGAGGACTGCCCCGGTTGCCCACCTGGACACTTCCCCTGTGGGGCTGCCGGCACCTCTGGTGCCACGGCCTGCTACCTGCCTGCTGACCGCTGCAACTACCAGACTTTCTGTGCTGATGGAGCAGATGAGAGACGCTGCCGGCATTGCCAGCCTGGCAACTTCCGATGCCGGGATGAGAAGTGTGTGTATGAGACCTGGGTGTGTGACGGGCAGCCAGACTGTGCAGACGGCAGCGATGAGTGGGACTGCTCCTACGCCCTGCCCCGTAAGGTCATCACAGCCGCGGTCATTGGCAGCCTCGTGTGCGGCCTGCTGCTGGTCATTGCTCTGGGCTGCACCTGCAAGCTCTATGCCATCCGCTCCCAGGAGTACAGGTCAGTGCGAGTGGGGCTGGTGGTGGAGGAGAGGGGACTGAGGATGAGATAGGGCCGTGCAGCCACAGGAGACCCTGAGGGAGAGGTTTTGGGGAGAGGTTTCCATGACCAGCTTGTCGGCTGGGCTCCTGGAAGGACAGGTCCAGATCCTGAAAACAGTCTCAAGGAAGGAGGACCTCAGATGACTTTTGAGAAAGCCATGGCGTAACTCCAGCTATTCTAGCCTGGGTGTGGAGGGAGGAGACCTGGCCAGCCTGGGGTAGGCTGCCCTGGCTGGGAACTCACAGTGACTAAACAGCTCCCATTCCTCCTAGCATCTTTGCGCCCCTCTCCCGGATGGAGGCCGAGATTGTGCAACAGCAGGCACCTCCCTCCTATGGGCAGCTCATTGCCCAGGGTGCCATCCCGCCTGTCGAAGACTTTCCTACAGAGAACCCTAATGATGTAAGTCTAGCACTTCCTGGTCCCAACTGTGCCATGTCCTGCCGCTGTAGCACCTCCTGGTCCCAACCGTGCCTTGTTCTGCCACTGTACCTTCCTTCATTCAGCCTCCTGACCCCCTGACTCAAATGTCTGCCTCCTCTCTTTGCAGAACTCAGTGCTGGGCAACCTGCGTTCCCTGCTACAGATCTTGCGCCAGGATATGACTCCAGGAGGTGCCTCGGGTGCCCGCCGCCGCCAGCGAGGTCGCTTGGTGCGCCGCCTGGTGCGCCGTCTACGCCGCTGGGGCCTGCTTCCTCGAGCCAACCCTTCAGCTCGGGCCCCTGAGACCAGATCGCAGGTCACACCTTCTGCTGCTCCCCTTGAGGCCCTAGATGGCTACACAAGCCCAGCCTGTGAGGGCGGGGCAGTGGGTGGGCAGGATGGGGAGCAGGCACCGCCACTGCCCTTCAAGGCCCCCCTCCCATCTGCTAGCACTTCTCCAGCCCAGCCTACTGTCCCCGAGGCCCCAGGGCCACTGCCTGCACTGCCCCTAGAGCCATCCCTGTTGTCTGGAGTGGTACAGGCCCTGCGAGGCCGCCTCCTGCCAAGCCTGGGGCCCCCAGGACCAATCTGGACCCCACCCGGACCCCATACAGCAGTCCTGGCCCCGGAAGACGAGGACGATGTGCTGCTGGTGCCACTGGCTGAGCCAGGGGTCTGGGTGGTAGAGGCAGAGGATGAACCACTGCTTGCCTGAGGGGCCCTGGCTCCCCCGGGGGCTCTAGTTACAGTGGCACACCCTTTAGAGGATGGGTCAGCTTTCTCTCCACTTCATTCCTTGTCCCTGGGTCTTTGGGGACTTGGTGGGCCTCCCATTGATCCTGTGTAGCTGCTGCAAAGTTAAGTGCCCCTCAGGCAAGAAGAGGGCTTATACAGAGTCCCCTCTGTACATGGCCAGACCATAGTCCTTCCACCACCCACTTCTCCCCATGCCACCACCGTTCAGGTGACTGTTCTAGAAAGTAAAGTTCTTAAAGAACCACAGGCCGGGACACTCCATCCTTGCCAACCCCCCCCAAAAAATAGCCTTAAGTACTGGAATGCCAATTGGCTGGAGACCTTTGGCCCCCAAGGGGAGGATTTGGACAGGACCTGAAGTTTTGCCAACCACAGTCCTTCCTTCAGAGCCTGGCTTACAAAAAGAGCACAACAAATGCTTCTGTCCCATAGCTGGGTCATTGCCCAGAAGGTTGAGGTAAAAAAATAAAAGAATCAAAAACTTTAAAAATTTTGCAAGTTAGCCGTGAGCCTGAGCCCTACCTCTCTACCCATCTCAGCTTACGCGCACCTCATCTTGCTCCTCCCTGTGGAGGCCTTTGCTTGACCCTTCACCTCCTATCCTCTTCCTATTCCTCTTCCAGCCACCCCACCCTTGATTTTTATACCACTCGGAAGGTAAGAAAATTCTAGGAACCCTAAGGATCAAACTCCTTCACCTCTACTCACTGCCTGGGACTCAGTTCTACAATGACTGACACCCAGGGTGAGCACGAAGCCTCTTCACTCTCTTCCAGGCTAGAAGTCAGGGTAGCCAGATGGGCTCTGCATTCAGGAAGTTTCCCCTTTTGGGGGTATTCCCAGAGCACAGATCACAGGAGCAAACTCTTCCTGGGGGTACACCGGAGCCGTGACTCCTGCCTTCCACCCTCCACCCCCACCAGGCACAAAACAGTCTGTCCTATGCAAGACAGAGGAACTCTTAGCTGGGGTGCCTTAAAGCAGGCAAAGATGAGCTGAGAGAAAAATCACAAACATTCAAGATGTGAAGGAACTGGCATCACTGTGACCAAGTGTAAGAAGCCTTCCTGGAAGAGGGCCCAAACTGGATTCTAAAGAATGCTGCCAGCAGTTGGAAAAGAGCTGTGAATTCTAGGCAGGGTAGGCAAACTGAGGAGATGAGTGCTAGGACTGAGGGCCTGGCCCTGGACCCCCTTAGAAGAGGCAGCAGGAGCACAAGCAGTAACCAGAGCCAAAGAGCTGAACAGGGTGATGGAGGAGGGAATGATCCACAAAAACTGCTGGAACCCAGCCTCTGGTGACAGAAGCTGCACCAGAGCTTGAAGGAGAAACTGAGGCAAAGGATCCTGTGGGGGTGGGAGTGATGCCTTGGGGGCAAAGCTGAGGCATTCCATAACGGAACCAGGCCTGGGGAAAGGGCTCCCCTCAGGCTCTCCTTCCCTTCTTGCCTGGCCCAGACTGTCCCCACCCCTCTGGTGGAGGGGCCCTGTCGATCACACCCTGTCTACATTCTCAAATTGAGAACTTATTGCACAATTTTCTTCTCTCCTACTGAGCAAGAGCATGGGGAAGTAGCAGAGACCGGATAGGATGGACCTATGCGCAGCCCAGAGTCCCTGGCATCTTGGCTCAGGGAAGATCCAAACTCCTTTCACAGCAGACTGTCTACAGAGATTGGGGAAGTGGTTCCAGAGAATCCAGTTCTTGCTTCCCCTTCTCTCTTTGGGTCCCCCTTCCCGAGGGTACACAATCCATAATCCCTGGGTCCACCCAGTAACAGGCCCAGTGAAAACAGGAAAGCGGGGAGAGTAATTTCCCCTGCCCTGCTTCTCCATTGCCTGGTCTCGCCCTCTCCCTTGCTTTTCTCTTCCCCCATAGCCACCTCAAAGGCCTGTGGCCTGGCGTCTTCATCCTTAGTCCTGTTCCACACCTTTCCCTCCCGTGATATTTGCAGCTTGAAAGTGGACAACTAAGGAAAAGAATGCTCCTCATGGTGGAATGCCTCAGAATGCTGGAGGGAGGACTTTAGGGCAGAGTTCAGTGGAGAGGCCTGTGCTATAGATTAGTGGGCCTGAAAAGCTTCTCTGGGTGCTGGGTGTGTGCTTGATGAGGTGCAAACAGTAATACTACTTTCGTCAGCCACAGTGAAGCCCTGGTTTGGCTGGGAGAGGCCTGAGCTTGTATAGACAGTACAGGGGAACTAAGAGGGTTCTCCCCAAGTTAGTGTTTTGGCTCTGGCTTATTTTCACTAGGGCCCAAGGAAAAAGAAAGACTTGGTCTGGTACAGTGATTCACACCCATAATCCCAGCACTTTGGGAAGCCAAGGCGGGAGGATTGCTTGAGGCCAGGAGGAACCAGCCTGAGCAACATTGCAAGATCCTGTCTCCACCTTTTTGTAAAATTTTTTTTGAGTCAGAGTCTCACTCATTGCCCAGGCTATAGTGCGGGGGCACACTCATACCCACCGCAGCCTCTACCTGCTGGGCTCAGGCAATCCTTCCTCCTCAGCCTTCCAAGTAGCTGGAACTACAAACATTTGCCACCACTCCTGGCCAATTTTTTGATTTATTGTAGAGACGAGGTCTCGCCAAGTTACCCTGGCTGGTCTCAAACCCATGGGCTCAGGCAGTCCACTCGCCTCGGCCTCCCAAAGTGCTGTGTTTACAGGCTGAGCCACCGAGCCTGGCCCCCCAACTCATTCTTATCTGGTGTCATAGAAATGAATCCAACCACCTAAGGTGAGTAGGTGAGTTTTCCGGACACATAACGTTTGCTCCTTTATAATATAAAACTTTTTTTAAAACCTCGTTTTGAAAGGAAATCACTCTAAAAGGTTACACTTGTCTTCAGCATTTCTGCAATATAACATTCTGAATAGCTGAGGATCATCCATAGAAACCAAAGGTGGCCGGGTACAGTGGCTCAAGCCTACAATCCCTAGTCTCTACAATAAAGCAAAAAAATTAGGTGGGCGTGGTAGCGCATGCCTGTAGTTCCAGCTACTTGGAAGGCTAAGGTGGAAGGATTGCCAGAGCCCAGCACGTCGAGGTCGCGATGGCCATGAGCATGCCAATGCACTCCAGCCTGGGTGACAGAGTGAGACTCCAACTCAAATAAAATGCTTATGACTGCTTTAAAGTTTTTTTGTGGTGTTGCTGCTCTTCCTGCCAGGCTATCCTGGGTCACTTGCTGCTCTAAACGTGCTTCTAATCTACTCATACAGTAACACACATGGTTACATTCAAATTGTGAATAAAAGTAATGATACGTAGGTCATGATTGAGGACTAGAGAATCTATCCAATGAGTAAAGCATCTGAGTATTTTAGCTGCTCCTTTCTGCTGCTTCTAGACCCTGTTGCCCTGTAGTTGACCTCCAGATAAATGAAGCGTCACCGCACATTATTCTCAAGATGACTATTTGCCTCTTCCACTGGAAAAGTCCACTGTGGAAGACAATATAGACTTTTCCAATAATAGGAGACAGTTGGAATATTTAAGAGAAAGAAGGCAGCATAATAGAGCAATCTTCAACACTGGAAAGATATGGGTGGGATTCCTGGTGTTTCCATTTTCTAGCTGCATGATTGATTGCTTTGGCGACAGGCCACCCACCTACCACTGTGAGCTTTAGGGTCATGAAGATGAAAAGAGACAATACAGGAAAGCACTTAGCACAGCACCTGGCAAAAATGGGACAAAGCAAGGAAAGGAAATGTGTGTGGGTGCTTAAGGGTGTCAAGGAGGAGGACAAGAGTGGGAACCCAAAGAGAAAGGAAACCGGGCAGAAAAGGAACAGTGAAGTAGATGTGCTGTCCAGGCGTCCTACAAGGAAGTGGACGTCATCCATTGGGTATCTTGCCTTGGGCAGCCCAGAAGGCCTGGTGGCTGTCCCAGAGGGTGCTGTTGGCGAAAGGGGGAGTGGTGGGGTGCGGCTGGCACTCCCCGCCCCCCACTTCAGATTGGGAACTTCTATGAGATGGCTAGCTCTGTCTTTCCCTTTTTCCTGCTCTGATTATCACTTGGTGGGCCTGGCAGAAAGAGAAGGCAGAGGAGTCCCCATGGTGGTTCGCACCTACCTGGACCTGTGGACAAAAAATGAAGCTGCCCAAGCAAAGCAGCCATATTCCCTTCCTCAGAGCCCCCATCTTCCTAGGGGCTGGAAAATGAGTACTTTTGAGGCTCTTAGCCCAGAAGAGGCAGAGTGGAGGAGAAGGTGGCAGGATGGGCTGTCCTCCAGTCCCCACATCTCTTTTGTCCTATTTCACTTTGTCCTTCAAAGCAGCTTTTAGTCTTTCTCCCTTGTGTCCCTCTTTTTGGCCACTGAGCACCCACTCTGGGCTAGACATGAGCTAGGGGACTGGAAATACAGAGACAAGCCATGCATAACCCTGGCTCCTGAGAAAGACCTCCAGCTCTCCTGGGTCCCCGCCTTCTTCACCCTCCGCTCCCTTACCCACAGACGCCCCCCAGCCCGTCTGTTCTGCCCCTCTGACTTTGTCCTGTCATGCCTTAGCCGACTCCGCGGTGTTTGCTCCCAGAGGGAAGCAACACAAAGGGAAGAGGCGGGTGCGGGAGGGAGGGAATCCCGCTGACATCACTGCTCATTAGCATATGTGACCTCATCAGGGGGCGGGACAACTTCCCCAGGTGTCTGGGGGGGGAGGGCATGTGTGTGGGGGGGTGGTATTTAAAGGGAAAAGCTGACAGTGCTGCTGAGTGAGGGAGCGGGTGCTGCGAGCTGCTGGGCTGCACACGCACACGCACACCGATGCACACGGACCCCGACACCGACATGGACACGGATACAGAAACCACAGCACTCTGCCCTTCTGGCAGCCGCGGGGCCTCCCCCCCAGGGACGCCCACACCAGGTGAGGGCTAACCTGGGCAGATTCTGACTGAAACCATGGGGGTGGGAGCTGAAGCTCTGGTGGGGAGGTCAGAAGTGGCGGGTGAAAGAGCTTGAACCCAGTCAGCCAGAGAAGAGCAATTCAGGAAGTGGACAAGACCCCTGCTCACTTAAGGATTGGGGCTGGGCTAGGGTGGAGGGGGAGAAGAGCTGCCTAAATGCCCCCTCCCCCATCACTGCCAGGGTTTTGCTTGAGGACCTGGTACATGCCCCCTAGCTATCTCATTCCTAGGAAGCTGGGACAGGCAGGAGGGAAGAAGGAAACAGGCAGCCCTCAAACCAGGGAACCACGGGCAGGGGGCTGCCCTGGGGACCTGTTGTAAGGGTTTCTTCTGGCTCCTGGAGGCCCTGGCAACCGGCCAAGTATTGATCCTGGGCTATTTCCAGCCTCTCTCCATCCCCCTTTGTTGTGTCTGTTGTTCCTCCTCCAGTTACCCTGACCCATGCATTGTCACTCTCCCTTTTGCTCACACACACACTCTCTCTCTCTCTATGAACACGATATTCTCTCCCACTCATGGGGACAACCCGGGATGCAGGATTCCACACACAACCATGCACTGGGAGATGCTCAGCTACAGGACCATGGGAAGAACCAGCTCCTCTCTCACACACCCACAGCGACCCACCACATGCATCATTTCAAGAGCAAAGCCCCTTTCCCAGGGACAGGCTCCTGCAAAGTTTTGAGTCTGCCAGTACCTACTGAAACTGGGCAGCGACTTCAGCTCCTCACTCCCTCTGCCCCTTCTCGGTTTGGAGATTACTAGTGCAGGAAGCAGGGAGGCAGGGCCTTGTGGTGGGAGAGGCAGCTGCTCTCCCCCACCCTAAAGGGCCAGAGGCCTAGTCTGGGGCTGCGCCTGTGTGTCAGTATCAAGTGTGAGTGGGTGTGAGCCTGCGTGCAGGTGCCTCCCCGGGATGGGGCATGTTTTGAACATTGTGGCTGGGGCTGTGTTGGAGAAGCCATCATGTCAGCACCACAGAGGGTCACCAGTTCAGGCTTCTGGGGAGTTTAGTATAAGAGGGCAGACCAAAGATTCTCAGTTCCTCCTGGGTCATGGTCATCAACTGGGTGTGACTGGGCCTCTGCAGATGGCTGGGCATATTCCATTCATAGCTTCCTTTTCTTTGCCCTCTCACCCTACCCCAGAAGCAGATGCCACACTGCTGAAGAAGCCAGAGAAACTGTTGGCAGGGTTGGACCGGGGTGGCCCACCCTCTGCTCCCGGGGCCCCCAGACGAAGAGGCAGTATGCCTGTCCCCTACAAGCACCAGCTCCGGCGAGCCCAGGCTGTAGATGAACTTGACTGGCCGCCTCAGGTCTCATCCTCTGGCTCTTCTGACTCCTTGGGCTCAGGGGAGGCAGCCCCTGCTCAAAATGATGGCATCTTCAAGGTCATGCTGGTCGGAGAGAGTGGCGTGGGCAAGAGCACCCTAGCAGGCACTTTCGGCGGTCTCCAGGGAGACAGTGCTCATGAGCCAGAGAACCCAGGTATTTGGGGGATCCCTACAGAGGCTGAGGGGGTTCTGGGGCCCTAGTCAGAGATGAAAGTGCTCATGACATGAGCAGCCCTTTGAGGACAGAACCTGAGAGGAGTTTCTCCAGTGCTTTCTGTGGCAACCTCCCTGGAGGAGGGGCTCCCTGGTGCTGAGATCTGAGGTGTCCCAAGTTACCAGGTCTCACAAGTCATGGGGAACCTCCTAATGGGCTTTGTTCCCTCTCTCTATTCTCCAACAGAGGACACCTACGAGAGACGCATCATGGTGGATAAGGAGGAAGTGACTCTAGTTGTTTATGACATCTGGGAACAGGTAAGAATTAAGACGGGTTTGCAGGCAGGTGATGAAGCTGAAAGAACTGACAAGGTCTGGCTGAAGGCTGGTGGGACTGCAGCTCTGGTTACATGTACTGGAACCTGACCGTTCACTTGTGTCACCTCAGAGGGCAAAGGCCCACACCACACCGATGTTCATACCGTGGTCTGTGGTCCTGAGAGCAGTCTTTCCAGCATCTTCTGACTCAGAGGAAACTTAGGATCAAAATTTGATAAACCCTGCAGCTGCAAGCCAGGCTGGACACCCCGCAGTTGACCCCACCCATACATTCTTCAACCTGGAAGAGTCTGATGTGACAGGACAAGAGCTCAGGGCTCTGGAATATCAGGGAAGAGGAAAAAAAAGTGAAGACTTCTGAATATTCGGACAATAAAGTTTCTATGTAGAAACTAGAGACCACATTACATACACTTGAACGTCATTCATTTTTTAAAATAAAGAGCTTCAGCACAAGAAAGCAGGATGGCTACCCTCATCTAGGATCCTGTCCCCAGTTTTCCCACATGAGCCCCACATCACTAAGTTCTCCCTCCTCCACAAACACACTGGGGTTTGGGGTTCTGCCATTAACTAGCTCGGCTGTCCTGAGCAGGTGGCTTCCTTTTCGCAGCCCAGTTCTTCATCTCGGAGGTGTAGGTGCTGGACGGGATCTCCTACCTCTCCAGCCTTCCATAATTTACCTTCCATAATTCTCTCTGCCGGTGTGCAGGGGGATGCAGGAGGCTGGCTGCGGGACCACTGCCTTCAGACCGGAGACGCCTTTCTCATCGTCTTCTCTGTCACCGACCGGCGAAGCTTCTCCAAAGTTCCAGAGACCCTACTTCGGCTTCGGGCCGGAAGGCCGCACCATGACCTACCTGTCATTCTCGTCGGAAACAAGAGCGACCTGGCGCGCTCCCGGGAGGTATCATTGGAGGGTGTGTATCCTGAACAGATGCTCTCCCTTCCAGATCACCTCTTCTCCCTGAGGCCTTTTTACCCCCACGGTGCGCGAATCACTTGCCATCAGCCCCGGGGTAAGGACAGACCCCCAACGCCCCACGTCTGGACCCTGAGAATCCCTCCTGGCCACTGCCCCCCGCCTCCCCTCCGCGGTCCCTTCGCCCCTCCACCGCCACCCCCGTGTGGTCTCAGCCCGGTCCTCCGGACTGGGAGACGCGCTGGTCCCAGCCCCCTTCCACCGCCTGCCCGGGCCCTCCCTCGCCCCGGGCCCGCGCGGCCCCGGGCGCCTGATCCGGTCCGTTCCCGCAGAGGGCCGCCACCTGGCCGGGACGCTGAGCTGCAAGCACATCGAGACGTCGGCCGCGCTGCACCACAACACGCGGGAGCTCTTCGAGGGCGCCGTGCGCCAGATCCGGCTGCGGCGGGGCCGGGGGCGAGCCGCGGGCCGGCGGCCGGAGCGGGGCAGCCCCGAGGGCCCTGCGCCGCCCGCGCGCCGCGAGAGCCTCACCAAGAAGGCCAAGCGCTTCCTCGCCAACCTGGTGCCGCGCAACGCCAAGTTCTTCAAGCAGCGCTCCAGGTCGTGTCACGACCTCTCCGTGCTCTGAGCCGCGGTCGCCATGGCCACGGCGGTCGCCATGGTCCCCGCGCCCTCCGCTCGCCCCCTCGCCCCGCCCCGCCCCCGTCCGGCGTCCTCGGCGGAGGCCGTCTAGGAAACCAAAAACTCCCGGGATGCCCGGATGTGAGCCCGGCGGGCGGCCGGGGCGGAGGGCGCGTCCCCCCGCCCGCCGCCGCGCGTGCCCCGGACACCTCTGGCCCCGGAGAGCCTGGAAGACGGGCGAGGACGCAGGCCTGCAGGCGGGCGTGCTGCGGCCGGGGACGGGGCGGGCTCTGCGGGACACGGGGGAAATGGTTCCGCGAGGTATTCGGGTTTTTGTTAATTCGCGCGTGGCCACCTCTCCTGTAGAGAGACTCCAAAAGCCAGAACGGGTAAAGTGCTTTGTGGACTCCTTGACGGAGTTTACCTCCTTTGTACTCGGCGTGAATGTGCCTCACCTTTAAGAGATTCTTAAAGGTAAAGACACGGACGCCCCTCTCCCAGGGACTTTCCTGAAAACGTTCTGGCTCTTTCTGCCGCACTTGTCCACTTTGCCTTTAAGAAGTTCTTAAAGGCAAGGGCCTGGAAGTGCTTTTCTTTGATTTGATTCTGTGATTTACCATGCCACCAGTGCACTTCCCCTTTAAGGTTATTAAAGGTAAGGTGTGGACAGATGCTGAGCAGTGGCAACCCCTTTTGGCCAGGGCCCAGGAGGCACCAGCAAGAGGCCAACCTTTCCCTTTTCAATAAAGAAATTTTCTACTGTATCTGCTCGGTTTGACTGTGTGTTCGGAGCCCCCAAGGGAAGGGATGGATGTCGATGAAAACCGCTAAGCTGGGACCCAGAGGAGCAAGGAAACTGAATCTCTAAGAAGGCTCTGACTCGGTAATCCGTGTCAAAAGACCCCAGGCCATTGCAGATCATCAGGGCCACTTGGTGCATTCCCTGATGAAAAACAGGCTTGGAGGGGAACAGAGCCCTCTTGGAAGTAATCTGTAACTTAGTGACAAAGGGACCAAGTCTCCAGACTCTGGGCCCCATCTCTTTACACCACCCTACCCTGCTGGGAGCAGGCTAGAGGCTGCATTTAACTCCCAGTAGAGGCTGCATTTAACTCCCAGAACTACTCAGCTTTGGCATGGGCTGGTTCAAGGGGGGGCCTACATCCACCAGGGAGGCCCATGAGGTAGGGCATGATGGGGTCTGCCTCACCTCTTCTGGCAGGGCCCCACAGCCCCAGCTGTCACCTGCAAAGCCCGTGTGAGCACTGAAGCTGTCACTGCCTCCCCTGGGGACGCCCACGCCTGCTGCTGCCTGAGCCATGAGTTTGAACAAAGGGAGCAGAGGCAGCAGCTCTCCTCATCACCTCTAGACATGCGATACAGCTACCTGAGCACCTAAGGGCCAGGCCTCCACCCCACCCCACACAACCTCCCAGAACTTGATGGAAAAAGGGATGTCTCCTGAATCTTTGCAGTCAGGGAGGAGCCACGGGGGACTAGCCCAGTATGGGTAGATAATATGAATAATGGCTTTATATCTTTTGTTTAATTCTTCTTCTTCTTCTTTTTTTTTTTTTTTTTTAGTCGGAACCTCACTCTGTCGCCCAGGCTGGAGTGCAGTGGCACCCTCACGGTCACTGCAGCCTTGACCTGCTGGGCTCAGGTGATCCTTCTGCCTCAGACTTCCAAGTAGCTGGAACTACAGGCACACACCACCACGCCCGGCTAATTTTTTTATTTTATTGTAGAGATGAGGTCTCACCAAGTTGCCCAGGCTGGTCTTGAGCCCATGGGCTCAGGCAATCCTCTCACCTCAGCCTCCCAAAGTGCTGATATTATAGGCATGAGCCACCATGCCCAGCTTTAATTCTTTAAAGACTGTATAAGGTGTTACTACTTATTTGAAAGTACAAAAAACAGGGTGTAAGTAACTTGCTTGAGGTCACCCAGTAAGCAACAGTGTTGGCATTCCACTGCCTGCTTGATACTTAAAGGTGATTTTATCCAGCTTTGCATCTGAGGCTCCCCTTTCAATAAGGATGAGGGGAAGAGGATGAGGGTCAGCAGATAAGATGCAGGGACACAATGGGCAAGGACAAGTACAGTGGTTGTAGTTAAAGATCCAGAGAGGTTGCATGACTGTAGTGGAATAAGCAAGTTCTAAACTCTGGGGACCATGAACAGAGACAGTTCAAATTTTAAAATGTAGGAAAACACACTGGGCCCGTTAAAGGACCAGATGGTTCTACAGTTGGGTTGAAACCTCAGGGACATGAAGAGGAGGGGTAAGCATGGAAAAAGAAGGTTTGGAACGCCACTGCCAAGGACCTTAAATGCCAGGCAAAGGAGTTTGTGCCCAACTCTGTAGGAAGTGAGAGTCACTGGAGATCTCTGAGTATGAAAGTGACATGATTTGGATGGTCCCTTGGAAAGAGGAGGTTGGGAGAGGTATGCATGGATTGGGGCAGCAGAGGCAAGGCCTGAGGAGTTGAGTTCAGGGGCCAGCAACAGTAATACAAATGGAGGGTAAAGAAGGACCATCCTGAGGGGCATGGCAGTGGGAAAAGAGGAGGCATGGGTTTGAGTGTCGGAATCAGAGATTTGACAATGGATATAAAGAGAGGGAAGAGTTTAGGTGATGGGAGAATAGTGAGAAACTAGGAGTTAGGGGGTAGAGGAGGTAGTTGAATTGAGCTCAATTTTGGAGACACTGAGTTTAAGATGCTTGAAGAACATCCATATAGAGAGTTTCAGCAGCACCCTGGACAGCTGAGTCTGAAATTCAGAAAAAGTTGGGGCAAGAGACACAGATATGAGAATAATTGCCATAAAGATTTTAGTAGAGGGCCAGGTGCAATGGCTCACACCTATAATCCCAGCACTTTGGGAAGCCGAGGTAAGAGGATTGCCTGAGCCCATGTGTTCAGGCAATTAGCGGGGCAGGGTGGTGCATGCCTGTAGTTCCAGTTACTTGGAAGGCTGAGGTGGAAGGATTGCGCCAGCCCAGCAGGCCGAGGCTGCAGTGGCCGTGAGTGTGCCACTGCACTCCAGTCTGGGAGACAAAAAAAAAAAAAAAAAAAGTGGTAGTAGAAGAGCCAGAGGAAATGGTGACCTGTGCAGTCACACAGGACTCTTTGCATAGTTTAATGATCTACTGTTGCTATCTTGAAATTATTTGAACAAGGAGCCCTGTATTTGCTTTTTCTTTCTTTCTTTTTTTTTTTTTTTGATTTGGAGTCTCACTCTGTCACCCAGACTGGAGGGTGATGACACACTCACAGCCACCGTAACCTCAACCTGCTGGGCTCGGGAGATCCTTCCACTTCAGCCTTTCAAGTAGCTGGAACTACAGGCACGTGCCACCATGTCCGGCTAATTTTTTGACTTGTAGAGATGCGGTCTCACCATGTTGCCCAGGCTGGTCTAGATCCCGTGGGCTCAGGCAGTCCTCCCACCTTGGCCTCCCAAAGTGCTGGGATTATTGGCAAGAGCCATCACACCCTGTCCATTTTCATTTTCTTTTTTTTTTGAGTTGGAGTCTCACTCTGTCGCCCCGACTGGAGTGCAGTGGCATGCTCCCGGCCACCGCAGCCTTGACCTGCTGGCTCCGGCGATCCTTCCGCCTCAGCCTTCCAAGTAGCTGGAGCTACAGGCACACGCTACCATGCCTGCCTAATTTTTTGATTTATTGTAGAGATGAGGTCTCGTCAAGTTGCCCAGGCGGGTCTCGAACCCGCGGGCTCAGGCAATCCACTCACCTCAGCCTCCCAAAGGTGCGGGATTACAGGCTGAGCCACCGAGCCCAGCTCATTTTAATTGTTCAAGGGGACCCACAAATTATACTAAGGGAGAGGGTACAATACAGGGTGGGATCCTTAGCCCCAGATACTGATAGAGTCTGTGATTCTTGTGAAATGGTACACGCAATCTGATGTATTTGTGCAGTCCTGCATTTGTCTGAGAATAGGGTTATTGAATTTCATCATATTCACAAAAAGGTCTGTGACCCAACAAGTCACAAATCATTGATGGTACTGGTTGCCTCTGGAAAGAGTAACTGGGTGGGTAGAAGTCAGGAGGGGTTTGGGAGGCTGAGGTGAGTGGATTGCCAGAGCCCGCGGGTTTGAGACCCGGCTGGGGAACTTGGCGAGACCGCATCTCTACAATAAATCAAAAATTAGCCGGGCGTGGTAGCACGCGCCTGTACTTCCAGCTACTTGGAAGGCTGAGGCGGAAGGATCGCTGGAGTCCAGCAGGTTGAGGCTGTGGTGGCCGGGAGAGTACCACTGCCCTCCAGTCTGGGTGACAGAGTGAGACTCCAACTCAAAAATAAAACAACTGCCAAAGAGGTAGTGGAAGAACTAGAACTAAGATTGAACATGTGGCTACTGGGGGTAAGATAAAGCAGGGGTTGGGTTCTAGAAGGAGAGTATCACCAATGGGCAAATGTGGCAAGAGGAAGATGAGGAACAAGAAAGTAACAGTGCCTTTCATGTGGCAGAAGCTTAAAACACGTATATTTTATATGGAAGATGATGACGACAAGACCTCCCCCAAGAGGGGAGCCACACACCACAAGCCTCCCTCCCCCCAACTCAGCCAGTCCCATCAGCCCGCCCCATCTGTGTGTTCCCTCCAGACGCCTACAGAGCTCAGAACAGACGGAAGCTGAAGCCAGACTCCCGCCAGACTTGAGAGAAGTGGGGTCTCCTCAGAGAGCCAAGCCCATTCTTCTCTCTCCCTATGATCAATGCAAAGTAGAGCTGTTCATCTGGGCTGAAGTGAAAGGTCAGCAAATGGCTTTGGGGCCTGAGCTGCCTCAGTGGCAGGGTCTCCTCTACCCTCATGCACCTCTTAACTACTGCAATTTTGCCTGTCTCTCTGTTCTCTTACCAGCTCCTGACCAGCCCCTACTACTCCCGTTCCCCTTTGCCCACAAGGCCCCCTCATAGTCCCAGAGCACAGACTGTGTGTACTCTCCTTTGAGGGCCAGAGAAGAGGGTAGTCCTCTCTGTAAATCCCTTAGCTCTGGGCCTCTGCTTACAGAGACCTTTAGGACCTGCTGCATCAACCCTCTCTAGAGAGAGACAGGAGCAGGGATTCTCCTCTTATGAAAGGCTGCCAGAGGCTACTTGGAAGGCTGAGGCGGAAGGATCGCCGGAGCCTAGCAGGTCGAGGCTGCGGTGGCCGGGAGCGGCCACTGCACTCCAGTCTGGGCGAGAGTGAGACTCCAACTCAAAAAAAAAAAAAAAAAAAAAGAAAGGCTGCCAGAGTTGTGAATGGAAGTCCTCTGGGTTAAACTCTCATGCCCAAGAAGTACACACACACACACACACACACACATACACACACACACCTTTTTATTAGTCAAACATAGTTTCAATTTACATCAATCTAAATTTTATCCAAAAATGCTTGAAGACATTTTGTTCCCTTAAGGTACTAAACATCTGCAATATGCCAATCACTGTGCTGGGCCCTATGGAGAACAAATACATGTAAGATACCATTCCTGCCCTTCAAGTAGCTTACAATTAAGCTGGGAAGATGGGCCAAGGTGGTATAGCCCAAAACAGACAAAAAAGCAGTAAGCTATGCCACATTCTTTTTTTTTTTTTTGAGTTGGAGTCTCACACTATTGCCCAGACTGGAGTGCAGTGGCACGCTCATGGCCACTGCAGCCTCAACCTGCTGGGCTCAGGTGATCCTTCCGCCTCAGCCTTCCAAGTAGCTGGAATTACAGGCATCCACCATCATGACCAGCTCATTTTTTGATGTATTGTAGAGATGAGGTCTTATTGCTCAGGCTGGTCTTGAATGTGTGGGCTCAAGCAATCCTCTCACCTCAGCCTCCCAAAGTGCTGGGATTATAAGCGTGAGTCACTGTGCCCAGTCACTACGCCATATATCATGTGATCTAGGAATTCCGAATGGAAGACACATTTTAGAAACTGACCTTAAAGAATACTTAGGCTAGCTAGGCTCAGTGGCTCAGCCTGTAATCTGTACCTTGGGAGGCTGAAGTGAGTGGATTGCCTGAACCCGTGGGTTCGAGACCCGCCTGGGCAGCTTGGCGAGACCTCATCTCTACAATAAATCAAAAATCAGCTGGGCGTGGTAGCGCGCACCTGTAGTTCCAGCTACTTGGAAGGCTGATGCGGAAGGATCACCGGAACCCAGCAAGTCGAGGCTGCAGTGGCTGGGAGCGGCCACTGCACTCCAGTCTGGGCGACAGAGTGAGACTCCAACTCAAAGAAAAAAAAAGAAAGGTTTCACTAAGCAATCAGGATGTGTTTCCTGGATGGGGGTGTCTATGGACAACGTCACTTTTTTTTTTTTTTTTTTTTTTTTTTTGAGTTGGAGTCTCACTCTGTCGCCCAGGCTGGAGGGCAGTGGCCACCCCCGGCCACCGCAGCCTTGACCTGCTGGGGCTTGGGCAATCCTTCGCCTCAGCCTTCCGAGAAGCCGGAACTACAGGCGCGTGTTACCACGCCCAGCCAATTTTTTTATTTATTATAGAGATGAGGTCTCACCAAGTTGTCCAGGCGGGTCTCAAACCCGCGGGCTCAGGCAATCCACTCACCTCAGCCTCCCAAGGCGCGGGATTACAGGTGAGCCACCGAGCCCGGCTCCTCTCTGGTTTTCTGAACCTCAGCAATGCTATCCTAAGTCTACAGTGAAGATACGAATACGAACATTGTAGGACAGTCATGAGGACTAAAAAGCACAAAGATCTTTGTGATTTGTCAAGAGTTATAAAGATGAGCAGTATAAGCTGTAATGCTTTTTGCAATCTATGTCCTGGCCTCTTATTTAGGCATCCAAACAGCTTGTTAAACTCTCAAAGCACAGAGATACAAAAAAAAATTTTTTTTTTAGTTGGAGTCTCACTCTGTAACCCAGGCTGGAGTGCAGTGGCACACTCATGGCCACCGCAACCTCAACCTGCTGGGCTTAGGTGATCCTTCCACCTCAGCCTTCCAAGTAGCTGGAACTACAGGCACATGCCACCATGCGCTCAGCTAATTTTTTTATTTATTGTAGAGATGTGGTCTCGCAAAGTTGCCCAGGCTAGCCTCAAATCCATGGGCAGGCAATCCTCTCACCTCAGCCTCCCAAAGTGCTGGGATTATAGGTATGAGCCACCGTGTCCAGCCAGAGATACAAATTTAAGATGTGGGCCACAACGTCCAATGTTCTTCCCCACAGGACTCACAGGTAATCTATTATTGAATTTTGTTGTTTGCAGAAGGGTTGGGGAAGATTGGCAACTGAAGCCTAAGTAATGATACTAGACTGCACAAGTTTGTGTTTTTTTTTTTTTTTTTTTGAGTTGGAGTCTCACTCTGTCGCCCAGCTCAGACTGGAGTGCATTGGCCGCTCCCGGCTACCGCGGCCTCGACCTTCTGGGCTTCGGCGATCCTTCCGCCTCAGCCTTCCAAGTAGCTGGAGCTACAGGCTCCCCCACGTTTTTTTGTTCTAATTGTAACATGTCTTTAAGGAGAGGATCTTTGATGAATTAACATACTTATTCAGAAAGGAAATTGCCAGGATAGGGCAGGGCTCTGGAGCACAACAAAGGCAGGTTTTATAGAAATGCTTGGGGGAGATTAGGAGGGTCACTAAGGAAAGGGCTATAACAGAGAGTACTCTAAAGTTTTCCTCAGCCAAAGTAAAGGCATGTGGGGGGTGAGGGGAGAGCTTGAAGGCACCTGGGGGGGGTGAAGGTACCTGGGTGTGAGGGGAGGGCTCATGTTGATTTTTCAAAACCATTTAGTTGTAATCTATACAAGGCCTCAGAAATAAAGAGATAGGACTAGTGAAATTTGCTGGTTCTAAGCTGGTTGCATGTGACCCAGGACCTTGTGAACCTGGGACGTTAGCTCAGGAACAATTAAAGGTTTATTTTCACCATTGCCCCACCTTGCTTCACCTGTTATAAGCCTTGAGCATTCTCTGAAGTTGGGAAGCACAATGAGGTCAGCTGGAAAGTCAAGTAAGTAGGCATCCAGAGGAATGGGAGTACTAATGACAGTAACAAGTTCCAAGCCTTTCACACTATCAGATGCTCACAGTATCCCAATGAGCTAGGTTTATAGATTAGTGTGAGTTAGAGAAGTGATTTGCCAAAGTTTCTTCAGCCAGTTTGTGACAGAAAAGGGATCTGAACCATGATTGTGGCACCAGAGTGTGACACAGGGTAGCAATCCCCTAGCTTGCTTGCCCAGGAGTTGAGGAGGCTCATTCTTAGCACCGCTCATTCTAAACAAGTAGGTATTCTGATGCTTGTAAGCTGATTGAAGTTCCCATCCTTTCTGGAACATTGGCGCATCTGACAAGTCTCTGATTTCCAAGGTCATTGTTTCCCCTTTCTACAATCCAGTGCCGACTGGCTCCTTTCCAGTCTTCAGTTACCTCATCCATCTACCCATTGCTCTCAAAAATAACTGCCTAATGGCTCTCCAGTAACTCCAGCCAACTCCCTAAAGGCTCTTGAGAGCAGATCATCTGGGATAGCTAACAGAACTCCTCCAACTTTTTAAAGTGATCTTTGATCGCTGTTTTCATTGCCTCCATTTTCCCACAGGATCTTAGTTGGTCTTCTTCACCTCACATTCATAGAGCTCTCAACCGAAAACACACCTTGAGAGTAAACTAGTTCTGGATATAGGGTGCAAAAGTTGGGAGGAAAGGGAAAGGATATCTGAAGCTAGAAGATGCAGACACACTGCTTCTCAGACCAGAATTCTTTCCCTGCATCCAGCTCATGACTATTGCTTCCACCTGGTTGCCATGGAAACATCAGTCTCTGATGGATGGCAAAGAGTACTTTTGAAAGTATCACAGGCTACCATGGTAACACCAAAAAGCGTAAAGTTGCATCTTTTCTCTTGGAGGAGTGAGGAAGAAATGGATGGGGCTGCTAGGAAAAGCAGGCTAGAAGGGACAGCCTTTGGAAAGCCTGGTTCTGACTTTAACAGAGAGGGAATTAAATTCCACAGACATTTAATATGTGCAAGGCAAAGCAACAATGAAAAAGACATCCATGGTTGGCCTGATCCGGCTGTAACCTGATATAACTCTAATGATAGAGTTTGCCAAGAACTGTAAATAAGACCCACAATAGGATAAAGAATACTGAAAGGGGAGATTAACTCCAACTAGGAAAGGCTCAGACTCATAAAAGACAGGTTTTTGACCAGCAGAAGGGGGAAAGAGAGCACAAGATAGGCAAAGACATGGAGTAGAAAAATTCAGTTTACTGAGAGCTATGCATGCAGAGTTAGAAAAAGTGACACTTCCTCACTGATTCCAATGTCTTGGCTTGCACATTGGTGCTGAGAGGCAGGTAAGGTTAAGATCAAGGAATCTGAAGCCAGACTGCTTGGATTGAAATTCTCAACTTTGTGTGATTATGGGGCAAATTATTTAATTTATTTGGGTACGAGTTTCCTTGTTTAGAAAGTAAAGATAAGCTGAGCTCGGTGACTCAGCCTGTAATCCCGCGCCTTTGGGAGGCTGAGGTGAGTGGATTGCCTGAGCCCGTGGGTTCGAGACCCGCCTGGGCAACTTGGCGAGACCTCATCTCTACAATAAATCAAAAATCAGCTGGGCATGGTAGCGTGCGCCTGTAATTCCAGTTACTCGGAAAGCTGAGGCGGAAGGATCACTGGAGCCCAGTGGGTCAAGGCTGCGGTGGCCGGGAGCGGTCACTGCACTCCAGTCCGGGTGACAGAGTGAAACACCAACTCAAAAAATAAAAAAGTAAAGATAATAAAACAATCTACCTTAGAGAAGTATTATGAGGATTAGATTATTTAATACACATAAAGCAATTAAAGTCAGGTCTAATGCACAAATCTTGCAAAAAATTCTTTGAGTCAGAGTCTCACTCTGTCGCCCAGGCTGGAATGCAGTGGCATGCTCACAGCCACCACAGCCTCGACCTGCTATGCTCAGGTGATCCTTCCACCTCAGCCCTCCAAGTAGCTGGAACTACAGGCATGTGTCCATGCCCAGCTAATCTTTTGATTTATTGTAGTGATGAGGTCTCACCAAGTTGCCCAGGCTGGTCTCGAAACTGTGGGCTCAGGCAATCACCTCACCTTGGCATCCCAAAGTGCTGGGATTATAGGTGTGATCCATCATGCCCATCCAAATCTTGCAACAATTTTATCAATTATTATTATGCCACCTCACATTTCAGAACCACTATAGCCTCCTTTCGACTGCCCAAGTATCGCTCCTTCTCACCAAACTTTTTTTTTTTTTTTTTGAGTTGGAGTCTCACTCTGTCAACCACACTGGAGTGCAGTGGTCGCTCTCAGCCAGCGCAGCCTCAACCTGCTGGGCTCCGGCGATCTTCTACCTCAGCCTTCCAAGTAGCTGGAGCTACAGGCATGTGCTACCACGCCCAGCTAATTTTTTTTTTTTTTGAGTTGGAATCTCACTCTGTCGCCCAGACTGGAGTGCAGTGGCCACTCCCGGCCACCGCAGCCTCGACCTGCTGGGCTCTGGCGATCCTTCCGCCTCAGCCTTCTGAGTAGCCGGAATTACAGGCATGCGCTACCACGCCCGGCTTATTTTTTGATTTATTGTAGAGATGAGGTCTTGCTGCCCATGCGGGTCTCGAACCCGCAGGCTCAGGCAATCCACTCACCTCAGCCTCCCAAAGGCGTGGGATTACAGGCTGAGCCACTGAGCCCGGCTAGCTAATTTTTGATTTATTGTAGAGATGAGGTCTTGCCAAGTTGCCCAGGTAGGTCTCAAACCCACGGGCTCAGGCAATCCACTCACCTCAGCCTCCCAGACTGAGTCACCGAGCCCGGCTCTCACCAAACTCTTTACAGGGAAAAGAGAGACTGTGCTATAACTCCTCCCTTCAAGTTTTTTTGTTTTTGTTTTTGAGTTGGAGTCTCACTCAGTCGCCCAGATTGGAGTGCTGTGGCCGCTCCCAGTCACCACAGCCTCAACCTGCTGGGCTCCGGCGATCCTTCCGCCTCAGCCTTCCAAGTAGCCAGAACTACAGACGTGTGCTACCACACCCGGCTAATTTTTTAAAAAATTTATTGTAGAGATGAAGTCTCGCCAATTTGCCCAGGCGGGTCTCGAACCCATGGTCTCAGGCAATTCACTCACCTCGGCCTCCCAAAGTGCGGGATTACAAGCTGAACCACCGAGCCCGGCCCCCAAGTTTTTAACTCAATTCCCTTTATCATAAGCACCAGGACTAAAGGATAACTCAGATCTGGGAATTGTTAGGAGTCTAAGGAAGAAATAGGCAGAATTACTATGTCAAGAACACAGCAGTACAAAGAACAGGAAGAAAATATCAACACCTTAGAAAAGACAGAGGCATAGATCATAAGCCCAAAGTCAGGTGGAAATCCTGTTTAGAATTGAGAACTGGTGGGGAAATTTTAACTCTCCTAGGAAAGGATCTGGGTCAGTCTCACCTCTACCCTACCCTAGCCACCATGCTCAGGTAGGGATGTTGAGGGGGTTCTTTTACCTTGGACTGGGCCCAGAGGTTGTTCACCACCCCCTTCCCTACACTCTAACCACCGCCTATGGAGGGATGAGTAACAAGATGTGACTGAGTCACAGTAACACCAGCTGCCACTCACTAGATGCCATCACCTTATATGAGTTAAGACTAGCTCAGAAAAGTTCTTAGATGTTTCTTTACTTCCACCATTGTCTCCTTCCCAGCAGGAGGCTGTGTGAAGAACCAAGAACAAGGACAAACTGAAGTGAAAGGACCAAAGTGCAGGAAGGCCAAAGTAGCCAGGGATGAGAAATAAGGAAACCAAACAGAGGAAAGCAAGGAGGCAAGGACTGTGAATATTTATAATAGTTCGGAAGTATCCAAGCCAGACAAGAGGTCTGGTTCATGGCCTCAGGATGACTAACAAAATCAGTCCCCACTGTGCTTCTCAAGATGCATTAGCAGCCAAATCAATAACTGTAGGGGTACTGGGACACGGCCAGCAGCTCCTACCTAAAAATAGTGCATCCTCCTTCCCGTCCCCCAGGTTCAGAGAGCAAACCAGAATAGGACCAGGAATGGGTGGGGGTGGCAGTGAAGAACAACGGCAGGTGAGACTGCAGGCCTGGAAGAATCAGGAATGCTGTCATGGGTTGAATGTGTCTCCCAAAGTTCACGGTGGAAATTTAATTCCCAAAGCAACACTGCAAGAGATGGGGCCTAATACAAGGTGATTGGGTCATGAGGAGAAATCCCTCATGAATGGATTAATGTCACCGTTACAGGAGCAGGTTATCACAAGAAAGTACTGTTACATAGCAAGTTCAGCCCCTGATGCCTTTGTGTCAAGTGCTTGCCTCCACCTTGTGCTCTTCTGCTGTGGGATGACGACTTGCCAGATGCAGGCACCTGCTCTTAGACGTCCCAGCTTCTAGAACTGTGAGAAATATACATATATTTTTTGAGTTGGAGTCTCACTCTGTCACCCAGACTGGAGTGCAGTGGCCACTCCCAGTCACTGCAGCCTCGGCCTGCTGGGCTCCGGCGATCCTTCCGCCTCAGCCTTCCGAGTAGCCAGAATTACAGGCGCACGCTACCACGCCCGGCTGATTTTTTGATTTATTGTAGAGATGAGGTCTCACCAGGTTGCCCAGGCGGGTCTCGAACCCGCGGGCTCAGGCAATCCACTCACCTCAGCCTCCCAAGGCACAGGATTACAGGTTGAGCCACCGAGCCCGGCAGAAGTAAATACTTTTTGTCAGGGTCTGTTATCAAGGCTAGAGAGTGGTGGTGCAATCATGGCTCACTATAGCCTCAAACCCTTGGGTTCAAAGGATCCTCTTGCCTCAGCCTCCCAAACAGCCGAGATTATGCGTGTGCCACCATAACCAGCTATTTTAAAAAAATGTTTGTAGAGATGGAGGTATTGCTATGTTGTCCAGGCTGTTGAACTTCTGGACACAAGTGGCTTGGCCTCCCAAAGAGCTGAGATTACAGGCATGAACCACCACGCCTGACCCCAGCTTATTTTCTTTATAAATTACCCAGCCTGTGGTATTGTTATAGCAGCAACAAATGGGCTAAGACAAGGAACTAAAGTTCCAGTGGTCTTTTATGACACAAGCAGGCCTCAAGTACTTAATGATCTTGTTAAAAGCAACCCCAGAGGCTAACATCACTGCTTGGAAGTCTGAGAGCTGACAAATTAAAACCTAACAGCAATTATCCATATTTTTAGAATAAAGTCTTAGCATTCTGTTGCCATAGAGATCAGTAAAGAATGGAGGAGTCCCACAGAGAACCTGCCTTTAATTCAGGTCTCCTTTCAGTTGGTTCCTGAGCTGGTGAGCCAGGTTCTTCCTCATCCTTTGTTATAAGGCTAACAAAGCAGACGGAGGAAGGTGCACCTCCCTTTCCACAGAGCTACTCCTGGAATACTGTTCCCTGGAATTCACTGGTCCCAGGCCTGTTATCCTAGGCAGAGCCATATGGAAGGCAAGGGTTGAGGGGACTGACAGAGAAAAAATGCCAGGCATCAGGTCAGGGGAACCCTGATGTACAAGACCCAAAATCCTTTGGATACTGGCCTGGGACTACTACTCCAAATAGGACCCAAGGCAGGCACAGAGGCCAATAGGATAAGAATGGTGAACTTAAACTCCTTAAGATCACAAAACACCCGGAGAGAAAAGTGCAGAATGTGTTACTGCCACACTGCCATCTACTGGAAAGATAAGATCTGTCTTGTAGGCAGAAAGGAGGCGCCTGGGTCTGTCCAGAGGACAGGTAGGGACGGAGAGAGAGTTAAGATGAAGACAAGCCGGGCTTGGTGGCTCAGCCTGTAATCCCGCACCTTTGGGAGGCCGAGGTGAGTGGACTGCCTGAGCCCGCGGGTTCGAGACCCGCCTGGGCAACTTGGCGAGACTGCATCTCTACCATAAATCAAAAATTAGCCGGGCGTGGTAGCACGCGCCTATAGTTCCAGCTACTTGGAAGGCTGAGGCGGAAGGATCGCTGGAGCCCAGTAGGATGAGTGGCCGGCAGCGGCCACTGCACTCCAGTCTGGGCGATGGAGTGAGACTCCAAAAAAAAAAAAAATGAAGACAGATGCAGATGTGGAACCTTACCCAGGTATAAGCCTTTTATCCATTTTTCTTTCTAAAGAAGATGAAATAAAATAAAAATAAAGGAAAGAAAACACAATGGTATTACAAATGTTTTATATCCCTAGAACCATCATGGTTTTGGCTCATGAGAAGTTAACATCAGACAGACACACCAACAGAGACCACACACATATGGGCAGTGGCCACATGGAGGCTTACCTTTTGTACAGAGTTTATATATATATATATGTGTGTGTGTGTGTGTGTATATTTATGTACACAGACACACGGGTATAAAATCCAGTGAGACGGGTTCACAGGTGCCCAGGTAGGGGATGGGAGTGGCTTTAACCACCAAGGTTGATACCACAGTAGAGGCACACAGCAAGTGGTAGAGAGTAGCAGCCTCCCTCCATCATCCCACCCTGGGCCAAAGGAAAGAACCGGGAGGAAGGACACCTATACAAAGGAAGATGAAAGATACCCCACCTTTTACAAAACTCCTGAAAGCCCCGAAGGAATCCAAAACGCCTGGCAGAATAGATCGCTCCCACACCTTCCAGCAAGATGCTGAGCCTACAGAAGTTCTGGCATTAAGCTGTACCAAGCTGAGGTCTAAGGCTAGCTTCACAATGCGTATGTTCATGCTGTCTTCCAGGGCCCTTGTAGCAGAAAACCAGCAACTTCAAGGCTCACCACCCAAACTTCAAAGTCCTCTTGTTTCAGAGGTCCTGAAGGTTTTACTTGACAGATGGAAGGGAAAAGGTATAGGAAAGAGAGGTTAGTTTCTTCAGTTAATGCCCTGTAGCCTTCCCAGTGGGGGAGGAATCGAGGAATTACTAAGAGGTGGTTGGAAAGGGCAGGAAGGTAATCTTGGAGACGATACACATGGAGAAACAAGTATTCGGTGTGTGTGTAAATTCTGTTCTCTTCAACTGGGGGCTTTGCTCAAGCAGAGTCCATTTTCAGTGGGGCTGTAGGCAGGAGCCCTTCTTGGTGTCTAAGGGTGGCCTCAATTCCCTCAGATTCAATGTCCATGCCCCTAGGATGGCTTGGTCCACAAAATGGAGAAAAAGGGCCGTGGAGGAGTAGATGTGGAGATGGGAGTGGCAGGATCCAGAGGCACAGGGAGACAGAGTACTGTGCCACCGATTTACCTGTGAAAGGGAGAAGAGGTAAATAGGAAGCCAAAGGAAAGAGAATACCCAAAGACTAAAATGAGCTATGCCCTGGGACTCACATGGTTTGTGGGGTAAAGAGGCTGGAGAGCTGGAAGCACTGGGAGGCGATTGCCTGGGAGGCAAGGTTCAGGGCCGGACTCAGAGCTAGAACAAAGAGAGGCAGAGTGAGTGAGCAACACAACATATTCCTTCTTTTCAGGGCCCAACCCTTCTCTCCCTTTCTCAAAGCCAATTCTACCAGTCAGAGCCGCTGGGTTCAGGGCCCCCAAGGGAACTGCTCCATTCAGCTGCAAGGCAGCAGCTTGGGCAGCGGCAGCAGTAGCAGCTGTGGTTGGCAGCTGAATTCCAGAGCCTAAACGAAGAAGAAAAGGTGGGGTTAAGTCCTGACTCTTGATCTAAAATTCAGTCCCTTGTTCTTCACCCTTTGGAGATACTCTATACTCTACCTTCTGCCAATTTGGCCATGAGTTGCAAACGGCCACCCGCTGATCCCAGATCCAGCTCCTGGTCCCCATCAGGAAAAGTGATGTCTGTGCCACCATCCAGTCGCTCAGTAACATGGCCAACCCTCATAGGCCGACCGGCAAGCTCAAAGCCATTCAACTGTTCCAGGGCCCGCCGGCCACACTCAGAGTCGGAGAACTATGAGAAACCCAGGCCATGTCAGTCACTTTCTGGCCACAGACATGTTCTTAAAGCCCCAATAACAACCCCTAGTCCAACGATCCCAGGAAAATAGCATGCTCTCTGTGGTACAAACTTTTCTGTCCCAGGGAGTATGATCTACGCCCATTGCCTCAAAATGTGTCTCTGAAAAGGATCTTTTACGACTGACTCAATGGAAGTGACTTTTCAAACTTCCAACTCTAACAAGGCAAAAATCTGTTATCTAGAGAACCTAGCCTGACAGATTATTTTACAAATGAGCAGATACGATAGAAAACGGGATGAGAGCCAAGGCTCTTGGGCTGTTAATCCAATTCTTTGGACTAGTAAATTTTAGCTCTCAATCAATTACTAAGAATCTGGAACTCTGCATTCCAGACTTCAGAGAAAACACACTCTAGCACTGACAGCAAGGCAGCACCTACACCCCCACATACACACCAGTGCTGCTGGTTAAGGAACCTGCTGACCATAAGGCCTCTACTCTCTAGTTCCTTCTCTCAGCAGCGCCAGCAGCATCCTGGTATAAGGAGGATTCCCAGTCTACTGTTTTGTACATCAAGGTTGTTGACCTAAAAGGCAGGAACACAGGGGCAAAAACACCCCAGAGATAAGCCTTTTCACATCTGTTACACAGAGAACTAGAAAAGGTTACTTGCTACCATGAAACTGTCAACACTAGAGCTGGTGTTGTTTATTGTGGTATTACCTGCCCTAGAACCTGGCACATGGTACTAACAGTTCCTAGGAAGGCAGTATATGTGGCTTGCCTTTACTGGACTTTCTGAAGTAAGCAATTCCCATGGTAGAATATAACTAATAGCCCCTCTGTCCTGTCCACAACTAGGAGGGTGTATGCTACCTGGATTAACCTCAGAAAATATAAGTTTCTATCAGACTTTGTGGATGGTAGCCAGTACTCAGTCTGAAGTCACATGGGCCTGGGAGAACCAGTTACAGGAATTACAAACAATTTTGTTGGAATGTTAGGAAAAGGTGAAAATTGCCTACAATTAGGTGACCTCACATTCTTCCCAAAATGCTTTTTTACTCAAAGACCTTTCTCAATGGATAAATGATTCAAACAGGGTAGGACCAGAGGGAAGTATAATTTCCTATTCCCACCCCTATTATGAGACTACATCAAACGTATCTTACAAAGCCCATACCTAACCTCCCTCATGTCCCCAACCTTTTAGCTGCAGCCTGGATCATTACTATTACCCAAAGAGCAAGTTGCAGCACCAGGGAAGCTGGCAGAAATCCTGGACACCCCCATACCAGGGCCACTGACAGAGTGTAGGAGCAAAGTCAAGATCTCAAGCAATGCACTCATCTCAAGGGGTAGAAGGCTAGTCCAAGCTTCAGGCACCAGGGTTTATGAGTCATTTACACAGTTCCTAAAGGAGGAGGATGAAGCTAAGCTGCAAAATCAGACAAGTGGACAAACCCAAAGTAAAATTGTAAAATGAAAAGACTAGAGACTCACCGTAATGAAACCATAACCTTTAGAGCGGCCGGTATCCGAGTCCTTCATCAGGACAATATTATCAATCTGTAGAATAGGAAGAAATTATTAATAATTTTTTGACTAGCCCACACCTTTGATCTTTCCTACCCAGATTGCTTTAAATACTTCTAACTTTCTAACCAACAAACTACATTTCTCCAAATCTTTTCAAAAGAAATTAAGGCTCTCTTCCTGACTAATCTTACTTAATCTGAACTCTATGTCTGATGTATTTGTCTACTGAGCCACAGGAATAGAGATGGAGCCCAACATTCACAGCAAGGATCCATATATCCGTTATGGTGCATGCAGTGGGATAATCATGACCTCCAGGAGAACAGACAGTTACACTCACCCTCCCCACTTTTTCCAATTCCCTTTAGAGATGTCTCTCAGATCTACTCACTTTGCCAAAGGGCTCAAAGATGCCCCGGAGCATGTCCTCAGTGATATTGAAGTGTAGGGAGCCCACATATAGGCGCATTGGTCCACCACTGCCTTTCTGCAGGTTATTGGCCATAGCTGCCAGTCTGTTTTTCTCAGCCTGGGGAAGAAGGAAATATTGAGTCAAGTCTCACACTCCCCCTCCCCTTAAAATCTTATATTATGTCAGTTTCTCAGTTTGTTCACCTGTGAAGCCTGTACAATAATAGGCACTCCCAGCAGCCGTTGTCCAGTCAGCCCAATGGCCAGTGGCACAGACTGGATTTCACAGAATTCCACATAGGCAATGCCCTTAGAACGACGTGAGTTCCGATCTGAGATGATACGTACATCACGAACCTATTTCAGGGCACAGAGGAAATCCTGAGTTGGGCATAAAGGGAGATAGACAAAAGACAGGCTACTCAGAAGAAAACTAAGGTGGGAGGGTTACCTTGCCAACAGCAGAGAAAAAGTCCTCCAGGTCTCTAGGTCGAATGCGGGCAGCTAACTGCATACAGAAAACTGTGCGGGCATCACGTTCCTCAGGACTCAGATTATCAATCGGCTCCCTAAAGAGTGAAATGTGTTGAGACCACCCCTCCCAATACCTGGTTGCTGTTCTCCAGCTAAGACTGAAACACTACACATTCCTATAATGTGGCTCCTTAAAAAGTGCTCACTGTCAGCTCACCTGACTGGGCTCTTCTCTCTGAAATGAGGACTCTTACTGTGACCATACCTACGCCTAAGGGATAGAGAAAAACAAAAAGTGAAAAACATTTTCACATTGGTCAAATGCTTCCACCACGAGTCTTCCACCACAAGAAAACCAGATTCTAGCACTTCACCTCCCAAGCGAATTATTAATCCCAGCCCTTTCGGTGATGAGTATCCTGCCTATCACAATGGGCTATAAGCACCTTTGGGCAGGGTCCATAATGCACAGTTGTTTTACTCAGATAATGAAACAAAGGTGATCTTTTTTTTGAGTTGGAGTCTCACTCTGTCGCCCAGACTGGAGTGCAGTGGTCGCTACTGGCCACCACAGCCTCGACCTGCTGGGCTCTGGCAATCCTTCCGCCTCAGCCTTCCAAGTAGCCAGAATTACAGGCGTGCACTACCACACCCGGCTAATTTTTTTTTAATTTATTGCAGACATGAGGGCTCACCAAGTTGCCCAGGTGGGTCTCGAACCCGCGGGCTCAGGCAATCCACTCACCTCAGCCTCCCAAGGCACAGGATTACAGGCTGAGCCACCGAGCCTGGCTCAAAGGTGATCTTATCAGCAAAAAGAGATGGGACTGGCAGTAGTGAGAAACTGCTGGGGGGGAAGGGGGCACACCTCATCAACAAGGATACCTGCATAATGAATATTTGTATACCTAATCCTGAATTGTACACCACATATTTAAAATTGAATAAAGAAATAAACAATTAAAAATGATACCCAGTGGCAAGTAGAGGACTTCTATAGCGCACACGATCCTCTCGACGCCAGTCCCGACTTCGTGACTCACTACTATGTCGACGATCCCAGCTACGGCTGCGGTGACGACGCTGGCGATCCCGACTTCGGCTCCGACTGCTTCTCCGTCTATGTCGATCCCGGTCTCGACTACGACTAAAGATGGAAAAAACTATGGTCATGTGACATACAATGTTTTGGTCAACAACCAACCATATATACAGTGGTGGTCCCATAAGATTATAAAGAAGCTGAAAAATTTCTATGGCTTACAGACATCACAGTTGTCATGCTGTAATCAACACATTACTTATGTACTTGTGGTAATGTTGGTGTAAACAAACCTATTGCGCTAACCGTCGTATAAATGTATAATACATGTAACTATATACAAAGTAAGGCCGGGTGCAGTGGCTCATGCCTATAATCCCAGCACTTTGGAAGGCTGAGGTGAGAGGACTGCCTGAGCCCACAGGTTCAAGACCAGCCTGGACAACTTGGCAAGACCTCATCTCTACAATAAATAAAAAATTAGCCAGGAATGGTGGCGCATGCCTGTCATTTCAACTACTTGGAAGGCTGAGGCAGAGGGACCACCTGAGCCCAGCAGGTCGAGGCTCACAGCCACGATGAGAGAGAGATTCAGCCTGGATGAGAGAGAGATTCCAAATAAAAAAAAAAAGAAAAAGAAAAAAAACACAGTGAGACTTTGTCTCTCCCGAAAAATTATCCAGAGCAACCTCTTCGGGTCCCCTCCTGCTGTGGGAGTTTTTCTGTCTTCTCAATAAATTCTATTTTCTCACCTTCAAACAACAAAAAAAAAAGGTTATTCAGGCATGGTAGTGGGTTGCCTGTAATCCCAGGTATTCAAGAGACTGAGGTGAAAGGATCATCTGAGCCTAAGAGGTTGAGACTTCGGTGAGCTGTGATCGTGCCACTGCACTCCAGCCTGGGTGACAGAGTGAGAACCTAACTCAAAAAAAAAAAAAAAAAAAAAAGACCCAAGGCACAGTCCGGCACAGTAGTTCATGTCTATAATCCCAGCACAAGTGGGAGGATTGATAGAGGCCAGCAGTTTGAGACCAGCCAGGGCAACTTTGGCAATACCATGTCCTACAAAAAATTATAAAAATTAGTCAAGAGCTCTGGTACCCACCTATAGTCCCAGCTACTTGGGAGGCTGAGGCAGGGGGATCACTTAAGCCTAAGAGATCTAGGTTGCAGTGGGCTATGATTGCGCCACTGCACTTTAGCCTGGGTAACAGCAAAACCCTGTCTTAAAGGGGGGAAAAAAAACCAAACTAAGACACACACATTAGCCTAGGCCTATACTGGGTCTTTCTTACACCTCTACATCTTGTCCCACTGGAAGATCTTTAGAAGCAGTAATATGCATTGGAGCTATCTGATGCAACAGTGCATTCTGGAATACCTCTCCCGAAGGATCTGCCTGAGTCTGTTTTACAGTTGATTTTTTTAATAAGTAAAAGGAATACACTCTAAAATAATGGCAGAAAATATAGTAAATACATAAACCGGTGAAACAGTCATTTATCATCGTTGTGAAGGGTTATGTACTCTAGATTATTGTATCTTTTGGGTTGGAGTCCCACTTCATCACCCAGGCTGGAGTGCACTGGCACACTCATGGCCACCCCAGAGTCGACCTGCTGGGCTCAGGCAATCCTTCCACCTCAGCCTTCCAAGTAGGTGGAACTACAGGTAGGAGCCAGCATGCCCCATCAGTTTTTTTATTTATTGTAGAGATGAAGTCTCGCCAAGTTGCCCGGGCTCGTCTCAAACCCATGGGCTCAGGCAATTCTCTCACCTCAGCCTCCCAAAGTGCTGGGATTACAAGCTGAGCCACCAAGACCGGCCAAATAAATTTTTTAAAATAGGAAAAAGATGGCCAGGTGCAGTGGTTCACGGCTATAATCTCAGCACTTTGGGAGGCTGAGGTGAGAGGACTGCCTGAGCCCACAGGTTTGATACTAGCCCAGGCAACTTGGCGAGACCTCATCTCTACAATAAAACAAAAAATTAGCTGGGCGTGGTGGCGCGCACCTGTGGTTCCAGTTACTTGGAAGTCTGAGGCAGAAGGATCACTGGAACCCAGCAGGTCGACGCTGTGGTGGCCGTGAGCATTCCACTTCATTCCAACCTTGGAGAGAGTGACATTCCAACTCAAAAAAAAAAAAAGGAAAAAGCTTATAAAGATAGAAAAAATATTTAGGTATAGCTGTACAATGTTTGTTTTAAGCTAAATGTTATCACAAAAGAATAAAAAAGTTAAGCTGGGCTTGGTGGCTCAGCCTGTAATCCTAGTGCTTTGGGAGGCTGAGGTGAGTGGATTGTCTGAGCCTGCGGGTTCGAGACCTGCCTGGGCAACTTGGCGAGACCTCATCTCTACAATAAATCAAAAATGAGCTGGGCGTGGTAGCGCATGCGTAATTCCAGCTACTTGGAAGGCTGAGGCAGAAGGATCGCCAGAGCCCAGCAGGTCAAGACTGCGGTGACTGGGAGCGTGCCACTGCACTCCGGTCTGAGTGACAGAGTGAGACTCCAACTCAAAAAAAAAGAATAAAAACGTTAAAAAATTAAAGTCCATAAAGTAAGAAGGTCATAGTAAGCTAAGATGAATTAATACAATTTTTAAAAATTTAATGTAGCTTAAGTGTACAATATTTGTAGTCTAAGATAGCATATAGTAACATTCTAGCCTCCATACTCATCACCACTCACTCTCTGACTCACCCAGAGCAACTTTCAGGGCTGCAATTTAAATTCCCCAAGTGCCATATACAGGTGTACCTTTTTTTCCCTTTTATATCATATTTGTTTTGTTTTTTAATTTTTTTGAGTTGGAGACTCAGTCTGTCACCCCCAGGCTGGAGTGTAGTGGTATGCTCAAGCCACCACAGCCTCGACCTGCTGGGCTCAGGCAATCTCACCTCATACTTCCAAGTAACTGGAACTACAGGTGCAATCCACCACACCCGGCTAATTTTTTTGATTTATTGTAGAGATAAGATCTCACCAAGTTGCCAGGCTAGTCTTGAACCCTAGTCTCAGGCAATTCTTTCACCTCGCCCTCCCAAAGTGCTGGGATTACAGGTTTGAGCCACTGTGCCCGGTCATGTCTGTACTTTACCTTTTTAATGTTTAGATACACAAATACTTACCATTGTGTTGTAATTGCCTACAGTATTCAGTACGGTACACGCTGTGGTTTGTAGTTTAGAAGCAATAAGCTCTACCATATAGCCTAGCGTGTAGTAGACTATACCATCTAGGTTTGTGTTAGTTAGTACACTTTAAGATGTCACATAATGAGAAAATCACCTAATGATGCATTTCTCAGAATGTACCTCTGCTAAGTGCAGCATAACTGTTTGAAAAAGGCAAACAAAGCCGGGCTCGGTGGCTCAGCCTGTAATCCCGCGCCTTTGGGAGGCTGAGGTGAGTGGATTGCCTGAGCCCGCGGGTTCGAGACCCGCCTGGGCAGCAAGACCTCATCTCTACAATAAATCAAAAAATCAGCCGGGCATGGTAGCGCATGCCTGTAATTCCAGCTACTCGGAAGGCTGAGGCGGAAGGATCGCCGGAGCCCAGCAGGTGAGGCTGCGGTGGCCGGGAGCGGCCACTGCACTCCAGTCTGGGCGACACAGTGAGACTCCAACTCAAAAAAAAAAAAAAAAGAAAAAGGCAAACAAGGGCTAGGCTTGGTGGCTCAGCCTGTAATCCCAGCACTTTGGAAAGCCAAGGCGAGTGGATTGCCTGAGTGGATTGAGACCAGTCCGGGCAACTTGGTGAGACCTCGTCTCTACAATAAATAAAAAATTAAGCCGAGCTCGGTGGCTCAGCCTGTAATCCCACGCCTTGGGAGGCCGAGGTGAGAGGATTTCCTGAGCCCACGGGTTCAAGACCTACCTGGGCAACTTGGCAAGACCTCATCTCTACAATAAACAAAAAATTAGCTGGGCATGGTAGCGTGTGCCTGTAGTTCCAGCTACTTGGAAGGCTGAGGTGGAAGGATCGCTGGAGCCCAGCAGGTGGAGGCTGCAATGGCCGAGTGCGGCCACTGCACTCCAGCCTGGGTGAGAGACTCCAACTCAAAAATAAATAAATAAATAAAAATAAAAAATTAGCCAGGCGTAGAAGCGCACACCTGTAGATCCGGCTACTTGGAAGGCTGAGGCAGAAGGATCACTGGGGCCCAGCAGGCCGACGTTGGAGTGGCCATGAGTGTGTACTCCAGCTTGGGTAATGGAATGTGACTCCGAATCAAAAAAAAAAAAAACAAAAAACCTCAGAAAGAAAAAGCAAAAGCAAACAAAACCTATTTTGGCCTTTAATGTATAATTTTCCTGGTAACTTTTCCATTTATAATAATTCCCAAAACTCAGTAGCCCCCAGAATTTACTGACCTGCGCTTTCTATCCCTGCTTCTACTATGGCTCCGACTCCTCTTCTTCCTATGAAAGATAGCATAAATTCTGACTACTGAGAAGATTTCATTATCTCTATCAAGGAAAAGGAATAACAGTAAGGTCAGGGTGAAACAGAAAGCATGAAAAGACCAAAACCCAGAGGATGATCTGGCAGGATTAGTTTACAGCAATTGCAAACACCAACTTACTCACAGCCCTGAATGCTGTCAGGCATCTGAAGTGGACATTTTCCCCCCAAAGCCAAGCAAAAGCTGGTGTTTCCAAATCAGGGGTCCTCTTGCTATTTTATTCAAATAAAATATATCAATGCTAGGACTGATCCACAAATCTACACTGGAAAGTGAAGACTAGAAGATCGTTAAACCAAGTTACCACTATTCTCATGAGCCAGTGGAGCCATTACTAAATGTCTACAGTCTTAAACAACCTCCCTGTTCTGGCTGTTTCGCCAATGGACACAGTTATTTCCCTTCCCATGATGCCAACCCATTTCTTTACCCCACACTTACTTGCTTATTTCCCCAGTGGTGCTGCTCCCACTGGTACCAACAGCATTGTTGCCAGTGCTGCTGGTGCTGTCTGTTGTACTGATAGGACAGTCCTTTTTAACTTCTTTCCTTTGTTGCTCTTCCTGAGGAATTCACCAGGAAAATGTTGTAAGGCAAAAGGTGGCAGACACACAGATTCCATTGGGCAAAAGTAACAAAGGTAGACAAGGAAAAAAATCAAAGTTCTTGATTATCTAGTCAGTTTTTAAGCACCGAGATCTCCTAACAAAGGGAATAAGAGAGGAAGCAAGGAAACTAACCAGAAGGAAAAGATCAAAAAGACCGATTTTGATGTCAAACTTCAGCTACCCAACTGACATTTATTTCCCAGGATAGTTAGAAATTGGAGTTAGGTCTGAGGTACACTGACTTTGTATTGTATCACTTCGAGTTATCAGCAAATCACTCATTACCAATACATTATGTGCCCATCCCTGGTTTCTGAGGCCCTCTCTAAAAGTATGGTCCTCAACTACAGTCCCTAGAAAAGCTTACTAAGACTATGCCTTTTATGATTAGTCATCGTACATAATAAAGAAGCAGGGAAAGAGATTTTACAAAATGTTAGAAGTGACGGTTCACAACTACTCTTTCTTATTAACCCAATTTCAAGAGTGAAGTGGGAAATGTTACCTCTTCTTTTTTATAGGGAGCTTCCAGCATGGCCTCAATCACTATATCAAAGTCATCAGATGCCATCGTGTCAGATCTGTGGAAAGGATATCAATATGTAAGAACCTGATTTATATTTTTCCTCTCCTTCCAACATCATGCATTTCACTCACCCTCCAAGAAACAGACTTCAAAATATACATTTCTGGTTCTTTAACTCCAAAGTGATCTTACCGGTTGTTGCTTACGCTAGGTTTATTTTTACACCTTATAGATCTGAACTAGTTCTGCTTTGTGGCTTTAAAATGGTCAAGGATCCAGAAGGAAAATGACTACCTAGAAAGACACAAAATATAACAGAGACCCTGTTCCACGAAAAGCAAATGCTAGTACTCAAAATTACTACTCACTTTGCAATGGATCCTAGATCTCCATTCTATTGCTCATAATTCTGAATAAGTAACTGGCTTAAAATTAAATCATAAAAATGGGCATATATTTCCAATAAAGGTAAAGATGCAAGACTAAAAATCAGCAGCAAGACAAAACACCAAAATGTAGATTTGCCCTAAAGTCTTCCTCCCAAAATACCCCAAACTTAATTAGGGACTCCTCACTAAGCATTTTCTGTTCAATACCAACTAGTGTTTAGGTAACTCAGAAATATTATCATTAAGGTAGGCTTGACCAATCCTACTCTGAAGTCTTTCTTCCTGGCAGGCAGGGTAAAACTTCTTACTTCCCCTAGGCTTTCACAACTAGCAACCGTCTTTCCCAAGGTTGTCTACCACAGGTATGTTAAATAAGAAAAACAGAAGACACCAAAGAAAATCAACAGGATAAGTCATTCAAAAATTACTGGTCTGGAATTATTGATACACACAACATAGTTGAATCTCAAAATGCTGAAAGAAAATGGACCAAAAAAAGAGTACACACTGAACAATTCCATTTATCTAAAATTCTAAAATATGAAAACATATACTCACAGAAAGCAGATCAGTGGTTGCCTAGGGATAGAAGTGAACAGGGAAGGGCTGGGAGAAAAGGATTTTAAAAGGGCACAAAAAAACCTTTGGGAGTGACGATTTCATGGACGTATAACATAACAAACTCATCAAATTGTACACTTTAATATACAGTTTAATGTACGCCAATTATATGTACTTCAATGATGTTTTAAAACAAAAAACTGACCATTGCCAGGTCATTGCAGCCACTGCCTTGCTAAGCAATGGTGTGGCCATGTGCTCTTTTGAGTTATGGCCGTTGCCATGATTCCTGGCTTTGGCCCCCTCCCCTACTTTGGGGAGGTGAATTTCCTCTTTCTATCTCTAATTTAGTTTTTAAATAAACTGTATTTTCTAACCTAAAAAACAAAACAGAAAACCAAAAAACTAATCTGAGGAATTTCTAGGCAAGGAGGCTACCATAATCAGTCCTTCCATAGCCACAAAAGCTTTGTCCTCTTATTTATTTATTTTATTTATTTTTGAGTTGGAGTCTCACTTTGTCACCCAGACTGGAGTGCAGTGGCCGCTCCCGGCCACCGCAGCCGCGATCCTTCCGCCTCAGCCTTCCTAGTAGCCGGAACTACAGGCGTGCCCTACCACGCCCGGCTAATTTAAGCTTTGTCCTCTTAAAAGCAGCTAATGAGCCAGGCTCAGCGGCTCAGCCTGTAATCCTGCGCCTTTGGGAGGCTGAGGTTAGTGGACTGCCTGAGTCCGTGGGTTCGAGACCCGCCTGGGCAACTTGGTGAGACCTCATCTCTACAATAAATCAAAATGAGCCGGGCATGGTAGCGCGCGCCTGTAGTTCCAGCTACTTGGAAGGCTGAGGCGCAAGGATCGCCAGAGCCCAGCAGGATGAGGCTGCGATGGCCGGGAGCGGCCGCTGCACTCCAGTCTGGGCGACAGAGTGAGACTCCAACTCAAAAAAATAAATAAATAAATAAAGCAACTAATGATCATCAAACAATGCTATCCTGGTTGCCCTCAGAGTCCATACCCTATTTTGATGATTGAATAAGTGTAATAATTAAACCTACCATTTTTATTTTTATTTTTTTTGAGTTGGAGTCTCACTTGCTCACCCAGACTGGAGTGCAGTGGCCGCTCCTGGCCACCGCAGACTTGCCTGCTGGGCTCCAGCGATCCTTCCGCCTCAGCCTTCCGAGTAGCCAGAATTACAGGCATGTGCTACCACGCCCGGCTGATTTTTTGATTTTATTGTAGAGATGAGATCTCGCTGCGCAGGCGGGTCTCGAACCCGTGGGCTCAGGCAATCTACTCACCTTAGCCTCCCAAAGGCGCGGGATTACAGGCTGAGCCACCGAGCCTGGCTACACCTACCATTTTTAATACCTACAACTGCTAGGAATAATGCTAAGCATGCTATGGAGATAAGATTCTTAGAAAAAGGAAAACTACTTGGAGCCATTTTTTTTTTTAAGTTGGAGTCTTACTCTGTCCTCCAGGCTAGTGAAGTACAGTGGCATGCTCAGTCACCGCAGCTTCAACCTGCTGGGCTCAGGTGATCCTTCTACCTCAGCCTTTCAAGTAGCTGGAACTACAGGCACGCGCCACCATGCCAGGCTAATTTTTTATTTATTGTACGTATGAGATCTTGCTAAGTTGCCCGGGCTGTTCTTGAACCCATGGGCTCAGGTAATCCTCTTGCCTTGGCCTCCCAAAGTGCTGGGATTACAGGCTGAGCCACCGCACCCAGCTGGAGTCAAATTTAAGACTTAAAATAGCTGGGCATGTATAGTGCATGCTTTAAAATATCAGGAACTAGACTAACTGTAAAATACACTGTCTGGTCTGCTGTGGAAAAATGGTTTGAAAAATAATTTTCTATGTGGTATGAACTATTTTTTACAATCTGCCTTTTTCTCCCCAAATGAAATGCTTCTGATTTCTAGAATTGCTCATACTTGACTGCTAGTGCAGGAAAAGGGTAACTTACCATACACACAGAAAACTTCCAATTGCTGACAAACCTCTATAAATGAACCTCTATGTATGGTGTTTTCACTCAGAAACAAAAGAATGAACGTATTCAAACACAAACACACTTTTTTGAAACTTGCAATCTCGCTGGGTTTAGTGTGTCTTTCTAGAAGCAGTAAAGTGCCAAATACTATGCATTTTCAGATTGGGATTTTTCAAATTCTCTTCATGTTCTAATTTCTGGGTCAAGGTCCATTCAAGTTCATCCACATATAGAATATAGGGTTTTTTGCTATTCTGCTCCAAAAACTGCATCAGT
Source organism: Cephalopachus bancanus (assembly GCA_027257055.1). Lineage (NCBI taxonomy): Eukaryota > Metazoa > Chordata > Mammalia > Primates > Tarsiidae > Cephalopachus > Cephalopachus bancanus. Next base: position 20,406 of record JAPVLO010000476.1, on the reverse strand, counting down.
GACCCACAATCAGGGCAGTGCCTAGGTCTTGTTATAGCAGTTAAGACCCAAGACAGCAGGTAGAACCCACTGCTGAAGTAGCAAGGACAGTGAAGAATCACATTCAGCTCAGTTCAGGAAGAATTCATCAAACGCTGGAGTCCCAGGGGTGATGGTAATACCATCTCCTGGGTCCAGTCACTGAGCTGGGTACAAACACCTCCAAACTGAAGGCAGCTTAATCGAGAACAGGAACAATGAGAAAAATAAAACATTATTTGAAGGACTACCCTCCCCATGTTTTGCTTTTGTTTTTTAGGTTGGACCCCAGGCTGGAATGCTGGCACGCAGCTCACGGCCACCGCAGCCTCGACCTGCTGGGCTCAGATGATCCTTCCGCCTCAACCTTTCAGGTAGCTAGAACTACAGACACATGCCACCGTACCTGGCTAATTTTTTGATTTATTGTAGAGATGAGGCCTCGCCAAGTTGCCCAGGTTGGTCTCGAACCCGTGGACTCAGGCAATTCTCTCACCTCGGCCTCTCAAAGTGCTGGGATTTATAGTCGTGACCCACCGCGCCCAGCCCCATGTTTTTTAAAAAGCCAAGGCTACATTTTTTAAAAAATAGTGCTATAAGTAACCATCTCTGCGAGAGCCAGTGTCCCAGAGCTCAATCCTCCTATGTGGCCTCACTGTGCGTCTACAGAATGTACAGTCGAAAGACTTAAGAGGAAATAATAGCCCGTAGAGGACAAGCTTAGTGAACTTGAGTCTTCAAGAGACCGACGAATGAGGAAGAAATCTCAATTCCCTTATCTCTCTCTTTCTGGGTGTGGCAACTGGCTGAAACTGATCAAAACTTAGGGCTCAGGGGGCCGATGCTCCCTTTCCTTTCCAATTTGGGCGACACTAAGGGCCATGGCTGAGGGGACCTGGAAGGAGATCAAAGTCATTGGGATCATCAAAACCGCATCTTTATCAGTATAGAATTTAGACACGTGGGTGCCCACCTCTAAAGTCATGCCAGTGACTACATTCAAGTAGTGAACACTTCCAGTTCAAAATACACAAGTCTTTTTTTTTAATTTTAAAAGTTTGCCCGAGTTTGCTCGTGACGCCATTTTCTACCTGTGACGTCAGGGGGAGGCGCCCTGTAGCAACGTCACGCATAAATGACGTCTGGGGGGGGAACCGAGTTTCGGGGTTTCTCACCAGTTCCGGGTCCCCGCAGGGGGGTCCCGGTTCTCTCCGTTCCTTTGGATGTGTTGTGGGGCTCGAAGCTCGGCTATTTCCTAGAGTCTCAGCAAGAAAAATAGCACTGCAGTCGCAGCGGCCGCTTTTCCCGCAAAATGGCGGCAGCTCCGCCGTCTTCCAGAACCTTCCCCAATCTGCGCATGCGCCGAAACACCCAGGCGGTGGAAGTACTCACTGGTGTCGTGGCAACAGGCCAAAGTACCAGTTTTCATTGGCTAAAGCCCTCGGTATGGGTGGAGCAAACGCACATGTTTCTTAGCAACCACCAAGTTTCCATTGATTGGCTAACCTCTCAGGGACTCAAGCAAAGTGTAAGCGTCCTATGGTAGCCGTCCATCGCCCTCTCATTGGTTAAACGACTTGCGGATGGCGGGGGAAACCGGAAGGAGAACGAGAGTGAAAGAGCCACCGACCCCGCACCGGGTGCTCGCGTCCACTGGGCAGCGCGATGGGCGGAGCCAACGAGGAGGCACGATTGACGTCGGCCTTCCCCGGGACAGCTTTGTGGAGAGCGGTCGCGGTTCACGTCGGATGAGACGGTGAACTCCACACTCCCGTTCTGAGGGGACTGCCTACACAACCCTCCCTGGGAAACGCAGGTATTGCCACAGATTTGTCTTCTTCCACACTCTGCCTTATCCTCATCGCCTGGTCCTACAGGTCACATACCTTCTGCTCAAATCAGTTCCCCATACACCTCCCACTTGCAAGGGTAAACATGAAGGTTTCTGAGCTGACTCCTCGAGTGCAACAGTACTCCAAGCCCTCTAATCAGAAAGAAAAAACTGATGTCCACCCTCACTTTCCGAGGGCTTCTGGGACCCTCAGCGACTTCAGCTACCTAATGTAGCTATCAGAAACGTAGTTGGTAATATCGTGAGCCAGAGGACCTGAGTTCCAATTCTAATTTGGATACTAACATCACGTCATGAACAGATTTCAAATTTGTCCCTATAAAATAGAAAATTAAGCCGGGCTCGGTGGCTCAGCCTGTAATCCCGCGCCTTTGGGAGGCTGAGGTGAGTGGATTGCCTGAGCCCGCGGGTTCAAGACCCGCCTGGGCAGCGAGACCTCATCTCTACAATAAATCAAAAAATCAGCCGGGCGTGGTAGCGCACGCCTGTAATTCTGGCTACTCGGAAGGCTGAGACGGAAGGATCGCTGGAGCCCAGCAGGCGAGGCTGCGGTGGCCGGGAGCGGCCACTGCACTCCAGTCTGGGCGACAGAGTGAGACTCCAACTCAAAAAACCAAAAAACAGTAAAATAGAAAATTGGACTAGATGATCTCTTAGGACTTCAAACCCTAACCCTGTTATTTTATTCAAAGCAAACAGGTGGCTTCTTGCTGGAGATGCCTGGATGGCTTCCAGTCTTTTCCAAGATCAACAAAGGAGCTGGCAGTGCAGCAGTTCAAGAATGAAGGGAAGCTGGCTCCTCTCATTATCCCATCTTTCTCCAAGGTGACATACTATGCCTCTTCCCCAGAGATAAGCCCAACCATAGTGTTCTAACAGACAAGAGCTCACTATAGCTGGTCAGAAAGACCTATATCCAGAAGTTCAAAAGTCATCACTCAGCTTCCTAAGTAGGAAATACAGTTAGATCCCTTTGGGTCTTGGCTAGGATAAGTACACAGATCTGAACTTGCCTGGGCCTAAGCAAGGTGTGAGAAAACAGGGGAAAGCGGGGTAGAGCAGGAGAGGGCTATAATTTTATTTGTTTTTCCTCTTACACAAAACCATCAAAACAAGAACAGAGAAGGACTGGAGAAGGGCTGAAAATGTGTGTTCAACCCCCATGTTCTTAGGCTAGTCCAGGGAGTTCTTGAGACTGAGTACGTAGCTTCAGATCCAGCACTAATTTCTCAACCCTGGCCTAAGATCTTCACAGATTGGTGGCTTGAGTCCTGCAATTAATTCTTATCCCTTGCCCACCTTGATGTAAGGCAAGAAAGCAGATTGAAACATTCCTTTCTGATGGGCAAGGGGAATCACAGCCCATAGATGTTCTGCACCTTCTGTGCTACAGGAGCCGAAGCTGAGGCTACTTCCAAGGCTCTGGACACTTGATGCAGGGTTAGAGGCCAATAGTGTATGAGCGTCCTGTGGGGTTGTGAATAGCAGAACACACTGGTGCTGTCACAGCCCACTCATACCACACCTTCTTGGAATTGCTGCATCGCCAGAAACGTACACAGATGGTCTGGCCTTCTCGCACCGTTATGGGCTGCTGTAAAAAGAAAGACAGGGAGGTTCAGGGTAGAAACAATGAATTATATGTGGCAAAGTATTAAGGTGGGTATAGAGATAAAACAATAAACATAGCCAGGCTTGGTGGCTCAGCCTGTAATCCTGCACTTTGGGAGGCCGAGGTAAGTTGATTGCCTGAGCCCATGGGTTCGAGACCCGCCTGGGGAACTTGGCGAGACCTCATCTCCATAATAAATCAAAAAATTAGCCAGGTGTGGTAGCGTGCGCCTGTAGTTCCAGCTACTTGGAGGCCAAGTGGAAGGATCGCCAGAGCCCAGCAGGTCGAGGCTGTGGTGGCCAGAAGCAGCCACTGCGCTCCAGTCTGGGCGACAGAGTGAGGCTTCAACTCAAAAAACAAAACAAAACAAAACAATAAACATGACAGACTGTCTCAACCTTCATAAAACTTATTTGAAGTCTATCAGAACACTGGTCAGACATTGAACAAATAATAAAAGATGTGGTGAGTGCTGTGAACATGTATAGGGTGCTATAAAAGCACCTGTGAAAAGGAACACTAACCTAGTTGAGGAGGTAAGGGAAAGTTTATCTGACAATAGAAATGATAAAAGAGACCTGGAAGATAAGTTAGCTGTGTGAACAAAGAACTTTACATGCAAACGAGAAAGGCATCAAAGTCTGAGGTAGGAAAGGGTATTAGAGGAACCAAAAAAAGGTCCACAGTGCCAGGGACAGTGGCTCAAGCTTGTAAGCCCAGCACTTTGGGAGGCCGAGGTGAAAGGACTGCCTGAGCTCAGGGGTTTGAGACCAGCCTGGGCAACTTGATGAGACCACGTCTCTACAATAAATAAAAAAAATAAGCCAGGCCTAACAGTGCACACCTGTAGTTCCAGCTACTTGGAAGGCAGAGGCAGAAGGATCACCTGAGCCCAGCAGCTCAAGGCTGCGGTGGCCATAAGCATGCCACTGCACTCCAGCCTGGGCAACAGAGTGAGACTCCAACTCAAAAGAAAGTCCACAGGACTCAAGCAATGTAATAAGCTAATAAGCATGGGGCCAGGAGCTGAAAAGGCAGGCAAAAACTAGATCACCCCAAATTTTGCAAACATTGTTCCGGATTTTGACTTTTATCAAAAGTCATTTAGGGCAGTAGGAAGAGTTTTTTTCTGTTTTTTTGTTTTTTTTTTTTAGTTGGAGTCTTACTCTGTTGCCCAGGCTAGAATGCAGTGGCGCACTCACAGCCATCCCAATGTCGACCTGTTGGGCTCCAGTGATCCTTCTACCTCAACCTTCCAAGTAGCCAGAACTACAGGTGCACATTACCACACCCGGCTCATTTTTTATTTATTGTCTTGCCAAGTTGCCTGGGCTGGTCTTGAACTTGCGGGCTCAGGCAATCCACTCACCTTGGCCTCCCAAAGTGCTGGGATTACAGGCTGAGCCAACGAGCCCAGCCTGAAGGGTTTTCTTTCTTTCTTTTTTTTTTTTTGAGTTGGAGTTTCACTCCATTGCCCTGGCTAGAGTGCAGTGGCATGCTCACAGCCACCCCAGTGTTGACCTGCTGGGCTCTGGCGATCCTTCTGCCTCAGTCTTCCAAGTAGCCGGAACTACAGGTGCACACTACCACACTTGACTAATTTTTGATTTATTGTAGGGACAAGGTGTCGCCAAGTTGCCCAGGCTGGTCTCGAACCCGTGAATGGCCCAGGCCATCCACTCGCCTCAGCTTCCCAAAGTGCTGGGATTACAGGCTTAGTGACCAAGCCAGGCCCTGAAGAGTTTTAAGAGAGAGATAAGATCAAATTTGAGTTTTTCAAAGATGACTCTTGCTCAAGGCAGAAAATGGACAGAAGAGTAGTTAGAGTAGATGTGGAGAGGTCAGGTAGAAGCTACAGGTAATCCCAACGCCTACCACCAGGATCCAAGAGCATATAAGAGCAGTTAAAACATGGGTCATAGCCAAGTATCTTCCTAGTAGAAGGGAAGAGGCAGATCACCAATGGCAAAAGTTACTCAACCTAGAATCTTTTTTTTTTTTTTTTGAGTTGGAGGCTCCTCTGTCGCCCAGACGGGAGTGCAGTGGCCGTTCCCGGCCAACGCAGCCTCGACCTGCTGGGCTCCGGCGATCCTTCCGCCTTAGCCTTCCAAGTAGCTGGAACTACAGGCGTGCACTACCACGCCCGGCTGATTTTTTTGATTTATTGTAGAGATGAGGTCTCGCTGCCCAGGCAGGTCTCGAACCTGCAGGCTCAGGCAATCCATTCACCTCAGCCTCCCAAAGGCGCGGGATTACAGGCTGAGCCAGCGAGCCTGCCTAAAGAGTCTTAAAGGTGGTTCCTACCTTAATAGGGAAGAGGATGGGAAACCATGAGAACATCCCAGGAGAGTGAGTCTCTGGACGGATACCTGTGTGAACAAAATAATGGAAAAATTGAGGTCTTCATGACTGTGCCCTTTCCCCCAGGTTGAGACGAGTCTCTTCTATGATCATGGAACCAATAATCAAAGATCTCTACTCACTGACTACGGGGTTCCCCATAAATCTGAATAAGACACGTACATAAGCTGCTCAAGCAGCACACCCTCATAACCTGCCATCCCCTGCCCTAGCACTCACTCAGAGTGATGTCCTGATAAAGCACAGTCTCAAAGTAGCCTGCAAAGCCATGTAGCACTGTGTTCACCTCCACGGGAAATTCCAAGGTGCAATAGCGGTTGTTGTCAATCATAGGATCTGTCAGGAAAAGAACTGTGTGAGTGATGAGGGGCCAGAATCCCTAAACAACCTGATAAAGCATGAGCAAGACCCAGGAAGAGAAACCTAGATAGAGCAGACTTAGGACATCAAGGGAAGAGAGTAGGAGAGCGAGTTCACTCCTCTAGCCAGAGGAGAGCCATACAGGAACCTACCTCTGTTGGGATGGCTGAAGGTGAAACAGGGCTGGGGAGCAGACAGCTGGTGGAAGTTGTGTAGTCGTACCACATAAGGCATCTCAAATTGGGCCTGTCCCAAGTGAGAGAGAGCAAGAGCTGGAGAAGATAGGAGGCAGATACCAATTTCCCCAAAGAAAGAAGTCTCTAAGATAGAAAGTTTGTTGTTTTTTTTTATTTTTTTTTGAGTTGGAGTCTCACTCTGTCACCCAGACTGGAGTGCAGTGGCCGCTCCCAGCCACTGCAGCCTCGACCTGCTGGGCTCCAGCAGTCCTTCCGCCTTGGCCTTCCAAGTAGCTGGAGCTACAGGCGCGTGCTACCATGCCCGGCTAATTTTTTGATTTATTGTAGAGATGAGGGCTCGTCAAGTTGCCCAGGTGGGTCTCGAACCCGCAGGCTCAGGCAATCCACTCACCTCAGGCCCCCAAAGCGCGGGATTACAGGCTGAGCCACTGAGAAAGATTTTTAAAACATAGTTTCACTTCAGCCACTTCCCCCATCCCCAAATTGCCCTTCACCTTTACACCTTCTCCCGCAAAAGAAAATAGTTCATGTAAATACAGAAAAAGAAGAGAACTTAAGAGTACCACTTCCTTCCAGAGTGGTTCTTTACCTCAGGGTCTCGGTCCTTTTCCCGGCAGGCTCGGACCTCATTGTACAGCTTGGAGGAGGAGATGGGAGCCAGGAAGGAAGTGTACTCCCCAGGGATGCTCACACCATCATCTGTACAGCAGGAGGGTCAAATCAATTCCCAAGGGAGAGTAATAGTTGTTTGTACTAACTGAAGGCTCAAGCCTCCCATGTCAAAACAGACCAAGGCTGGCATGGGCATGGCAAGAAGAAACAGATCCATGTTATCATCTTCCCAGGCCAGCTTGCTCCCAACTCTTGTCTTGGGGGATTCTACTTCTACGTTAATTTACAGAATCACACAAGATTAAAACTGAAGGAACCTAAAACAGTCTCATCTGGTGGTTCTTAACTTTTGTGGGACTTTGTGAGCCAACAGAAGTTCCTGATAAAAGCTAAGCCCAAGGTACATGCTAGGTCAGGGAGTCCATTTCCCTCACTGTACAAATGTGAACATTAAAGTTTTGAGAAATGACTTCATTTGCTAAGAACACAGGCAGTGAGGCAGTAGCTCTCACACCCATATGATCTGACTCAAGTCCAACTCACTTTTCCCCTAAACCCTGTAATCTCCTCTCAGGTTGCTGCCCCACCCACTACCACCCTCCACACATATCCCAACCTGAAGGCACCTTTTAGGAAGTGCTGGGCTCCATCCAAGCACTCAGGTGACAGTTCATTGTCAGCAAAGGAGCCCAGAAGCTCACTGACAATGATGTCTGCTTTCTCTGGAGCCACCCATTCCCTCATGTCTGATGAGACTACTGTCACTTGGCTTCCCCATTCTTCAAACTGCCAGTTCTCTAGCCTGAAACAGAGATGATAAAGTGGAGATGTTAAAAAAAAAGTTGGCAACGGGGGCAAACTTCCTAGCAAGCAGGTTGCTACTCACGTCACCACAGCATTTGGGTTCTTCTCCACAGCATACAGCTTTATCCGCCGGTCTGCCTGCTTGGCTGCCCTCAGGGAAGCATTCACCAGGGGACCCCGGCCTGCTCCCAGCACCATCAGTACCCTAAGAAAGAAATAGGAAGAGTCAAGCAGACTCAGCATATAAAGAAACTGGCATGGAAACTCCTGGGACTGAGGAGAAAGCACTCACTGGACATTGGTATCCTTCTCCTCTTCTGGTACTCGGTCTAGCAGACATTTATAGATGGCCTGGGGGAAGGAGAGAAGACCTTATGGCTATAATCCCATCCTCCCCAGGTCATCCTGGCCCTGTGCTTTCCCCACCCTGGGCCCCACACTGTACCTGCTGGTACTGAGAGTATTTGATGGGGTCCTTTTCAAACACTTCGTATGTCTGAGATTCCAGATTGTCCATCAGTGGCTGATGAATGAGAGGAAAACAACTAAGCCAGTTTATGGCAAAGGACAGCACACAAAAATATCACGAATTTCCCATTGCCACCTGAGCTTTGGTAACATTTCAGGGCAGCTACTCAAGAGACATTTTTCACCCCCACTTTCCTCCTTTCAATGTACTCCAGACCCACCTGAAGCGGTGACTGCAGATAGTCTTCATAACCCTTAGCAAAGAGTTCATAGGCATTGGGTGGAGGGCGGTTCTGGCTTAAGTATTCCAAGTACTGGAGGTAGGAGCAGAACTCCTTTTCTGAATGGTGGTTGGTGCCAGTGATGATGAACTGCACCTCCAACTGTAAGAGAAGTAAGACCATTAGACACAGCCCTCAAACAAAAATTCTGTGATATTATGGTTGATAGCCAAAGAGCCCTAGCACAAAATAAGGCCCAGACCAACAGTTTTTCAGTGTCTGCTCCAATACTAACAAAAGCAACAGAAGAATTTAATAAACTTTAATTTTTTTTATTTTTTTGAGTTGGAGTCTCACTCTGTCACCCAGACTGGAGTGCAGTGGCATACCCCGGCCATAACATCCTCGACCTGCTAGGCTCCGACGATCCTTCTGCCTCAGTCTTCCAAGTAGCCAGAACTACAGGCGCGCGCTACCACACCCGGCTAATTTTTGTTTTATTGTAGAGACGAGGTCTCACCAAGTTGCCCGGGTGGGTCTCGAACCTGCAGGCTCAGGCAATCCACTCGCCTCAGCCTCCCAAAGTGCTGGGATTACAGGTTGAGCCACCAAGTCCAGCCTAATAAACTTTTAAAGCCCTCTTATGCCACCTAAGCACCATCAAGGCTCAAAGAGCCCTATGGATCCTTGCTGTAATTTCCTAAATGAAACCTGCAAAGTTATCATGAGGTCTGGTTCCTTTTGAAAGATTTCTGGAGCTATTACTGATATTTGCCTTTTTGTTCTCCAGACCCCCAACTTTGCTGAACTGCTCTCCAGAAACCACAGAAAAAGAGCTCATGAGGAAAAAAAGCATCATACACATATGAATAAGGCAAGAGGTATAGCTGGACCACTTTTAGAACCCTTCTACCACTCACCTTGAGAAGGCGAAAGATGAGCCTCTGGTGCATTTTAGAAAGAACAGGAAATCCCTTCTTATTGGTTAGGAAAATGCTGGTGGGGAGAATGGCTGCTTTGATGGGCTCCCCAAGCCAACGATCAATGACATGATTAGATGGGAGATCGGCTCCAATTTCAAGAGCTACATGAGGAAAGAGAAAGACCTATCAATCACTACCAGGCAGGAAGCCCTTCCTTGTTCCTTTGTGCAAAATCTGTCTACTTTTTTTTTTAATAGGAATCTCACTCTGTTGCCCAGGTTAGAGGGTAGTGGCACACTCATAGGCACCACAGCCTTGACCTGCTGGGTTCAGCTGACACTTATGTCTCAGCCTTCCAAGTAGGTAGAACTATAGGTACGCAGCACAATGCCCAGCTAATTTCAATTTATTGTAGAGACGAGGGCTGGCCAAGTTGCCCAGGCTGGTCTTAAACCCCTGAACTCAAGAAATCAATCCTCTTGCCACCATCTCCCAAAGTGCTGAGATTATAGGCATGAGACACCACGCCCAGCTAAAATCTGTTTACTTCTTTAAGAGCAAGGCAGTCTGAGGCACAGGGAAAGTAGCAAATTGTTCATTATACACAAAACTTCTGATTCTTATTCACAGGAGGTCAGAGAAGGGATGCCCATCTCAGGATCCTCATGGACTTACCCACTGCAATCCTCTTGCTATAGTCACACAAAGTCCGGAAGTTATGCCACCTGTCCAGAGTCAAGTACAGAAAAATACAGTCAAATACATATGACCATGCAATCACCTTAAGTCAAGGATACCTTCCTATAGGTTCCACCTTGTACTTCCCATCACCCTACCCCTTAGCCTGGTATAGCAGCAAAGGGAGACATACCACATCCATGTCTTCTCCTCCCCACTGTACTCCTCTGTGTGTGTAGTTGGTGCGTTCTCAATTATATCATCTCTTAGGTCCTCTGGTGCCACCAATGGTACCCGCATCCAGAACTGTATATGAACAGGTGCCCTTTTAGAGCTCTATTTTTTAACTCAAAGGGTTCAGAGAGTTTTCCCCAATTAAAAAAGATCTTAGGATGGGCTCAGTGGCTCAGCCTATAATCCCAGCGCTTTGGAAGGTTGAGGCAAGTGGAATGCCTGAGCCCACGGGTTCGAGACCAGCCTGGGCAACTTGGTTAGACCTCGTCTCTACAAAAAAAAAAAGATCTTGATCCAGACTTCAAATTGATTTTTTTTTTTTTGAGTTGGAGTCTCACTCTGTTGCCCAGACTGGAGTGCAGTGGCTGCTCCCGGCCACCGCAGCCTCGACCTGCTGGGGCTCCAGTGATCCTTCCGCCTCAGCCTTCCAAGTAGCCGTAATTACAGGCGCACGCTACCACGCCCGGCTGATTTTTTGATTTATTGTAGAGATGAGGGCTCACCGAATTGCCCAGGCGGGTCTCGAACCCACAGGCTCAGGCAATCCACTCACCTCAGCCTCCCAAGGCAGGGGATTACAGGCTGAGCCACCGAGCCCAGCTAGTCTCGATTTATTAATATGCTGAAACTGCAGGCACGCGCCACCACGCCTGGCTTATTTCTTTTCTATTTATTGTAGAGATGATGTCTTGCCATGTTGCCCAGGCTGGTCTCAAATCTGTGGGCTCAGGCAATACTCTCACCTCAGCCACCCAAAGTACCGGGATTATAGGCATGAGCCACCGCACCTGGCCGCATCTTAGCTTTTAAACAAAACAAGTGAAAAATAAAAAATTTTAAGACCAGTGCAGTGCCAGCAACAGAGAAAGACTCTGTCTTAGCAGGTACACCTGTAATCCCAGCACTTTGTGAGGCCAAGGCAAGAAGATTGCTTGAGACCAGGCGTTCTAGACCAGCCTGCACAATATTGCAAGAACTTGTCTCAACAAAAAATTTAAAAAAATTAAATTAGTTAGGTGTGGTGGCATGCATCTATAGTCTCAGCTACTTGGAAGACTGAGGTAGAAAGATCTCGCCTGCGCTCCAGGCTGCGGTGAGCTGTGATCATGACACTGCACTCCAGCCTGGGCAACCGAATGAGAACTCGACCAAAGGGTGGCAGGGGAACGACACATCTCAAAAAATAATTTTTATTTTTTGGAGTCTCACTCTGTCGCCCAGCCTGAAGTGCAGTGGCACGCTCACAGCCACCTCAGTGTCGACCTGCTGGGTTCTGGCAGTCCTTCCATCTCAGCCTTCCAAGTAGCCGGAACTAAAGGCATGCACTACCATGCCTGGCTAATTTTTGATTTATTGTAGAGACGAGGTCTCGCCAAGTTGCCGAGCTGGTCTCGAACCCACAGGCTCAGGCAATCCACTCACCTCAGCCTCCCAAAGTGCTGGGATTACAGGCTGAGTCACCAAACCCGGCCAAATTGATTTATTAATATGCTTTCCCAATTTGTGATTATGAATATATATATATATGTAAAACAGCCTTATCTTCTATTTCAGATTTAAGTTTCTGAAATAATTACATGTTTCATATGTTTTGAAACTATCTTCATACTTTTTTTTCTTTTTAGAGACAGTGTCACTATGTTGCCCAGGTTGGAGTACAGTGGCACAATCATAGCTCACTACAGCCTCAAATTCTTGGGCTCAAAGCAAACCTCCCACCTCACCCTCCTGGGTAATAGGAGTCTATTACCACTTTTTTTTTTTTTTTTTTTTTGAGTCAGTCTCACGGCCACTCCAGTATTGACCTGCTGGGCTCCAGTGATCATTCTGCCTCAGCCTTCCAAGTAGCCAGGACTACAGGTGTGTGCTACCACGCCTGGCTAATTTTTTTATTTATTGTAGCGATGAGGTCTCGAACACTTGCCTTGGCCTCCCAAAGTGCTGGGATTACAGGCTGAGCCACCAAGACTGGTCCATATCACTTTTAGCTGCAGGGTAGGGGTAGGCAGTATTGACAGTTCAATTCTGCCTAATGCACCCTTCACTGAATGGCTGGGCACAAGAAAGCACTTAGCACAGCCTGACTACCCTGATATGCAGCAGGAAAGGAGCCCCTCAACCATACCATGGAAGAGTGGTGGCCAGTATGGATGTGATTGGTCAAAACTCTGGCCAGGTTGGTGTTATCTTCCTGATTAAGGGGCAGCAGGAAAGCTGGAAGACCCAGATAAGCACCAAAATTCAGCTCCTGTAACATGGCCTGCAATGGAGATCAAGAGGAAAAGGTGAAAAGCTAGCAATCAAATAGCTCTAGTTGCATCATATTAGTTGGTTTTCTCTGATTCACCAAGTTATGAGGGGAAAACAACCACTTTCCCTACCCTGCTTGGTTACAGAGCTAATCCAGCTGAGAGGTTGGTCTTACCGCCTCGGAATTCCTGCGGATCTTCTCCACTTTCGAGTCTGGACGAATCCACGGAGAAAGCTTTCCCACAATTAGCGTATTCCAGTCTGCACGCCCCACCCAAGAAAAACAAAGACTAAATAAGGTTCAGTACTTCACTTGTTCAATTTCTAGTTCTCAGCAAGGAATCAAGAGAAGAGATGAGAGACAAAGACTTTTTCTATACAGACATGGGACAGTCTGATATAGAATAGGGACTAAGGCTTTTAGCAAGTAAGCAAAGAGAAAACAGAGTTATCTATATCCCAGGGACTAACCAATATATCCAAGTCAGAAAAGGAGAACGAGTGTCCTAATAAGCAGAAGTTATTGCCTCTAATAATTAAGGGGCATATGGCATGGTCCCTACCCCTTCCTGACAGCAGTAGGTCTGATCGTGTCTGGGGGCCAGGCCGATTCTTAGCAGGTTCCTGAATGAATTCCCTCTTGAAACGCGGGTGGAAGACAGGCATGCAGAGGAAATCAAACCTACAACCGCGACAGACCCAGAATCGTGTAAAGAGAGCAGCAGTGCCCAGAAATCCAAGCAACTGGATTTAGGCTGTCTTGATTTTGCACAGCTCTTTCAGCTGCCATCAGTCACCCCGCTTGGCTGCTGAGTTCAGCCCATCTTGGGGCTTATCACTTCTGCTGCCCTGTGCCTCAATTTCTCCCCAAAACACAGTCACGGAAAAGATGAGTAAGGAGAAAAGATGGACATCCACGCCAAGTAGATTTTTCCTACTCGGGCGTCACTAGCTTTCCAGGACTGTCACATCCAGATTTGCCCCAGCACTGCCTGTGCCTCCCCCCTCAAGATTAACTTCTTCTCTTCCTTGGCCCGTAACACTACCTCCCACTCCCAGACAATAATCTCGACCTCCAGGGCCCTTTTTGAGTTTACCCACAACTCCCCTGACTTTTAGACTCAGTGACCACGCAACCCCCCTTAAGTTTCTTTTCTCACATCCTGGGTCCGAGGTTCTCCCCCTCCCCAAAGAGTAATGGTCTCTCCCGCCCTCATCCTATCCGACCCCCTCACCCCTGCTTCTCGGGGATGACTAGTCTGCCCTTCTCCGTCCCCGAGTTCGGACCCCGCATTCCGCTCGTGGAGGTCCGACCCTCACCCCTGCTTGGCCACAGCCCCTAGTGTGTCAGCTATTTCGGGGACGCAATTCAGGTCCCTCCCGCTGGACACGCGGCTGCCACCAGCACCCCCGACCGCCATCGCCGCCATCTTTTCCCTCGCGCCGTCCACGCTGGGAGACCTTGATATTAGCAGCCAATCACAAAGCCGAAATAGCGCCCCCGCGCTCACACAGAAGGCGGGACGAGTCGCCTTAACAACCAGAGCGTCTGCCACTGCTGCTGAGCGGGAGGAGGCGGGGTGGGGAGTGGCTCTTCCCGCCAATCCGCGGGCTGCACAACGGCATACGGCGTGACTTCCGCAGATCCACCAATCTCAGGGTCTGGTTCGTGACGAACTTCAGTTTCCCAGAATGCTCCATGTAGCTGCAAAAGTCCTTTGCGAGACTACACCCCCCATGAAACCCTGCAGTATAACCTTGAAGTAACATTACTGATTCTCGCGTTGTTGTCTCGGGGCCAGTGGCGCAATGGATAACGCGTCTGACTACGGATCAGAAGATTCCAGGTTCGACTCCTGGCTGGCTCGGTGGGGCAACAGTACCGCTTTTTGTCCTGCACCTTCCTGTAATCAGCTTTATTCTAGTTTCCCTTAACTTTCCTGTCACTGTCTTAAGTTTCCTTATTACCCGCACGTTCTTATTTTCAGGTCTTAAGTTGATTAGATTTTGCAGCCATGTTATACCAGCTTTTCCCGTCACTCCCTTCAAAGGTTTTTCTTGTGTCACTACTCTAAGTCCATATGAACACTGAGAAAACTGAGTTAATCGCTGGTGCTATTAAAATGGGCTTTGTCACCTCACTTTGTTGCATTTTAAAATAGACGGTGGTAACTCAGTCACTAATTCCTAGTGAGTCTCTGTCTCAAACACAAAAGGTGTAAATAAACGCCCAACTACACACCCCCAAGAAAGAGAAAAGGAATTCATGGTGAGGGATTACAGTGGACAGAAGTTACAAAATTGTCTGATGGAGGCCCAAGACTATCCACATTTGCCCTTTGTCGATAGCTGCTAGGAATGAAGCAAGGAAAAGACAGAGGGAGGGAAATGGGAACACCTGAGGACAGGAGCTCACTGGTGCTGAAAGGCCCGGCAGGGAGGGTGGAAAGGAGAACACAGTACAGGATGGCCCAGAGGCCGACTGGCGGGGAGCCGTGAGAAAGAGAAGTCAGGGGTGATGCCTAGGGTTCGTCTGAGAAGAGCAGTGAGAGATGCAGGTTTAGGGAGTATCAGGGTTTGGGTTTGCTCATGCTGAATTGGACGTCTAGGGGTCGCTGTGTAACAGACAGTTGGATGAACTGCGATTCCCAACCATCGAGATTTGGAAGTCGTCCGCAGATAGTAACTAAACCCAAGAGAGTGAATGAGATCACCATGGCCCATGGGGACAGAGCCCTAGGAAACACGAAAAGGGTATCGATAGGATTAGCTCTGGTGAACCTGGGTGCAATGTAAGTGTCGAAAAAGGATGAAAATCGAAAATCTAAAGAACTAAGAAAAGGCACCATGAAGCCTGAAGGAGTTGGAGGTGCTTTTGTCTATTATTATTATTATCTCCAGACCTTTTTCTGCTCCAGGGATCCCATGCAGGATATTATATATATACATAAAATGTGTGTGTGTGTGTGTGTGTGTGTATAATTTTAAAATATATATATTTTTAAAAGTAGGATTTATTGAGAGGACAGAAAATCTCCCAGAGCAGGAGGGGACCCCAGGGGGTTGCCCAGGATATTGTATTGCATTTAGTTGCCATGTCTCCTTAGGCTTCTCTGGGCTGTGACAGTTTCTCAGGTGTTCCGTGTTTTTGATGACCTTGATCATTTTGATGAGTACTAGTGAGGTATGATATTGTAGGATGCCCCTCTATTGGAATGTGTCTCGTGTTTTTCTCATGATTAGATGGGTTATGTGTTTGGGGAAGAAAGATCATAGAAGTGCTATTTCATCACATCATATCAAGGGTACAAACTATCAACATGATTTATGACTGTTGATGTTGACCTTTAACACCTAGCAGAAGTAGAATTTATCAGGTTTCCCCACTGTAAAGAGGCCTTAAGTTGATTTGGTTCTGCACCCTTCCCCCTTCCTCTCCCCCAGCTTTCTATAGAGTACTATCTGAAAGTCACAATGCTCCCCATCCTTTAGAGTGGAGTATCTACAGAATGTATTTGGAATTCTTCCCTGCAGGTCTTTTCAGTTAGTGATGTCCACAGAAAGTGGGCAAATACACCACCAACATTTTAAGAGGTAAAAAGGAGAGTTGTTGAGTACCTGCTTGTTCTTTGTTTTAGCTGTGCGCAACCAAACTCTGCATCCACAGAAGACTTGTTAGATGTTGTTGCTTCTTCAGAAGCTAATTATCTAGGTTGTGGACCATCTGTGCTCCTGGCATCCCACCCTTAGAGTCAAGCTGGTGGCTGCTCTGTTGGTTGTTAACCAACCCCCGTCATGGCTGAGGAGAGAGGACAATCTATGAAACAGCAATGTCAGTTTTGCCATTGGTTCAAATAATTTTCAAAAGGATTCCTGTAAAAAGAGCATAGGATTTCTGACTGACTTTAAAGTAAGTTTACATGGGATGAATTTCAGTTTTCGGTGTTGTCTTTGTTTTTTTTTTTCTTTCTTTTTTTTTTTTGAGTTGCAGTCTCATTCTGTCACCCAGGCTGGAGGGCAGTGGCATGCTCTCAGCCCATGCTCCCGGCTACCACAGCCTCGACCTGCTGGGCTTAGGTGATCCTTCCGCCTCAGCCTTCCAAGTAGCTGGAATTACAGGCATGCGCCACCATGCCCGACTAATTTTTTTTTTTAATTGTAGAGATGCGGTCTTGCCAAGTTGCCCAGGTTGGTCTCAAACCCTCGGGCTCAGGCAATCCTCTCACCTCCGCCTCCCAAAGTGCTGAAATTATAGACGTGAGCCACTGAGCCTGGCCAAATAGCTGGAACTACAGGCATGCGCTACCATGCCCAGCTAATTTTTTGATTTATTGTAGAGACGAGGTCTCACCATGTTGCCCAGGCTGGTCTCAAACCCATGGGCTCAGGCAATCCTCTCACCACGGCCTCCCAAAGTGCTGGAATTATAGACTGAGCCACCATCTTTGTTTTTCCATTCAAAACAGCCTCAGCAGCCAGGTGGTGGCTCAGCCTGTAATCCCAGTTCTTTGGGAGGCTGAGACGAGAGGATTGCCTGAGCCCAGGGATTCGAGACCAGCCCGGGAAACTTGGCGAGACCTCGTCTCTACAATAAATAAAAAATTAGTCGGGTGTGGTAGCAGGCGTCTGTAGTTCTGGCTACTTGGAAGGCTGAGGCAGAAGGATCCCTGGAGTCCAGCAGGTCAAGGGTGGGTGGCCATGAGTGTACCACTGCACTCCAGCCAGGGCAACAGAGAGAGACTCCAACTCAAAAAACAAAACAAAACAAAAAAACAGCCTCAGCTATGTGGCAAGAGTGATGCTGAGCAGTTCTCAGTAATTCCCTACCACCTTGCTCCCAGCCTTTCCTATAGCACTGTCATGTGCCATAAAAAACAGCATGTAGCAGGCTCGGTGACTCAGCCTGTAATCCCAGTGCTTTGGGTGGCTGAGGTGAGTGGATTGCCTGAGCCCACAGGTTCGAGACCCACCGGGCAACTTGGCGAGACCTCATCTCTACAATAAATCAAAAATTAGCCGGGCGTGGTAGCGTGCACCTGTAGTTCCAGCTCCTTGAAAGGTTGAGGCGGAAGGATCGCCGGAGCCCAGAAGGTTGAGGCTGCGGTGGCCGGGAGTGGCCACTGCACTCCAGTCTGGGCGACAGAGTGAGACTCCAACTCAAAAAAAATTAAATTAAAAAATTTTAAAAATTACAAACAGCATGTAAGGTGTGGTGGCTCACACCTGTAACCCCAGCACTTTGGAAGGTGGAGGTGAGGATTGCCTGAACCTAGGGGTTCCAGATCGGCCTTCGCGAGATCTCATCATGTAAAATGATAGGTAGATAGATAGATAGATGGATAGCCGGGTGTGGTGGTATGGCGCCTGTTCCAACTACTTGGAAGGCTGAAACGGAAGGATTGCCTGAGTCCAGCGGGTGGAGGCTGCAGTGGCCGTGAGTGTGCCACTGCCCTCCAGCCTGGACAACACAGTGAGACTCTGACTCAAAAAAAAACAAAAAACCAGCATGTAACTGTGGGTCTATCGAGATGAGCTATAGAGGTGAAAGAAGGGAAGTACTGAAGAAGAAAGAGAGCGCCTTGAACTGGACTTGTCCCTAGGCATGAAGTCAAAGTTACAAAGTCTGTCTGATGCTCCGCTTCCCTCTGCTCTGCCCTCGGTGCTGAACTCGTGCGCAGAAGCATGAGTCACTGTTATGCTATGGGATGTAGGTCTTTGCTGGGTTGAAGACCGACTGGCGTGGATTGGTGACAGAGAAATTGTGGGACAAAAGGGCAGATACCCTGGGTGAAAAATGATGTACTTTCTCCATCAGGAGCCAGTAACCAAGAGACCAGAGCATGGCAACTTTCTGGAAGAAAGAGCATCCACTCCCAGATGATCCTCCCACTGAACCCACCAGCATTCCTCACCCTCAGGCCCAGTTCTTTGCCCAATCTTGTTTTTTTGTCCTTCTTTAAGCACGCCAGCCCGTTTAAACCCTCTTTTCGTCTTCTGTTGTGCTTCCCTCCTCCCTCAGCGCTTGTCTCCCTCCCAGGTCTACCTTCACTCACCTCTGTGCCTGCCTAGCCAGCCACACTCTTCGGCACCAAAATGATGGCCTATTTGACTCTCCTACTGCTCCAAATTGCTTCTTCGCAATCAAGGCTGTCCTCCAGCTACAAAAGTGGCAGAGTTACTGAGGCAAAATAATCTGTGCCGATTTGCATTCTCTTTCTTGTCATCTCTATTATACAGTGTTTATCTGTCAAAATGAATAGAAAGCAGGAACTGTTCTGAACACAGAAAAAGATGAAAACTACCCAATTTATTTATGAAGGCAGAATGTACCTAATATCAAAACCTGTCAGAACTAGCACCCCGAAAAACTATAGACCAACCTCACTATGGATATCAATGTAAAAATTCAAAATAGTTAGGATTAATAAGTAAAATTTAACAGTATATTAACAGAGTAATTATATAACACAACCAATTAGGGTTTATTCCAAGAATTAGCACAAAGGTAGGTATTAGGAAATTTATTTATATAACAGGTCAAAAATAAACCAAATCAAGAAAATATTTTATTGTTGTTAATTGCCAAAGAAGAGAACACAGCAAGTAAATCGCATTTTCTATAAATGTTCTTAATAGCCTTAATATTTTTCATATATGTGTATATACGAAGTCAGCAACTTATATAAAGATGAAACAAGCTACCCTCCACTGCGGTGAGTACCTGCAGTTCCTGCTACTTGGGAGGCTGAGGCAGGAGAATCACTTGAGCCCAGGAGTACGAGGCCAGCCTGAGCAACACAGTGAGACCCCCTCTAAAAAAAAAAAAAAAGAAAAAAGAAACAAGAATGTCTAGTCTCATCACTGACTTATTTAATATTAATCTGAAAAATCCAATATAGTAAGACCAGAAATTTTTAAAAAGGGATTATAAGTTTTGGAAAGGAAGAGGCAAATTTATCACTATTTGCAAATGATATGATTGCATATATAGAAAATCCATGAGAATACATTTTTAAATGATGATAATTAATAACAGAATGCAGACATGTCACTTGATTCAAGACATATAAAATAAATCTGTAGACTTCTTATGTACAAGAATAACCAGTTAAAAGACATAATTAATACAAATATCCCAATAATATGATCGTTAAGAGCATGGCCTGCTAAGCCAAATGGCAAGAGGTTAAAGCCCTGTTCATCCATTTACTAATCATGTGACCCTGACCCCTGTTGCCTTAGTTTCCTCATCCAAAAAAATGGGAATGTAAATAGCAATTCTCATAAAGCAGTTATGAGGCTTACAATTAATTAACATAGTAAAGCATTTAGAAGCAAGCCTGCACATAGTAAGCCTTCAACATACACTAGCTATTATGATGACTATCTTCCCCATCCACAGTGGCAGCAATAACACTACCATGAAATTCTCAGCTGTTTCATTACTGAAAAACGTGAGAAACTTGTAGAAAGAAAATTACACAATTTTGTTGAAAGATATAATAGACTGGAAAAACGGAGAAACAAGCTATAATCTTAGGGGAAAAAAAATGAGCCGGGCTCCGTGGCTCAACCTGTAATCCCACGCTTTGGGAGGCTGAAGTGAGTTGATTGACTGAACTCACAGGTTCGAGCCCACAGGTTGCCTGGGCAACTTGGCGAGACCTCATCTCTACAATAAATCAAAAAAACTAGCCAGGCGTGGTAGCGCGCGCCTGTAGTTCCAGCTACTTGGAGGCTGAGGCGGAAGGATTGCTGGAGCCCAGCTGGTTGAGGCTGCGGTGGCCGGGAGCATGCCACTGCACTCCAGTCTGGG